>OZ010796.1:155023298-155680072 GCA_963932465.1 Maratus speciosus | reverse complement strand
TTTTGTATTTGAAGAAATGTCCAATGTATTTAACTTTTTCTTTTTATCCGTACCAAATAATTGAAGTTAAAATGTATTGTAAAGTTCCTTTTTTCTAAATAATTATAATAATAATATTAATAATTAGAGTTTATTAGGTAAAACATTGTTTAAATTTTTAAAAGGTGTAAAAATAAATTTAATGGTAATAACGAACCTCCCCCCCCCCTTTTTTTTTCTTTTTTTTTTTAAGTAAAGTTTGTTTTGCACAAATTTTGTATATTTCTTTTATTTTCGGAAAATGCTAATTTTATTTAAAAAGCCTGAAAGAAGTAGAATTTATGACTTGAGTACAAATTATAAAAATATTCTAAAGCAAGAAATGCATAGATGACTAAACTCTGAAGACTCTTTCTACGTGCTCATTAAAATGTGCAGATTTATCTGTAATAGAAAATTTTTTAGTTTGAAACCACAGAAGTGTTTCTAATAATCCTGGTCGGTAAAACAAGAAATAAATAAATTTCCTCCCAGCAAACTAAATATGTAAAGAGTATAAATTTAATATTCTCAATTCTAAATATATTATCCAAATGCTAGATAAAATTGAAATCATGAAAAAGTATACATTCACTGTCTTAGATATCAAATTCATAAAATATGGCCTGAAAATTTAGTTTATTAATGCTTGTATCGTGCACTTTATTTATTATGCACCCCTCCCCTCCCCTTTAGTGACAGAATTTACCATTTGCTATCCACTAATATATTTTCATTCCTTATGCCGCTGTAACTCGTGACTGTTTAAAATATTTCTCTTCGTTTTCAAAGATTTTTGAAGTTCATATTTTTGTCACACTGTGACACAATATGGTGGTTTTTTTGTCACATATGTGACGTGACGTACGTTACATAACAGTGACATAACAGTGACGTCACAATTTTTTTTTAATTGCCAGGAAAATATAATTTTACAGTAAATTACATGTTTTGAAGAATTTTCGTAATTTTTTAAAGTTTTCCAAGAAGTTCACATCTCAGTCACAATGTGACATCACTGAGTGGGGGCATTTTGGTCACAGATGTGACGTGACCACAGTGACTTACAGTGACGTCACAACGACGTCACCGTGACCATGCATGCTATGAGGGTAGTTTGTGAAAAGGTATGGAAATTGAATCAGTTTTCTAGCCATTTTTCACCGGTTAAGGGGAACTGTCCATTTAACTCATATTGAATCATAAAAAATTCTAACAAAAAAGTTAAATATTTAACAGGATTATGTACCCTTTGCATTATTTCTTTTATTACATTATTCTAGTTTTTTACTTCAATCATTCTATGAAAAAACTGAGAAAATGTCCTGAACACTTACACAAATATCTATATCTGTTAACTTATAAGTTGTTAGAATGTAAGCTATGCATTAAAAATAACAAAAACGCTAGATTTTCATATTAGCATAGTTGTTATAGTTTGAAGATAGAATAGCATTGTTAAAAGAGCAGTAATATGTAAAAAAAGCTGTCCCACATGTGAATGAAATAGCCTTTTAATAGATTTAAGGGGGTCTAGGGCTAAACATTCTAAATAATTAAATTTTTTTATTTGCTTTAAAAAAAAATATTGAGTTTTTAACGTTAAATACCGCAAACCGCATGCTTTTATCTTCATTAGATCCAGAGATATAACACCTTTTGCCTTAAGAAGTGATGCATCAGCAGCCCTCTGACGAGAAATTTAACTTCATTTACCTCAGAATGAAATTTTTCACGATTTGTCAAATTTAAAAGAATATATCTAAAGTTCCCTGCTAGATATATGTATGAAATTTTCAACAGAGATTTTATGCTATATTTCAATCAAATTAAATTCAGGATTTTGAATTTTGAGTGATAATTGTGAAAGTATTAAAATTAATGCAAAACTCACCCTTAAAAAACTTCATTTTTTTACTTAAATATTTTTTTATAAAATTCATAATCTATATTTTAAGAAAAACTGAAGACGAATTAAAATGACACATTTTCTATACACAAAAGTGTAAACATTTTGTAAATCGAGTAAGTATTTCCAGAATTATATGAGAAATTATATATGTTTAAAATTTTAAATTTTAAATATTTTTAAAAGAATATTTTAAAATTTTCAGATTATTTTTTCATGCAATATTCTTATTATATTAAAACATATTTAAGAAAAAAATTCATAAAAAAATCTCTATAAATAAAAAAAAATAGAATTTTGAGCCCCGGACCCCCACAAAAATCTAAGTAATCTGCCCGTTTTTAATCGGTTAAAAAATATCTACATTTTAAATCCTAGACCTGAGTAATCTACCAGTTTAAGGGCTATTCCATGAAAAACGGACAAAATGTCCTGCGCGTGACACTTACATAAATACCTATATTTATAAACTCATAAGTTATTAAAACATAAACTATCCGTTGAAAATAACAAAAATACATAAAATTTTATATTAACATAATTATTTTAATTTGAGAAAAAAACAGCATTGTTAAAACAGTAGTAATATGTGGAAAAGTTGTCCCACAGGTGATATAGAATGGCCCAATATAATTTACCTTAACACGATGCATAATCTTCTAACATGCTTTATTATCTACACTGTAAGAAAAGACTATTGATTTTACAAGAAAAACTGTTAGCCAGGATACCAGTTAAAACCTTTTTCTTTTATGAAAATAATCTGAAATTACTACAAACTGTCTGTTATTTCAACAGATTTTCCCTGTAAGTACGTATTAAATACAGATTTATTTCCGTAAAATAAACAGTTTTTACTCGGGAAATTTTTTACGCTGGCAGTTTATTATGGAAAATTAAAAAGTTTTTTTTTTTTTTTTTACAGTTAGCTATTTAAGCATCCATATGCGATTTTCATTAATATACTAATATCCAATACAAAAATGTAAGGCGAGCACAGATTTATGATTAATTCACTTTATAATCTATGAAACTGATTTCCATTTCACAAATATATAAAAGTTAAATAAAAGGACTTTTAACGTATTCCGGCTGGAAACATGATCAATAGAGGATTTTATAAAGCGCCAGACTGTATATTATTCAGATATCCTTTTGGAGAATTGCGTGCAGACTAGACACTGTATCAAACAATAATTTTGTCGAAAATAACTGTAGTTTTAAACTATTCTAAATGTCTTGTTTAAAGTATTTATTTGTCTTAGTGAAATAGAACTCTTTATGAGTTTTATTTACTATACAGAAATAAAAGTTTTCAATCTAGTAAGGCAAAAAATATTTACTTGAAACATTAACACATATTGGATCTTAAAATCTCCAACAAAAATTCAAATATTTAAGAGTAGTTCTGTACTCTGTGAATTATTTCTTTTATTTCAGTATTGAAGTCTTTTATTTCAATAATATAATTTACCTTTTCACAATGGCTATTCTTCTAACGTGGTTTGATAACATACACTGAAAAAATAATCTATTGATTTTACAGGGAAAAAAACTGTCAGCCAGGATGCCGGTTAAAACCGTTTATTTTATAGAAATAATCTGAAGTTACTTCTAACTTTCTGTCATTTTAGCACATTTTTCCTGTAGTTACATATTAAATACAGATTTATTTCCTTTTTTTTTTTTTTTTTTTGCGGGCGACATTTTTTACATCTTCAGTTTATTCTGTAACATTAAAAGATTTTTTTTTTTTTTTTTTTTTTTTTTTTTTTTTACAGTGTTTAAGCAACCATTTATTTTTTGTGATTATTTTATGCAGCGTAAGCGATGTTCATTAATATGCTAATCAAATCCAATACAGAAATAGAGATTTGGATGCAGATTAGAAACATTCTCGAACAATAATTTTGTCGAAAATAACTGCAGTTTTAACCCTTTATGTACTGAATTATGAATTCATAAAAATTTTATCTTCTAAACCATTTTTCGTGAATTTTTGAAACTACAGTAGAAGATTTACATAATCATTTAATAAATTTTAGTAAGATTTTAGAAGGATTGAAGTATTTAGAAGGCTGAATTCAATTTGAATTTATAGGGATTTTATGCAGCATTTATAACCCCACTCAAATCTTTTATTTTAAATATTTTTCTTAGTATTTTGTAGGATTAGAAAATGTACAACTATAATGTTCTTACATTAAAAATATAGAAATATTTCCGAACTGAAAAATCCCCCCTCCCTCCTCAACTTCAAGAAAGCTGAAAAGGTGCAAAGGAAAAAGGAATCAGCATTTGAAAAATATTTTTATTTTGTATAACCAATAATGCTTTTGGAACAAGATAAAGTAATGCATACTATTACTACTAATTGGTGCAGTAAATGAATTTTATACCAAGTTATTTTAATGGCACATATAAGTACCGTCAGTAGATAAAGGGTTGAAATAGTGGTTGTAGATAAAGGGTTAAATAATTCTAAATGTTAAAGTATTTGCCTGTCCCAGTGAAAGAAAACGTTTTACGAGTGTTATTTACTATACATAAATAATAACTTTAATAAAACAAATAATATTTACTTGAAATATTAACTCATAGTGGATCATAAAAAAATCTTAAAAAAATTTAAAAATGTAAAAGAACGACTCTGAACACTTCAAATTATTTCTTTTATTTCAGTATTCGAGTGTTTAAATTTCAATAATATAATTTACCTTTACAAAATGGACGCCTAATGGGATTTGATTATCTACACTAATGAAAATAATCTATTGATTTTACAGGCAAAAACTGACAGCTAGGACGCCGGTTAAAAACTGTTAACTTTATGGAACTAATCTGTAGTTACCACGAACTTTCTGTTAATTTAACAGATTTTCCCTGTAAGTTCGTATTAAATACAGATTTTTTTTCTTTGTTTACAGTGTTGCTATTTCACAATCCATTTTTTTAGAGTTATTTTTGTATAAGGAGAACTGTTTTCATTAATATGCTACTCAAATCCAGTACAATGTAAAAAATGTAAAGGGACGGCACTGTACCCTTCGAATTATTTCTTTTATTTCAGTATTCGAGAGTTTAAATTTCAATGATATAATTTACCTTTACACAATGGACGTCTAATGGGGTTTGATCATCTGCATTAATGAAAATAATCTATTGATTTTACAGGCAAAAACTGACAGCTAGGATGCCGGTTAAAAACTGTTAACTTTATGGAACTAATCTGTAGTTACCACGAACTTTCTGTTAATTTAACAGATTTTCCCTGTAAGTTCGTATTAAATACAGATTTTTTTTTTCTTTTTTTACAGTGTTGCTATTTCACAATTCATTTATTTTTAGAGTTATTTTTGTATAGGGAGAACTGTTTTCATTAATATGCTACTCAAATCCAGTACAATGTAAAAAATGTAAAAGGACGGCACTGTACCCTTCGAATTATTTCTTTTATTTCAGTATTCGAGAGTTTAAATTTCAATAATATAATTTACCTTTACACAATGGACGTCTAATGGGGTTTGATCATCTGCATTAATGAAAATAATCTATTGATTTTACAGGCAAAAACTGACAGTCAGGACGCCAGTTAAAAACTGTTAAATTTATGGAAATAATCTGTAGTTACCACGAACTTTCTGTTATTTTAACAGATTTTCCAAGTAAGTTCGTATTAAATACGTTTTTTTTTTTTTTTTTTACAATGTTGCTGTTTCACCATCCCCCCTTTTTTTAGTGTTATTTTTGTATAGCGAGAGCTGTTTTCATTAATATTCTACTCAAATCTTGTACAAAAATATTTAAATAAGGCGAAAACAGATTCATGATTAATTCACTTTATAATCAATGAAAATGATTTCCATTTAACAAAATTATGGTAGTTAAATAATAGTCATTTCAAAATACTTCAGCTGAAAATAGAATTAATAAAAGATTTTATAAAGCAGCAGACTGTGTATTATTCAGAAATTATTTTGGAGATTTGCGTGCAGACTAGAAACCGTATCGAAAGATAAGTTTGTTGAAAATAACTGTTATAATGTGATTAAACTGTGAAAATAGTTTTAAAGAAATCTAAAAGTCTTGTTGAGAAATGTTATCTTTCCTGGTGAAAGAGAGCATTGTACGAGTGTTATTTAGTATACAGGAGGAAGAATTTGGAAGATAGTATAGCAAAGAATAATTACTTAAAATATTAACCAATATTGCACTATAAATAAGTCCAACAAAAGCAAATTTAAGGTATTTCGGTACTATTTGAATTATTTCTTATTTGAACATTACTTTTTATTTGAGCATTTTAAATCTTTTAACATCAATATTATAAAGCAAAAACATGTCCGTCAGTAACGGTCACGTCATATTTACTATGACACCACTTGAAAAATAGATTTAACTTTTGCAGCATTTTTTTTTTATATCTTCTAAACATCGCATAATTTCAATTTTTACACTGTCGAATAAGAGAAGAAAAGTTCCCTTCAAATGCAATATGTTTGAAAACTGTATATTATTTTGCTGATTCTTTATGGTTTTAAAAATAATTTTCAAATATGAAAATAATTTTAAGTATATTTCTATCCCACGCAGCCTGATTACAAATGATTAAACTGTTTGCACTGAAAACAATGTAAACAGCTCACCATTTGTTTCGGCTAATATTCCCTGACCAAAATAAAAACTTGATAAATAAATAAATATAAAACACAAATTTCACAGACATATAATCTAACTACCTGCTTAAACCACTAAAATTATCGGATTTAATAAGGCTGCTGTAAGTAGCGAAACCATTCGCGATATTTCCGTCTATGCGGTAGCGGTAATGTAACACTATGGCTTTTATAAAATTTTAAAACTACAATTGAATACATTATAGCAATTTTTCACATAAAAAATTTTTCGGTGCTGTCAGTGGGCAAATTTAAAAACTATATTAAATTTAAAAAATATGTTCAATGAAAAATGTATTTAATCCATATTCTGTAAACCGGGAAGCCCGGGTTAAATCCCCGAGTATTATTAAATGGTTTAATAAAAGAAAAGGATTTCATAAAAAATACAAAATTTACGGTAAAAATTGAAAAAGTTAATTAAGTAATTTAAGAAAATTTTAAAACCACACTTCTTTTACAATATTGAACTTTTTACAAAAATTGCTAAATTTATGTTAAGCAAAAAATTGAAAAACTCATATTTTTATTGTTATTCGTCAAAATGAAAGGCATGAAGTCCCCCTAAGGACATCAATAATAAAGAGTAATAACACATGTAAAAGAAACAATTTAAAATTTTGTTTTGTTTTAATAAATTTTATTGACGTTTGGTATTAATTTAATTATACCTGTAGTTTATTTACTTCGATATCTTTGTTTATACACATTGTCTAATCTAATTGTTAAGACTTCGAAAGAAACTTTTATTTCATTTTTATATCTTTTTCTTTCTTTGAAAGAAAAATGTGTGCATTTTTTTAACGTTTCACATTAAATAATGAATAAATAATTTTATAGCTATTTTTAAAAGTTAAATTTAATTTGCACACTTATTTTTTGCCTGAATAGTAAATTTAGGTTTAATTTAAAAGTGAAATAGAAAAGTATAATTAAATTATATTTCGAATTATATTTGATACATTAAAACTTTTAATAGGGCTGATTTCTTTATAGGACAGTGGTCCAATATCAAATAAAGTAAATAGGAAGAGTTCGGGCAACGTATAATTCATATTTTAATACGTATGATACAGATATCTAAATAATCTTAGAAGAAGTTCATATGTGTCTTCAATATATGCCACTTAACTAGTAATATAATAAGAAGTTAAAGAATCAATATATCATCGCTTAATGAAGACATATAATGTTTTCATCAAATTTGAATACATTAATCTTCCGTAATTGAGTCAACCGCCATCACGGAGGTGTTGAACACGAGCACTGCTGGCAACAATGTAGTTTAAAATATATGTTGGTACAATTAAGGGATGCTCTTCCCCACAAACAAAAACATTCGGTTGAGTTAAACCACTAAAAATAAATACCAATTGACAAAAATATGCTAATAAGAGACCCGACTACAGACAATTCACTGATATATTCAATAACGTAAACGCTTAGGTGGAGACATATCCTTATCTGATAAGTATGTTGATGGGTATATATTTATGTTGGAACATCTTCTCGGTATAAAAACTCGTTTAAAATCTGCACCTAAGCGAACCAGTCCAGACACAGCAAATTGATTCCGAATATTATTATCGGCTAAAAATCGACGGCTGTTTCGTTGACTTCCAGCCCAGAAGCTATTTTTATGAAGGAAAATTAAATCTTATGCTTTCGCTGTATAGAGCCATCCGGGACTTTTCTTCCTATAAAAACTGCAGTTGAACAAATTTTGTAGTTATTATTCAATTTCTAATCAGTGGATATTTTAATCCACTTAAGAACTTATGCTTGTTATGCAAGGGCAATCGCAAGCTAATGTTAAACCAATGGCAGCGTTTAAAAAAATTTCTGGCTTGCATTTCAATATTTTTAAATGTCTGTTTTTTATAGAAAGGATTTGAATAGTTTTTCTCTGGCTGTTCTTTAAATGGACACTTTTTTAATTTTTTGAGTTTGTTGGCGGTTTTTATTATGGATATACTTTCACTTTCAAAATCGGTTTCGAACTAGAATGTGACCTCACAAGTAAAATTGTGCGACTAAAATAAAAAAAATAAAAAAAAAATATCTGGTTAGAGATCCATCTCAGTTGTCCTTCGAAAATAAACTTATAAAAATATTGAAATGAAAACGATAAATTTGGAAAGAAAGCTGCCACAGGTTTAATATTAGTCTTCACTAACTAGCGTAGGCTCCGAACGTTCTAAAATCAGATTTTCATACATATGCTTTTTTTTCGTATCTAGAATAATCATATCCGAATATAAAAGTTAAAAAAGAAAGGATTAATAAGATAATTTATCTTAAACCGCAAGAAACAAATATTATTTTGAACTGACTCACTGGCGTTCTACAACATTACAATTGGAAATTTTATTTTTTCTCCTTTATTTTTTTTTCAAAAAAGTATCTCTAGATATGCTGAGTAGGTTGGTTCAATAGACTAAAGTCGCCTATATATCACTTACAGTCCCTTTATATATACAGGGTGTCTAAAGATGATTAAAACACGCCTTAATTTTTTTCAAGAAATAGGTAATGCAAATTGCAAAAGTGTTCAAAATAAGATAGGAATTAAGATCATGTTGCTGAAATATTTCTGCCACTGATTTTCAAAAAGTTATACTTTTTACTTTTTATACTGACCCAGAGACCTGCAAAGTTATACACTCTCAACAAAAATCCTTGAATTGAACGAATTTTTTCATTGATTATAAATATTTGAATCACGAAACTTCCCACTTTGTTTAATCGATTTCCAAACAAAAAAATTTATGTTCCCAGTCGGACGTAAAAATAACACGAAATGCTCCAATCTAAAACTTCATTTTCATCAAATACCAGGGGTGTTTTGGCAACTGTGCTGTTTTGTAATTTTTCATATTAGAAGTTTTTATGTATATCCTTTTAGCGTCAAAACGTGAAAAATTCGAAAACTTAAACTCAAAATGTCCTTTTACTTAAACTTTTTCCAGTGAAATAACGGACATTTCTTTAAATAATAACAGAAATATCTGTTCCAATCACAGGGGAGTTCCGGTAACTTGCTGCTTGTACTTTTTACGTTTTTTTTTTTTTTTTTTTTTTTCTTTTTTTCTTTTTTTGGTGAAATTGTTTTGAGAGAGTGTTTAGAAATTACGAAAACTCATCAACTTACGATACGTTGAAATAAATGAAATTTCGAAGCATTCCGGCGATAAAAACTGTTAGACGATAATATTTTTTAAATGTAATATATAGATGAACCGTATAAAAAATTCAAAAGTGTTTATTTTAAGAATTAGTGGCAGAACTATTTTATGAACATAACCCTAATTTCTAACGTTTTTTCTAACACTTTTGCAATTTACATTGCGACGTACAGCAGTGGAAAAGAAGTAAACACCCCTTAGTAACTATGCAACTAATTATAATAGAAAAAATTTACAAGTTCAAAATGATTGGAAATAAAGTCTACTTTTAAGCCATGTATATAAAATTTGCTTAGGGGACCACCGAAAAAAGAAAACTAGACGAAGCTTTTTTTTTTTTGCAATAGCAACACCCAGTTTGGCAATATATTTTAAATCTTCGGTTCGAATTATGCCTAAAAAAGTTATTTCGATAAATTTTTGAATTGTAAACATTCATAATTTAGAGCTTCTAATGTTAAATTACATTTTCATATTTTTATTAATATCTCCTGAAATTATAATCCTAATGTCATGATTTTTTGTTTAATTATGGTGCTGAAAAACCAAAACATAAATACATTGAATTTGTAATTTAAAAAATTTAATAATATGAATTATGAAATTAATATTCGAAAAAAATATGGGTACTTTTCGGTTAGCCGGGCGCCAGTGTTATATATACATATTTATATGCATACATATATGTAAATATACACATGTATACATATACATATATTGTATATATACACACATATATATAGGTAAATGTATATGCATATATACATACATTTATATATACATATATATGTATATACAACACTGGCGCCCGGCTAACCGAAAAGTACCAAAATATGAATTGTAACCTACAATATTTTAATAGATTTCTGTTTTTTATGTCCTGCTTTATGCAAATTCTCAATTTCAAATTTTTCTTCAAGTAGTTTTGGGGAATAGACATCATTTCCAATCGTTTGGTACCAGTAACTTTCTTCTACAATAATTTGATGCAAAGTTAGTAGGGGATGTTTACTTTTTTTCTCCACGACTGTACCTCTAAAATGTAAAAGAATAAAGTTCTTTTCAGTCTTTTTTGGGACACTCACTTTAGGGAACTTAGTCATATTTATAATAGTCAGTCACTTATATGTAGTTATCACTTAGTATATAAAGCTATCACTTATATAAAGTTATCGCTTATAACACTACCTGATTTCGTTTTCGAATTGCTATGAGATAAAGGGTCTTTACTATGTATATATGTCCAATTTATTATATAAAGGTGGCAAATGTCGTAGGTATCAACAATATGTTTAAAGCGTTATCCCAGACTACTACTATCTATTTAACTCCAAATCTACTGAACTTGGAAGAACTTCCGTTTCTTTGTGATTAAAGTCATGAATGAATTATGGCGTAAGAAATATGGAATGATTTTACGATTATTCTCCGGCGTAAGAAATATGGAATGATATATTATAATTATTCTAGTTATGATTCCTCATAACTACGATATGAAAGCAGAATAAAAGAGAACATGCATTAATGAATTGCTGAATTTTCAAAATAAGTTTTCTTGATGCTTAGAAAAGAGAAATAATTATTTTAGAAAAGAAATATTGACTAGTGGAGAAATACTTTAATCAGCGTTAGGCTGACAATATTTTTCAACTCAATATCGTAACCAATGTTTCGGAATTCACCATGTTATCCACTATATTATCATCATTTAAAAGTATTGATTTTAATGAGTAAAGGTGAAATAGCCCGACGATTATATAAACTGTAGTAATCCATTAAATATTAGCTATTTTTACAGCACTATAAAAAAATTTATGTAACTATACTCCATAAAATAGGTGCTAACATGCTGCCTCATATTCATGAAGTAACTTAACTTATATAATACTGTAATACAAACCGATATAACTGGTGTAATATTACATATTAGTGTAATATAACACCAGTTATATAGGTTAAATTACTCTATAAAATGGAGGCAGCAAGGCTGCCACCAATTTTATGGAGCAACGTTACAAAATTATTTTACAGTTTGATCGTCGAGCCGCATGCTTGTCGAGTGGTTAGATCGCAGGCTACTGGACAATATTTGCCGGGTTCGAATCTCGACTCACGCATGGATGTTTTTAGTGTTTCGGTTTCCACTTTAAACGGGACTCTGTCACGGGACTGGTTGTGTTTGTGCAACATTTGTCAATATCAGATATCATATACGATAGAAAAGAAATTTCTTTACCAAACATAAATAGAATTTTTTCTAATCAAGTGTGCGTGAAACAAATTGTCAGCGAGAAGGTTAATTATTTGATGTATCACAATAATTAATAACAATTAACTTTTTGATTAACAATTAACTATTTAACCAATAATTAATAACAATTAACCTTTTCATCAAACTAGCCAGTCATTCGACCGTTTATTTTTATCTGTCACATAACCTTAATTTAACTTTATTCTGACCACAATCTGCTGAATAATATGGTTATATACATTTAATAATATGGTCAAGTAACCGTTGTGTTTCAAAACTGTTATCCATTTATCCCTTATGTGCGTAAGATTACCTAGCGTCCCCAACACACAATCAAAATAAACATGATCATGCATTTAAAGTTTTTTTTTTTCCATTTATGTTCATAGCTGCCAAGTCTTATGCTTTTATATACCACAAAAAATTAATGGAAATTTTTATCTTATTTAATCGGCAGATTAAAAAAGGTAAAATTTACTATTAAATTTTGTTGTGTAAAAAAGAGTTATAGAGTTGGCAGCTATGTATGTTTATAATAAATCTTTCAATATCCCCTAAGGAAAAATTAAGCACCATTATCATATCGTTACATGCCTCCAGAGAAAATTTATAACCATGTCTCAAGGATTTTTTTCTTCAAAACTGTATCTAATCTTTAATATAATAAAATACACCTTTGTGTACTACTAATATATACTCGAAAGAACAAAAGAAATTAATTTAGAACCCGCTATGAGTGCGGTTTTAAATTAATAATACTGACCTTATTGCATGTTAATTTAAGCCCTGAAAAAACACTTGTTTGGTAATGGTTCCCAAATTACTGATCACGACCGACCAGAAAGTCACGGAATGATCGTTTATTTTTTTTCAAAATATACTTATGTTACCTACATTAAAATTATAATGAATGTTTCACATCTTTTAATAAATAAACTGAGAATAGCTAAGCAACTTCGCAAAATGATATAAATAGATCTGATGATATAATAATAATATGATAGAAATGATATAATAATAAAATAGGTTTATATATATTTTTTTGTTAAGATGAAAATTAACGTTTCAACCCTTATATATGGAATTTTATTGGTACAAAACTATGTTATATAAATTCTACCGATTTTTAATATTTTTTAAATTATAGTTTTATTAATAAACCTATTTTCCATGGTTAATAAAATAACATTACTTTTTTAATATTATGCCTCATTATCATTATTGATTATTCACATTAGAAATATTTATTTATACCGGGTGTCCCAAAAAGGACTGACTGATTTTAAAATTCAATAACTTGCAAACGGTGACAGATATTAAAAAAATTCTTGCAGGAGGGTTATGCATAAGGTCAAAAGTTTTTTTTACAGTGATTTTCAATTTTAGTTCGAATTACAAACAATAGATGGCGCTGCGATCAATAGACGCTGAATTCAGGCTAGATTTTTGGTACTTCGTGGCCCGGATAATACATTTCCATCTCCTTTTTCAGCATGGAACAACAGAAAGGACCAGAAATCGAGCCTGTATTTGGCGACTATTGCTTACAGCGCCATCTATTGTTTGTAATTCGAACTAAAATCGAAAATCACTGTAATAAAACTTTTGACCTTATGCATAACCCTCCAGCAAGAATTTTTTAGATATCTGTCATCGTTTGCAAGTTATTGAATTTTAAAATCAGTCAGTCCTTTTTGGGACACCCGGTATATACGAATAAATGATTTGTAGGAAAGTTCGTCTTCTTTTTAGGATAGATTATAGAAAAGCTTGTATATATGTACATAAAATATGGGTGGAGAAAACTTTTTAAACTGTAAAGTGGGTTGCATATCAATAAAGTTTACTGCACTTTGTTCTAGAGGGAGAAAAGGTAATATTACCGGTATGTAAATGTTAAATTTATGAATACACATTATTATTTATGAGTAATTTTGAAGGGAGAAGAGTTTCTAGAATTTTACTAAAATATATCTGCAAGAAATTAAAAATAATGAAAGGAATATCACTTTCGATTTTTGATGTTTTATATCGATTTACTGGAGAAATACTTGACGAATTCTTCTGGAATTCCAGACATATAAAGATCATCTTTCAGCTCATATTTTCTCTTAAAGATTTGATCACGAGAGAAATTATGGGACAAACAATAAATTCTATAAAAAAGTAATATTTGCAATTGTCCTGTAAAATCAAATGCTCGAAATGATATGCAGCTGTGTCTCGCGGAGCTACGTTGTGTTTGTGCAACATTTGTCATTAGAAGAAAAATTTATTTACACAAACATATATAGAGTTTTATCTAACCAAATATGCGTGAAAAAAATTGTCAGCGAGAAGGTTAATTTTTTGATATATCACAATAATTAATAACAATTAACTGGATGACAATAAAAATAAAGTACTACACTGTTAAACTTTTCAGCAAACTGTCCAGTCATTCCACCATTTTTATTGAAAACTGTTACATAACCGTAATTTAACGTTATTCTGACCCCAATGTGGTCAATAACAGGGACTGATTCGTTTAATAATATGGTCAATGTGTTACAAAGCATGGAACTATTAATAAAGAGGAACTGTCATATCCTTAAAATAGTGAAGCTTCAACTGTAACCGCTATCTCATGGGTTGCTTACCGCCTGTGGAAACTTCCACCAGTAAATTTATATAGAAATTTTATGCTTGTTTAAACGCCTTACGGTTGCACAATTTCAGTCATAAACATTGGTAGAAACAGATTTTCATTTTTACTGGTAGAAGTTTACTTTGGCGGTAGTCACGCCCTGCGATTTCGCCATATTCTGACAACCGAGGAAACAAACTGACAGTATTACAAGTCTAACTGACATCAGTAAGAACAAATAGAAATTTTGGCCACACTTGTGAGAAAAACATTCATGAATAAAATGATTAAATAAGGCAAGATTTTCTATTCAATTTTATTGGTGGGACGTTTGTGCCGGCGGTAATCAGAAACTGAAGATACGATTTTTTAAAAAAAAAAGGCAGCCGCCATATTGTGACAACCTCCTCAGTTACTTCAGCCGCAATTATTAGACAGTACACTATATGTCTCCAGCTCTTTATTGATAACTCCATTTTACAAAACGGTCAAATGACTGGACAGTTTGCTGCAGATATTTAACACTGTATACGAGGCACAGACACGGGCACACATGTTTATATATTGTTTTATAAAATAATATTAGATCGTCAAATTAAGCATTTTCAGAAGAAAAAAAAATTTGTGCGTGCGCTCGAGTATTAGGAGAAACCATTTTTAAAATATATTATATATACGTTAAAATTTCCTGTAAAAACACAGAAAAAACCCAACTCTCAGCAAATTTACACCAGTTCTCGGTTAAATGTATTCAATTGAGTTTCTCTGTCTTCATCTTACAGACATTTTCCATTACTTATATCAAATTACCTGTAGGAATTTCCATGTTTTTATTTAAAGATAGTTTTATCTTTGTTTTAAATTGTAATTCAAAATACACACTTTTACAATTTTATTAGAAATATTAATGAAGAATGTTTGATTTAAAAATTGTTTTATTAAAACTTAGAATATTTTAGAAAGTAAAATTTGTCCCTGTGGAGTTAGCGGGGATTTTTTTTTTTTTTTTATCGACAATCGCTTTACAGTTGTTTCATTCACAACGTGCATGAAGCTTGGTAATAATAAAGTAAATTAAAAGTAAATTAAAAGTAAAAGTATTTCCATTCTGAATCATAAAAATTACCATTTGTATTCTGTTGTAACAGCTCCTATAGCATAGTCGGCAAGGTGTTCCTATTGAGCCCAGAGGACACCGGATCTAATCCCGGTCCGGCTAGAAATAAATATCGTAAAAATTAAATGGTACAGCAGTTCAATTTCACTTGAAAAATTCTGATTTATCAAAGTTCAAAAGTTCGATAATTTTGAAAATTAAATTATTATCATTAAAAATAAACTAATTAAATTTACAGAGTCTACTGTAAATTTACCAAATAATTTCTCTATTATTTAACAGAATCTCTGTAATTTTACGTAAGAATTTAGATAATGATTTACCAGTATATTCTCTGTAATTTCACAGAAAACTTTTCAATAGTGTATCGTTAAATTGCATAATCTGCTTGTTTTGAAGTGGGTGAATTCTTAGTTTTGCAAAAATTAGTGTATCAATTGCAGGGCTCCCACTCGGTCCGTTTTTTTTTTTAACACCTCTTTTTTGTAATGAAAAATCTAGTTTATAAATTTCGTAGAAACTCAGCGGGAACAGCGTTTTTCTGGGAATTGTTGAGAAAACCACGGATTTTTTTCTAAAAAATTACTGGTTTTCAAAAAAACGGACCAGTGGGAGCCCAGCAGATGAACATTTTAGAAAATGCGTTGTTTAAAAACGGATCAAAAGTAATCTAGTATTACAGATAATACAAACCCGGTTATGTCAATTTGAATAAAGAGAAGTTTCTAATATTCCATGCAAATCGCAACATTTGTTAAAGAAACCGGTTATAACAAGTTCCATATATAGCGAATAATTTTCATGCTATCTTCAGTTTCGATATTTTGTTTCTTCTTATCTGTTTCTAAAATGCCTTTGAAATGTTACTTTTTAGATTAAAATCCAGCCTGAAATTTTGATGCTTTTAAAATTTACATCTTTATATCAATTTCGTTATATTTTTAAAAACAACTTTTGTTGATTTGTTAGTACTACAATAGCGACAGTAATTGACAAAATTTCTATATTTTTTTAATTTTATAATGAACAATTTCAGCAACCTGCTATTTAAAAAATCCCATGCCTAATAATATAATTTTTACTGTAGCTATATTTCTCAGCTTGCTCTTTATCAGTCTTTTTAAATATATATAATCATAGTGTTTCAAGTAAAGTTGCGTTAAAATATTTCTTTAAAGTTTACCAAAATTCATCCATATTTCATTATAGACCACGCCGTAAAATGCGTCTTAATTTTATTAGCAGTCATATCGCTTGGCAACTATCGCAAAATATTTATCGAATAAATATCGATAGGAAAACCCGAAAAAAATCCATAAAAACAACAGAATGATGACCGCTTTCTTAAAATGCGTCTTCTCATATGTCATTTCAATCCAACTTTTTGTAAAGGGATTAATAAAAATCGTTGGACACATGAGAATTTAATAGAACGTGATATAAAATTGTACTTTAAAATTCTAACTTTGATGTTAAGAAATAAAATGCATGTCCCGTGATAAAATATTTTAAACATATTCGCATTACAGAAAAATGTATTCCGCAGAGTCTAATATATTATTTTCATGGGTAATACGTTTTTATTCCGCCACATGACGTTAGTGTTTCATATTTTGTTTTACATAGTTCAGATAAACACAAGGCATTTTCATTACATATAAAATCATTTTATGTTGAAGGGTAAATAAGAAACGAGTTTTTTCCCTCGGAAAGGGAAATAGAAAGTAGCATTTATATTTTATTAAGAAAGGGAAACATACTTACCATTGATGAACTGCATAAAAGATGTCAAACTATTGATGGGGTTGGCGTGTTAAAATATGCTTCGGTTTTGATTTTTTTTTTTTTTATTACATCATCGAAAAAGGTCGGACACATTAAATCATAACCACAAAAAATTTGATGAAACACAAGACTTTTCTTGGAGAAGTACTTGACAATTATCCGAGATTTATTAGATGTGATAAGTGTTTCTCAGCGGTGATATTAATGTTGTTGGTCAGTGAGAACTGGAACGCCACTCGCTACTATTAAAGCTATGGGCGTGTGATTCATATTTTTTTAGATATGTCCTTGAGAAATTAATATTTTTAACTTAATTTTCCTGTCTGCACTTTTTGAACGATGTCTCCTTTTTAGGTGCGCTTTTTGAAGGATGTACCCTTTTTAGGTATAGATAATCGTAATAAATTTTGTATTCATGTATAAGAGTTGTATAAGAGTGCAACAGATATGGAACCAAGATCTGAATACTTATAAAACAAGTTATAGTAAGGACACACCTCATTTGCCATGTTTGACATACAATTTCCGACTTGTTTTAAGTTCTCAAAATATTTCTGAAGTAGATACTTAGTTTTATTTTAAATGTTAAGTTATTACTCAGTTTTACTGATATATTAACACATGCAATTGCAAATTAAGTCTATATTTTAGCAATATTTTGACAATAAAAAAAAGAGACACCCTTTAAGAAGAGTATAAACAAAAGAAAAGTTAAAAATATAAATTTCCCGAGGAGTTAATTTATATTGGGTGAGTGCAAAAGTTCTACCCGTTTTGAAGATATGTAATTGTCAAGTGGAGTACGGACGTTACAGCTGACGTTTGGAACACAGGAAATTGGCCTCTAACGCGTAATGCAGTAGAGTATGCATAGTCACAACATTTGTCAGAAGAACGTATGCCGAACGGGCCACAACATGGCAAGCAAGAATGACCACATCAGACATTGTTTACTGTACGAGTATCATAAAGACGTTACAGCAGTCGAAGCATTTGTCAAGTTTATGGGAAGGATGCCATGGACGATAGCACCTTCTACCGCTAGTTTAGGAAATTCCGGAACGGAGACAGAAGCTGTAAAAATCATTCCCTTTCTGGATGCCTATCAGTAGTTTCTGACGAGGATCTCAACACAGCCATAACAAATTCCTCCTTTACAACAGACGAAAAGTTAGCGGAAACGTTCTCGGCACACAGAACAACAATCGTAAGACGGATGCATGTACTTGGTTTCATCACCAAGCTCGGTCAGTGGGTACCACACCAGCTTACAGTAATGCAACGAGAAGTGAGGATCAGCACCTGTGTTTACTCGCTTTCCTGTAACAGTAGGGAACCATTTTTGAACTAAATTGTAACGGATGATGAGAAGTGGATACTATACCGTAATCTGAAGCTCCGAAGGATCATTTTCTGAGGTTGCAGAGGGTACTACATTGACCTAAACAGCAAGACTTCATCCCGAAAATGTTTTGCTCAGTGTATGGTGGGTTGCCAAGGGAATAACCAACTAGGAGGTCCTCGCACCAAACCAAACGATCAATGCAGACCTCTACTGCCAACAATTGGATAGACTGTGACCAAACCTCACGTCTAAGAGGCCAGCACTCATCAATCACAGAGGGGTTCTCTTTCATCACGATAAAGCTAGGCGTCATGTCGCTTTAAGGACTCGGCAAGAGTTAATGGATCTTGGTTGGAAAGTTTTACCACACCAAGCATTTACCCCCGACCTGGCTCCTACGATTTATCACTTTTTTTCATCGTTACACAATGCCTTCGGTCGCCGAACTTTCAATGATGTCGAGACTGTAAAAACAGCGTTACAACAGTATTTTGATTCTAAAACACAGGAGTTCAGTCGGCGTTGGATTCAGATACTGCCAGACAGATGGCAAGAGGTCATACATAATGATGGTGTTTGTGTGAATGCATAGGTGCTTAACTTTTTGTGTTCTACGCCTTTCTGTTTTCGCAAAAAAAGGGGAGAACTTCTGCACTCATCCAATAATTGCCAATGCATCACACGGCCATAGGTTTATCATTAGCCAGAGGAATTTGAGTTCTCACTGATCAACAACCTTAAAATAATTGCACTGACATTGGCAGTCAGTTTTTGATTTCGATTTAGTCTGTTCATGTATATTGAGTATCATTTCCAAACTAAATAGAGGATGCCGAACAATTTTTTTTTAACTTCTTTTCTCTTATCTCCGATAGCTTTCAAAATAGGATTACATAGTTTCGCATTTAGCCGTTAGAGACGTTTAGAGTAGTTTAATTGGGTAGCACGTATTTATTTTCACTTTCCTATGCGTAGACATCAATTTTATAACCATAGCTGTATCCGTTCACACATGAAGTGTCCGCATCTCTTATATATTTTCTGCGCTTGAGTCATCGAAAAAAGTTGTTCAGCAAGCATAAAAGCTTCTTCCACCATGCATCGCTTCTGCGCACTATCTGAAAGTCACGTCTGTGAAGCTGTTACATCTAACAAATATCGGACAATTGAGAACTTTGCAAAGTAAAAATCTCTATTTGTCAATTTTGGAGTTGTGATTTTTACTTTCTTCTATCTTTACAAGAAGAAAGTATTGGATTCGTGGAAAATTTCGACTGCATGTTTTCGGTGGATTTACACATTTTAGAAGGTCATGAACACAATTTGACGGTTTTTAGAAAATGTCTATCTCTGAGTCTTTCTGTATGTGATAGATGTTTTGTGGGCGCTCTATCTCAAGAATTAATTCACGGCATTTAATAAGATTTTAGATTCAGTTAGATCTTGATATAAATTGGTGCTGGTAATTTTGGTGTGTAAATTGCGCATCAGGTGGCACTGCTATGCTACATTTTTACTGATTTCTGAAATAGTTTTTCTCAAGACCTAATGCACGGATTCTTATCATACTTCAGATTCAGTTACACTTTGACATAAGTTGTTGCTGATTAGGTTTTGGTGTATATAAACCAACAGGTAGCGCTGCTATTCTGCATTTTTCAAGATTTCAGAAATAGCTCTCTCCCAAGAACTAATGCACGGATTTTTATCAAACTTCAAATTCAGTTACACATTTACATAAGCTGTTACTGATTAGACTTTGGTGAATATCGCCCGCGCAGGTGGCGCTGCGATGCTGCATTTTTCCGGTTTTCTTAATTCTCTATCTCTAAAATATTAGAATGAGATAATAATCCAAAATATTAGAGTTTAGAATGAGTTATAGATGCATTACTTTATCTTGTTCCAAAAGCATTATGAGTTACACAAAACAAAAATATTTTTAAAAGGAAGATATCTTTTGCCTTTTTAACATTTAAGCTTTCTTGGCGTTTAAGGGGGGGGGGGATTTTTCGATTCCGAAATATTTATATATATCTATTGTAAGAACAGTATATTTGTACATTACGTAATTCTACAAAATACTTTCGGGATTGATACTTGTAAAAAAAGAGACATGTTTCTTGATGCAGCAAGAGAGTTTTCAAAAACATATTATAACAACAATCACGTTACCGACAATTCCAAAAACTTGCCTTTTATTTTCAAAAAGTTCAAAAAGCAACAGATTTCCAAAATTTAAAACAGAATTTCTGAAACATCCATTTTTTTCTTTCGGTACTCGTAATCATCGGAAGCGTTATAATGTAGTTTTTATAATGTATAATTTTTTCATGCCTGTATAAACAAGAAATATCGGGTTGTATATGTTACCAATTCTCAAGTAAACATGTTCACGTTCAACATGCCACATTAACAGCGTAAAATTAACATTACTTTCTTACTATTGCATGTATAAGTTGTGTGACTCAAATGTTTACTTAAGAATTAATAGAATCCGGAAAAGCGTTATTTATTTTTGATACTAGGTTAATAAAACTGATAAATACACAGTAAATAAAAGGAAAATTGCCCACTTAAACTGATGGCATTGCGCCCACAGGCTATTCACACTAATTGTATATGATACTCTTATTTAAAAGAATATTGCCCCTCGAAAAATAAATTAAGGGGGATTAGCCCCCATCCCCCTATATACTTAACCAATAAACATCCAAATCTAATCAAGGAAGCGCCTTATCAGAATAAACCTGTATACCAAGTTTGAAGCAAATCGGATAATTCTGCATGAAAAACACATTTAGCTAAATTAAGGGAGGATTAGCTCCGCACATTTCCGCGCTTTATGCTTAACCAATGAATCTCCAAATCTTATCAGGGAAGCATCTTATCAGAATTAACCGGTATACCGAATTTGAAGCAAATCGGACAATTCTGCATGGAATCCCATTTATCTAAATTAAGGGGGATTAGATTCCCCCCACTTTATACTTAAGCAACGAACCACTAAATAAAATCAAGGGAGACTCTTATAAGAATAAACCAGTATACCGAATTTGAAGCAAATCTGATAATTCTGCATGAAAAACCCATTTATCTAAATTAAGGGGGGATTAGCCCCTTCCCCCCCCCTTTATACTTAACCAACGAACCCCAAAACTAATCAGGGAAGAGCCTTATCAGAATGAACCTAGAAAAAAATTGTAAGCAAATCAGATATTTCTATCAAAAGTTATCGCGTTACTTACATACATACATACATACATACATACGTACAGTCGTCGAAAAAAAAGTAAACACACCTTACTAACTCTTCAACAAATTATCGTAGAAGAAAGTTACTGGTACTGAACGTTTGGAAATAAAGTCTACTTTTAAATTATGTATATAAAATTTGCTTAGTATATAAAATTTGTATCTACATATTAAAACGAACCACAACTTTGTTTTTTTCAGTAGCAGTACACAATTCTGACAGCATAAATGAACTCGACACCCTTCAATTAGCCTAAAAACAAATTTTTATGCAATTCATACCATAAGTTTCCGGGAAATTAATTATTTTAAAACGAGTGTATTTTAAGGGCCATATCCAAATTGAAGTTCGGTACTCGATTGTTAACCGAGAGATCCCCTTCTTGATCACGGCACCTTAAGCGCCACTCAAACAATCAATAAAGTCTGCCATATTGCAGGACAGCATAAGAAATTTCAAAATATCTTGTCACTTCTATCATAGGGCCCCTTAAACCACCATTTTGCCGTTTTTTAAGCATCATTTGAAAAATGTGAAATTTTGGATTTCCATAAAGCAAGACTTAATAAATCTAAATCCATCAAAAAAATTGTAGGTTGCAATTCATAATTTTTTCGAATATTAATTTCATAATTAATATCATAAAATTATAAAAATTGCAAATTCAACGTATTTATGTTTGGGTATTTTAGTATTATTGCTACACAAAAAAATTTGCACATTAGGAGTATAATTTCAGGAAATATAATGAAAATATGAAAATGTAATTTAACATTAGAAGTACTAAATTTTGAATGTTTATAATTGAAAAACTTATTATTCAAATAACTTTAAATTTGGTGTCTAGGCATAGTTTGAACCGCAGATTTGAAATACCTTTTTTAAAATTGGGTAATGCTATTGAAAAAAATGAAGTTTGGATTTGTTTTAATATGTAGATGCCCCTAAGAAAATTTTATATATGTCATTTAAAAGTAGACTTTATTTCCAATCGCTTGGAACCAGTAACTTTCGTCTACGATAATTTGTTGAGGAGTTAGTAGGGGTGTTTACTTTTTTCCACGACTGTACATACAGAACCTGAGGGCACATTAGCTCACAGGCTGTCAAAGCCTGAGAGCTAATAACTACTTTGTAACTTTTACGAAAATAAAGAAACATCAAAGGAACTTTCGTTTCAGAAGCGGTTGTTTAAATCTTTCTGAAGTTTCTGGGGGAAAAGGAAAGTTTATTTAAATCGTGGTTAACTCGGAAGAGATATGTTATATTTTCGTAACCTTTTTTTTAAATCAAGAAACATTGAACTTTTTTCAATAGTGTGTGAGGGACAAAATAAGCCTCAGGTTTTAGATTATCTACAACAATTTCATCAACTTTTTTGAATTCGAACAAACAAGTACCATCAACATTATCCGCACGGCAACTGTATTTTTTAGTTTGTCATTTTGTAAGTTTTTTAAAGATACAAAAATTAACCCGTTATCTTTTAATCCCGTAATCTTTTAACCCGTTATCCACTGAAGGTGCGTTTAAGTACCATTAAAGAAAGTTTAATGCAATATTAAATTAATCTATCTTTTATTAAAAGTAGATTTTAATTTTCATACAAAATACTTTGCTCGATCATATTTAGAAAGCATATCGAAACTGTCAAAGGTAATTATTTATAAAGTGGTGGTTTTCTCAACCATTTACCAAATTTTAGCTTTTCTCTTATTTGAAATATGGTATATAAAACATTTTGCCTATAAACGATTTTAAATTTATAGATAAGTTGACAATACATTTATTTACATTGTTTTTTATAAAGAATCAAAAGCTTTCCTTAACAGCATTTTTTCTTAATTGACGCATTTATACTTGTAAAAAGAGCTTTAACTATCAATTTATTAAATCAGTTTTAATGCAAAATCTTATATAAATTGCATATTATTATAAGTCTTCTTTTTTACGTCTAGAACCTAATGAAGATAATTATTAAGGTAGAGCAATTTCTAGATTCATAATTCCGTGCATAAAGGGTTAAGTAATATTACATTAAAATAAATATTTAAAGTGTACTGCAACTCATGCGTAATTTATTACAGAATTTCCCTGAAATTGATTTTATTTGTAGTCATATTATTCAAAAATACAGCAAATAACGTATCGAGTAAATTTTTATAAAAGAAATAGAACAAAAACTATGTAATCGAAACTTCCTTCTTAAACTCAATTTATTAATATCACGTATGCTGTTTTGTTATAGATTAATAAAAGTCAGTAGACTAAATTTAATTAAATATCATAAAAACTACACTTAAAGATTTCTGGTCTTGATGTTAAGAAATAAATTATATATTCAAAGATAAAGTATTTAAAACATATTCGCATTAAAGCAAAATGTATTCCACAGAGTCTAATATATTATTTTCATAGGCACTATATTTTTATTCCCCGACAGGATGTTAGTGTTTCATTCTTTGTTCTATACCGTTTCATAACTGGGGAATAGAAAGCATTTTTATTACAAATAAAAGAACTTTATGGTTTATGTAAAATATTAAATAAAGAACGACTTTTAGTCTAGTAAAATGCAAAGAGTATGTAAGATTTTGTTTTTGTTGTGAAAATAGCAAATAACAGAATTGTTAAAAAGCGTAGAACATGTGAAACTTTTCAAGGAGACAGTGTGTATATAAATGTTTTTATTGTGATTGTTTATAAATATTTATAAGTATTTTGAAATTATTTCAGTAACATTTAGAGTTTGTAGGGAAAATATGTCACAGCTGCAGAATTTTTTTCTAATTTTTTATATTAATCCCTGTGATATTTATTTCGCAAAGAAGTTTTAAAATGAAAATTGTTTTAGAATGCTTTCAAAGTACAATTTTGTAAAATTAATTAAAAACACATAATCTATTCGAATAAAAATATACTCAGAATACAAAACGAACAGAAAATATTATTAGATATTCATTAATGTTGAACTACTAAATCGTGCTACTGATATTAAGTTTTAATATACAATAGCTTGAAGATAACGCACTTGGCATAGTTTGTACTTTCTTTTTAATTTAGCTTATCTTATCTATTATGATAAAATACGCGAAAAAAATCTGTTAATATATTTTGACTTTAAATATATATTTAACTTTTTTTTTTGAAGTTTCATTTCAAAACTTCATACAAATTAAAATATATGTGTAACGTGGTACACCATAAAAAACACATTCTAAACGCAACAAGTAAAATTTCCGTCATTTAAATGAGAAAATGTCCGAGGGGATTACAGGTAGGATTTTTTTTACATATCTGCTCAAAATAAATGATGTGTCTACAAACACATTTTCATATACAGCTACTCTCAAGTAGCAAAAACACAGTTATAAGAAAGTCGCATGCAAAGTTACAACTCAATTGGAGTCTGTTTAAAGTACACAGTTTCAATTTAAAATTCACGCGGTTCTAATTTGAATATTTTAATGAAGTTTGTTTTATTGGATACAGAATTGGATGAAATGTTTACAAAATAAGAAAAAATAAAAAATGATTTATTTCAAGGTACCAAATTCATGAGTCCCCTTATCAATAAACGTAAGACAAATCGAAAAATAATGGTGATTAGAAAACTGGAATTACAGGATTTGATTTGATAATTTCAATAAGTCTGAAAAATTCCTATGATCACACCACAATTTCCAGATGTAACCTCTGGGAAAACTCCGGAAATTGAGATAGCTACGTTTACGTTAGTTTAACGAAGATAGACATTTGTGGGTGTTCCTCTTAAAAAAAAATTTAATGCAAGAAAGCTTAAATGAAAATCCAGTGACATCGCTTGTGCAAGAAATACAATACGTTTAACTTTACATTAAATAATGGTAATAACGGATATATAAAAAACAAATTCTAAGAAATAAATATCGTAATTACCATCAAAAACATTTGCATATTCATGTGAATAGTTGCATAGTAAAAAATGCTGCATAGAGAAACACACAAATTGAAAATAATCTAGTAAAAGAAAATATTTGGTCTGAACCAACATCCCCCTCCCCTCCTCTCACAAAACTAGAAAACCACGAAATAAATAACTTTAAATATAAAAATAACAATAAAAACATTGAAAAATCAAACAAAAATACATATTTATTCTTATATTACTTCTCTTGTAGATGTTTGGCAGTTTTTTTTTTTAATTTAAGGCACTTCCGACGAGACCGCAACCTGTTTTTTGTTTGGTTTTGCAGTGTTTTTATTGTGTTAATTTTTTACATTTAAAGTTGTTTATTTCGTGTTTTTCTTGCTTTGTGAGGGAAGGGGGTAGGTGCTGGGAAATATATTATTTTGTTATCTTATATATAGCTATATATATATCTCTCTATATCTATCTATCATTCTCTATATACAGTGCGCCCGCTAAAGTCCATTGTCACCCCAATAATTTCTGAACAACAAGAGCAACAGTCATAAAAGTGGGGTCTAGGTATAATAAAGTAGCCATGCGCTACTGGATACCACCTGGCCGAAAACTTCGGAGTTAGCATTCCTATCCCGAAAGCGGAAAAAGAGGGGGGAAAAGTGATTTACAAAGTTGTAGAGCATCATCGATTTAGTACAAAAAGACATATTGTGGACATTAATGCAAAGAATAGAACGGCTAACACGCGCATTTGTTTTCTCGTGATTTCACGAAACTTGAACGGAAGGACAAATGATTATCTTTTGGACAAATGTGCATCCAAATGCGCATTGCAGCTGACGGAGAAAAGTTTGAACACCTCAAATAAAGGTATACAGTTATAACTATTTTCCCCTTCTAAGATCATTTTGTCAACTCACAGTGTAGAAAATCACGGAAAACCAAATGCACGTTTTAACCGTTCTATTCTTTACATTAATGTCCACAAGGTGTCTTTTCATACTAAATAGATTATGCTCTAAAACTTTGTAGATAACTTTTTCCCTATCTCTTTCCGTTTTTGAGATAGGAAGGCTAAGTCAGCAGTTTTCCACCAGGTGGCGCCGTAGGTAGTTTCATTCAGTAGCGCATGACTACTTTACTATACCCCACTTTAGACCTAACTTTTATGACTATAGCTCTTACCGTTCAGAAATTATTTGGTTGAGAACAGATTTTAGCGGGCACACGGTATAATTCGGATAAACATTTTCCTTTTAAAGATTTTATTTCGTGTTTCGCTTGTTTTGTGAGGGGAGGGGGCGGTGCCGGTTCAGGACAATTCGTCATTTTTTTCTGCTATTAAAAATAAAATTAATAAATTGAGCATCAATACATCACACTGACATTATACAAAATAAAGCAGGATCCTCTACTTTTAACTTAATGAATCATCATCAACAATTCTTTTATATATATATCTATGTATGTATATATATAAATAATTTGGCTCAACTTAGAGATATTTTCACTTGTATAAGAAATTGTGTAAATATTCATTGAATATAATAATTTGCAAAAGAAATAACTACTTTTCCAGGTGGAAATAATTACGAAATTAATTGTATTCTCAAGTGAGCCTGTTAAATTATATCCAAAGGTACGATAAATTTAATAGAAACTTCTGCTACAATTTCCAATGTCTCTAATCTTTTAAATTCTGTATTTGAATCGCAAATTGACTAACTTGTAATTCCAATTCACCGGATGACTATCACGCATGACTTCTTGATAACTCGCTGAATTGAAATGATTTTCCAGAGGGACAACTTTGCATATTGTTTTACAGAATGAGATAAAAAGCTTAATCTGTGTAAGAATTCAGCCGAAGCAGAATAATTATACGCACATTTTCTATACAATTATACAGATTTACTAATGTGAGAAAACGTGCAACTGATATTTCTTATTTGTTAGAAATTACGCTGAATGTTTTCAGACAAAGGGGTATTTTTCGTTTAGATAAGGCTAATTTTTAAAATGATATATATATATTTAGATTTAAACATTATTACAGATAAATGTAAAGCATTATTAGATCAGAAATAAAATATTGCATTTCGTTCTAATATACAGGGTGTTTCAAATCTATGTGTCAGAAATGTAAAGGCAGGTAGAGAGAAGCTAAATAAGCAGATTTCGAGAAAGAATGTGGGTACTGAAGTTCAGCATTGAGGCAGTAGAGGACGCTGTTATGTTCGGTAGATGAAAGCGCTTCGCTGGCTTGAATCGTAATTCTCTCACGGATTTCTAGCAACATGCAACCTTACACCAATGCGGAACTTGCTGGCATGCATTTCATGTATGGGAATAAGTAAGAAAATGGCTCACGCTTATCGCACGTTTAACAACTCTCGAGCTTGACGAAGGACTGTCCTCTACCGTACGTAATACTGCTTCTTCCACTGCAGGAATTCTGCCATATTCTTCATCGCCTTTATCACGATTAGAAGCATAAAAAGTTTCACTCGCGCACAACTCCCTATGACGGCGCTCAAAGTTCTATCCAGGAATCGTTCCATGTACAGTACATACTTTGAGCAACCAACCCTTTACCTTGTATAATGCTCCATACATAATGGGCATGTCGGCAAGCTCCGTATTGGTGTATAAGAATGCATGTTACTCGAAATTCGTGAGGTGAATGACGATTGATGTTTGCGAAGTGCTTTCGTCCGTCGCACTTAACAGCGCCCTCTATTGCCTCGACGCTTCATATCCGCACCCACATTCCTATACAGTATCTGCTTATTTAGGTCCCCTCTACCTGCCTTTACATATCTGACATATGGTTTTGAAACACACTGTATTTGAAGACATGAGTGAATAAATGTGTTATATTACATTTTTCAAAATATTTGTTTTATTTTGTTAAGGGGACCTTCTACATTAGGAGACAAAGAAAAAGTACTTTTTTTATTTTATTTATTTTTTTTTTTCCCGTAAGAAAACTGCATGATGGATCTTTTTGAAATTTTAACAGTTTATTGTACATATCTTAAGGTATACACAAGAATGTGGTTGACACGGTGGGCAAGATTTAAAAAAAAACTACTCAGTGGATCATCTTGATTTTTTTTTTAATTAAAGCTTATTTAATTGTCTTTGATATGAATTAAAGATTTTACTAAAATTATTTTAAAAAAAAGTTATTAACAAATAAGAACGAATATTTTTTAACTTTTTTTTAAATTAGCCATTACGTAACTTTTTTAAAATAAATTTATGGGTTCCTTTAATTTAACTACAAGCTATTCTCACGAAGTTTAAGAAAAAAAATTATTTTTGTGTTTCAGATAATTCTACAAGGCGCTATCCTGCCCACCGTCCAGACGAAATTTTCCAAAGCAGTTGAACTTATTTGTTTATAACTTAGAGTAGAAACAACAAAATCTAATTTAAAAAAATTTGTCTATATCTTAAGACAAGTACACTAAATTATTAAAATTTCAAAAAGATCCATCAAGCAGTTTTCTTACAAAAGTATCATAAAAAGTGCTTTTTTGGTCTCCTAATGTAGAAGGTCCCCTTAGTGATAGTGGTATGGGGTAATCTTATCACATAATAAAAGTAAGATTCTAATTTCTACTGATTTTCGTAGATTTGCGACATAATATTTTAACCTTTAACATTTTAAATTTTAATAATATAACTAAAAATATTATCATTTAATATTCAATAATTAAATGTCAATAAGTTTTTCTGGGAGAGTTTGTTACAATTTGTTGCCATTTTAATCATATTGTATTAAGAAGAGAATAAATTTAAAGAATATCAACGAAAAAATTTCATTTTAGTTTTTTCGAAATTTAGTTTTTGTTATATAAAACATTCTTTTACCCGTCATTTGCAATATGCTAATGAAATTAAAGTTATTGTCAGAATTATTGAGAAACTGATAAATATGTAATTAAAAATTTATTTCAAACCAAATCAACGTTCAATAAAATAGTTATTATTTTTTAATTGATAGCTAAATTGGAATGTATAAGTGAAACACTGCTTTTTACAGAAGACAGTTTTGCTGCAGCTAATGAAATTTTGGAATGGAAGAAATGGAAGTAAATTAATCCATATATTAATACAATTATAGAAAAAGCCTACGATCATTTATTTAATATCTATATATAAACGAAGTTAGTAAAAAAGATCAATTTCTAAAGAACTGAATCTGATAGAAAACGACCTATTTTGAGCATTCAAATATATATCAGGTTTCAAACTCACTGATCTTATGTCTCTTCACGTTCATCTGATTTAATCCTTTCGGGTCCGATTTTTTTCAGTTTCAGAAGAAAGTTACTTTCATGTTAATAATGTTAATAGCAGCCATCTAAATATATTTACTGAAGTTTAACGATTTATGTCATTGTCTGAAATATAAGAAATGTAGTTAGTTTGGGTACTTTCCAATTCATATTCATATGACAATAGTCTAAGGAAGAGTTTTTGGAGACGTTTGGAAAATATCGCATTACAACAGGATTTGACAGGTATTACAACTTTCTAACATTTTTTTGCTTTTCATCACACATGACACATTGAGAAAAGTAACCAATATTCTAAATTTTAAGAGTTAAATATATGTTTAAAACAAAAGAATCACAAGTATTTACATTACATAAGTAAAAATTAAAGATATATATTATGAATTTAATATTCATTATCTCAAAAGAATCACCAACGGTGAAAAGAGATTTAAACAAATTTTTATTAGTATTATTATTATTACTAAGTGCCGAAGTATAAATGGAGTCATAATAAGAAATGCATAGACACATACTACTGTTACTACATGCCGATAGTAGCAAAAGTAATTGTTAAGAAACATAATACTCAATGAAAAAACATGTATTATTAATAGTACACCAGTCGCCGAACGGGTTAAAGTATTAAGTGTTCTAACCAATAATCTCCGGGCAAACGTAACCTGGCAATGAGTATTGTATAAAGTCCGCCTGTGGCGGACTTTGGCGTCGTAGGTCTCTCATACAGGGAGATATAGCGATGATTTTGGCGTGTAGAAAACAAAGTGTACTTTGACTTTTCGGAAAAGTAGTGTTCCAAAAATAACATTTTTAGTGCAGCATTATTTTCCAAAATCTTAGTAGTTTTTCTCCTACGTTTTCTAACAATAAGGCAATTTTTTTTTTTTTTATCGTAAATAACCCTGAAGATTTAGTAGATTATATTAACTTCCTGGAATGTTTTTGATATGTAAGGAAACGTAACGGCGTTTTCTTAAAGCATAGGAAATGAACTAACATTTCAGAACTATCAGAACGTAAAATAAAACTCTAGCAAAGACATTAAAATCTTGAAAAATTGTATACATTGTAGACATTTAAAAAATTGTATTTTCATTCAGAAAATGAAAAGAAAGGTAATTTTTTTTATTAGGATGAGCGAAGCGAATCCTCTACTAAGCTACACAAATTCTACAACACTACATTTTGTCGTACACATTACAAAAACACTTTAAAAAAACTATACAGTAGTTTGACTTGAAATTAAACATAAACATAAATTATGATCTGTAGATTTGCACAATATTATTTTTTTTTACAGAATAACCTTAAAAAATGTATTATTTTAATTTATTTATTTTACATGTTTTTCTATTACGGATGCATGTTTGCAAATAAAAAATGAAACACGTATATTTTCAGAAGAACAAAAATCATGGAGTTAGTAATTATAGATAGAATCATGATTAATTAAATAAATAAAGTATATTTTCATTATTCCTCCAAAATATCTCAAAAAATGTTTTTTCACAATTTATTCTTATTATGTGAAATTATTTACGCAGACGATACTTACGCATTTTAAAAGAATTACATTATGATTTTTTTTGTTTATATAAAGTGTTATTCGAATTCGACGATTGAATAATAACAATAATATAGTAAGTTAATAATTCTTAGTATCAACGAGAGCAGATTTCAAATGTTTTTCCGGAAAATAGGATTTTGAAGAAGTAACTTTTTTAAATCTCTGTTCGAATATATTTTTGCTATCAAAGATTGCTATCAAAGATTATTTGATGTGAATGACAAAGATTGGAAACATACCTATTTCAAACCATTTGAGAAAACACCAAAGGTATTGGAAAATGTAAAAATATCTTTAAAAGAGCTTTTAGTTGAAAATTTCAAAAATAGTTTGTAAAATTTTGCTTCAAAAATATTTTTATTTGTACCAGTCTTATATCATAAATAAAAAATTGCGAGAAAATTCTTCGTTATTTCTCTGAATTTACATTTCTAAAATTAAAATGCGCCAGAACATAAAATAACGTTTTTGCTTAATGAAGATGCAAAACTAATATAAAAAAATGGTACTACTTGGTTATCCCATCGACCAAAAATCTATCGCCAAACTATAAGATTAAATGCCAATAATGGTTGATCATAAATGTCACATTCACTTAACTTTAAGCAAGTTACTCGTGTTTACGTCATCAAGTGATTTTTAATTCGACGTTTTATTTATATTTTTATTAATGTTATACTAATTTATTTATTCTTTCGTTATTTAAAATATAAAATATGTCAATTTGTATAATTTAGCGAGTGGTTTGGCGATTTATATAATTTGGCAAAATTGGTCGACGGGATAACTAAGTTTTACCAAGAAAAAATTGTTACTTTCAAATATTTATCTTATTAAATAATGCTTCCCGAATCCAAACAAAGCATGGCTCCTGCCAGTTATTAAAAAGAAAAGAAGATCTTCCGCCACCGCCACTACACAATACCGCCACTACTGCAAAGCGATAGATATTAGTGTATTAGGCATTTTCTGTTTGGCATAGCGTATGATGCATTACATCGATTCTTGACATAGCGCATTAGGCATATATGTTTGGCATAGAAGCGCACTAGACATAGCCCAACAGACATACTAATTTTCAAAGCATCCTTAATAAAGTACACAGAATACAGTAAAATATAGATTGCTTGATATCTAGTCAGTAACCGAGTACACAAAACAACCGGCTGATTTATAGGAGATTATGGGCTACACCAGGGCACGATATATAGAACGCAGTGCCCGTGAGCATCATAATGCCCTTTAGAGATTATTTCAGCGATCTATCAAATGTTTCCTATTACACGCTCTTTTACAATAAAGATCCTTTTTAAAACATGTTTTGTTTTACGAGCATCAATACTTGAATGCTTTTCACTTTATGTTTTTGGCTCTTAACTCTTCCAAAAATATATATAAAATTGCTCCTTTCTGACAAAAATCCAATACTCAAATTGTAATAATGTATATTTTTTCGATAATTTATCTTTACTTATGATCCTTGCATGAAAAGCTGTAGTTATGGCAACCACTGTAATATGCATATTTATCGTGTAGATATGTGTATATCGCTACCACTATTACAGTGCGATAGTGTTGTCGCATGTATGCAGAGATGCAAATAATGGCGCCCTTCATTCTTAAACCTCAGCTAAGGTGCATCCAACATCACTGTAATGTTGTATATGCGTAGTATACACTAGTTTACTTGAAGCCGAGAGAGAAAAAATTGTTGAACTGTAAAAAAACTCCATTTTAAGGATTGGAACGAATGATTAATAAGTGTATTTTTTTTTTTTTTTTCAATTTTTCAATTTGTTGCTGTAAAGGTAAGTGTATCAAGGAAAACAATTCGCACTTTGTAAAATATAAAGTGGGCACTTTCGAGGAAATTAAAAAAAAAAAAATAACGCAAAAAAATGCAAGTAGGAGGAGAAAAGGGAGCTAAATTTCTCTCGGGACAAAAACTTCCTCCTTGAACATTTTAAATATATACTGCCTTGAGGGACAGTACAACGGAAACTGAGAGTTTTCTTCGAATCATTTATAAAATTACATTTTTAAAATTATGCTGCATCTAAAATGTTGAGTACTCTATTCAAAGTTTTACGCACCACCAGTGGCTGAGAGGTTCTGCTCTAGAAGCTGGTAGACGGGAGGTGCTGGGTTCGAACCCAATCGCGCCTAATCGTTCGGAGTTTTCGTGATTTTCTTCGAACCTTGGATTTCCAAGCGTTAATACGGGTTAGGTTCCCTTAGAAAGACCCGAACGAAGGGCACTGCCGCCCCTGGGTCTATATCCCTCGTGCAGATAAATGGCCGTCATAAATACAACCAACCAACCAATCAAATTTTTACTTCAAAATTTCTTACTGATAAAAGCAGAATATTCTTTACTCTCGGATTAAACAGTTAATTCATCCAAGAACAAAGATTTTACTAAACTGAATCGTTTGACACAGCATGCAAAAAATGATAATGTAAACAAATTTACTATGATTAATTTTAAAGCTTAACCCCTTAAAAAGCGACGGTTCATTTTTGGACCACTTAATTTTAATCCCAAAATGGCAAATTGAGACCAGAACTTTGTTTTTTTTTTTTTTTTTTTTTTTTTTTTTTGAATATGTGAAGTAAGGCTATAATATGTACACTGCAAATAGAAGCGTCTTAAATTTAGACACATATGTGACTGAAAAAGAATTTTAGACACTTAAGTGTCTTAATCTGAAAATTCAGACATTATAGATGTCTTAATTTAAGATACATAAGTGTCTTACTATGACCATGGTGTAAACGAACTGAGAATAATCTCTAAAATATCCGCAAACGTCTTATTTTAAGACACTTCATTGCTTTAAACGTGTCTTAATTTAAGACGTTTTGATTCTTCCGACGCAATAACCACCAGGGGGCACTAGCACTCCCAGTTGCGCATGCGTTTTAGATGTCTTCGTTCGAAGTGGTATACGTTGTAATTCAAACAAAGTTTGTTTTTATGTACGCGTGTATTTTAATTCGTTTTTTGCGAAATGTGAAGTACTGTGATTTTAATTCGTATTAACTTGGATTATTTATTTATTGAATACATACATCTGACGTGTGTGCTCGACATCAAATGTCTCTTAGAAGCTGTCGTCGATACAAGGGCGGGATAGACACGGAACAGAAGTAGACGACGGTTGAAGATTACACCCGGAAATTCTACAAAGCGTGTGCAATGGGCTTAGTGTTAACGTATCAATTTATATCAATAATATTGTGTTATTCATCTTCGTCCTGTCGAAGCTGGCAAAAAAAAGAAACTTTTGTCTGGCGGGTCCTGTTTTTAGGATGAAACATCTCATTCTTTAAATATGGCTAGTCGGATGTATTATGGGATTACCTTTTAAACTGATGAAAGTCTTTCTCCATCACTGTGGTTGTGGTAGTTTTTAAAATTTCAAATCGAGGAATATTTCTTACCTCTTGCAAACAGCGATTGAAGTAAGTGTTATAATTTCTTTATAGTACTAAAATTATTGTCTTTTATGATTTTATTTATTGTACTAAACAAAATCTTACATGAAATTTAATTAGTTTTGAATCTTTTTGCAAAAAAAAAAAAAAAAAAAAAAAAAAAAAAAAAAAAAAAAAACACTAATTCTAGAAGTATATATTTTTAAATTTATGACGTTGTCTTTTATTACAAATTATGTATTATTTATTCTCATCTTTTTTCTCAAATTTAAAGTAATAACATCACTAAAAAACAGACATATTTAAAAGTTAAGTTCATTCTCTTGTTTTGTTTTGTTTTCAATATGGCAGTTCTTAGTTTCAATTTCAATGGCTAATGCTTATCTCATACTCGACCACAAGGAAATAGAAAAAAAAACTTTGAAAGATCTGCTAAAGTTTTCTTACTTCCTAGCTAGGGATTACAATCCCGGATTGAGATCCCGGGATCCCGCTTTAATTTTAACCCCGAAAATCCCGGAATTTTTACTGGAAATTTCCGGGATTTTCGGGATTGCCTTTTTTTTTTTTTTCCATTGAACAATATTCAGCTGAAATTAAAAAATATATTTATAAACTTTCGCTTTTGGAAAAAAAATCAACTGATTTTCATGAAATTTATATACAATTGAAAATGAATGTTTAGTATTTCTTAGATATATTTCTAAAGCTATTAAATCTTTTAATGTGTGAAAACTTTTGATTTGGAAACATAGAAGTAAGCCAGTCAGGAAAAAGGAAATCATTTGTTTATTTAGATTTCGCTGCATGCGTGGATTCGAAGGTCATTTTCCAATTAGACTTTGCTGATAAGCATCGCAAGTTTGTATCATAGTGATATCATGTGCTAACTTTTTTTTTTTTTTTGGCTTTATTTTGCTTTAAAGATGTCTTGTTTAGTACCTCATAGGAATGATAACAATAAGCCCATGTGGCAATATAAATTTTTAAAAAATCTAATTTTTAAATGATAAGGATTTTTATTTTTTTTTCGGGGAGGGGGGGGGGGGAATTTGTATGAAATTTTCGTAAAGTTGATACCTTAAATCTTGCACTGATTATAATGAAAGTTTTGAACTTTTAGAGTAGGACAAGATTAAAAAGCACAAAATATAAATAAACAAAATACCGAAGTAATTTTTTTTCTCAATATTAACCCTTTGCACTCGAGGACTCCGGAGCGGAGCCATTTAAAATTTGTCTTCGAACTCGAGGTCTCCGCTACGAAGACAATGCAAATAATTTTGTGATACCATGTAATCTTGGCTTTTCTAGACAGGTATCACAAAATTATTTGCATTGTCTCCGTAGCGGAGCCCTCGAGTTTGAAGACAAATTTTAAATGGCTCCGCTCCGGAGCCCTCGAGTGCAAAGGGTAAAGTAGAATATTTATTTATTTATTCATAGTTAAATAGCTGTTGTGATTATCATCTGATATATATGTAAAATTGCCTATGTGGCAATATAAATTTTTTTAAAATCTATTTTTAAATTATATGAAGTAGAGTAGGACAAGATTATAAGAAATATATATATTTATTCATGTACTTTAAAAGCCCTCAATAGCCCTTGCCGCTGAATTTGTCCGATAATCGGAGATGTCTGCTTTTGTGAGGTAAAAATATACAAATATGTATGCCATGCGGATTAAAAAAGTATTCGCTAAATAGATGTTTCAGAATAGCTATTCGGGAATGTCCATTAACCTCCACAACGGATACTCCCGAATACCGGACATCTCAATTAAAATAACAATAATGCAGGGTTGCATTTTTTGCAAAAGAACTTCTTGATTAAAGAATGGGCATACTGGGCCGTGCCCCCCCCCCCTCCCCTACGATTTTAGTGCCCACAAATTTGATGTGCAATATTTGTAAAGTTTATATTTTAAATCTGTTTCGAAATTCCACTGATTATAATCAATATTTTGAACTTTTAAAGTAAAATAAGATTAAAAATAAAACAAATTAAAAAAATCTAATATTTAGATAAATATTTTTTGTTTTAATCTTGTTCTACTCCTGAAGTTCAAAATATTGATTATAATCAGTAAAATGTCGTAAAAGATTTAAATTATCAGCTTAACAAAAATTGCGTACCAAAATTGGGAGCACCAGAAAAATCAGGTTGTAGGGGGGGGGGGGGGCAGGACCCCCAGCCAAATATTTTTCCAGGATTCAACGTGGTCAAACATGGCTACGTATGATGCTTACAAAAAAATGGATGCTATTAAGACGTTTGAAGTGTCTGAAATTCAGACACGAAAAGTGTCTGAAAAAATTCAGACATTTTAAAATGTCTGAAAACTGAACACTACGTTTCAGACACTTAAGTGTTTGAATTTCAGACATTTTAATTTACAGTGTAATGTACTTATTATCAAATAAACTTGTTTGTAAATTCCGGTGTCATTCAATCATTTCAGTACTTGACGAAAAGCCGTACTTTGCCCCTGGAAGAGTTAACTTTATAAACATATTCTTAGGTTTCATGTTATACCAATAATCTAAAAAAATCTAAAAAACATTCTTCTATGATTTCGTTTTTCATTTTTCTCCGTAATAAAAGAAAAGAATGATTTTGCCTCTCGCAAATAAATGCAATAGTTTCTCATTTATTTTTACTTATACATTTTTACTTATTAACATTACTTATATCGATATATATTTTTGCATATTAATATATAGTTTATAAAAGGTCTATTTGTAGACTATTTTTATCATTTTTATTTTTACTTTTTATTTTGTTATGCAGTTAAAATTTTATTTCAACGATATTCGAAACAGTTAATTTTTTAAATCCTTTTTAAAATATACGAATACCATATACTTAAGAGAACTAATCAGGCCATGAAACATTGAACTATTTTTTAAAGTTTTTGTTTTCAATAAAATAAAATAAATATTTAATTATGATGTAAGGTCATTGTGCCTAAATGAGCCGCGACTCCCCATTCTTTTGTCGCATTTAGTGTATATTTCGCCTTTTATTAAATAAATATAATTTTTATTACGCAGGAAATTATTAAATACTATGGATTTAATTTAAAACTAACTTTTGTAGAAATGAAATCAATATCTGAAGTGTAATCCCACAATATATGATTGTCGCATTTAGGTGTTATTTATCGCATTTGCGGCAGTTTAAAACTTAAATGAAACGCGCAACGCCCTAAATGTGACAGTGCGTTTTATGCATGCAAATTCATCTAAAAATATTCATTTAATCCTTAACTGCAGACAGAAGTTGTCGCATAGCTACTGTAAACGGTCTCCGAGGCCGCTTGGTGAAAGATAAAGAAAAAACAGCTTCATTAACTCAGTGGATACTGTTTCTGTACTAAATTTAATGTACAGGACTATTATAATTTAAAATCAGTTATTCAGAAATGTCTATCATTAGTAATAGTGTTCCAAACGAAAAAAAAAAATCACAAATATTTATAGTTAAACTGAAAATTTGGATTTAATACTTAAAAAAAAAGCTTCATTAACTCAGTGGATACTGTTTCTGTACTAAATTTATTGTACAGGACTATTATAATTTAAAATCAGTTATTCAGAAATGTCTATCATTAGTAATAGGGTTCCAAACGAAAAAGAAATCACAAATATTTATAGTTAAACTGAAAATTTGGATTTAATCCTTGACAACTGGTGTTCGAGACTGCTAACAGCAGTTAAGGGTTAAAAACTGGTCACGGAAAACCTCGTTTAAAATTCGCGGAATTCGCGAGTGAATTATTAAGCTTTACATTCCACAATAGTGCGATTTGGAATTCCGTAACTTCAAATGCGTATAATTTTGTTGGCAATATAGTATAATATAGCAATATATAATGAAGTACAACACATTATTCCGATACGGAATCGAAATGGGAAGTTGATTTTTATCAAAAATATAATTTTGTTAATGAAAAATACAAATTAAAGCATGTTTTAAATAACACCGACATTTTAAATTTTGATTGGTGCGAATTCGCATTAGTGTGGAGTTCACAGTTTAGAAGAATATTTACAAGATATTTATAACATTGTTAAGAAGAATATTTTTGCATATTACTTCGCGTTATTATAAAATTTCGAATGATAAATATATCAGACTTATAAACAGATAAAATAGTGCAGGATTTCTAATAATTCAATTTCAGCAGACCTGGTTAAGCCAAACGGAGGCCCAAATTCTTATATCGCCTCCTTTTTTTTTTAACCTTTCACAAAAAAATTAAAATTTTTTATGCCTTATAATACCTATATATTGAAACATAAATACCCATTTAAAAAAAACACAGTCTTCTTTTTTAATCTTATTCTGATCTAAAAGTAGAAAATGTTAATTATAATGAGTAAAGTTTGAAACAGAAATAAAATATCATATTTAAGAAAAGTGCTAAAAAAAATGGAGACTTCCAAAACAAGGCATAACTCAGCTTAATCAAATCCGGCAATTAAGATACCGAACGTTTTAATGTTTGTAAAATTAACTTACTTAATCGCATAAATATAATTTAAGTGATTTCAATACATACAATAGATTTCAGAATTTCCATCATGTAAAAGTGTTATGAATCCCGAAATCATGAATCTAAATTCATTGTCTCGAAAATACACCGGTATTCTTACGCCATTTTTTTTTAATTAATAATTTTAAAGACACGTATTTTTTTGTTTTGATCATTTTAAACACATACTTAAGTACCCGTTTAAAGAAAATCATTGTTTGAGGATCATGCGGAAATTTACTAACACAATACAGCTTAATTAAACACTATTCCTTCTTTAAACATTATTTTAATACAATATGTGAAAAATACCGTATAAACTTATCTCGTTAATCCCCTAAAAGTCTCGCCATATTTAGGGCATCTAGTTCATCGCTAATAGGTATTTGAAGAAAGCAAAGCCACCAAAATGCGTAGAATATTTTATGACTATAATTTTGAAATTGGTAGCGTTTTCTTAAGATTACAATACAGGCAAATGAAACCTATGTTGAAATCTTTCACTTCCATAGAGTTATTTGATCTTCAAAGTTACAAAAGAAAAACCGTGAGCCGCTTTCGGTATTTTTTGCCTCATTTAGGGAAGATGGGAGCCACTGTATAATGAACAATGTGTATTTTAAAGGGAAATTTTTTTAAGAAAATATTTTAAATGCAGAGAAATGTTTTGGGTTTTGTTCCTGAAGTTTGGATATCTCATTATAGGGCATTTAAGATTATTACATTAAGATATTAAGTACAAGAACACTGTCGCATTTAGAGGTCATCACTTTTAGGCGTAATGACCTTATATAAATTTCGTATTAATTGTATATTAACTTAGACGCTTTTCTATTTAAAGATAATAATTTTGTTCCATAAATTATTATAATGTAGTTAAAAAATTACTGGCACTGATCTTCCAGCAACTAAACCCTACATGACTTATCACGACCCGATATAAAGATGCACGATCTAAATTATTTTTTAATATTGTGTACATTGGTTGACATCTTGAAATATTACTCTTTATTATGGTATTTTTAGTTTAGAGGTAAATAAGGTTTGTGGACAAGGTGGAGATAATTAAGGTTTGTGGCGCTATTCCTGTCTTCTCTTTTATAAAGGCATCCAAGTGGACAAATGAGTTATTGTGATTTTGCTTGCGATCGTGTTCTGCTGAATGACTAAAATTTGTGCTTGAATAAGAAGATTTACAAGAAGTTTCGAAATGCTAGCTTGAATCTCCGGATATGGTTGTCACGGTAATTAACAAAGATATGTTAATTAAGGGACTGTGGTTGTGAAATGGCTATATATATAATGGTGTTAGCGGGAATCTTTGGATTTAAGAGTATATTTCGCTAATAAAGTATTCTAGTTTTTACCAAAACCTGCCTTATAGCTTTTCACGAGCTTGTTGTACTGAAGGCTTTATTTGGCACATCAACAATGGATTTACTGCATAAGATAATGTTTCCATCTACTGAGAATAAACTGACATTTCAGCTTACGGTGTCTATTTAGTTGTGTAACATTAAGTAAGGATTGTATTTCTAGAAAAATGAATTGTTTTAATAACATTCTCCAACATATTGGATAATGAATTGAAAAGGGATATTATTACGTTTTATTGGAGTTATCTAAAATCAAACTTCTTACTCTACTGCACTTTATCTATTTTAACATGATTTAATAAACTTTTGGTTTGTTTTTAAGTTCGTATTATGTCCACATTTGAAACCTGTGAAAATTGTTACGCTAATTTATCTCTTTTATTTTTATCGATTATTATACATCACTTTTAAATATTGCATAACACAAATTTTTACACCATTGAGTCGGATTAAAAATGCGCTCTCAAATGAAATTTGTCTGTAGCTGAATTTAGAGAATTTTTACGACTTTATAAATAATTTTCTAGCATGATATTTTAAAAATCTATCCTAACTATGAAACTTTGTTTGTTACAGTAACATAAAATAACTATTGGTAGAATTAGCACAATTGACAACTGATTGTCAAAAGCACATTAAAAAGAATATTATGCCTTAAGCCTTTATAAATATAAACTTTATATATATTTTAACCTTAATAATTAAACCCTTTTGGTGTTATACTCCCGTAATTTGGTTCATTACGAAGCCTTTTCATATTGGTTAGAATTATAATGTCCTTTAAAGTGAATGTGACTATTATAAAAGACTTTAAAATACATTCTTGTAAAAAAAGCACATTTGCCAAAATACACCATATGGCAAAAATTACCTGATTACGAAAGATTAAGCAGAACATAAGGAAATTTGTCGTTAAAGTGATCTCTGAACGAAATAAATGTAAAAATAAATTTTAAAAACATTCTTTTATTAGCATGCAATGTTTATCTTAAAAATCACGCCTAATTTCTGATTGCTTCTAAAAACATCCCGTTACATTACGTTAACACAGTGTGAACCCCGATTAGTGAAAATATACCAATTTTTTTACGCTTAATAAAAAGCTTTGATCAGTAAATTTATTAAAGAAATTATAATTTTTTACTCTGTCTCTTTTTTAAGATCGGCTGCAGACAAGAAAGAAAGTGGAATTTAAAGACTCTATTCAAGGATTTATGGGTTATTTTCTAACTTATTTAATTAATATTAATCTTTAAAATATAAAATACTATTTAAAATATATATATATTACACTCTTTAATATTTTTATTTATATTGCCTACTTTTTAGTGTTTAACACATTTCGTCGTTGCAGCTTTACAACCGTTTGACACACTTTGGCGAGCGTGGTTTAGCGCATAATTAACTCCATTGTTTTTGTAGCTCCCAAACAATTATAAATATAAAGATTATTTTACTATTTACTACATGCGGCTGGATAATGAAAAGTCACCTAAAATTAAATTACTAATTTCTAACTAAGTTCTAAAATATTAAAATGACGTATTCTCATCAGAAACACACCTGCATACATATTTTTTTTAATTTAAGCATATCAACCAATGAGTGAAAAACGATTGCAAAATTCTATTTTTGAATACAAAATGAAGTCGAGTTAAATAAAAAATTGAAAAAGAAAATTCATTTTATGTTGAAAATGAAATTAATATCAGGTTTAGTTGAATTGGCTAAAAGATGAGTTGCATCAGAATATGCTGGGAATTTTGTTTTTACTTCACTTTACGAAAGTTTTTATTAGCTTACTGGTTTATTGTTGTCGTAGTTACTGTAATATCAAAACATTTTATGTCTCCTTTTTCCCCACAAAACTCCGTTTTGAACTTTTACGCTGCTTGCGGCCTCTCCCTCTGGATCAACTCGTAGTATTCTTTTAGCAACTATTTGTACTCTTATAGCAATTAGCTAGATTCTTGTAGCAACTAGTAGTATACTTGTAGCAACTAGTAATAGCAAATAGTTGGTATTGTGTTGGTCCGTTCCTATTGTTTTCATGACTAAATTTTCGATTAAATTCAACAATATAAATTTAAAAGCAACATTAAAAATGCCAGAATAAGCAAACATTCAGCAGACTAGTTTCGGTAGCGTTCAGCGTACCCTCAGTGCAAAGAATAACGGAAACTTTCTCTTATATACAGGAGAAGCAGATTGAAAAGTTCGTTAACCAATAAGGAAACAGGAAAATGTGGGTAATGGGAGAATAGTAAGTAATGCCACCAGAAATGTGAAGAAAAATGGTAGTAATTAAGCAAAAGTGGATTTATGAAATATTTCCAGCAATCTCATAAAGGGGGTATAGCGAATTCACTATTAACAATATTGTCATAATTTTTGTAGATATGAAATGCTTCAAGAAAATGAAGTTCGTAACTAACAGTTCGTAGTTAACTAACTTAACTTTCTTGAAGCATTCCATATCTACAAAAATTATGATAATATTGTTAATAGTGAATAGTGTTAATAGGACCGCACAAATTTGAGCTGAGACAGTTAAATTGAAAATATCATTTGATGTCGTCAAGCCAGCACTGATAGTTTCTAAGTTTTTAATGATCATTATGGTTACTTTCGCTGTCAAACGAAAAGTTGTTGTCTAGCATTTACAAAACAGTGTGGGTTAAGTTTGACATAAGGCCTTAAAGCAACCATTAGAGTGTTTTAATGGGACAAAGGACATAGTCCCCTAGTCGAAGTTTCACGCGTTCTAAATTATATAAACAGCGGAATGCGCGGGTTTCAATTTAAGTTTATAACTCTAAAGCTATGACACTTATGACTTATAACTATTGCACAAGGACATGATTTTTGTCATGTATTTTATGCGGCCCGTATCGGTCATGGTAGCTGTCACTAAATTGAATGTTATGGTCAACGGCTGAACAGTTCCGTAGGAGCAACGTCACAGAGAAACCAATGAAATGGACGAATAAGAACTTCGCTCGATTATCTCAAAAGTACATAAGAAAAACTTTAACATAGTACAAAAAATTATCACATCAGTTCTGTGTAGTCCAAGCAAAGACCATTAGCTGTTTTGTTCATGTGCATTATAAATTCTTCTGAAAAAAAAGTAGTTTAAAATGATTAGTAATGCTTATTTTAATTTCTTATGGAAATGCATCCCTAAATATTTTATTCAATTTTTACTCGTAAAAAATAAATATCTCTCTACTTTGTGTTACAGATTCACCCATTTGTAAACAATGAATTATATATTATGTATTACCTTCGCTTCTAGTTAAAGTAGCAGCAGTTTGACCGTAAAAAAGCCTCTTATAAGTTAATCTTAACACTCACCGGAAGACTCATAAATTTCATAAAATAACGTTGGAAATATAAATAAACAAATATATCACTAATCGATGGTACAGAGAGGCCGCAAGATTTAGATAGCATAAAGAGCAATTTATGGTTCATGTGGCGGGTTTCATGACATTCACAAAGTACTTAACATGTTTATGACTCATAAAGAGTTCTTTGGCTGTAGAAAACTTTAACTTCGTACTCAACCATAAAAGCTTCTTATTTTGGTAAACGTAAAATAATAATTTCAAAAGCTGTAAGTATTAATTTTCATTAAACTTTTTATTTTGTGGTTTCTTTATTGAAGAATTGTAATTAAAATCACCCCGTATTTTTCGGATCTTAACGTAACGAAAGTATTATTTTATAACTTATAAATTCTTTAATGGCTGTTGTAATAAAAATTAGATAAGAACATTTGTAAAATAAAAAATATCACTAAAGTTACCCTAAGCTACGGTATATATTTTAAAATAGCAATTAAAGCCTTTGCTTTTTAATACGGTATATATTATTTTAGCTGAAAGGTTAATTTTACCTTCCTGAATTTAAGAAGGCTTTTCTGAAAAAACGCTGCCTTCTGCAAAATTGATTTATGAGTGATGAGATAAATCTTTCTTCAGAAGTGTGTGTGCGCATTATCACGTAATTGGGAAAATAATTACATTAGTCTAGAAACTAAAAAACAATTTTTGACAAAAACCACATTAATTGAATTTTATATTTTTGCGACTCTAAATCTGAATCATAAATAAGTTTATCTCCCTTTTTTGCTATGCGATGTGGGTATACTGCTAAAAAAGAATAAAATTTGCAAAGTTACCAAGTTTATATGAAATTGTACAAAATGAAATTCACTAAACTAAATGTAAAAGTATAGCACATTTACTGAAATAGCGGAATTTAACACGAATTACCACACAACCACACATGGCAATAGTATTAGCTTCACTGACAGAGTTAATTATTTCAGGAACGATCCGCGGATAGTAACTTATTGGTGAAAGTATTCTTCATTTATGTCCGGGTGAGTAAATAAAGATACGAGAGGTATCATGAAATCCTACATTCAAAATACTACATGTACTATAGTAAAAGAAGAGTACAATTCTTGGAACTTAACAGATAAAATATTTTATTTAAAATTGTTTCATGTACAGTCCTGGAAGAGAAAAATGAAATATTCCATGCTTATTTATCACTAAATTGTTGCAGAGAGATGCTAGCGTTACCATTCAAATGATAATTGTATCTACATTCTGAATATGAAAAAAAAATAAGGGTCATGAACATATCAAAATCTTTACAAAAATGGAATTATTAAATTATAACACCCACTTTTGACAGCATATTTGAGTTCTTGGGATCAAGGCAACCTGAAAAAAAAAACATATTAGTTTTATATACATTTTCTTAAATCTTCATAGAATTAGAAGCGTTCCATGTTTGAGAATTCTAATATTTAATCCACGTGACAAACTTTTACAGCTCATATTCAAAATATTAGAATAATTGAGAAAAAGTAATAAGAAAAAAATATTTTTCATTTATTTATTTTTGATACTAAGTAAATGAAATTAAATTTCTTATAAATTAAATCTGGAATGTTTAGATAAGATTTTAGCATTTAAGAAATATAAAATACAGTACAATAAATTAGGTATACAGGTTTCTGAAACACATCAAAATATTAGAATAAAATTTAGATTGGTTCAAAATATTAGGATATTTTATTTTACGCAACAATATTACCTTATGAATATGAAGTCAATGGTAGTTAATATTTTGTAGCATACCCTTTAGCTTTCATAACAGCGTACAATCAATCTTGCATACTATATACAAGGTGTTTACAAACATTTCTATCAATATTAGCCCAAATAGACTTTATAAGTGCCACTAACTCAGTTTTACTTGAAGGAGGAATTTTTTTTCATTATACACCATAAGTTTTAGATGGGATTAAGGTCTGGTGAGTTTGGTGGCCAAGGAAGTACCTTAATGTTGCGTTGGCGGAATCAATTCTTGGTTGACACCGAGGTATGCGGTGACGCTAAATCTTGTTGAAAGATGAAATCATCTTCAAATAAATCTTCTGATGATGGAATGATGTAATATTCCAAAATTTCTTGATCTATCTGAGAGTTAACCTTTTCGTAGAGGATGCATAACTTCCCAGGTGCTTCTGCACTCATGCAACCCCATATCATGACACTAGCAGCAAATTTTATGGAACGTTTAAGGCATTCTTTATCAAAATGCTTCTTGCTTCATTCTCCAAACTCGAATACCTTGATTACCATATAAAACACAAAGCATACTTTCATCACTAAATAATATATATTTTCCATCTTCTTCGCTCTATAAAAGTCTTGATTTACACCAATTCAATCTTATACGCTTATGTTTTGCAGTCATGAGAAGTTTTGTTTTTTACATGAGATTCAAACTTAAATTTATGGAGATGTCTTAATGTTGTCGATGTAGAAATTTTATCTCCTTCTTCTTTCCATTTTCGGTGCAAGAATCGCACACTTTTAAAACGGTTTTTCTTAACTATTCGCTTCAGTTTCCTGTCATCTCTAGCAGCTGTTTTAGGTTTTCGGCTGCCGTTTCGGCGATTATTTTGAAGTTTTCCATTTTTTAAATATTGTGTTAGCATTTTACTAACGCTTGATTGCAAACAATGTAAATAAATTGCTATATAACATTAATTTTTACCATACTGATACAAATCACCATACGAAGTTTAATGGATTCAGGAATATCACTCACACGAACCATTTTAAGACGGAAAAACGAACAAACGGTAAAAAGAATACTGATTTTAAATAAAATCGTCTGAATTTAATCAATGATGCCAACAGTTATGAATTGGGGATAATTAAAGGAGAATTAATGTGAAATATTCTAATATTTTGATTTTTCAAAATAATTTTTTCAATTAATTTTTTCAAAAATGATATTAATTTTAAGATAATAAATAAGTTTAATCGACAATAAGTTCTTAATAAAAATATCATTTGCATATTTGCATTAAAAGACATTAAATTACCAAACGATATTTTCAATTTGTAAAAAAAAGTAATTATTCTAATATTTTGAATATGAGCTGTATTTATATTTTCTTGAAAACTTATCTGGCCGAAATTTTCTTTTAATAAAATGCAATGAATAGAGGTAAAATTATTCCATGCATGTTTTGATATTAAAAGCGTATTTTATTATAAATGCATGGGTCATTACATCACGTACAATTTAAATAACTAGATAAAATGCGATAAAATGCACATTGTTAAGTGATGTACTACGTTAAAAATATTAAAATTACACTAAAAATATACCCTCTTCTGGCGGGCCCAAAATAGGGTTGAAACCGTTCATTTGTTTTATTTGTAGAGTAAGTTTAATATTTTTAAAGTGGTACATCATTTAGCGATATGTATTTTATCACATTTTGTCTAGTTATTTAAACATATTTTAATTATGCAAATTATTAGTAATTTCATATTAACCCGCCATCGACTATTGAGACTCTTTTAGGTGTCACACCTTTGATATTACCTCTACGATTAGATTTAAAGGAAATGTCTATTGTGATGCCTTTGTTCGGATTTAGAAGAGCCTACCTAATAATAGAATAGAGTTCTCTCAAATTTTATGATATAATAGTATGACATTCCAAAATTTTTGTTCTCCCTTCAAACAAGCAAAGACTTGAAAGGGTATTCTTTTTTAAGATAAGAATATCAAAAAATCAGTAATTCTTTCCTTCTCTTTTGCCTGAAAATTAAAGCTAACTAAATGTTGAATTGCTAATTGTAGGATTTTGAATGTTTTATTAATTTTTGTAGCTATGATAAAATCTTGAATTTGAGTGTCACCCGTAGGTGATAGGGAAAATTATAACTCATATGTATGTATTTTTGGATAAAATTTGTTTTTTTATTACACTTTTTTAGTAGCAATACAATACAACCTATGCATCTGTAAAAATTATATGGTAGGTGAGCCAAAGTTGGCCATAGTTAAGCTTTGAGGATTATTTATAACTTCTTGTTAAGTGCATGTGGCGGATTTTTTTTTTTTTTTTTTTTTTTTTTTTTTGTAATATTTTATCCTTGTCTCTAACAAATAATAAGTATAGTTTTCTTTGTGAAATAAAATTTATTTATTTTTATAATACAATTTCAAAATTGTAGCTTCCGGGCCACCTTTAGCGTATAGTGTTCCACAAGTGGTCTACATACTGAAATCACTTTTTTAAAATGGGGAAAAAATTTTCGGCAAACTATTTTTACTTTTAGAAGAGTTTTGCAATGTTCAATTAAAAATAAATATTTAATTACAAAGAAAAAATTAAAATAAACATTTTTTAAAATATACCTTTGTAATCAGATTCGATGGAGAAAGAATTCGATGCTGATGACAATTTCATTTTTTCTTGTTTAGTAAGTCCTTGACACTCTTCAGCCACATATTGCAAGCATTAATTACACAATCGCATTCCATTATTTTGTCTTTCTTGCATAAATGGCAAAACTAGCTTACTTTTTGCCGGCAACCACTTGTACCAGGCATGGTAGTATCATATTGTTTGAGACTCTTTTAGTCCAAGAGCCGACAGCACAAAAATCTATGTTATCAAGCACAAGGAAAAAAACCTTTATTTTATGGAAGAGTAGAAATAGGGTAATTTAATGATCCAAGTTTGCCGCAAGTGGAATGGTGCATAAGCCAAAAATGAAAAAATGAATACCACTAGTGGTTGACTCGTAGGTTTATCATTGTGTTTGTCGTACAAACAAAGATATGAAAACATGGAGGACTGAGAGCTGGAAAACACAATGATGAACCTGCGAGTCAACCACTGGTGGTGTTAATTTTTGGCTGATGTACCACTTCACTTCACACAGACATGGATCATTAGATTCCCTTACTTCTACTCTTCCATAAAATAATTTTTTTTTTTCTTGTGCTTGATAACATAGGTTTTTTGTGCTGCTGGCTCTTGGACTATTTTGGCAGTGTATCGGATTGGGATTTGATATTACTCATACGTTGCTTACTATTGTGGTCTGGTGATTCTTTCTTTTGATATCTTGTAAGCTTTTCTCCTTAATCTTCTTATTTTCTGACACGAAAAGACTTTGAACCACTTTTTGTGCACGGTAGTTCAGGGCATTTCCCCTCTGTGTTACTAACAGGTTTTGTGGATCTCTGGTGTTCACAATAGTGTGGAATTGTTGGAGGAGTCTGATAATAAGTGGTAATAAATGTTATCAAGTTTTTTCAGATATTTAAATAGAAATTTTGAAAATTGCCCTTCTATATTGATTTCCATATTTGTTACCTAAGGTGGCCCAGGTGTCGGACAATATTTGGAACATGCATATGGTCAACCAGTTGCACCACGTAAAACTATTAATCTGATAAATTAATCTGAATTGAAGTACATGTGGTTAAGGGGACCAGGAAGGCCTTATTTCCGACATGTTAAATTCACCAAATTTGTGTACCTTTTTCTCAGAAATGGTGAAAGATAGAGGTCTAGATTTTTTAGAGTACGTAGAATAACATGTTTTACATATTTTAAGGGGCCGTTTTATTTCTTAGCGAAACTGAAAATTAATTACTAGTTATTTATTGAAAGTCATTTTTAAATTAGCATTTTTGGTAGGATTTCACTGCCTAAAATAAATAATTCTTAACAAATCATTAAATCCCTGTATTAAAGTATGCAATATAACATAAGTATTAAAAAATCTGAGTTCATAAGTTTAATAGATATTGAAAAAAAAGAACACAAACATGAAAAATTCAGGTTTTTGAGAAAAGTCAGTTAAAGATGTAAATGGCCATTAAGCTGTGAAGTACTTTTAGAAAGAATGAATAATTCCAGCACTTCTTTTTTAAAATAAATCAACATGTGTGACACATCGTTGGAAAGATAAAAGTTTAAACTAGTTAATGATATTAAAAAGTAAAAATCGATTTTTTTTTCCCAAATTTCGCTTACCTGGTCCCCTTAAAGAGAAAGAAATAAGCTTCCATAAAACTTATCATAACTCAAATTTCTAAGAGTAACACATGTAAACTAAAATATCTTCTTACCGGGAAATTAGAGCAACTACTCCTCAAAAGTGAAACAATTGCATACAATGGGGGCAATTCATTGTGATCTCTTCAAATTCAGCCACGTTCAGATACATGGTATACACTATATGGCCAAAGGTGACCGGTCACTTGGTATTTTAGACGTTTTGTTAAATATCTAGAAAAATACATGAGGAATTAACCTGAAACTGCAGGTGTTTAAACAGTATAGTATAGCTTATATATTTCCGTGAAGATTTTTTCCCGAAACCCCATAGGGGACCGTCAACAAATTGAAAAAGAACGAATATCTTTTTGAATACCCTGTAAAAACTGAGGTAGCAAAAATATTCAAACTCGAGATTATTAATAAGTGGCTTATTCTAATGTACTGTGTTCATTTTTATGAGGATAGCATGTATACTCGTAGAGAAATGAAGGTTTTTATAAAAACAATCCCAAATTTTGCCAAGTTTTTTGCTTATAATTTGCAGAGTTCTTAATATATAAAAAAATATTTTTAGAAAATACGACAAACAACATTGTACATAATACCCTCCAATAAGAATTAAAAAATAATAAATTTGTCTGAAAAATGAGTAGGTTTACTAAAATATGTTTAACTGCGCATGCGCGAATTCAATCAAAATATAATATGCATAATGTATTAGCTAAGTATATAGAGCAACTTTTGTGAAAATCTCAAAATCATAGCTTGAAAATTCTGTAAATTATCGTCGATAGAATAAGCTCAAAATCCGTTGTTCCCAAACAGAAGCAAAAAGATGAGAGGCTGTACCAAATATCTGTTGATTAGTGCCAAGATAGCGTACACAATATTGCACATACTACTGCATTTGGATACAACCCCTCATCTTTTTGCTTCCTTTTGGGAACAACGGATTTCGAGCTTATTCTATCGACGATAATTTTCAGGCTATGATTTTGAGACTTTCACAAAATTTGCTCTATATACTTAGGTAATACATTATTCACATTATATTTTGATTGCATTCGCGCATGCGCAGTGAAACATTTTTTAGTAAACCTGCTCATTTTCATCCAATTTTTATTATTTTTTAATTCTGATTGCAGAGCTTTGTGTACACTCTTGTTTGTCATATTTTCTGAAAAGAACTTTTTTTTTTTATATTAAGAACTCTGCAAATTATAAGCAAAAAACTTGGCAAAATTTGGGATTGTTTTTATAAAAACCTTCATTTCTCTACGAGTATACATGCTATCCTCATAAAAATGAACACAGTACATTAGAATAAGCCACTTATTAATAATCTCGAGTTTGAATATTTTTGCTACCTCAGTTTTTACAGGGTTATCCAAAAGATATCCGTTTTATTCAATTTGTTGACGGTCCCTTATGGGGTTTCGAGAAAAAAATCTTCACGGAAATATATGTCCTGTACTATACTGTTTACACACCTGCAGTTTCAGGTTAATACCTCATGTATTTTTCTAGATATTTAACAAAACGTCTAAAATCGCAAGTGACCGGTCACCTTTGGCCATATAGTGTACAATGCATTAACAACATTTGGTGATTAAAATAGGGATATAATCCTACTTTTTTTGGGGGGGGGGGCGGAGGGGATGGTCTACCTTTGGAACACTGGGGAACTTAGCTCACCTACCTTATTTATGGACGTTGGAGATTTGTAAAAAAACATTAATTAGGATATACATGAATTTTTGCATAAAACGAACGTGAGGTGTGTAAGGTTACAGTTCATTCCAATAATTAGTTTTCGCGATATAGATAAGTTTCACTTTCGGACGCTGTATGTTCAGTGAAGCTGTGATATATTTAATAGTGTATTGGAAAATTAAAAATATTTTTTGAATGTGTAAATATTCTTCAGAAAACTAACCAAAAATAATATTTATTTAATTTTAAAACAAAACTTTCAAAGTCATATTAGACGTAACATGAATTTAGATGTCATTTTTAAAAAATCCATATTTTAAATTTATGAGAGACGTGAATGAACAAGCATCAGTGAATAAGTTTTATTTTATATATCTCTCCATGTTGAAAATATTGTTTGCGCCTGTGAATATAAATAGAACAAAAAATAAAATTATGAAATGAATTATAGGGGAGAGTAGTACACAGTGAGATGAAAATTATTATTACTTAACAAATGGCGACGATGTTTATTCTTTTGAAAATTATTTTGCTATATCTTTAAGTTACAGAAATGCACTACACATTAATGTATAAATGGTTTTAAAAAAGTTATTTATAAAAGCACAGAAGCAGTATAACTGAGTATCGAAAATTGTCTCACTGTGTACCACAAGTAGTACACAGTGAGAAAATATGTATTTTTTCATAAATCATACATTTTTACACTCTATCAATAACCATCGCACGCCCACACACAGAGAGAGAAACCTTCTTTTATTAATAAATAACTTTTTTAACATCAGAACCACATAGTAGGTACACAATAAGACACGTCTCACTGTGTACCACAACTGTGTGTCTCACTGTGTACTTTCGTTACATTGTAACAAAGTGGATGCCACATCTGTTCCATCAATTTAATCGCTTTAAAAGTTTATGTCGTTTTGCCGAAATAATCTATTATTAAGTTAAAAGAATACATTAAAATGATTCTCAGTTTTTATTACTAAAATAGGTGCTAAAAATACAATTAACAGGTTTTAAAACATTAAAACCAATAATCAGATGGTAAAAAAAAACTTCCCGAGCGCTTTCGACCAAGCCCTGGTCGTCATCAATGGGGTGAAAAATGAGAATAAGACCTTCAGAATGCATACCGGTATAAATAACGCTGGGCGATTCCAAAAACTGTAAAAAGGGGAGGGGGAGGGGGACGGGTGAGTTCATACAGCTACATTGATCATTCCAATCCAAAGATTCCATTGACACCAAGTAGACCAAACCAAATGCTCTGTATATGACAGGACAATGTATCATTACAAGTGTTTCTACCTCTGGTTAAAATTTCAATAGACTCTCTCAAAATACATGTGTTAAATTGATTTGTATGTGTGATGATCTTTGCTTTACTAAAAAGGATGTCAATATCAGCTTCTAAATTTAACCGAGCTAAAGCTGTAGATGGTTTCCCCTTTCCTATATCAGCCATATGTTCTTTCAGCCTTTCTCTTACATATAGTTTTCTATATATATTTAATCTATTATTATATATAGCTAGGTTTGGTTAAGTAAATATACGTCAAATTGAAGAAAATAAACTCTAAAATAGACGTTTATGTAACTTTAACCACTATAAAATAAGGAATTATTTACTTTTTTGCCGGACGAGTAACTGAAGTGCCGAAACTACATCCACGTGTTGCATAAGATGAGGTCGTTATGTGTGTGTGCCAGCTTGAAGAAAAAGTTACAACTATATGTCAAAGTGGCTGCTGTCTCACTGTTTACTCCCCTATCCTATATATATATCTTTTTATTAATAGTCCATTCTCACTCAAAATTTGATGTCATTTTTTTAAGAACCATATTTGAATTAATTTTCTTAAATTATATGTATTCTTTTAATGCGTCAAAAAGAAATCTTGTGTATTTTGCTGTAATAATAATCAGTTATACTTTTAACGTTTAAGTAAGAATTTTATGTAATTATTAAAAAATTAACTTGCTTTTGGATTTTATTTTGCAAGTGTAAAGATATATTTAATAGAATTTTAAGCATACTCATAAAATGTTGGTGATGTATCTAAACTTTACTTATTTTATCAATGTTTAGATTTTAAATTATTTAAAAATACTTATTATGCATAACACATCAATGGATCTTCAGAAAATAAATTAAAACTTACCGAGGAAAGTATTAAAAACAGATCTCTGTTTTTTTTTTCGCTGCCATGGGGATTTTGAAAAGAATTCCAATTCCCCGTAAGACTTTTCTATAACTAGAAAAGATTTGCATATATACAGATCTATATTAAAAAAATGTGAAACACCGGGTAACTTATATGGGACGGAGATTTCTTTATAAGTAGTATATATGAATCTATAATATATTTTTCAAATAAAGATTAATCATTTAAGGACCTGTGAAAATATATATTTTTGATTTCTTCAAATTGTATATAAATTTATGATTTTTTAATCATCACTTTAGGTGGTCCAGACCCAGACTGCAAAATTATAAGTGTTCTTTTTTTTTTATTTGCGACTATTTTCTACTCTTTCTTTCCTTTAAATGTGTATTTACATGAATTTAAGGACCTGTGCAAAGATATATTTTTGATTTCTTCAAATTCTATATAAATTTATGAATTTTTACTCATCACTTTAGGGGTCCAGATCCAGACTGCAAAATTATAAATGTTTTATTATTTGCGACTATTTTATACTCTTTCTTTCCCTTAAATGTGTATTTAAATGAATTTAAGGACTTGTGCAAAGATATATTTTTGATTTCTTCAAATTGTATATAAATTTATGAATTTTTACTCGTCACTTTAGGGGTCCAGACCCAGACTGCAAAATTATAAATGTTTTTTTATTTGCGACTATTTTATACTCTTTCTTTCCTTTAAATGTGTACTTAAAAGCACAATTCTTTCAAAATGTAAAATCTTATAAAAGTTCTCAAAATTATAAACTATATTATAAAAAATTATATTATATTATATTGCATTATATATAAAAGTATTTATATTAATATTATAAATTAAATTATAAAAATTAAAATGCGATCATTTTATTCATATTTATAAAACTAATATACCGTTTGAAAAGTAGGCGCTATTTTGTACACTTTTTTCAATTTCGAGTACAAAAATTAATAAATATTAATTTATCTTATTATTTCGTCTGTAACATTTAAAAGTGTTTAATAATTTTAAAAAATACATTTTTTATGTGTACCTTTGTGTGAAAACTAAGATAATCATATTTTTAAAATTTTTTGTCAAAAAGAAAAAATCCTGAAGGCAGTTTTATCAATAGAAAACTGAAAATAATTCTACGAAGTCTCATAACCTTTTCTTTTATACAGATTTTGAGCTATCGGTTTAAATAAAAAAAAAAAAATAATAAATGCCGATATAAATTAATTTAAATTAGTTCAATTCGGTTAAATTTATTTTATTATATTTAATTTTTACATTTCAGCATATATGATTTGAAATTTTTAAACTTATAGTCACAGACAATACAATAAAAAAAAACTTTTTCCTTTTGATATAAATATCGGGTTTTCGTAAAGTTTGCGTCATTTCGTCACGAAAAATGCTTTAGAAGATGAAATTTTCATGAATTCATAATTCAGTACATAAAAGGTTTAAAACAATAAGATAATGTTTACATTTTAATAAAAGCATCTCAAACTTAAAAAACGCGTTTCCCACGAAAACAATTCTTAATGGGAATGCTTTTAAATTTCAAAAAGTATAGTGTAAAATAATGATAAAATAAAATAATCTAATGTGAAAAGATGTTAACTCCGTTTAAATGGCGAAAAAAAAATAATATAAGCAGGATTCTTTGAATGTAGAAAAATAAAGAAATGAATCTACAATGAAGAAAATAAAGTGAGAAGATGAATAGGATGGAGAAAGCAATTTTCTCTTTTTTTCGAAATGATTTAGTTTAAGGAATTTAATTAGAAGGTTTACCATCAAGAAAATTGTACTTTGTTATGAGAAAAGAAGAAAATTAATATATATATATATATATATATATATATATATATATACAAAATGACATTTCACGCCACTTATTTAAATTAAAGGGAAAAAAATAATGTCATTATAATATTGCGCAAGCAATGTGTTTATTATCTTTACATTTTACTTATGTATAAGGTTCTACTAATATTAAATAAGCATCGACTTTCTATTACATTATGTTATAATGCATCGTCAATGCGGCAGAAATATTGTAATTTTATTAAAAATGTTTGCAAGTAAAGTTGATAAAAAAATTGGTTTCTGAAATACAAAATACTCTTGTTATTTGACGTAACGTTATAAAAATTGTATCGGATTTTTTCTCTGAAACAAATTTGTTCACGATAATATTAGGTGTACCGCAAAATTCTGTCGTTTAATGTTCTTTCACGCCTACTTATTTTACATTCTAATTTCTTCATTAACACCACTTTTTTGAAATGGTAAAATTCCCATTGTTTTCACCTTAATGTGAATATTACCTATGGGAATATTACCATTTCAGTAAAGTGGTGCTAATGAAAAAAAAAAAAAAAAAAAAAAAAAAAACAGAATTTTTTGGAAGTATGAATTTTATTATTCATATATAAGTTTGGATACCACAAATTTTAAAGAATAATTGTTTGCCTTATATGATGGAAGAGTTCTTTCATTATATGAATCGAATATTTTCTATTAAATATAGTGGTACTGAATTTATTAATTAAAGATTAAATTTTAATCGATTCATATACAAGGTGTATCAGAAAAAGTAGGCAAAACTTTATGGGATGATAGAAAACAGCTATACGAGTATATTTCGCCATAGAATGTATGGTCGGAACGCAAGCGGTGAGAAGTTAAAAGGTAGTTTTCCACTGTTCCATGGCGATGGATAGGTCGAGGTGTTCCCATAGCTTCGCCACCAAGATGGCCGGATCACTCGTGTTTGGACTTTTCCTGTGGGGCCATAAGAAAAGACTAATCTACGAGTGCGTCATTGAAACCGATATGGATCTAGTCGTCAAGATTGCTGTTGTTGCCGGTTATATTCGGGAAATGTGTGTCAGTCCCTAACCCGCATGTGTGAAGCGTGCATTATAGCTGACGGAAGATCTTTTGAGCAAGTACATTAATAACATTCCTATTAAAAAAATGTTTTCTGAAGTATCTATTCTCATTCTTGTGTTAATTCTTTAACTGCGACAGTGAAAAACTACCTTTTAACTTCTCGCCGCTTGCGTTACGACCCTACATTCTATGGCGAAATTTCTCGTATATCTGCGTTCAATCACCCCGTAAAGTTTTGCCCTCTTTTTCAGATACACCCTGTATACATCACACTTCGCAGTGTAGGGTTAAGTCTAGAAGAGATTTTATTAAAAGTTATTCATAATATAGTGGGTGTCTCACACAATCTATTAAGGGGCCCGGGAAAGCTCTATCTCCGCCATGTTAAATGCACCAACTTTATGCACCATTTTCTCAGAAATGGTGAAAGATAGAGGACTAGATTTTTTAGAGTAGTTAGAATAACATGATTTACGTATTTTAACAGACCTTTCTCTTTCTAAGTGAAACTCAAAACTAATTATTAATTATTTATTGAAAGTCATAAATTAGCAATTTTGGTAAGATTTCACTGTCTAAAATAAATAATTCTCAACAAATCATTAAATCCTCGTATTAAAGTATACAATATAACATAAGTACTACAGAAATCTGAGTTCTTAAGTTTAATAGATATTGAAAAAAGGAACATAAACATGAAAAATCCAAGTTTTGAGAAAAAGTCAATTAAAGATTTAAATGGCCACTAAGCTGTGAAGTACTCTTAGAAAGAATGAATAATTTCAACACTTATTTTTTTTTATATACAAACATGTATGACACATAGTTGGAAAGATAAAAGCTTAAATTATTTAATGATATAAAAAAGTAAAAATCGATTTTTTTGGTTGAATTTTGCTTTCCCGGTCCCCTTACAGAAGCACACTCTTGATATAGAGTAAAAATTTTCTCTTAATTTGATATTAACAGGATTAAACTCTTTGTTTATCTGCTGATTTTGATTTCTTTATAAAATGATAAAGTTAAAGTAATGTCCATTGTCATGCCATAGCAATACCCATTTCTCTGTCTCTCATTTACACACATTTACGTATATAGAGGATGTTGGAAAAACATTGACCTCGGCATTTATTCCTTAAATATTGATGATATACATATATTATAAATTAATAAATTACGTAAAAAAGGTGCAGAATTTTTATGAAATCGACTAAACTTTTCTGGGGATTAAATTTGAACAAATATATAATTTAACTGTTTATACGGCCCCGTTAAAAAAAAAATATATATATATGTGTGTCCATACACTAAAAAGTTCATGTACAAAATTTCAGTATTTTATCATAAAAAGTCGTTTAAACAAATTCGGTGATAAGTTAATCATAAATTTGCACTCAAGAAAATAGTGCAATCATTGATTTCTTTCGTAATTTGTGTACGAACCCTGAAATGCGATCATCCGACATAATTTTAATCCCTTGAGAACTCATATCCAGGTATAGAAAAATTATTTAAATCAGCATTTATATATTTTCATATCTCTGTGACTTTTTATAATAAAAAATTGTGCAAGACCTTATTTGTGTATGAAGCACATTTACTCATTGGAAAAATTTTTGTACTGGGGGGGATGTATAAAAATTTAAATTCTGTATTTCTTCAAATTTAAACTCCTAAATATTTAAATTGATTTCGTGAATATCTATAGTTTTTTTTTACGTAACATTTTTTTAAAAATGTATGTCTATGATCAATATTTAAAGAATATAAACCGAGGTCAATTTTTTCGTGAAGCTCTGTACATATCTTTGTTTTTGTAATTTCTAGAATACACACACAAACATAACATGTATAATTTTTATTTAAATACATATCTCAAATAATGGAAAACGCACATCTTAAATGAAATTTAAATTTTTTCTTAACCGTCAAGTAACATCGTTTAATTTTATCATATTTTATAAACAAAGTTTTTCTTACATTAAACTGTAATATAGTATTTCTGGAAAATACAGTTGGTTAGGTTTTGCGCAATGATAAAAATCGACAGGTTGTAACAAGCTATATCTTACATTATATCACGTTTGACAAAATTATTCATTTATTTCTAAATGACTGAGTTTTATAATTTAGGCTCTAAATTAAATAAAATTGCATCGTTTTTTAAATTCCCATCCACGCATTTCTTTCGCTATGAACAAAAGAAAATATCGCATAAACTTTATAAAAGATTAGCGATTAAGTGATCGATAAAATCTAGAATAAAAGAACCTGCTGAAAGAAAGCAACTACCTTCAGAGCAATAAGGAAAATAACTGTTTTATTTTTAGAAAATAAAATGCTACTTCTTTTCCTAAAGAACAACATTAAAATGTTTCGCGACAGTCATGTCTTGAAGAATTTCTTTTATTCCCATTATTTCGAAGAGTAAACTTTTTTATTTTCAATAGAATCCTGATATCTATTTTTACCAAGAAATGTTTATAGATCATAGCAATCAACTTAGAAGTTTTATTTAATTTTGTAGAATACTTTAGAAACACTTTTGAAAATAGATCTCCGTCTCAATTTACTCTTGAAATGAGGAAAATTCAAAAATGCATTTTAAATAAAAGTTCGAAATTTTTTTAGAAATTTCTGTAAAATAGATCACTTTTATAAAACTCGAAAAATTTTCTCTTTTATTCTGGAGATAAAGCAGTTTTATATAAATATTTAAGTTCACAAGTTCAAAACAGTTTAATTTTCAAAATAGTATTATAAAACTGAGTAGTAAATACAATATTTAAACGGGTTTTTTTAGTATCTGGTTGTTCTAAAAAAGCGACCAATCTCTGGATCGATAATTTTACAGCTCCCTTCATGAAGCGAAAGAACCAAGTGACTGCAAAAAGGTAGAACATAATTCATGCGAATTATGCGAGAACTGTTTTCCACATGGGCATGGATAGATTAGAGGGGATAGAAGAGGTTTAAAATTACCGAAGTGCGCTTTTGTTTAGGTCCTTGGCTCTCTTTAAGGGCCGTCTTAAATTATCACGATTTAAAAATATAACAACGTAATAGAACTGGGTGTCTTTTTTAGCGAAAAAAATTTAAGCTAAAATAACTAACAAGGAAAAAGAATAAAAAATAACGAACAAATATACAAATTTCCATCTACTTTAATGGAAATAATTTGCAGTGGTTCGGCTATTACGTGGCTAATATTTCTTTCTTTCTAACCGATGACCAGGCCCCTACCTGCCGGGTTGCACCAGCTTAACGGGTTTAGTACCTTACATCGGAAGCGGGTGACCGCCTAATCGCCGCGAAGCGGCAATAAACCTGACATCATTGCCTCGATTGTCATCCTATCTGCAGTGCCTACTGCTCGTTTGTGTGTACTTTGTTTTGTCGGTTGTTTAACGTTATATCCTGTTGTTTGGTACATTGCTACACAATTTGGCACATTTGTCACATTGCAACTCAAGTTAGTCTCGTAATTTAGAACCTTGATCAGACGGCGAGACCTTCACCTGGCAAGGCACCTCTAGAGGTATAATTCACAAAGATATACTAGGGTCCCCTAGATCGAAGGACTTTTGGCACCTAAAAAATCATATGACTGCGATTTTAACCACAGGCACCTGATTCTTTTCCTCATTTTCTTAATATACTGTTGTTGTTACGGCTTCTCTTAACCTTGGCTGGCGCGTGCGCCTCCATGGCGCGTTCTTCTGTAATTTAAGTTTGGCCGTTTGGCAACCTTTAAGAATATTTCAGTTGTTTGGTTTTCGACGATCTCTGCGCACCTATGGTGCGTTCGCTGGATCCAATATTCTTCAAATGATGTATATAATTCTTCGAATAATGTATAAACTGTAAATAATATTCTTTCTATTTAAAGTAAATTAAATCATTAAGTGTAGTTAATGAACCAGCGACTATGGGTATTTCGCTACTCGCACCATTCCAAACTTGACAGTTGTTAGGTAGCTTTCATTACAAAAAGCTACCTATTGCAGCCGTTCAAAGGAAAGCGATTAAAAAAAAAAATGGTATATTTTCATCGATCATGACCCCCAGACACCGAAACCACCCTCCGTTCAAAATTGACATATATATATATATATATATATATATATATATATATATATCTATATATATCTGACGTTTGTCACACTGTAACTCTCGTATTTATGAACCGATTTGGATGTAATTCGGTGTGTACATAGTACATACCAATGTCTCGACCGAGTTCGTTGGCCAGCTTCATCCGCCATTTTGCTTCAAAATGGCGGCCATTTAAATGTTTTTAAAAAATTTAAAATTTGAAATGTGGTACCAAAAATTTGAAAATGGAAAAATATTTTTTTCTTATGTATTTGGCCTTTATACAAAGATTTCGGAGCAGTTTTTGTTTCATCTATATCTTAAAAAAATGCTGAGTTATAGCATTTTGAATTTCTAGCGTGGCTGACATTTTGAATCGTCCTGAATTTTGTCCCGCGATAAAAGGCGTATTTATGAACAGATTTAGATTTAACTTCGTTTATACATAGTACATACCAACGTCTCGACCGAGTTCGTTGGCCAACTTCATCTGCCATCTTGTTTAAAAATGGCGCCCATTTAAATTTTTAAGAAAATATTAAATTTGAAATGTAGTACCAAAACATTAAAAATTGAAAAAATATTTTTTTATTATGTGTTTGACCTTGATAAAAGGATTCGGGAGCAGTTTTTGTTTCGTCTATATCTTAAAAAATGGCTGAGTTATAGCATTTTGAGTTTCTAGCAATGCTGACATTTTGAAACGTCCTGATTTTTGTCACGTGATAACGGGCGTATTTATGAACCGATTTGGATGTATCTTGGTGTGTACGTAGTACATACAAATATCTCGACCGAGTTCGTTGTCCAGTTTCATCCGCCATCTTGTTTCAAAATGGTGGCCATTTAAAAAATTTAAAAAAATTTAAAATTTAAAATGTGATACCAAAAAATTGGAAAATGAAAAAGTTTTTTTTCGTATGTGTTTGACCTTAAAACAAAGATTTCGGAAAAGTTTTTGTTTCGTCTATATCTAAAAAAATGGCTGAGTTATAGCATTTTGAATTTCTATTGTGGTTGACATTTTAAAACGACCTGATATTTGTCACGCGATAACAGGCGTATTTATAAACCGATTTGGATGAAACTTGGTCTGTACATAGTACATACCAATGTCTCGACCGAGTTCGTTGGCCAGCTTCATTCGCCATCTTGTTTCAAAAGGGTTGCCATTTAAAAAATTTTAATTTAAAATTTAAAATGAGGTATTAAAAAATTGGAAAATGAAAAAGATTTTTTTTATGTGTTTGGCCTTAATACAAAGATTCCGGAGCAGTTTTTGTTGCTGAAAATTTGTTCTTTTGTTTATATCTTAAAAAATGGTTGAATTATAGCACTTTGAATTTCTAGCATGGCTAACATTTTGAAACGATCTTGTATTTGTCACGCTATAACACACGTATTCGCCTATTTCGATGTAAGAAGGCATGTGGATAGTATACATCAATATCTCGACCAAGTTCGCTGGCCAGCTTCATCAGCCATCTTGTTTCAAAATGGCGGCCGTTAAATTAAAAAAAATTATATTTAAAGTGAGGTGCAAAAAAATTAGAAATTGAAAAAGGTTTCTTTCTTAAGTATTTGACCTTGATATAAGGATTCAGGAGCATTTTTTGTTTATCTTTATCTTAAAAAATGGCTCAGATATAGCAATTTCAATATCTAATGTGGGTGACATTTTGAAAAATCTGATTTTTTGCCTGTGACAGCACTCGTATATATCACTCGATTCCGATGTGAGTGAGCATGTGCACAGCAATTATTAAGGTCTCGACCAAGTTCACTAGTTAGCCTCATCCACCATGTTGTCTTAAAATGGCAGGCACTTTAAGAAATCGCCGAATTTTGCAGCCAAATATAAGTTACTTTAAATAAAAGCAGCTTGGATAAAGCTGACTAATTTCGCGAAATTATCATTCATAATGATTTAGCATTGATAAAAATTAGTATTGAATCTCCTATATTCGGTTGCCACTAAATTGAGCTTCGTGTGTTTGAATAATATAAGTTGGCTTTTTTAAAATAAGGAATATGAAAGCTACCTCTTCCTCCCGGCACTGGCCGGAAGGACTTTTTATCTGTTATTGTTACTCAGGGCTCGCACCGTTCCTAAAATTTTCGCACTTTGCTACCAGTATTTTAAATAAGACTCCTTCGTGGTAAATTCCTTTAACATCTATAATAGATTCATACAACAAAGATTGTCATTTTAATTTAGTGGTAGCAAAGAGCGAAAATTTTAGGAACGCTGCGAGCCCTGGTTACTCTTGTATAATTTTTATAATGTAATTTTCAACAATTTATTTTTGTAATTTCATGTTTCAATTTTCAGTTTTCAAGTTTTCAAACTAAAAAGCTCATATTCAATCAAAAATAGTACCTGAATATTTCATTTGTTGCACTGTATATGGGGACATCAATGAGTTTCTTAATTATTTTTGTGTACAACAACAAATACAGCACAAAGTTCCACTCACAGTCTTAATGAAATTGAACTTTGAAAAGGCATTGTGTAAAGATCATCTCTGCGGTTACATCGACAATCGTTCTAGTGGTGTTTAGTAAACACTCGTTTGCCATAGTCAAAACTACATGATAGAAAAGAAGATATAATAAACAGCCAAAGAGAAATATGCGATAAACGGGACAAAATGACTGCAAAGAGTTTGAATGGAGCTTGATAATCTTACGACCATTAGTAAATGAGACTTACGGAATGTCTGAGTAGCACAATCACTTCAAATGTGTTAGAACATCGCTTCAGGGCAACGATCAGTCAGATTGCATATACTGTATACACAGGGAAATCTTTCGTGATCTAAGAAAAAGGTTTACGAAAATATAATGTAACCTTTACCGATTTGCACACGATTACACAAAGCATTCTTTAATGTTCCGAAATCTCAGGAAACAAAGATTTCCGAGATTTCACGTAGCATTTCTGAAACAACAGTTTTTTTTTTTTTTTTTTTTTTTTTTTTTTTTTTTGTTTGCTGCCCATAATTAAAAGAAAAATCGTTTCCGAGTGGTTTACAGTGTATTAGTTAGTTTTCTTAACCTGGTAAAAATGCAAAATATCGGTTTTTCATATGCTGTCAATTCTCTATTTTCATGTTTTTCCGTCAAACATGCTAAATTAATAGAGAAAAATGCACATTGTTCTGATACTGTTGCATTTGTAAATTCTGTTATTTAGTTTAATATGTTTGCTTGAGAACTGATAATATCGGAAAGAACAATATTTCATGCTTATACCGGGCTGAGTAGAATTAATAATGTGCTGTAAAAACTAGTGAGAAATGTTTTCAAAAATTTCGTGATGCCAAAGAATATTTTGTGTGAAAAACGATCTTTTAAATCCTGGACATCTTTTGGTTTCTGGGGATTTTGAAGATAAGGGGACGATTTTCGGAATACGTTATATTTTATTTCTCGCTAGATTAAGAAATATTTTTTTTTTCTTTAGAGCAGTGGTTCCCAACCTTTTTTTGTCCGCGCCCCACCTAAGCACCTCCAAAATCATGATGTCCCCCCTTCCCTTCTATACCATATAAATCTTATTATATAAAAAATAAACTTATATTTTTGGAAGAATCTGAAAGTAGCATTCATTCTTTAATTTATCAAAATCATATTTTTTATTACAACTATGTTTTTAACATAATTCTATGAATCAATGAGGTCATGGATCTTCGTCTTTACATCTGCAAAAGTTTGATTTATTTTGGCAACTTACCTCAAATTTAAAAGTGATAAATAATCTTCATTTTTATCTTCATAAAATTTCTTGAAAATTCTCTCGCATTTTGTATTACATGTGATAGAATTGATACATTTTATAATGGATTTTAGTACTTCATTAAGAACAAGTGATATTTGTTTATTACCGAGTCTGTATGGATAACATAATTCACAAGTAACATTTCCGGATTCGCGTTTTATCTATTTTAAGTAACTATTTTTCTTTCCCGCATAACCTTCTTCTTTGACAGCGGGCTTTCTTTTTCCCATTATTATTATTTGGCTACCACGTTTTCTCCGATTTTAAAATTTAAAATGCATATGTCATGAAATATGTTTATATATTGTGTATGTGGTATGAAGAAGAGCCATGCGAAGTTTACTTTCTATCCATTTCCTTCCGTGATGTGCACGGGGATTTATTAATTTCATAAAAGAATAACCGCATTTAGATAATTCAAAACATTTTTTAGGTTAAACATGTCCAAATAGTCTTTTAGATATAACCTACAGAATTTCATATGCAAAAGTTCCTTCGTGGGGTATATTGCACTATGAATAGATGTAAAAGTTTTTTTAAAAAGTATAAAAAAAAGTGTGTTTGTCTAAAATAATATTGCAACCAGAAAGATTGAAGATATATTTTCATATATAAAAGGTATCAAAATATCTAAAAAATAATCACACAATTATTCTGGTGTCAGTGTATTTTAAACTTTTAAATGAGAAAGTTTCGAAAATTAATTTTTAAATTTTTTCATCTATTATTTCTATTTTTAGACTACGGCACTTCTTTCATTAGAAAAAAAATGGCATAAATTTTGTTAATAAGAAATCTGAAATTGCCCCCTTGAAAAGTCATATTGCCCCCCTGTGGGGCGTACGCCCCACGTTGGGAACCACTGCTTAAGAGTGTACGGAAATTCAGGGATTTCTTTAACTTTTGAAGCGACTGTCCCGACAAGCATTTTGCGAAAGGCAATTTCTAAATCGCCAATGTCTTGAAATGATGTTCTTGAGCCTTTTAAATGTCTGTAAACTCGCAATATTGAGTAACTTACTGTCTATCTCCTGTAAATTGCAGAAGCATTTTTTAATTATCTTTGCTGATAAATAAAAATAAAACTTTAAAATTTTAGGTATATTGATGACGTTTTGATTTTCGATATTGATTTTTAAATGGATATGACGTAGTATATCCTAATTGTTTAAAATTGAACAGAGAAAACGAGAATGATTATAATGCACATTTTTTGGATATTTCTTTTCATGTTTTTAATAATAATTTAAATTTAGATTTATTTGACAGTAGAAATCTTTTCAATTTTTTTTAAATAGAAGCATGCCTCATATGTTTTCTAATTTGCATAAAAATGTTTATATGAAAGTAGTTAAAAATTAAACAATTGGATTTGGTAAAATTTGTAGCAATGATTTCAATTTTTATAAAAAAAAAAAAAAAAAAAAAAAAAAAAATCAAATTTTTAGTTAATTTATTTTACAATAATAATTATCCAATTTTTTTTTAAGATCTTATTTGAAGCTACACCTGAAAAATAAATGGGAACATTGTGATTTGGAGGAATAACCCTATTCGGATGCCCACTTTTGGAACAGTCTGTATGATTAAAGTCTTCCCTCAATTCTTTTATAAGGAATGGTCGATATGAAAGTTTGAATCGAACGAAGAGGCTAAGTTAGATTGTGAAGTTTATGACATTCGATAGGAATTAAATTTTAATTTTATAGCGTTGATCGGAAAGTCATGTCGTATTTTTACTATGTTTTTCAAAGGTGATTTATTCCTTGAAAAATAAGAATTCAATCAATAATGTATTGGCTATTTTGTTCGATGAACTTTCGCCATTGCTCAACAAGGTTCATAATTCCACGCTGATAGAATGGCCTGTCTTTAGAAGCGGAAAACTGTACCAGGTGCCGATTTATAGCGTCATCGGAATCGAATGCTTTACGATTCAAGGAATTCTGCAAAGAGCGAAACAAATGGTAATCTGAAGGTGCAAGGTCAGGTGAGTATGGTGGGTGGGGCAACACATCCCAACCAAGCTCCAACAGCTTTTGGCGGGTGACAAAACTCGTGTGTGGTCTGGCGTTGTCGTGGTGGAACACAACACCTTTACGATTCATGAGTTCTGGCCGCTTTTGTTTGATTGCATTGTTCAGTTTGCTGAGAGTACACGGCTGAATTAATCGTTTGATTCTTTGGTAAGAGCTCAAAATGCACAACAGTTTTGAAAACCCACCACGATGACAGCATGACCTTTTTCTGGTGAATGTTCGCTTTGGACGTTGATTGAGATGGTTCATCGTTCTTTCTCCAAGACCGCTCTTACGACGTTATTGTAAACAATTCATTTCTCGTCGCCAGTGACCATACGCTTTAGAAAAGGGTCGTTTTCTTCACGTTTAAGAAGGGAATGGCAGATGCTCAAACGACTTCACCAAATGGGTTTCCTTCAGCTCGTGAAGAACCCAAACTTTAAGCTTGCTTACGAATTCGAGCTTCTTTAAATGGTCATGAACAGGTGATTGAGCAATATGTAGTGCCTCTGCAATCTCTCGTGTCTGTTACACTCAACCATTGCCTTTATGTCGCCATTGTCAGCCTCCAATGACCTTTCTGACCGAGGCGCATCATTCATATCAAAATCGCCAGAACGGAATTTTGCAAACCACCGCTGGCACTGACGTGTCGTTAGAGCATCGTCCCCATAAACTTTACGCAACATTTCACAAGCTTGCGTCGCATTCTTGCCTTTCGGAAATAAAAAAAAAAAAACAAAATATAGCAAAAACCAGCAGTTTTTTCCTTCATTTTCAAATCCGTATAAAACCTATCGAACTCATTCGAAGAGAACAATTTCCTGTTTATTGAATGGGTTAGAAGTTGTGATCTTATCTAGTATTTCAGTGAGGTGCGTGCGCATGGCACTTCTACTCAAACAACGCACTAAAGACATCTGTTAGCAAAATACGACATGACTTTCCGATCAACCCAATAGTTTCTACCACGTGACGGATTCTGTTCAAAGTAATTTGAAAGGTGTTTCTGTTTATCTTATTACTTTTCTTGTAGGTATGGGAGGAGGCCGGCCATCTTGCTTTGATATTTATTTTATTTTTTAAAGTTTCTTTAATATAATACGTCACTTTGAGTAATTTATGTAATATTACAAGTTTTGACTAAGAACAAACAATCTTCTTGAAACACCATCAAAAATTTGTAAATGCGCTAGGCCTTTCGAAAGATCTGAGTCTTTCTTCGTCAGGCGCAGGTCTTGCCTCTGCTTTCATAGTAGAAGGACGTCTTTTTTGCGCCTGACGAAGAAAGACTCAGATCTTTCGAAAGGCCTAGCGCATTTACAAATTTTTGATGGTGTTTCAAGAAGATTGTTTGTTCTTGTTCTTATTACAAGTTTTGTTTACTTTTGTGAATGGATTATGTTATAATATTTATATACAAACTTCCATTTAAAATTAAGCTTTTAAATTATTTTCCAAAAGTAGTTATGTTTTTAAATTGTTTCTGAATGCAGGACTGGTTCGTGTTTCGAAACCTACAAGGGTTTTAAGTGGGAAGGGGGGTGGAGTTAGTTCTGTCTGTCCACCATATATACATAAATAATTTTATATTATATTGTAACATTATTGTGTAACGTTAAGACGAAAATTAAGGTCATAACAATAACATCACTGTCTCTACTTCATTAGAAAGCTTCTCGAAAGCCATGCAGAAAATTCCACATGCAGTAAATGTAATTTACACCATTCTACCACTTATTTAGTAGATCAAAACTAAAGTAAATATACTACAACAGGATGTTTGCCGTCGTCTTGCCATGTATCAAATGTTTTATAGTGTTTCTCCATTAATAAGAGAGTTGGATTATCAGTTCGGAAGCACATTTATTATAGATGAGGTGAGTATAATACAAAATTAAGCAGTAGTCACAGTTTCATAGACTATTTCGGCATTTTTGCTACTTAACTTTAGTAGTTAGTCGTGTGATCATGAATTACATCTTGAAAAAGATGTCATGATATCACTCTATTATTCAAATAAATAATTTCTTCCAGACAACAGGTGTGTTTTTGAAAGCAACTGGAAACACGAAAATCTGTGCAAGTCACTCAAGTTTTGTCGTTTTAAACCTCTAATCGGAGTCTAATTTTTCCTCCACGGCATATATATTGATTTGTCAATAACAGCCCGAATATCCGCAAAACTATATTTTAAGTGGGGATAAAAAATGAAGCTTGCCGGTCTTCCTGAAAAAGACTTGCCAAACGACTTTAACCCATTAAGGACTAGCGTTACCATATGGTCACAGCATAACTGTCAATCCCTTTTCTGTTTGAATACCAGTAAGTTTTATCTAAAATTTTCATTTTCTTTAATGACAGAAATTTTGCTATAAAATAATACAAATTTTTCTTTTCCAAAATAGTAGTGCAAAATGCAATTTTTGTATTTTAAAATGAAAAAAAAATTCCGTCTTTAATGGGTTAAGAATAACTAAAGCAGGAAATGGTGCAAAACACATAATTTTAATAGAATTCATATCGGCATTTAAGATTGAAAAAGGAAAAATCTTGAAACAAATAATAAATTAAGAAAATGTTTTTTAGAATAGATTTTGAAAAGAAATAAAATAAAATACGCATTTTAAATAGAAAGAATTTCGGTAAACGTAATGATTAGAATATTTATCAAGATAGGAAATACTTTAATAAACTACGATTGTAGAATCATGTTAGATAGGAATTTTTTAGGTAATAATTTTAATAAAGCGCAGGAATTTAGTTTTTGTAATATACATATGTATATATGATATATATGTGTGTATACATATTATATCTTTAAAACTAAAATGAAAAACTTTCGTATGTTTCTAGAAATTTCGAGCACATGGTTAAGTAGCATTTTCCCATCTTTGTGTTAAATGGTTAAAAAAATCATTATATTTTAGTTCTGACCTATCTTTCTTATTTTAAACTCACTTACCGCATTTAAATGTATTTAAAACTTTCCAATTTATTCGTGCATGCAATTGTCATTACGTTTCTGAAACAGAATTAAGGCTTTCTGTTTTACACTTTTCTCGATGAAAGTTCTTTAATCCTTATATTTAGGTTGACATAGACATTTATTTCAGCCCTATTTGGAATTGTGTGAAATAAAGTACTTGAAAAGCTATAAAACATTCCTATATAAAACTATTTATGTCTTTAAAAAATAATAATAATGCAATTTTTTCGGCTATTAATTACAGTAAGTTTTAAGACAAAATATCAAAAATATTTTAAAATATACAGCTATTTTACATGTTATTCTAGTAAGTTTTTAGCCAAATTCTGTATTATAATGCTCGTAAAAAATCTTTTTTTTTAAAGTATTTCAAAAGATTTTCTCTCAAAGCAGCCGCTTATGATAAAACTCATTCTAAAATTGACGCTTATTGTATTTGGTATTTGTTTAGCTTATCCACAAATTTCCTTTCTGTAAAATAACTTTCAACACGACAACCTGCAACTCTTCTTTAATATCTGTCAGTCTAAAGTGAATAACTTTCGTGTATTTCCGAACGAAAATAGAAATCTGGAGTAGACAGCTAAGTACCATTTTCCTGTATTTGCGTTAAAAGTTTTATTTCTTTTTTTAAGTACTTATCTTTCCATTCTTAGCTTTGTTTCGTGTTTACAACTTACTTACCGCATTTAAATGTTTTTCAAGCTTTTAGATTTATTCTTGCATGTGGTTTTTATTTCATATATGAAACCAAACAAATGGTTTCCGCATTATAGCTTTTTTTTAATGGAAACTCTTTGAATATTGCTTGACGTGGATATTTTAAACCATTTGGAAATATTCATAATATTACTCAAAAAATTCCTTTCTATAATTCTGATTATATAACTTTTATCATAATATTATTTTCATAAACATTATTTTATTTTTATCATAATCTCATTTTTATCATATTAGTAATGTAATTAGTATTTGCGTTTGATTTTCAGTTTATTTGTTCATAAGGGCTTAAGGTGGCATACTACTGTTAAATCTTTTTAAAAAGTTGATTCTTCGAAAGAAAAAAAAAACAATATATGATACACAGTCGCCAACTTTTAAGCTTTTTCCCTACTATTATATTTGGTTAGAACAATTTGGCTTGTTTATGTTTAATCCTAAATTTCGCGATTAAAATACACAAACGTTTCTTAGTAGTGGTAAAAAAAAAAAGCGAAAAATATAGCAGCGATGTATATGAAACAGAAATATTGTCCAAGTATTTCACAACAAACCTCAAACAAAGGGATTCCTATAATTATGTTAGTTATGACTAAAAACGTTTCAATTGTTCTCCATGTATCCAATGGTTAAAAGGATATTTTAAAGCGGTTCATCTCCACAATGTTAAAAATGCGCTTTTTTTTTTAATTGCTCGCTATTTATCTTGAACTAGTCAATATTTTTATATACAGTCCTCACACATTTTTAGATTATATCTATACATTAAGGCGGACGTAAAATTGTCCATTATTCCAAACACATTTAAGTATACGCTATAAAAAAAGGCAAATAATCTAGAAAAATATAAATTATGTAATGTAACTTAATTTAGGAAAATATAATGTAACCCCATGAATTAAAAGTAACGATAGCCTCTTCCGAAAATCAAACGATCCCAAAAATTATGTTTTACCTCTTGAAACTTCAGAAACTAATATACAGGGTGATTCTAAATTCATGGTACAAACTTTAAGGGTTGGTACAGGACACTGTAACAATTATTTATTCTATAGACATGTATGGGCGCAAGTGACGGGTTGAGTACAAACGCCAGGGGGCCAAACCGGCCCTTTCTTTATTTCAAAAATTCTCATTCATACCAGAAAATTCGTATAATATTCTTTGCTTTATTTAAGACAGACATTTCATAATAACATAAAGAAAAAAAATCTTCTTTGAAGATTTCCGGTATGAAATTGAAATTTTGGAATTTAAAAAAAAAAAAATGCAAAACTGGAAAATCTGTCAAACAGAGGAAAAGCATGAAAAGAAATAGATATGTAGTTTTATTTAATTCAAAAATTTCGATTTCATACCGGAAATTTTCAAACAAGAGTATTTTTCTTTATCTTATCATGATGTCTGTCTTGAATAAAAAAAAAGAATGCTATAGGAATTTTTTTCTGGTATGAATGCGAAATTTTGAAATTAAAAAAGGGCCAAACTTGTCCCCTGGTATTTGTACCTCCACACGTCAATTGCGCCTATACATTTCTATACAGTAAATGATTGTTATGTATAATGTCCTGTACCAACCCTTAAAGATTGTACTATGAATTTAGAATCACCCTGTATTTTCAAAATTTAATGTAGCATTATCTTTAAAATGTCATTAAATTTAATTGCTAAAGGAAAAACTAATGCTTTATTATTTAATTTTTTCACTCATTATATCCACGAAGTGCCTTGGATTTTGCTCTGAAATTCATGAAATTACAGTATAGTATTACTGTTACCTCTACGTTTCACAAAAGCATACCCAGCCGTTGTCTAGAAGAACAAAATACCATCTGACTATTACACTCATGTCCAAACATTAAGGGCAAGTGACCGGACGCTTTCGATTTCACACGTTTCTTCGAGTATCTACTGAAATTCTTGAATTTCTAGGAGGTAAAGAAAATGTTTGACTACACATTTATCAGTGAAGATTTAGTCGGGAGGATAATAAGGGGGCGAATAATAGATTTAATAATAAGATAATATTTGCGATTACCCATGCAACAGAAAATGTTCAAAAAGGTCTGTCACTGTATTAAATGAATATGAGAGTCCTGTCCAAAGTTTGTGCGCATTTGTGTAAGCATAGCACGCATATTCGTGAAGATGTTAACGTTTTTGTGAAAGACTCGAAATTTTCTTGTTTAAAGCATACAGAGTTTCCAATCGAATTTAACACAACTTTTCGAAAACGTGAGAAAGAACAGTAGAAACAGTATACTGCAATTAAAACATGAATATATTGAATATTTGATACGATATGGGCATTTTTATATATCTTTTATCTAAATATCTTTTTAACGAAGAATGCGTGGAAGATTCTAATATTTTTTATTTCATAATTTGATAGTCAGAAATTAGGGGCAACTTTTATAAAAAGCCCAGTCAAATATCGCGAAAACTCAGAAAGATACAGTGAGCTGATTGAAAAATTGTGGAAAATCTCTTATAATAAAGCTACTTTTAGAAAACAACTCACTACATCGCCTTGATGGGACTTTTATTATAAGTAGCCTTAAATAGCTAACTATCAAATTATGAAATAAAAATTTTGGACTCTTCCACGCATGCACAGTTAAAAATTATTCCCTACAAATGCCCATATCTCATCAAATATTCAACATATTCATGTTTTACTTGGAGTATACTGTTTGTATTCTTTCTCACGTTTTCACGTTTCTACTGTTGTTTTTCAAATTTTCGGAAATAGGTGTTAAATTTGGTTGAAAACTCTGTATGCTACAAACAAAAAACATTTGACTTGTCACAGATATGTCTTATGCCATATCTGTCGACGTCATCTTCACGACACATGACATCGCACATGACATCACGCATGACATCATCTTCACGATTATGAGTGCTGCATTTACACAAATGCACACAAAGCTTGAACAGAAGCCAAAAAGTCATTTAACACAGTGACTGACCATTTTCAGCATTTTCTGTTACATAGGTGATTGCAAATATTAATTTATTATTAAATTTATTATAACCTTCTCCATCTACCCCCCCCCCCCCCTGACTAAATCTTCAGTGAGAATTATGAAGTCAAACATGTTCTTTATATCCTAGAAGTTCAAGAACAATTCGTCAAGAATTTCAGGAAGTATTCGACGAAACATATAAAATCGAAAGCGTCCGGTCACTTACCCTTAATTTTTGGACTTGAGTGTAGTTTGTTCTCGAAGAAAACAATGAGAAGCAAAAAATAAATTAAGTTTTGAGAAATATTTCGGAAATTTTCGTGACTGTGCGAGTGCAACGTACACTGTAATAAAAAACAATTAAATTTAAAAAATCAAAAAACCCGACTGCGTGAAAAGCAAACTAAATAATTATTATTTCTCATCAATTTTAAACAATTTTTTTTCAATTCCTACAATTAGCTCACACTCTGGCTATATATATCTTGTTCAAATTTTCAATCGTTAATAAAATACTTATTATTCATCCAATCAAGATCAAATAATTTTTTTTAAACTTGCAGTGGATGACACTAGATGCTAATCCAGTTTTTTTCAAATGTTAATTCATTAATTAGATTAAATTAATTAATTTTCAATAATCGAGAGAGCCCTCTTCTTGATCAAGGTATTTTAAGACCGAGAGAGCCCTCTTCTTGATCAAGGCATTTTCAGAGCCACCCAAGAAGAAAGAACGGGAGAAAAAAAAATTCTCTTATTGACCTAAGTAGGAACTGACTTAAAATATTTTTTATATTACTTCTTTATATTACTTACCCATTTTTTTTATTTACTTGTATTGATGACTTTTAAGTTGTGTTTAATTCTTAGTTCCTATCTATAAACACTGTTTTGATGAGGTGTATCGATGTCTATGATGGTTAGAGTTGCAGTAAAGCTAGAGATCCTACCTACACAACTTCCAGGTTGTATAATATTTTTAACGGAGTTTCTGACTGTAAAATAGTCAATGAATCATCGTCTTCATTTTGAGAGACCTAGCCAATGATATGCCACTCAATAGGGTGCGTAGTTTTTTTTCGTCTCTACCGCCATTTTTAATTTATAAAAACAAAATCTAACCTATAACCATTGGGCCGTTAAGACGAATTGATAGAGACCTTATTCATTAAAATCCATCCAGCCGTTGGGATGTTTCGAGGGTATAAAGAAATCGACATACACAGATGCGCGTGAAACACATAACCCTTCTTTTCAGTCGGGTAAAAAAGACAAATGTTTCTTTATCTACGAACATGTAATATAACCAAGAACGAAACTATACAGTGATCACTTCCGTGTCATCTACGACTCTGAAAAGTGTTCTTTATCTTTAGAAACCTCTGAAACTAATATGTTTCGTAGATTGTAAAAATAATTTATAAAAACAAAGTTTTGCAGCCACCGATTTTCGAACGCGTTTCCGAGTAGTTATTACTTTCTTCTATCTACTTCTTTTTTCGACTTCACGTTTTCGATGGATTTACATGTTTTAGGGGGTCAGAAATGTCGAAAAACATGTTTATACAAAATGCCTGTCAGTCCGTATGTCCGTGTATCCTTATATTTGTATGTCCGCTTTATATCATCGAAAAGTGTATGAAGTTATGGATAGAATTGAATCAGATTTTTTGTGCGTATTTTTGGCTATGGCCAGCAGATCCTCCGCGAATTTGGAAATATTCGGCCAAAAGGGGGAGCTGTAATAGCAATTTTTTGCCTATTTCATTATTCAACCATCGAAAAGTGTACGAAGTTATGCATAGAATTGAACCATATTTCATGTATATGTTTATAACTATGGCCAGCAGGTCCTCCTTGAATTTAGAAATATTCCGTCGGAAAGGGTTAGCTGTAATAGCGATTTTTCTGTAATTCTCGCGATTTTTCGTAGTTCTGTTGTACATCGACAGCTCGTGCTGCGATGTCAACTTCGCATCCTGCTAAGCCGGCTATTCGCAAACAGCTGACGTACAACAGAATAACCAAAACTATTGATTTTATTAAATATCATGATCGAGATTAACTCGTTTTACTCTGATACATTGACTGAAACAGAAATTTAAGATGAAAGTCAAATTGTGTATAGTATTGAACACATTGAATAATATTGAAGTATTAACATTTGTAACTGCTTTTTTTAAAAATACTATGATGTATGAGATAGACGAAAGTTTTGGAGTTGGCACATCCAACTAGATATATTATATTAATCAGTTTTCTGAACCGGGGACATAGATTTTTCGTATGCTATCAATGCTAACGTAAAGATCTTCATGTTCAACAAACATGTTTTGGAGACAAACATGATAAATGAACTGCATTAACATGCACTTTAAAATTAATATTATTTTATTACTCTTACATGTATAAATTCAGTTACGCAGCTGAAAATGTTTAGTTAAGAAATGATAGCATCCTAAAAAGCAATATCCCGGTTTGAGAAAACTAATTTATACACTATAAAAACTACTTCTGAAAATTTGTGGCAGTCGAATAAACAGTGTTTTTGTAAATGCTTTTTTAAATATCGAAAATAGGGTGACCCCACCAGTAATTGATCAAATAAAGTCAGTGCTTTGGGTTTTAAATATGTTTCCTCCTTTTAAGTATGTCACGGGACACTTAAAGCTTCAAAATTTTGGAAATTTAATTTTTTTAGAACTAATTTATACACTATAAAAACTACTTCTGAAAATTTGTGGCAGTCGAATAAACTATGTTTTTGTAAATGCTTTTTTTAAATTTCGAAAATAGGGTGACCCCACCAGTAATTGATCAAATAAAGTCAGTGCTTTGGGTTTTAATTATGTTTCCCTCCTTTTAAGTATGTCACGGGACTCTCAAAGCTTCAAAATTTTGGAAATTTAATTTTTTAGAACTAATTTATGCACTATAAAAACTACTTCTGAAAATTTGTGGCAGTGGAATAAACTATGTTTTTGTAAATGCTTTTTTTTTAATTTCGAAAATAGGGTGACCCCACCAGTAATTGATCAAATAAAGTCAGTGCTTTGGGTTTTAAATATGTTTCCCTCCTTTTAAGTATGTCACGGGACTCTTAAAGCTTCAAAATTTTGGAAATTTAATTTTCTTAGAACTAATTTATGCACTATAAAAACTACTTCTGAAAATTTGTGGCAGCCGAATAAACAATGTTTTTGTAAATGCTTTTTTTAAATTTCGAAAATAGGGTGACCCCACCAGTAATTGATCAAATAAAGTCAGTGCTTTGGGTTTTAAATATGTTTCCCTCCTTTTAAGTATGTCACGGGACTCTTAAAGCTTCAAAATTTTGGAAATTTAATTTTTTAGAACTAATTTATGCACTATAAAAACTACTTCTGAAAATTTGTGGCAGTCGAATAAACTATGTTTTTGTAAATGCTTTTTTTTTTTTTTTTTTCGAAAATAGGGTGACCCCACGAGTAATTGATCAAATAAAGTCAGTGCTTTGGGTTTTAAATATGTTTCCCTCCTTTTAAGTATGTCACGGGATTCTTAAAGCTTCAAAATTTTGGAAATTTAATTTTCTTAGAATTAATTTATGCACTATAAAAACTACTTCTGAAAATTTGTGGCAGCCGAATAAACTATGTTTTTGTAAATGCTTTTTTTAAATTTCGAAAATAGGGTGACCCCACCAGTAATTGATCCAATAAAGTCAGTGCTTTGGGTTTTAAATATGTTTCCCTTCTTTTAAGTATGTCACGGGACTCTCAAAGCTTCAAAATTTCGGAAATTTAATTTTTTTAGAACTAATTTATGCACTATAAAAACTACTTCTGAAAATTTGTGGCAGTCGAATAAACTATGTTTTTGTAAATGCTTTTTTTAAGTTTCGAAAATAGGGTGACCCCACCAGAAATTGATCAAATAAAGTCAGTGCTTTGGGTTTTAAATATGTTTCCCTCCTTTTAAGTATGTCACGGGACTCTTAAAGCTTCAAAATTTTGGAAATTTAATTTTCTTAGAACTAATTTATGCACTATAAAAACTACTTCTGAAAATTTGTGGCAGCCGAATAAACAATGTTTTTGTAAATGCTTTTTTTAAATTTCGAAAATAGGGTGACCCCACCAGTAATTGATCAAATAAAGTCAGTGCTTTGGGTTTTAAATATGTTTCCCTCCTTTTAAGTATGTCACGGGACTCTTAAAGCTTCAAAATTTTGGAAATTTAATTTTTTAGAACTAATTTATGCACTATAAAAACTACTTCTGAAAATTTGTGGCAGTCGAATAAACTATGTTTTTGTAAATGCTTTTTTTTTTTTTTTTCGAAAATAGGGTGACCCCACGAGTAATTGATCAAATAAAGTCAGTGCTTTGGGTTTTAAATATGTTTCCCTCCTTTTAAGTATGTCACGGGATTCTTAAAGCTTCAAAATTTTGGAAATTTAATTTTCTTAGAACTAATTTATGCACTATAAAAACTACTTCTGAAAATTTGTGGCAGCCGAATAAACTATGTTTTTGTAAATGCTTTTTTTAAATTTCGAAAATAGGGTGACCCCACCAGTAATTGATCCAATAAAGTCAGTGCTTTGGGTTTTAAATATGTTTCCCTTCTTTTAAGTATGTCACGGGACTCTCAAAGCTTCAAAATTTCGGAAATTTAATTTTTTTAGAACTAATTTATGCACTATAAAAACTACTTCTGAAAATTTGTGGCAGTCGAATAAACTATGTTTTTGTAAATGCTTTTTTTAAGTTTCGAAAATAGGGTGACCCCACCAGAAATTGATCAAATAAAGTCAGTGCTTTGGGTTTTAAATATGTTTCCCTCCTTTTAAGTATGTCACGGGACTCTTAAAGCTTCAAAATTTTGAAAATTTAATTTTCTTAGAACTAATTTATGCACTATAAAAACTATTTCTGAAAATTTGTGGCAGCCGAATAAACTATGTTTTTGTAAATGTTTTTTTTTAATTTCGAAAATAGGGTGACCCCACCAGTAATTGATCAAATAAAGTCAGTGTTTTGGGTTTTAATTATATTTCCCTCATTTAAGGGGTCCTTTTAAGTTTCAAAATTTTGGAAATTTAATTTTTTTAGATGTTAAATTACGATCTTTTCTTAACATTTTGATATAACTGTTTCCTTGAAATTCCCTTTAGAACAGAAGTTATGGCTTTTAGACTAATACCTGCTCAATAGCTGAAGCCGCGTTTCCGAAACTTTGAAGTCATTTTTCTCCAAATGAAGTTTTTGCGTATAATGCGCAGGATATCTCAAAAAATTCTGAATATTTTTTTATGAAATTTTCAAAACATACTTCATGTTAGTCTGTAGAAACTGAACCTAAAATTTTCTTTTTGTTGTTCAACAAAATATTTTTAGGTGATTATACTGTTGAAATTTTCAAAATTTTGTATTAACTAAATACAGCTTTCTATTAAAAATGTAAAAATGTTTTTAAATACAAATTTATTTAGGTTCTAAGTAATTATTATAATCTGAATTAAAAGCAGGGTTGTGCAAAATTTTAATTAGATTAACGATTGATATCTAACGATTATTTTTTTAATCATCACTAAAGATTGACCGATTAAACTTAATTTCAATCCAACTCATAGACTGACGTTCAGTGATTATTTTAATGTAATCAATGTTTTATTTACGATTAAATGAATTCAATCCTACTCATAGACAAACGACAAATGATTATTTTGATGTAGTTGCTTGCTTTGTGTACGATTAAATCAATTTTCGATCTAAATAGTCAATCTTAGAAAGGATTAAGGATTAAAAATTTCATATGTTGTTCTGGCTTTGAGTCCTTTATTTTATCTTTTTTTTTTCAAACTTCTTCTGGTTTAATCACACTTGACCCTGAATCGGGTCTTATCTTAGACCAGGTCGTCATTAAATATTTCCCGAATGGTTCGGTTCCGAGTAGGTTTTTGACTCTTTCTGTCCGGGCTCGGTATGACTCAATATTTTAGAAAAAGTTCTGAATATTTTTCGAATAAAAAATTCTATATATGAATATAATGATTGTGTATGTGCTCATTTTTATAAAAAAAAATACCGATAAAAATAGATAGATATAATCCTAATGAAAAGTTTTTATAATATGAATTTCTGAAAATATTTTTTAAAACGATTGATTAAATGAATCTATTTTAAATGCGGGTTTCTGCAGCGCTACGATAACGTAACTTTAGTATGTTGTGACAGAAACTTACAGCAATTTTTTTTCCTGAAGAGTAGGTCTGAGCCGATTGACTAAATCGATTGAAGCCTTAAATTGATGTAAAGCTATATCGGATATCCTATTTAACCATTGACCTTAAATCGATTTAATTCAACATAGGAAATTCGATTGAGTTAGCCTGTGTTCTTAAATCGATTTAGAGCTAACATTAGAAAAACGATTTATCTATTAGCAAAAATATCTATTCGCTAAAAGAAAATACTGATTCAGAGCTTATTTATCTACAATGTTGTATCTACCTCATACGTGACAATTTGATGATATCGATTTTGCAGCAAAAAATTTAAGCAAACATCGCAAGCATCGATGCTTTCCGATTTAAGAAAAAAAATTAAGTAAATGACGATTTAAGAAAAAGATGATTTAAGAAAAAGGCGATTTAAATAAAAAATTATAATTAAATTTTTATTTATTTTAATTTTTTTTCTGTAAGTGAGATTCAGAGTTCATAAAATTGGAAGGTATATATTTTGGAAATTAAGCACTTATATGGTTGGAGGTTGAAAATGGAAAGTATAGTTTAATACATTAAATCCAAGTCCTTAAAATTTCAGTTTATATGCTAATGCGTTTTATGATGAAAAATTAAGATCTCACACGTTTGCGTGATAATTTAATATTTATTTTTTATTTTCTATTAATCTGCAATTAAATAACATATTTTAAAACAGAATCCTGCAATGTTACAAAAATGTTTTCCTGAAATAGATTCATATTTATAGGAGAGAAAAAAATAATAAATTTTCATATTTAAAATCCAAATTCATCGACTTTCAGTTTATATTTTTATGCCTTCTTTTGATGAAAAATTCATTTGTTATACGTTTTGGTAAAATTTTAACATAGATTTTTTATTTTCTATTATTTTTTAATTAATGAAAATATTTTAAATTAGAGTCTTGCATTGTTTCGTGTATCCCGATTTGAAAGTAATCCGCATGAAATATTTTTATTTTTCAATTAAGATATTTCTCCTGAAATTGTTTGAGTATTTTTCGTTGAAAAAAAAATAAAGTTTTATATTTAAAATTCAAATTCATCAAATTTCATTTTTTATTTTTATACGTTTTAATTACAAAAAATTCATTTTTTACATATTTGGGTAATATAATAACATATATTCTTTATTTTCTATTATTCTGTAATTAATTAAAATACTTGAAAATGGATTTATGCATAATGTTTCACATCTGATATCAACGCCATTCGCGTGGATTTATTTTTTAGTGTGTTTTTGAATTTGACTTTTTTGCAATCGAGAGTAATTTGCTGAAAGTGATTTACTATTTATATCTGAATAAAAAATAAAGCCCTAAAGTTAAAATCGAAATTCATCTAATTTCAGTTTATAATTTTACGCATTATGGTGATGAAAAATTAATTTGCATATACATTGTCAATATTGAAACATTTTAGTTTTAATTTATTATTATTTTGTAATAAATTAAAAATACTTAAATAGGTTATATTGAGTCGGGTAACTTAATTTTTACAGTGGAATGGAAGTGAGAGGGAAAGAGGGAATCATTAGATTTTTTCGCAAATCTGCAATTTTATACTTTTTTTACGTTTCTGATCATTAAAAGCAAATATATTTTATTACTGATCTTACAGGGTGGCAACGGTTGCTAAAAAATCAACAATTTCAGCAAGTATGTGCTCCGAAGCTCACGCTTTCTATTCTTCTCCATCCACAATATGATGCCAGTATTTATCTTAGAGAAAATTTATTAAAATCGAAGAGTTTAAAAAAAATGTTGCACCCTATTTCTCATATATATCTTTTTTTTTTCTACTTTTCTCATCATTATAAATGAATGGTTAAATTAATTGGATCTGCTTCTGCTTTCCCTCAATAGCTTTTTAATACTGTGTCAGTAGAAAAAGGTTCGTTTTTGCCGTTAGAAATCTGGTGCTATTAGGGTGGGCTAGGGCTAACGCCCACCGCCCCACTTACTGAATTAAGATTGTAGCGGATATCACAAGACAAAAAGAAATCCTTTTCCTTTATAGTATTTCTTAAAGAATGAATTTATCAAATATATTAAAAAGTTTAAATTGCAAAAAACCGAGTGTTTAGGGGCATTCAAACTTTTTTTTATGTGTAAAATATACATATTTTCAAAGGTATGTAAAAAATTCAGACTAAGTATATTATATAATTCAAGAAGGGGGGGGAGGTGCATAAAGACCGCATTTTGTTACTAAAATTTAAAAAAAAAGGCTTGCATATTCTAAAGGTAAAATCGATGTTATATCCTGATATTAGATGGATGATAAATCGATTTATAAATTTCTACATCGTACAGTCCTACTGAGGAGTGTGTAGCTGGAGTACCTATGCATAGAGAGATCGTAGTTTTTTTTTTTTTTTTTTTTTTTTTTTTTTTTTTTTTAACGGGTCCATTCAAAAATTATGAATATATGTTAACACAGTTCTAGCGGCTAGTATTCATCTTTTAAACCGAAATATCCTTCAGTGGGCGTTGCTTTAGCATATTTAGATTTATAACTAAAATTGTCGTGTTTATATTATGAATGAATGTATATAATAATGGTGTTGTTTTAATCGAAATATTTATATGCATATTGTCCTCACCTTTATTTTAATTCTCATGTTCTCCGATACTGGGCTATTTCTCTTTATTTCTTGCGGGGTTTTTTTATGACATTTGGTATCATAAAGATCGCATCATCGACGAAAATGATTACGTCATCGAGTTATATGACGAAATTATGATATAGGACAAGAAAATAAACAATAGATAAATAAACGATTGATCGGTCTCAGCCACAACTTATATGAGCAGCACAGGTGCAAATTCCTCATTTAGGCAGTAATGCGTCATTGAATTTTGACATTCAATTCGCAAGATTTCAACACATTAAATATACCGATTAACTCAATGCAAATATGTCAGTCTCCCTCGTGATATCTTGGTACGATATGAGCTGAACGGGTGACCAATCTGTCATTTTTGCGATACTGTCACGTTATCGAATTTCGGCTGGAAATTTTAATACGTTGTAAATACCGATTAGTAAAATATAATATTTCAGTGTGTCTCATGATATCTTGGTAGAACATCAGTATAACGAGGGGCCAATCTTCATTTTGGAAATATCATCGTACGATCAAGTTTCAATATGAAATTTTAAACCAATTGGAAATACTGATTGGTAAAATACAAATATTTAGTCTACTTCGTGATATCTTAGTACGATTAAGCAGAATGGGGCACCAATTCGTCATTTTGCCGGTACTATCATGTTTTCGAATTTCGGCATGAAATTTTAGCATATTTTGCAGATCTTGACCAGTATAATGAAAATATTACAATTTGCCTCGTGATATTTTGGTACAATATCAGAATAAGAGGTGCAATGTATCGGTTATAAGTCAGTTTGACGCCTGTGCCAACGTCCGATGTATTAAAAGCCAGTGTCTTCTTTGATCACAGTATGCTTAACTTGATGAAAATTGCAATTAAACATTCCAAGGGAGGAGGGGAAGGGAATCTCCTGTGTTAAGAGTTACCTTTCTTCCAACAGGAGCCAAGAAAAAGGGCGTAATTAGGGTTTTCAAGTGCATCTTTTAAAAATATGAATTTGTATCTTTAAAGTAACCACCATGCCAAATTTCAAGTTTCAAGTCCTTTTTTCAATTCCTACTATTAGCTCACACTCTCCCTATATTTATTTATATATTTATATATTTATCTTGTACAAAATTTCAATCGTTAATAAAATACTCATTATTCATCCTATCAGGTTGAAATAAAGTTTTTTAAACTTGTACTGGATGACAATTGATGTTAATAAAGTTTTTTCGAATATTAATTAATTAATTAAATTTTAATTAATTAATTTTAGTTTTGCGTGGGAAACAAAATGGCCGCCATTGGTTATTGAATTTCAATTAAATTATTTTCAATAAGGGTTACCGTAGGGGGGACCTGTTCTGTCGCCAAATACCGCCAAGTTTGTCGCCAACTTGGCGATATATCGCCAAATTTGGCGGCCAAAATGAGTCGCCAAAAGTGACGCCAACTTGGCGATATCTGTAATATTTTGCCAAATTCCCATAGAGTTCCATTGTAAACCTACTTGCTTATAGAAAATCAACAAATTGAGATATTTTAATGCAACAAAAACTCATATTAGCTTGATTATATTAAATTTTTCTTTGATGGCCTAAGTAGGAATTGACTTTAAAAACAAAATTTTTATATTACTTGTTTTTTACTGTTCTGCGCATTTATTTGCGTCTTCAAAGTAGAAACCATGTCACATTTCAAGTTTTTATCCTTAACAATTGAATAAAAATGTAGAACGTTTTAAAAAAGCTTTTCCCTCATTTCATTTTAATTGTTCTCGTCAACCATTTTCGCTTTAACAGTAACAACAATCTCAAATTACAAGCTTCCAGATCTAGCAATTCTATTAGAAATCGTAATTTAAAGCTTTTATAGAACGCTTTCCACTCATTTCAACTTTTTAAATTTCGATTTTTTTACAAGCCACTCTTAGCGAGCATTGTATCTTAAACGTAACCGACTATGCCAAATTTCAAGTTTCTAATCGTTTTAATATCACAGAAATCGTAATTTAGAATTTTTTTTTTCGCTACCTTTTAATTTCGAAATTTGTTTAAAAACTGTTCTGTGCGTGCATTTGCGTCTTAAAAGAAGTAGCCATGTCAAATTCCATGTTTATATCCTTTAATATTCCAAGAAATTTAGAAAGTTTTTTAGGAAACATTTTGCTCATTTGATCCTTTTATGTCTTGAACATTTTAGGAACTTCAGAGCTTTTATTTCTTATAAGTAACTACAACGTCAAAATTAAAATTTCTGACGCCTTCAGTATCAGAAAAATCGCAATTTCATAATGTTTTTCGCTCCTGTGCCTCGATGAAGTTAGTGGCGGCGGAATAATGTATAACCTATTTTGGAGCAGGGACTGTCACCATCAATTAGCCGCCATTACTTTCGAATTCGGTTCGGTAGTTCCAGACCCCCTACAAACCCCTACGAACAAACAAACGTTGCTTCTATATAATAATCGATTGATAACATTGTTCCCATTTCCCTAAAATTATTACAAAAATCATATTAGTTTTGTAAATAGGGTTTCAACTTTCCCTATTCCCCCTCAATAATTTACACACTTTGAAGTCGGTATGTCTGAATAATTCTGTGAGATCCTGTATAATATCAATAATTAAAATCACAGTGATTCTTAATAACAATCTTGTAGCAATGAAAGGTAATTCAAGAAAGTTAAATGGATTCCATATTTAATTTTCGTCTATGTAATTAACGATTAAATTAATCGCGATTGAATTAATCCAGATTGAATTCCTTCAGATTGAATCAATCATAAAAATACTTTTTAAAGAGCAATTACATTTTCAATTCCAGTCACTATAAATTGAATCAGGATTAAATTTCGGATGATTGAACATTTAATCGACTAATCAATCGATTAAAAAAGTAATTGATTAATGCCAATCCTGAGTATAAGTAGTTACCAAAATTTTCAGTCTAGTTGCAATATTTATTTTGTAATCCTTCGCGTAAGCTGTTATACCAATTTTCTGCTTGTCAGATATCTGACAGTTTGCAGTCCCCTATAAATGCTAATTCTGCATCTTCCAATTTTTTAAATAAATGAAATGAAAGAATATACTTATATCTTCCATCCCAATAAAAATTGTGTTTTAAAATCATATACATTTTAAGATATTAAATGTTGGAAATGGTCTTTTTATTTATTTTTTTCCAGTTTTAAGAGTCCTGAGACCCCTTAAATTTTAAAAGTAAACTAACATGATTGCTACAACCCTTAATTAATGTCCAATAATGGGAAAATGAAATCCGCTGAAATTAAATAGCAACAAAATTATAAGTAAATTGTTTTTTTAATTGCCATTTTCCCAGCAATCGGAGAAATCAATCGAAAATCAAAAAAATAATCTTTAAAATAACATCTTTGCGCTATGATTAACATTAATTCTTACAAAAATAATTAGTAGAAATAAGCAAGATGGAAGTAGATTATTTTAACTTACAGTAATTGTCTCCAATTAATCAAAAACTAAATTTTTACACTTTCTAATAATAAAATTTCAAAAAATGGCTTCTCTTACAGCGAACAACTCACAACAATGTGACAATAGATGCTCCAACATTCAAACAACAATATTACATCTAGTGCCACGTATAAAATTCATTTCCGCCTGAAATGGCGCAATATTTCAGAAATGTTATCAATTACTGGAAGGGTTTCAACTCTATATTCACTCTATATTGCTTTCTAAGGTTCATAAACATAAACAGCAATTTTCGGGATCGTGGATAACACAGAGGATGTTATTGTATACTTTTATATATGTGTTTATATTATATTTTCTTTGATTAAGGGGCCATTGCACTGAAACTCCCAGAACTCGAAATCGCATGTTAACATATGGGGAAATTTTCAAGCGGGATTACTCATTACCTAATATCCTAATTAAAATACCGTTTACACCATCAGAAAGTAGACATCAGATGTCGATGATGTGCGTTTTTTTTTTTAATTGTCTACGTAAATTTTAAGTATTTTTAAGAAAATGATAAAATTTAATCAAATGGAAATTTCAAAGTTTATAGGGTTTTTTTATGGACAAAATTTACGGAGATAATTTTAAAAAGCGCATACCATCGGCATTTGACGTCTACTTTTTGATGGTAAAAACGGTATTTTAATAATTATATTACGTAATGAGTCATCGCGCTGGAGAATTTTCCCACAAGCTATCATGGGATTTCGCGATCGGTGAGTTTCGTACTTTTATATATATTCGTACTTTTGTACAGTGAAAAGAGAAACACCCTAAAAATATGCAATACCTTCAATTTCATTTTAAAAATAAAAATTTAAATAATATTAACAACTTTGGATTCAGTCTTAAGATATATAATAATAATTTGTAGATATATAATCTACAAATCAGTGGACATTGCATATAAAATTATTAAGTAGTTCAATAGAAAAAAAAAAACATATTTATAATGGTTGAGATAAGCCAATTTAGAAAGAAAATAGTGGTAAATTTAGTTGGGAGCGAATAAATTTATTTTCATTTCAACCATAAATGTCTTCACAAAATAGTTTAAATATACAGGGGGTCCACTTTCAACGGTGTCAATGGCTAACTCCCAAACCGTCAGTCATGCACATATAGTTTCAATTAGAAAAATGTTTTAAATGAGATGAAAAATAATTTTAAAAGTCGTTAGGATAAATGAAAGCATTTCTTAAAAAACTACGATATTTAATTTTTTATACGGTCCCTCTCTCCTATAAGTGATATTATATTCTATTGCACTAACAAGTGAAACAAAAAAAGTTCCATTCATCTAATACTGAAATTCACCTAGTTATGAAACTTTTAATCGCATGAGTTATGCCAATTTTCTGCATATGAACACAGATGAGTTGAGCCGTGCTTCGAGGGATCGTACCAAAAGTACTTAAAATATTAGAAGAATTTATTTCGCGTGTATCTACACTTTAACTGAAACTACTCACGTCGTACGAGTGTTATGATATTGTTAAGGTTTATTAAGTTTCAGATTTGTTGAAATAATTATATTTTAACATATGTTTTATTTTGCAATGAAATGAGGCTGCTGCTTATGATGATTTTTTAAACATAAATTATCTTATTTTTTCACTTATATTTTTAATACAAGTTGTATATTTTGCTTTAATATATCAGAATGAAAATAGCTTTCAAATTTATATTGTAGCATTAATTTTATTTTCAACTAGTATTTTTTTTTTTTATATCTGACGATTATTTACATTTCTAGTAAATTTGTTAATGACACCTATTTTGCAACAAAAAAGATGCTTCAATATTAAACAGCTATTACTTGGTCAGTTTTAATTGTAGAATAATGGGATTTCTTATGTCTTAGTTCTTAGTGTAAAAGGGTATTTTTAGTAAATATCACTTATAGGACCGGGGGACCGTATAAAATATTAAATTTTGTAAGCTTTTAAGAAATTTTTTTATCGACTCAACTTTCTATTAAAATGCTTCTTTACCTCATTTAAAACATTTTTGTAATTAATATGCCTATGACTAACGGTTTAGAAATTAGCCATTGGACACCGTTGAGTGTGGACACACTTTGTACCTCAGATAAATTAGTTAAATAATTAAGTTAAAAACACTTTATAAAAAGACAAATATTTTTTAATGTAGCTCTTAAAGTTTAGGAAAATATAACATAACCTCTTCCGAATTATCCGAGAACGCCAAAAGATTCCTTTATCTTCAGAATCCTCAGAAACCAAGATTCCCGAAAAACATTTATGAAACAAATGTTTCTTGCTGCCCGAAATTTTTGAAAACGTTTCATAACGTTGTTACCATGTATTAATCAGTTTTCTCTACCCAGAATATCGATTTCCAAGATACTATCATCTCTCAATAAAACATTTTCATCTGCGTAACATAATTTACAAATGCAATACTAGCAAAATAACGCTAATTTTAATGTTTATATTAATATCAATTTAAATGTTATTGCTAATGCTGTTAATTTATCCTGTTTACTGAACGTGAAAATGTTTACGCGAGAATTCATAACACCCCAAAACTCGATATTTTGATTTGAGAAAACTGACTACACTTTAAAAACTATTCGGAATCACTTCCGGAAATTATAAGCAGAAAAAGAAACTAGTTTTAGAAATGCTTGTTTAAAAATCGGAAATTTACTGGTTTCAAAGGTTTCTGTAGATAAAAAAACGTTCATCAGAATCGCTGGTAACTCTGAAATGGTTGTTGAATTTACACCAGAATTTTCGAAAAGTTTTTTTTTTTCAAAATAACGAAAAGCAATTTGTAACTTTTTTCCAGCAAAGTTATATAAGTAAAATTTAATTAACACTAGAACCGCCGTAGCGGTAATTTTGACCGCTACCAAATAAAAATATTTTGATTATCACCAGAAATTTCTTTCTGAAATAAGTTTAAAATGTACCTCGGAGAAGTAAGTTAAATAAATATGTTAAGTAGTTTCAATTAAAATTTCCGGTGTAAAATATTTTTATAACACTTCAGTAAAATTTCTGGCGGTTCTAGTGTTAAAAGTATTTGGTGCAAATTTTGATTAAACTTAGTTGGTATAAAATATATCTGATCGCCCAAAAAGGGGTAAGTCATTGCTTACACATAACACATTTTTATTCATAACTAATGACATAGCAGAATTTGTTTTAATATGCTGTAAATAACTATTATTTCTATTTATTTTATTTACAAGTATGTTTATAATATTTAACAGTAATAGGTCCCCTTAAATATTCATAATTAGGAATAAAAAATAAATCGATAAATTTATATTTTGAAAATGGTTTATAAAAGATATAACAAAATATATGAAAGTAACAAACTTATCATGATATAGGATCAAATCAACAATGTTGCATGTATTAGGTTTCTGAGGCTCTTTTAAATTATTTATTTAGTACATTTAAGAATTTTCCAAGTTATTAAATTTATTTATGCATGAGGTCTTCATTACAATTCAGACAGCAAACAAATGCCTCTTCTCATTATAGCTTTTATTTGTGAATTCTTAGTTCTTTAAATCTATATTGAGGGATATATTTAAATTATTCCTACATACCTGGTTACATATGCATGTCAAAGTTCTTTCATCTAGGATTAGATTTTTATAACTATGAAAGTAAGTTGTAAAATATATAAAACGAAAAACTAATGAAATAACCGGAGCCAGAAGGCCCTTGCAAGTTTTGAAATTATTTTTTAATTAACTTCTAAAAATAATTAAATAACATGTTTTAGCGATATATTTGTGCACTATGTAAAGACTGTTCAAAAACCTTTCGTATAATACCTGATTCATTATTGTGCCTCTTGCAAGTGCCAATAAAAAGAACGTCGGCATCAGAAATGATGTAGTATTATCGCGTGCAAGATTTTAAAAAAAGTGTACTTTTTTATTTTAAAGATTTCAATGTATGATTGCAATTCAGTTTAAATAAACACGTATGAAGCGGAATATTTCTGTGTAAGATTGAAAGAGACATTAAAAAAGGGAAAATGAATATTTGAAATCAAAATGTACCAAAAATTTCAGCAAATCCCAAAGTATAAGAAATATGCAAAATTGACAACTCTAAGGAACCCTACATTAGGTTAAAGTAATTTTTTTTTCTTTGTCATTTCTGTTATGCATAATAAAATATGTCAACAACGCATTTATGAATTTCCTGATTCATTTCTCTTCTGAATATAATACCATTATTTAAAAATTTCTATCCGCAATAGTACTCAATTCTGAAAATGCATTTCCTCATATTAATACAGATCCTTAAGAGATTTTAACCATATTTAGGGTATTTTACAAGATAGATGAATGAAAACTTGTATTTAGAGTAATCACGGCATGAAAAAACGGTTGAAAGAGAAAATATAGGTTTTCGTATTGAAGTTTTAATGTTTGTATAAAAATAAGTATTCGAATGACCTCTAAAGAAAACTTAAGTTAACGGAAGTGTAGAAAATCCTTAGCTAAGAGCATTGGTGAAAAGCTTTTTTAGAATTAAGAGTTTTGTCTTGTTTTTAATTTAATTGTTTATTTTATTTACTACTGTCGGTGGTCACGTATAATATAACCAAACTCAAAAGTCACCGAGTTAAGTTTCACATTTAAAATTACTCAATGGGGCAAATATCCAACACAAACCTAAAACGTGTGGCAATAAAAAGTGTTCTAGAATGCCTTGAGCGCAATAAGAGTAAATGATCGATATCTGAGCAAACATTTAGCAAACTGTCTATTTTAAATTCTAGATTAGTATCATTGTTTTACTAGTTCCGTCATTGTCGAACCAAAAAAAACAGACTGAAATTTAAGTTTTAGGCTAGTTGTTTTATTCATGGCGTTGTCAGATTATTTCTCTTAAAAAAAAAAATTCATTATTCTTTGTATTTCTGAAATTATTTTCAAATTTAAAATTTTTTACATTAGTATTTTTTGGACATAATAAACTGAATAACCTAATTTTGTCTTGAGTGATTTTTTTTTTAATGAAACTATGAAAATTTACGAATATCATTAAAGAATAATATTTTTGTATAATGGTTATAAAATATTTAAAGGAGAAATCCAATTTTTCTGAATCATTTGTTTTAAATACTAGAACTTACTATTAAAATACAGTGGTCTGCAAAAGTGACCGGATATTTTCGATTGCACACGATTTGTGATAATTTACTGAAATTCTTCACGAATTGTTCTTGAACTTCTAAGATGTAAAGAACATGTTTGACTTCATATTTCTCAGTGAAAATTTAGTCAGGAGGACAAATAAGGGGCTAATAATAAATTTAATAATAAATAATATTTACGATCACCCATGATCAAAATAGTTTGTCACTGTATTAAATGACTGTGTAAGCCCTGTTCAACGTTTATGTACATTTGTGTAAGCATATCACTCATATTCGTGAAAATGTTAACGTTTCTGTGAAAAATTCAAAACTTTTTTGTTTATTCCATACAGAGTATTTAACCAAATGTAATACCGCTTTTCGAAAATTTGAAAAACAACCGTAAAAACAGCATACTGCAATTAAAACATGAATATATTGGATATTTGATGAGATAGGGGCATTTGTATGAAATAAATTTTAACTGCGCATGCGTGAAGTATTCCTACATTTTTATTTCATAATTTGGTAGTCAGCTATTTAGGTCGACTCATATAAAAAGTGCAGTTAAATATTTTGGCAACTCAAAAAGATACAGGGAGCTGGTTGGCAAATTGTGGAAAATCCCTTATAACAAAGCTAACTTTTGAAAGCAAATCGCCCCATCTTTCTGAATTTTTGCGATATTTGACTATATTTTTTATAATATTTGCCCTAAATGGCTGACTAGGAATTTATGAAATAAATATTTTGGAATATTTCACGCATGCATAATTAAAAATTATTTCATACAAAAACCCATATTTCATCAAATATTCAATATATTCATGTTTTAATTGCGGTATACTGTTTCTACTGTTCTTTTTCAAGTTTTCGGAAATAGGTGTTAAATTTGATTGAAAACTCTGTATGTTATAAACAAAAAACTATTGAATTTTTCATAGAAACATTCACACTTTCACGAATATGCGCGCTATTTTTACACAAATACATACAAACTTTAGGATCCACATAGCTATTTGGTACAGTTACAGACCATTTTGAATATTTTCTGTTGCATGAGTGATCTCAAATATTATTTTATTATTAAATTTATTGTTGCCCCCCCCCCTAGTTCTCGTCTCCATTAAATCTTCATTGAAAAATATGAAGGCAAACATTTGCTTGACATCCCAGAAATTTAAGGACAAATCATTAAGAATTTCAATAGATATTCTACAAGCTACGTACAATCGAAAGTATCCGGTCACTGTAACTTAACTCAGTGGTGGAAAATTGGCGCAGAGCAGGAGCCTATTGACATCACTAAATTTGAGTAGTATTTTTCGGCTTATATAATGACAGAATTTCTGAGTTTTTATTAAGGTGAAGAATACTATAAAATATTAGTGGTGTCAATAGGCTCCTCCTCTGCGCCAATTTTCCACCACTGCTTAACTTTTGGAGGCCAGTTTATTTTATTTAAAATTTTAATTACTATAATATATAAAATCTTATTGAAAATATTTCTAAATTTTCTTTTTAAATAAGCTACTAAAAATATTTACACGAGTTTAAAATTAACACGAACATAAAATAATCATAACTAATTTTACGCCAGTTTCAGGAAATAATTTATCTACAAATTTGATACTAAGAAAAAATGTTGCTTATCGAAAAAATCAGTAGTTGCTTGTAGGTTAAATGCATCAAATATGATTTCCTTCTGCTACATAAACTGGACAATTTATTTAAGTAAGACCTTAATATATTTAAATCAGAAATACTATTAGCTATGTGTCGCTGAAGTAAATGACATGAGATATTTCCAACAGCATACAAAATAAACTGCATGTTTGCTGTGCCTGTCATTAAATAAATTGGTTTACGTCCGTAATGCTTTGTTTATCCACTAAATGTGCACTTAGAGTAAGTATGTGTTTTTTATTTGCCATTTAAATTTTGCTGTTCGAGAATGCCTGGATTGTTTTTTAACTGTAGAGAAATGTTTTTGGCAGTTCTTTTTTTCTAATTTTTTATTAATAATTTATTAAACAATTTGCTATGTTAAGGAAAAAATTTCAACACTTGTTAATATATATGTTTATGATTACGATTATCATTTTTTTAATATATCCTAAAATATTTTAGGTGTATTAGATGTTTTTCTATTATAATAGTTGTCATTATATTGAAATTTACTGTATTTGTTTGAGCAATTTACAGCCTCTCTTTTTTTATGCATTCTACTTTAAAAATATAAAGACAATCCTATAATTCTGCTTGAAGTGCGAAATAATTTGGATTTATAGAGTGTAATTTGTCAGGTAAATGTATGTTATTAGACTTCTCGAGAGTCACAATCGACATCGTTTTTTAATGAGGCAGGAAAGATTTTAAATGGCAAAAATTAACTAAAGTTTGATCATGGATTAGGAATTCTAAAACTAATTTAAATTATTACTTTTTTGAAATGTTTTATTAATGTTTTATATAAATTTAAAGAATGCTTGTTAAATTGTAATAATAAAAAAAATTTCTCATACAGTATTGTGTATTTGTTAACCCTGCAAAGCGCAAATTGCAAAACATTAATGCATTTTAATAAAAAAATTAAAATTCATACACTATTATCATACATTTTTTGTTGTGATGTGAAAAAATGCTTTTTTAAGTATATTTTGTAGAGAATTTAAGTTCCTTTATTCGAAAAAAAAGAACATGTAAATCTGTTAACATTTTCAAGAGAGAAAATACGTTTGTAGCGATCTCATCTCACATGATCAGTATAAAGTGAGTTACTAGCTTAGAGTAACTGGCTTGGCCTTTTGTTCAACGCTAACGTTCTCGCCTCCTGATCATGAGATCCCTGTTTCATATCGCAGCGGCGCCAATTCATGCTCTTCAAAGTGGTGACCCGAACAAACACGCAAACAACAATCATCTCTTCTCATAACCAACAGATGGCAGCACCAAATAAATCATCTTCAGCAAGCAAAGCCTATGAAACGCTCACAGCACATAAGCCTGTCACATACTGCGCATTACACATGCGCACGACAGCATCACTCACGAGTGCATATCGCTCCTCAGACGTCAACAACATGTCTTTCACACTGGGGATGGAGTGTGTAGCAATCTCATCTCACATGATCAGCATAAAGCGAGTTACTAGCTTAGAGTAACTGGCTTGGCCTTTCGCTCAACGCTAACGTTCTCGCCTCCTGATCATGAGATCCTTGGTTCATATCCCAGTGGCGCCAATTCAAGTTAAAAGCAGTGTTTCGAAATACTTGAGTTTAAAGACTGTTGGGCATCACAGGTCTACGCGGCTCAGCGTTTACGACTCATCATAACATACTTAACATTTTGCACTCCGTTTTCGCCGCTGCGGCAACATAGTAAGGTAAGTGAAAAACTCCGTTGTGGCCGCTGCGGCGACATCATTTTTCCTTTCAAAATTTGTGTTTGGCACCAGTAACAATGGAATATAAAATTTTCCTCATTTAATCAGAGCATTTTTTAAATTGTGTACTTGAAGGAAACTTCTTTTTAAAAAGTGGCGCCAACCGAATAAAACATTTGTTTAACGACGCAGAGTTGCTGGTAGCCCGTATTCAAAATAACGCGGAGTGCAAAGGGTTAAGTATAACGTACTAAAAGGTTCAAAGATTAGCTAAATAGTAAATACATTTTTTTCTTTTAGGATTTTTGAATACTACTCATTCAACACACATTCACTACAAGGCATTCGGCCTACGTGTTTTTGTCCAGGAATCCCAAGTTATGATTTCATCGATAGTGGATGTCGATATTATTTTCGAATAATAGCGTCAAATGTAAAGTCACTGTGAATTTGTAACAGATCAGCAAAATGTTTTATAATTACAGTATTTTAGTATAAATAGTGGTTTTGGAGCAGTATGAATATATTTTATTATATTTTAGTTTGACACATTTTTCCTTTATAATTTTTCTTCGCTAATCTTCTTCCAACTTTAAAAATATGAATGCGTCAAAGAAAGCATATAATTGTCTATACTTATGAAAATTGCCGGGATATCATCCAGCAACTTTAATAATAGACTAGCTGGCTTCGCCCGCTAGCGGGCCCTCCTTTTTTATAAAATCTCGAAAGAACGTAACTCGCCTGCGAACGAACCTCGAGTGAACGAAAATCGAACCGGGTCCCCGCTGCCTACGGCACCGTATAGCAGCCGTGCTGCGCACGCACGGCAAAATCTTGTAAGAAAGGCAATCTCGCTCGAACAAAAATCCAACCGGGTCCCCGCTGCCTACGGCACCGTATAGCAGGCGTACTGCGCACGCACTGCAAACTCTTTAAAAAAGCGTATCGCGCTCGAACAAAAGTCGAACCGGGTTCCCGATGCCTTCGGCACCGTATTGCAGGCGTGCAGCGCACGCACTGCAAACAATTTTAAAAAAGCCTTTCGCTATAATGAAAGTTGAACCTGGTCCTCGCTGCCTACGGCACATTATAGCAGACGTGCTGTGCACGCACTGCAAACTCTTTTTAAAAAGTCTATCGCACTCGAATGGAGGTCGAACCGGGTCCGCATTTACAGTCTGTCTTAAAAACTCATTCGTATATGATTATGCAGTTAAACTTCATGTAGATAACTCGATCTACCAAGCTGAATTATTCGCAATTTACAAGGCAATGGAATGGTCCATTAACTCTTCTCATCATGAAATTCTTATCCTTACAGACAGCCACTCATCCTATGACGCCCTTCAAATTGCATTTCCACGCAATTATATAATTTATAATATCTACAATCTTTTACTACATTTTCCTAACAAAAAGTTCTATATCTCATGGATTAAATCTCACATAGGTATCCCGGGAAACGAAAGAGCCGATTCTCTGGCGAAGGCGGTTATAGATAACAACCAATACAGCGATTGCCAGGAATTGCTTCTTCCACAATCCAAATTCAAGTATATCTTTAGGCAAAAAACTCTGGATGAATGGCAACTCTCATGGACTCAGTCGACAAAGGGTCGCGATACTTACAGTATAATTAATAAAGTTGACATACAGTTCATCTGTGATCGCCCTACGTTACCTAACTATATCACTGGTCATGGAAGTTTCCCATCATTTCTACATAAAATTAAAAAAAGAGACTCGCCACTTTGTTTATGCAGAAAGAGTATTGGAAACGCTACACACTATATCTTTGGAAACTGCCCCATAATGAAACATCATTTCCATTTTGACAGAAACAAAACATTGAGAGAAAATTTGAATAACACTCTTTTCAACGCAGGCAACTTCCAGAGCCTTCTAGAAAATTACGACATTTTAAACAAACATTTTTCGTTTCTTTCTAAGACTATAGCTAAACCTTAATCCTTTTTTTTTTTTTTACATTCTATTTAACCTGTAAATATTTTTCAATATTTATTTATACATATGTGTCCGCACTGCCTTCAATAATAAGGCAGTATTTGTAACATGCTTTTTATGTTGTAATAAATGTGCGCCACACTGCTTGCGCTGCCTGGCAGCCCCTTTTTCCCCTCGTGGACTTATTGTCCCTATACCTCACGGTAGGCTGTCCACGAGTGGGCGATTTCGGTCCCCGCCACCAGGGAGCGCACTCTATTTATAACAAAACTGTCTCTGAAGGAAAGTCCGGTAAACAACCTGTCAGTAGATATGTTACTCAAGGTGGTGGCGGTCTTAAGCAAGAATTTAAGATGTTTGCAGAAATTACTATTCAGAAATAGTGGTGACTAAACTTTTGACATTTTTATATTTAATAAGTAGTATGTATATCAACGTGTTATGAACTATCTTAAAGTTTCAAGCAGATCGCCTTGTTATATTTCCTGAATTTAACAAAATCGCGTTATGTTAGTTCCACATTCTACCACGAGGGAGCGCACACTATTCATAACAAAACTGGAGCGGAAGGAAAGTCCGTTAAACAACCTATCAGTATATATGTTACTCGAGGTGGTTGCGGTATTAAGCAAGAATTTAAGATATTTGCACAAATTACTATTCGGAAATAGTGGTAACTCAACTTTTGACATTTTTATGTTTAATAAGTAACATATATCTCAATGTGTTATGAACTATCTTAAAGTCGCAAGCAGATCGCCTTGTTATATTTCCTAAATTTAACAAAATCGCGTTATGTTAGTTCCACATTCTACCACCAGGGAGCGCACTCTATTCTTAACAAAAACATGTCTGAACGAAACACCTTCACGCAAACTTTCCGTAGATACATGGGTCGGGAAGGTGGCGGTCTTAACCAAGAATTCTGTTAGTTCCACATTCCACCACCAGGGAGCGCACACTATTCATAACAAAACTGTATCGGAAGGAAAGTCCGTTAAACAAACTATCAGTAGATATGTTAAACAGATCGCCTTGTTAGATTGACTAATTTTAACAAAATAGCGTTATGTTAGTTCCGTATTCCACCACCAAGGAGCGCACTGTATTCTTAACAAAAACATTTCTCAACGAAACGCCTTCACGCAACCTTTCCGTAGGTACATGGGTCCGGATGGGGGCGGTCTTAACCAAGAATTCTATTAGTTCCACATTCCACCACCAGGGAGCACTCTCTATTCATAACAAAACTGTGTCGAAAGGAAAGTCCGTTAAACAACCTACCAGTAGATATGTTACTCGAGGTGGTGGCGGTCTTAAGCAAGAATTTAAGATATTTGCACAAATTACTATTCGGAAATAGTGGTTACTAAACTTTTGACATTTTTATATTTAATAAGTAGCATATATCTCAATATGTTATGAGGTATCTTAAAGTTTCAAGACACATCTACGCGCTCCCTGGTGGTGGAATGTGGAACTAACATAACACGATATAGTTAAAATTAGAAATCTAACAATGCGATCTGTTTGAAACTTTGAGATAGTTCATAACATTTAATAAAAAGAACTTTCCGTAGATACATGGGTCGGGAAGGTGGCGGTCCTAACCAATATTTTCAGAAATTTAGAAAAGTGCCCCTGTAGGGGGGGGTGAAAAGGAGGGGATGAAAACCGAAGATGCATAACTTGAATCAACCTTCACAGACCTTTTCTATGATATATCACATGGCGGGTAACAGATAAATACAGAAAAGTGGGGGGGGGGATTGGGGGGATGGACACCGGAGATGCATAAACATAGTAGCAAGAGGGGGGACAAACTGGGCTCGTGATGTCCAACAGTTTGATATGAAACACCGCTGTGTTAAGTCAAAACCAGAAGAAGTTGCAAAAGTTAACCCTTTATGGGCACGCTGAGAGGGGGGGAGGCAGAAGAGAAAGATGGGGACAAACTGGGTTCGTGATGCCCAGCAGTTTCATTAGAACTTTTTCTAAGGCGGAACTTCCTACTTATAGGGGCAAAAATTACCGAATTATTGTCTTTTGAAAAAAATTTTTTGGAGAAATTTGCTTTTTTTGGCCATAACTTTCTGGAAAGAACCCGTAAAGCTTATTTAATATGATTTTCAGTTCGGAAATTTTAATACCTTTAATTTAAGGTGTATAATGTAAGGGGTAGTGGCTTAAATTAAAAAAGTTCAATAAAAACGGTCATATCTTTATGGTCGTGCCTCGTAAGTCTAAGCTTGTATGTTATTCAGTTCGGAATTTACTTTACCTTTATTTTAAGGTGTATGTTGAGGTGGTGCGTTGGAAATTTAATGATGTCGAGTCTCAGATTCAATTTTGAAAGGATTTTCCATCGATTATGAGTTGTTAATTAGCTAATGACGTCCGTAATTACGGCCGGATTTTCTCGAAACCACAAAGTCCGTTTTTCTCGGAAAATGGCGGCCCGAATCGACATATAATAAGACCCTCTGCGTCGCCTGTGAGAAAAGTAGTTCCGGCGACACGGGCGAGTGTTACCAACATACAGACAGACGTTTACGGACATTAATAGTAGTAGAGATGATAATGCAAAGAAATCCTATATTTTTTCATATTTCCTTAAATATCTCGGCTCCTATTGGTCGGAGAGCTTAGATCTCGCGCCAAAAGTAGCTCCCGGGCACCCAAGCAAACTTTTCCCCGCGATTATTTTGCCGTCTTCCAATTTCCTCTAACTGTATTAGGGGCCCGGCTAGGGCCCCTTTAAAATATTTTTCGTAGTAATTTCAGCAATTATGTTAAATTATTGGATAAGACCGCCACCCTCCTGATCCATGTATCTATGGAAAGGTTGTGTGAAGGAGTTTCGTTCAGATACGCTTTCGTTAAGATTAGAGTGCGCTCCCTGGTGGTGGAATATGGAACTAACATAACACGATATAGCTAAAATTAGGAAATCTAACAATGCGATCTGTTTGGAACTTTGAGATAGTTCATAACACTTAATAAAAAGAACTTTCCGTAGATACATGGGTCGGGAAGGTGGCGGTCCTAACCAATATTTTCAGAAATTTAGAAAAATGCTACCCTAGGGTGGTGAAAAGGGGGAGGATGAGAACCGAAGATGCATAACTTGAATCAGCCTTCACAGACCTTTCCTATGATATATCACATGGCGGGTAACAGATAAATACAGAAAAGTGGGGGGAAATTGGGGGGATGGACACCTTGAGATGCATAAACATAGTAGCAAGAGGGGGGACAAACTGGGCTAGTGATGTCCAACAGTTTAATATGAAACACCGCTGAGTTAAGTCAAAACCAGAAGAAGTTGCAAAAGTTAACCCGTTATGGGCACGCTGAGAGGAGGAGGGGGGAAGAGAAAGATGGGGAAAAACTGGGCTCGTGATGCCCAACAGTTTGATGAGAACTCTGTCTGAGGCGGAACTTCCTACTTATAGGAGCAAAAATCACCGAGTTATTGTCTTTTGAAAAAAAATGTTTGCAAAAATTTGCTTTTTTTGGCCATAACTTTCTGGAAAGACCTCGTAAAGCTTAGTTAACATGATTTTCAGGTCGGAAATTTTAATACCTTTCATTTAAGGTGTATTATGTGTGGGGTATTTGCTTAAATTAAAAAAGTTCAATAAAAACGGTCATATCTTTATGGTCGTGCCTCGTAAGTCTAAGCTTGTATGTTATTCAGTTCGGAATTTACTTTACCTTTATTTTAAGGTGTATGTTCAGGGGGTGCGTTGGAAATTTAATGATGTCGAGTCTCAGATTCAATTTTGAAAGGATTTTCCATCGATTATGAGTTGTTAATTAGCTAATGACGTCCGTAATTACGGCCGGATTTTCTCGAAACCACAAAGTCCGTTTTTCTCGGAAAATGGCGGCCCGAATCGACATATAATAAGACCCTCTGCGTCGCCTGTGAGAAAAGTAGTTCTGGCGACACGGGCGAGTGTTACCAACATACAGACAGACGTTTACGGACATTAATAGTAGTAGAGATAGAGAAGAGATGATAATGCAAAGAAATCCTATATTTTTTCATATTTCCTTAAATATCTCGGCTCCTATTGGTCGGAGAGCTTAGATCTCGCGCCAAAAGTAGCTCCAAAGCACCCAAGCAAACTTTTCCCCGCGATTATTTTGCCGTCTTCCAATTTCCTCTAACTGTATTAGGGGCCCGGGTAGGGCCCCTTTAAAATATTTTTAGTAGTAATTTCAGCAATTATGTTAAATTATTGGTTAAGACCGCCACCCTCCTGATCCATGTATCTATGGAAAGGTTGTGTGAAGGAGTTTCGTTCAGATACGCTTTCGTTAAGATTAGAGTGCGCTCCCTGGTGGTGGAATATGGAACTAACATAACACGATATAGCTAAAATTAGGAAATCTAACAATGCGATCTGTCTGAAACTTTGAGATAGTTCATAACACTTAATAAAAAGAACTTTCCGTAGATACATGGGTCGGGAGGGTGGCGGTCCTAACCAATATTTTCAGAAATTTAGAAAAATGCTCCCCTAGGGGGGTGAAAAGGGGGAGGATGAGAACCGAAGATGCATAACTTGAATCAGCCTTCACAGACCTTTCCTATGATATATCACATGGCGGGTAACAGATAAATACAGAAAAGTGGGGGGAAATTGGGGGGATGGACACCTTGAGATGCATAAACATAGTAGCAAGAGGGGGGACAAACTGGACTCGTGATGTCCAACAGTTTGATATGAAACACCGCTGAGTTAAGTCAAAACCAGAAGAAGTTGCAAAAGTTAACCCGTTATGGGCACGCTGAGAGGGGGAGGGGGGAAGAGAAAGATGGGGGAAAACTGGGCTCGTGATGCCCAACAGTTTGATGAGAACTCTCTCTGAGGCGGAACTTTCTACTTATAGGAGCAAAAATCACCGAGTTATTGTCTTTTGAAAAAAAATGTTTGCAAAAATTTGCTTTTTTTGGCCATAACTTTCTGGAAAGACCTCGTAAAGCTTAGTTAACATGATTTTCAGGTCGGAAATTTTAATACCTTTAATTTAAGGTGTATTATGTGGGGGGTATTTGCTTAAATTAAAAAGTTCAATAAAAACGGTCATATCTTTATGGTCGTGCCTCGTATGTCTAAGCTTGTATGTTATTCAGTTCGGAATTTAATTTACCTTTATTTTAAGGTGTATGTTGCGGGGGTGCGTGGGAAATTTAATGATGTCGAGTCTCAGATTCAATTTTGAAAGTATTTTCCATCGATTATGAGTTGTTAATTAGCTAATGACGTCCGTAATTACGGCCGGATTTTCTCGAAACCACAAAGTCCGTTTTTCTCGGAAAATGGCGGCCCGAATCGACATATAATAAGACCCTCTGCGTCGCCTGTGAGAAAAGTAGTTCCGGCGACACGGGCGAGTGTTACCAACATACAGACAGACGTTTACGGACATTAATAGTAGTAGAGATAGTAGAAAAGTGTAACAAAATTCTTAGATCAAAAGCAAGGCCTAATATTCATAATTCACCTAATATGAGAAATTGTAGTATAATATAGAAAGACTTATATAACCTATGTAAAGAGTAACAGCTCCTTAATGTCGAAAATAATAAAAGTAATCCCATAACAGGTACAGATTTCAGGTGCGAATTCCATACCTGGTAAAAAGAAAGCTGTGAATACACGTGAAACGTTGTGTAGTGAATAAGCAGAAGTAATACAAATAACGAAATTTTTAAGGTTAACGATATTTTTCCTGAAAGGGAAAAAAATAAATAATAGAAAGTCAAGTTTAAAAGCTTTAGAAAAATGGTATGCAGAATTTGCGAAAAAGTACGTAAAAGCGCGTACGGTAGTAATACTTTTAACGGAAGAGCGTTATATAGAGCAGAGCTGTCCAACCCGGTATGGTGCCATTTCGAATTTTTAAAATATAAAATCCATTTTGAAAAAGTCCTTAAAATCAAAAAGTTCGAACTCATTAATGCTTGCATGCTTTTAATATTGTAGGCAGATTCATGGTTTTCGGCTCTTTAAACTACCAAAGTTTTCCGGATCAGCTTCATTTAACAAAATATAATTCTACATTTACTATGATTTTTATTTTCACATGGGCGTAATTATTACTGTGAGATGTATGTGCATAGCAAAAGAGGAGTATGTGCCACTAACACTACAGAAGTGAGATAACATTGTATGTTTTCAGTCATGATAATAATTGCATACTTCATTGTTTGCCAACAGCTGAAATTCGCCCCTGTTTAATAAAAGGTTGTACAGGTCTGATATAGAGAACTCAAGTGTATAGTCACACAAATCAAATGAGTAGCATCAAGAAAAGCAATGTGCAAATTATCTCACGTATTTTTACGAGGGAAGGTACATGCAAAATTGAGATCACTATTTTTTTTTTAAAAAAACGAGACAGACTACAAAATAAATAAAATTACACTAACAAGCAAAAAGGGTACAACCCCGGTGGCTTTCATCTCTGCTAAAATTTAACGTCTGATTAGTTAATGACAGAAAATATGAAGAGAGAGGTACAAACCCCATCTTAACAGGGTGCGCACGAAAATTTAGATGAAATAAAAGAGTAAAATGATAAGAAGGGTGATGAAAATCCACCAGCTGAAATATTATTGCAAAGTAGGTATCCAGTAATATTCGAAGAGGAATACACTGCAGAAAAAATCCGACCAAGTTTCCTGTAGGAGACGGAATAGTAGTTGTCCTTCTCGGTACGTAAAATTTTCCGACCCAGCTCGATTAAAATCCAAAAAATACCATTTTGGTTACTATTTCATTTTTTTACGGATTTTATTCCGAGCTGGGTCGGAAAATTTTCCGTACCGAGAAGGGCAACTTTTTTTCCGTGTCCTACAGGAAACTTGGTTGGATTTTTTTACAGTGTAGGATTGGAAAATGAGAAGGGGTAAGAAAATTGTGTGGAAAGAGATAGGAGAAGAAACCGGAGATGCACTAGAGGTGGACAGCAAAGTTGTAGCTGAGAAAAGTTTACAGTATTTACACTTTTAGACTATTTTGGCAATCTTTTAAGATTTTACTGCGGCCGTTTGCGCGATATAGTGATACGAGAGTCAGAAGTGATTATGGATATTATCGCATATTTGCGTAGTAAAACTTTCATTGTACTTGTGCGTCTGTAGTACTTCTAAGATCATTGGTTTCAAGGTTAAGAGTGTTTTCTAGATATGGGGTAAGAGGTTCTTTAATTTTCATTTCCCATTTTTAAATATAAATCTTAAGATTAGACGCGTGTGATAAGTGAACGCATCATCCTTAATATTTTTACATAACTGTATTGACAAATGTTTTAATTGTTAGATGTTAAATTTCGATCTTTCTTGCATAACGAAATTATCCAACAAAAGTGATTCAGTCGGGAATAATGTATTTTCCCCTAGACCCATTGTGAAATAAAAGAGTTGATGTAAATTTTATTTTTAATTATGTTTAGCGTCAGCGTGTAATTTATATTCATTCCAATGGGACATCCAGTTACACAAGACTTGTGTGTAATTAGCAACCACAATGTTTTGATTAAGGAAATAATTAATTTAAGAAATAATGTATTCAATTGGGAAGTGAAATTATATCTAAGACATTAGGGAATATACTATAAAATAAAATTTGAGATAAAAATATTGATTAAATTAAGAATAAATTAGAAATAATTACAAAGGAAAAATTAAGTAAGCGTAGTAGATCAGTTTTAAGAGAATAACTTTTAGCCAGGCAAAATGTTAATCATTTTTTCAGATGGATTTCAGTATAAAGGCACATATATCAGACCGAATTGTGTGCTTTTTGGGAGTTCCTCTCCTCCGATGGCGATTTTGGAGCTACTTCAAGTTCACATTTCAGAATAGGATGAAGGTTAACTGATTTTCATTAAAGATTGGTATTGAGGCACCGGAGCTCAAGATACTAAATAAATTTAGTTTGCTTGATTTAAAAGCAATTCTTCCAGAGAAGTAGATCTTTGTAATTTAAAATTGAGAAAAATCTTTTTGATTGAAAATTGAGCGAATCATAATAGTATAGTCAAAGTTCACTGCTGTAGCCTGACAATTTTAGAAAACTGTTGTTAGTGAATTTGAGTTCTTTTTGAAATCTGAAACTAATGTTCTCGTTAACTTAAGCTATTGGCAGTTGAGTTGATACAGCACCAAAACCTGGCGATAAATCAAAATTAAAATAATAAAACTTTACATAAGTCACCCTAAAATCAAAGAAAGTCACAGAACGCGTTTCGATCTGGAAAGGTGTCCTGTGAACTGCTTTCATTTTATAGTGATTTATATAAATTTTTATTATTTTAATTATTGGAAGTTGACTTTTCTCATTTAAACTGTATTCTTCGAAGCAGGAAAATCACATTCTTATGGGAATGAACTGTGCTTTTTACGTTATTTCACGCTTGTTCATTTTACAATGTCGAACAGTGTTGTCAATGGACTACTTTTTTTAATTCAGGTTTCTTGAACTTCACCACTTTTCTGAAATGGTAAAATTCCCCTTGTTTTCGCCTTAATTAATATATCATTAAATAAGGCGAATTTTACTATTGCAAAAGAAAGTGGTGCCGAGTTATCCATATGATTAGGATTATGAGTTAATCCATAATATGGTAAAGCTAAAATACTACGGATCTAATTTGTCTTCAAGATGTGATATATAATTCTTTAATAATATATATGTATATATATATATATATATATATATATTTTTTTTTTTTTTTTTTTTTTTTTTTTTGTATAAAAAATAAGATGATATTGACAAATTTTAATATTTAAACATTAAATGTTAGTAAGTTTTTCTAAAAGAGTTTAGATTCACCTTTTAACATTTTAAACATATTATAGTAAAGTGAGGACAGACGCCGCGGTTGGACAGATGCCGCAGAGATTGTGTGGGCGACACTAGTGCTCCCTAGACAAATTTAAGAAGTTGGTAGTGTTCCTCTGTGCTTTGTGCTGTGTTGTATGTGTTTCCACCGTATTTACATATTTATTCTAATTTTTATGGTTCGAAACAGCGTGGTGAGTTGCTAAAATTATTTTACTGAAGTTTTATTACATATTTTAAGCCAAATAAACAGAGATTTCATCTCAAAACCATTTGCAACTGTAGACTAGATCCTCATAGAATACAGACATGTGCTTGCATTTCTCTCGTGTCGCTCACATGACACAAAATGGCGGCGCGGCATCTTACCCGCCACTATGGGACAGATGCCGCACCGAGGTTGAGGGACAGATGCCGCAAAATATACTTTTGTTTTCGGTTTAATAAATTAATCACTGCAATTTAAGTAGAACTTACATTTAAATGAACGTATATTAGCGCATTCTGCTACTTATCAAAATACTCGTAGCAACAATGTTGTTTCACCTTATGTGAATAAGAAAACAGTAGACCGTTTACAATTCTCGCAATCTAAACTGTTAAACAAAATATCACCTATCCCAATGGTCAAAAGACCTATACAGACAAGTAAGAGAAAGCAAAAGGATGCAAATATTACAAGCACAGAGTTTATAAACAAGAAAAAAGGAGAAGAAAATAAAAAGCAAAAGAAACTAGAAAGCGTCAAAGAACGATAGCTTGGCGGAAGTAAAATGTGCAAAAAAAGGAAGGGAAAGATGAACTTGAAAACACCTTACTTGAAGAAGAAACTAAAATATGATTCATGTTCTGAAAGCGAGTAGATAACTCGTCTTATGGATACTGATGGGAGTATTGGATTAGAATTTGATGACTCTGAATGTGCTGAGTGTCTGGAGGTCTTATCAAGAAACAGAGTCTAATGCTGACAGGATTCAGTGCATCAAATTCAATCGATAGCTGCATGAAAAAGGCTCACTTTACTTTTTCAACGGGAAGTGTGGTTTGATTGTGGGCGAACCGAAATACAAAATCAAAGAATGAGAAGAAAGGCAAAAAAAAAAAAAAAAAAAAAAAAAAAAAAAAACAGGCGAGGGCCTAACTAGAATAGAACTAATACTTACATTAAGAGCAAACTTCAACATTCGCCTGGATGTAAACCAGGGATTTATATATTTTTTGTATTTATGCTGTCTATTGTTTCCAGTAATTATGCTGTCCATTTATGTAACTTCAAATGTTTTTCTTTTCATTTTCATTTTTTTGTCTTAAGTTTTATTTTTTGAACTTACACTTTTGCATTTTCGTTAAACTTTTCCATATTTAGTGATATATATATAATTTTTGTAAGTTTATTGTTATTTATTTTCATTTTAACAAGTTTGAGAAAATAAAAGTGTGATTTGCTTAAAAAAAATAAGCAGCTTAGCTTTTTTCACCATGCGGCATCTGTCCAACACCCCATGCGGCATCTTACCCAGCACATAAAAAATGATGCAAAAAAAAGACGTTTGGGAAAATAATTATGGCTACTTTATTAAAAGGGTTTTAACTTGCTTAACATATAAATTAGATTCTAAAGGGTTTGATTAATGATTTCTGGTACTTAGTTTGTTGTTTTTTGCTTTATTGTACATTTTATAAGAAGAAAAGAAAAACTGCGGCATATGTCCCCACTTTACTATACAGCGAGAAAAAAAATAAAATCATGAAATACGAAGAACTGGGGATATTTTACTATACGTGAGGTTTGACACGCTGCCTTCATTAATTTTTTTTTTTTTTTTTTTTTTTTTTTAATACTGATAAGCACAAGATGGAATCCTATTGAAAACTTTTTATGCTAGTTAATGCTGTGTTTCAGCCATTTGTAGTGATAATGAAATATAAAGTGAAATTTTGGAATGTCTGATGAATTTGTTTGGAAAATCAGAACAAATTTTTAACTTAAAGCGAACATTACTTAATGTTTTAAAAAATAAGATTGTTAAGGGCAGTTGGAAGACAAATTCGTGAAAAAATCTTTTTTTTTATACTTTGAATCCTTTATTTTCAGACTTTCAAATGGTATATTACTTTTGTTTCTACGACAATAAGAAGTTATAATATTTAAGTAATTTAGTTTGTTGACATCATATATATACGTTAGATACTTAAAATTTAAACTCAATTTTCTCGAAATGTTGCTTTTTGAACTTCGAATTTGTACCTTTAGCTTTGTACCTTTTCATAGTAAATACTATATTTTATTGTTTGCAATCTTGTCAGAATATTTCACACATATCCCTGATCAATCTTAATTGAAATTCTTTACAAACATTTGTACAAAATTTTTATAAAAAAGTTTATTTTTAAAAATGCAAGTTTTTTTTTAATTTAAAAGTGGATTTTATTCCAGATTTAAAACAAATAATTAAGGAATATCTTTTTATAAAGTTGACTTCACTTTATAAGGTATTATTCCTATTATGCATATAAAAATTTTCGAGAGTCTTTATCTTTGGTAGTTTCTGAGAAAAGGCGCATTAACTTAACATGGTAAGTGTAAAGACTTCCAACTGCCCTTAATTACAACTTGGTATAACTATTTTCTTTTAGTTAAAAAAAATTAAATAAATACCTTACAGAGAAAATTTTCATTTCACTAAATAAATTGCCTAGTGGAAAGACACTGTTTGATTTAGTGTATCAAACATTCCTCACACTGGGTCAGATCTCCATCCAGTTTACAAAGGAGGTTTCTGGGAAAGAATAAAAAAAATCATTTAATGCCATTTCAAAATTTTGACGTTGTAAAAAAATTGAATACATAAAAAGCCTTTTATATGCGGAAGACCGAGCTGCTATTGTATATAAAACACAAATTATGAGCATTTCAGTCAAAATGCGTCAAATATTCTCAGTCTGTAATATACAACAAATCGAAAATTGTACGTCAATCGTAGCAGATGAGGTACGTTCGTACTATAACTAGTTTTTTAAATATTCAGATCTTGGTGCAATAGCTGTTGCACTCTTATGCAAAAATGCATGAATACAAAATTTATTACGATTCTATATATTAAATTCAGTAATACGGAAACAATATGACTCCATCTTACATATGACGTAATCACCATGGCATCCTAGAATCATTACCTATCATGGGATATCATTGAAGTAATTACGTATGATAGGATTTAATAGATTGAAGAAATCTTTTATTACTATATTTTTAAGTTTTGATTTGATTTTCATAAAATTTTAAAGGACTCGAAAAAATTTGGCAACGATTACATAAATTAAATTCCAAACCATTAGGTTGGAAAGTTTTTGGGCTGTTATATGCGGACAGACGGACGGACCAGCTGACGACGACCAGTGCTTCGTATTTATATAATTACGAACGCACCTAAAAATTGTTTTCACTTTAATTTTCTCGCCATTTAAGTTACTTATATAAAAACTTTTTCCACTCATTTCTTCAATTGTTTATCTCTAAGAAAGTTCCAACATCCGCGAAATCCTATAATAAAACGTTACGGTGCACTTTTTCTCTGGAACTACTGAAGCGGATTCATTAAAATTCATTTTTGTTAATTTTTATTACATATTTTTTTATATTTTGATGGTTTTGTTTTTCTGAAATCAGTTCATTTTTAGCAACGTTAGTAAAAAATAAACTAAAATTTATAGACGTGCCACTATTTTGTTTTAATTTTTATTTCTTGACAAACGATTAATTTATAGTTTAGCGATTGCCAAAACTAGCAAAAAAATATTGAAATCGCTTCAGTAATTCCCTAGAAAAGGTAATTCAATAAAAGCTACGTTATGCCATACGATTATGTAAATACATCTCACCTTTTATTTTTTTTCTTTAAGATGATTAAAAATTAAAAAATGTGTAATAAAATTTATAAAATTTATAATAAAAATTAAATTTATAATAAGAAATTGATAAAAATTAATAAAATTATATTATTTTATAGTAAAATTTAAAAATATATAATTAAATGTATAATAAAAAAATATTTTTTTATTATATTTTGTATATTTTTATGGTTTTGTTTTTCTGAAAATTAGTTCTTTTTTTAGCAACGTTAGTAAAAAATAAACTAATTTTTATTTCTTACCAAACGATCAATTTATAGTTTAGTTATTGCCAAAACTAGTAAATGAATATTGAAATCACTTCAGTAGTTCCCTAGAAAAAATACTTTAGTAACTGCTATGTTATGCATTACGATTTCGCAAATACTTCTCACTTCATAAATTTGTTTATTATTATTATTTAAGAAGACAAAGGGTTCTGAAAGATTTCAAAGCACCTTTATATTCTACGAAATTAGTAATAAATATTCAGCATATTCAGCTTAGTTTAACCCACAAGATTTGAAGTCGATGATTATTATTAATTTTTTCCTCTAACCTTTTTTAGAAACACGAATTCATTCTCACTAGGAATATCTAAAAATAAAAAAAAGCAAACAACCAGAAATTTAAGCGGAATTCCCCAATTCTTTTTTATCATAGCAATAAGTAAAGCCATGTGATGAGAAATTTTTCCCTCAGCTTTCTAAGAAAGAACCATCTTCACATTTCATTTCAGCACGTGAAAAACTGCCGTTATTTCTTTTTGATTCATATAAAACTTATAACTCATATTTAATGTTTCATCTGTAAAGCTTTTTTTCTCAATTAAAAAAAAATAATAATTTTTGGTGAATGAATTTTATTTTCAGTTACTTTTTAGGGTTTCGTTCATCTGACGAAACCCTATTCGTCTCGCTCCTCTGTCTGTCCGTCACAGAGCCCGTTCTCAGAAACTATACATGTTGGAGACTTGAAATTTTGCATACTTATAGCTGAACACCTCAGATCAGAAGACAAATCATAAAATTTTGAAAAAGTCGTACATTTAACCCTTTGGGCTCCCACATGTGTATTTTAAACAATTCTTTCAAAGTGAGCCCCTAATTAGGTTGGAGGCGTGAAATTTTGCGTACTTATATCTGAACACCTCACATCAAACGACAAATCATAAAATTATGAAAAAGTTGTAAATTTAACCCTTTGGGGTCTCACATGTGTATTTTAAACAATCCTTTCTAAGTGAGCCTCTAATTAGTTTTGGAGGCTTCAAATTTTGCATACTTATAGCTCAACACCTCACATCAAACGACAAATTATAAAATTTTGAAAAAGTTGTAAATTTAACCCTTTGGGCTACCACATGTGTATTTTAAACAATTCTTTCTAAGTGAACCCCTAATTACGTTGGAGGAGTGAAATTTTGCATACTTATCATACTTATAGCTGAACACCTCAGATCAAACGACAAATCATAAAATTTTGAAAAAGTCGTACATTTAACCCTTTGGGCTTCCACATGTGTATTTTTAACAATTCTTTCTATGTGAGCCTCTAATTAGGTTTGGAGGCGTCAAATTTTGCATACTTATAGCTGAACACCTCACATCAAACGACAAATCATAAAATTTTGAAAAAGTTGTAAATTTAACCCTTTGGGGTCTCACATGTGTATTTTAAACAATCCTTTCTAAGTGAGTCACTAATTAGGTTGGAGGCATGAAATTTTACATACTTATTTCTGAACACCATCATGCGACAAATCATAAAATTTTGAAAAAGTCGTACATTTAACCCTTTGGGCTCCCACATGCGTATTTTAAGCAATTCTTTCTAACAGAGCCACTTATTAAATTGGAGATTTGAAATTTTGAATACTTATAACAGAACACCTGAGGCCAGGCGACAAATCATAAAATCTTGAAAAAGTCTTACGTTTAACCCTTTGAGCTACCACATATGTATTTTAAGCAATTCTTTCTAAGAGAGCCCCTAATTAAGTTGGAGACATGAATTTTTGCATACGTATAGCTGAATACCCCAGACCGCGCGACAAATCATAAACTTTTCAAAAAGTCTTATATTATTTACTCCTCCGGGCTCTAACTTGTGTATTTAAACATTTTTTCTAACCTCCGCCCTTTTCACCCGGGGAGCCTTTTCCAACTTTTGCCGACACCCCTTTGAACATTCTTTCATATTATGCACCATAGCCTAACATATTTTAGTTCCACTTTTTACCGCCATGGCCGCCTACTTATCTCGGGTGCTATTGGCCCAATCCCCTCGACTAATATATCTACGGATATTATGTAAAACGGAGTTTCGTTCGGATGGAGGTTTATTTAGAATAGAGTGTGCCCCGAGTTGCGAAATGTGGAACTAACAGATTTTTCAAAAGGATAAAGTGTTTTGAAAGGAATATTAAACGAAACCCTCTGTGCGATATGTGATCACACTTACCTACTTGTTCATTCTTAAAATTAAAAAGGCACATTTTGTTTACGAATTGATTATTGATAACTGCGTCTGCCTTTTCAGAAAATGCACTTAATAAATATACATAAAGTAGTTAGTCTATTTTTGAATATAAGTTATGCGAGTCCCAGAAAGCATGTAAAACTAAGGTTAGTTGGGGCAACTAGGCCATGACTTTACAATGTGACTCTGGAGCTTCTGACAATTCAAAAACTTCTAAAAGCTAATGTTCGTTTGAATTAAAGTCTGAACTTTTGTAAATGTGTTCAGTTAGGTTCCCTGTATCAGACAAAAATGCTCAAAATTGCATTTTAATATTTAAAAATATAAAAATATGCATATTTCATCTTCCTTTCCTCATGGGTCCATTTGTCCCATAAAAATGGGGTAAATGGACCAGGAGGGTTTATGTTCCACACGCGCTTTTTTTTTTTTTTTTTTCATGTGGGATATCAGGTCCTATTTGAAAAAGTGCAAACAACTTAAAAAAATTTAAACCAGGCAGATCATGTAAATTATATGTCAATAAAGAGCATTGTAAAGGAAACATATGCTGTCAATGTGTTTAAAAAAAGCACTAACAGTGAAAATAATAGATTTATTTATACCAAAAACATAAAAATTGAGTAAGTACTTATGTACTTTATTATAGGTAATAAGTATAAAAGTCACATGGGTATTTTAAGGAAAAAACTAGCAAGGTAAATCTATGAACAAACGGCTACGTAAGTACTTAAGTTCTTTATCTGTATCCAGGGGTCGCATTATATAGGGAAATTTTTATTGTTCCTACCAGAACCCTTATGGGTTACCTTCATGATCATTTTATTTAACAAATTCTAAGAAAAGGTGCGATGAAGATATTTTCAAAATAGGAGTAGGAACAATAAAAATTTCCCTATAGAATGCGACCCCTGTATCGTACAATTTCAAGGTTTGGCTGTTTCGCTGTCGGGGGCAATGCATTTGCATTCGTAAAATGTTGAAATAATTTAGTGCCATCAGTATTTACAAGAGAATCTATTTGAAAACAAGTAAAAGTATATTTTCGCGTACTTAATAAATGTGAAATTTTCATTATAAAATTCCGGTGCCAATGTGGCAATTAGGAATTAAAATTATGTGATGCCATAACGGCATCATCGCCTCTCAAGGGGTCGAGAAATTTGGTTTTATATCACCCAATATGCTTTTTTTTAAATTTTATTACGTAATTTTAGTAAGGTACTCTATAATTTTCTTTATTGTGAGCAAAAAACAATGAAGAAATTTACTTCCCTTTGTAAGAGAAACTCAAAAAAATTATTGATAACTATTGGGGTAACTAGATCCAGCATGGTCCAGTTCCCCGGATACATGTCCCAGTTACCCCATTCTTGAAATATTTATGGGGTAACTGGGACACCGGGCTTACATTTGAATCATGAAGTAAATATGTATAGATACCTAATAATATTAGCGTAGTTATATGCCTAATCTTTTAAGAAAAGTTTGTTTAATAAAAGTACTTACGGTATTTTAATAAAAAGCCGAGGAAGTTCAATCAAATTGACGTTGTTTAAAAAAAAAAAAAAAAAAAAAAAAAAAAAAAAACGCAAATTATCGACAGCCTATTACAGCAAAGAGAGAGTTATGATTGTGTTGACACACGTTGTTTTAGGAAGTATAGGTTAAGGGGCATTGTACACAAAAGCTAAAATTTAAAATACATCAACGGTTTTTTATAAAATAGCCCATGGCCCAGTTACCTCGTGGGTCCAGTTGCCCCAACTAACCTTACTTGGAATTAGAAATTCTAATTAATACAAAATAACTTATTCCTTTGTAGCACATAACTGATTTAACTTTTTAAATGAAATTTATAGATAGAAATTGGTTAATTTTATCGGATAACTATATTAAATGCATTTCGAGAACTTTTGGATATCACCATGTAGATATCATGTAAAATAAACTAAGATCTTAAATTATGAGATATGAAGAAATGAGCCTTTTATTCATTTTTTCCTGTTGTTAATTTATTTATCAGCAACGGTATAAGCCAATATTTTATAAATTATTTATTAAAAAACATTGTACTTTAAAATAAATTTTATGTAAAAGATAAGAATTAAATATTTTGTTTCTATTTCCGTGTGACTGATTTTCTTTTTCAAAATACGTCTATAACTTCATTTAATTTCCCCAATTATTGGAAAAACCTTCTTTTAAAATGAAGAATATGTGCTCAATATTTGAGATGGATGCATGGAAAATTGCTTTGAGAGTTTTAAAGTTTTTTAAACAATCAGTGTGATTACGGAATTTGTTCCAATTTTAATTGCTGATAAACGTCCATATGGCAATTTTATTTAAGTTAAAATTCATAACCATATTTGCGACCGTCAAAGGGACAGTGATATAACTAACTTTTTTATTTAATGATAAGTATATAGGAGGTATCTATAGATATCTATCCATTAACCTCTAGAAGGGAGGTGGGATATACGTTACGTAATCCCTCCCACTTAATTTTAATCGAGATTTATGCCAGATTTTTAAAATGAAATTTTCTCATTATGACTTTGGTTAAAAAAAAAAAAAAAAAAAAAAAAAAAAAAAAAAAAATGTAAAATTACGTTTCTTTTTCTTTAAATAAATTGTTTAAAAAATTCTTATGTGAATAGAATTCATTGTAACACGACAAGAAAATCCAGATTTTTCAGCGTTAAAAATAAATCGAATAATATCATTATGACTTTAAGCGATCCATTAAAAACCTGTTGTAATCCTTACACTTTTTCAAGTGGCAATTTAAAACGAGTAAAATGCAATCATTTTGAGTATTTTCATCGTTTATAATAGCTCTGATTGTGCAAATCTTAATTTTCAAGTACACACGTACTGACTCTTTTGAATACATGATTTGCTTTTATATAATTTCATTACTATATGACTTCGCTTATACGAATAAATGCATCATGAAACATTGAAACATAAAACAATGAAAACATGCTGCTTGTATATATAACCCGAAGATATTTTATTGTATTGGGATTCATTATAATTCGGCCAGAAAAGCTTTGTTTTAGAGTTTTTTTTTTTTTTTTTTAATCCGACTTTCGCCACTGTGACTTTAAGTGCCTCATTTGTGGCATGTTTTAATCATTATAAAATTGCACTTTTTTTCAAATGGAAACCCAAAACAAGTAAAATTTAATTATTTTTCAGTATTTTCACGGTTTATAACAGCTCCGAAGTATCATATTTAAAGATCACGCGTACTCACTATTTTGAGTACATGCTTTGCTTTTATATAATTGCATTATTATATAACTTTACTTTTACGAATAAATACATCATAAAACACTTCAGCGATCTAATTCAGAGAATGACACCAAATTTTGTAAGAAGATTAAACAAGAGGGGGGACGAAGCAATCCGCAAAAAACTATTAGTTCCAATAGTCACCGCTAGGGGAATATGTGGCGCTGTGCAACAGAAAAGAGAGTTTTAAAAAATGCAAAATCAATACTAAACTCGTTAAATGTGCTAAATAAAAGGTAATTTTATTTCCGTATTGGTTCTACTTTTTAAAAAACTCTCTTTTCTGTTACACAGCGCCACATATTCCCCTAGCGGTGACATTTAGAACTAATTTTTTTTCTTGGCATCCTTCGTCTTACAAAATTTGCCGTCATTCTCTCAATTAGATCGCGCTGTACAACATTCTGAGTACTGTCAGTTTAATTATGGACACCTTTTGAGCATTAAAAAAATTCCAATAAAACTATTGTGACTTTAAACACCTCATTTAAAATCTGATGTAACCCCTATAGAATTGCACTTTTCAAGTGGGAACTTATGTGAAATGTAATTATTTTTTAATATTTTCACGGCTTATAAATAGCTAGTTGAAAATTTCAAGAACTCATGTACTCACTTTTTCGAATACTTTCTTTGATTTTATACGTATAATTGCATTGTAATATAAATTTTCTATTAGAAATATATACATCATAAGACACTAAAACTCAAAAACTGAATATAAAACGATAAAAATGCAGTCACACACGTATACTATACATTTTCCATGAGAAATAGTTTGTTAATGTATATGCCTACATTCGGAGCGCATTAAAAAATGTCCAACATTGAATAAGTAGACATATTTTAGTTCAAATGTAATACAGAATGATGAAAAAAATATAAAATCCTAGCAAAAAATTCATAACCTCTTAAACAATGGAAGTTTTTTGCCATTTTTTTTTTTTTTTTTTAGCAAAATGTCATGCTTACACAAGACTGTGTACACTCAATTCGACTAAATTTATTTTATTTTCTTTTGTACTACATACTGCTATTACACTTGTCTGTGTACTTAATTAGGAGTTTTACAATATCTTCTGAATTAACTGAAATATTTCAAAATATGTCAAAAAATACATTTTTTATTAAAAATTACCATGTTTTTACATTGCAGTGTCAATAAAATAATTACATTATCACATAGAGCTTATATTCTAGTTCAGAACATAGTGAGTCATATGGAAAGCATTCTGACAAAATTTCACTGAAATATCTTTAAAATATTTCATGTAATGATATTTATCGAACATGGAAATAACGGAAAAAATTGAATTTCCAGAAATCGCATTTCGAGATTTATATACAGGGTGGTTATAATTAAACTTCCCCTATAAACAGCATCCTACACCGAAAAAGGGTGAGCAGAATGCAATGAAATTTGGTATATAGACTATACACGAGATGGGCTCACGGAATTTCAAAAAAGAAAATTTGTTCCAAAATGTCCACCAGATATCGCTTTTTTCCGGAAAAACATTAAAGTTAACACAATAAAACAACCAAAACAGAATACAAAAACAATATTAACAATCCAGAACAAGAATTATGAGTAAGAAAATGTAAAACTTGCTGTTTTGGTCGGTTATTGTGTTAAATTTCATGTTTTTTTGGTAAAAAACGCCCTCTGGTGGACATTTTGGAACTTTTTTTTTTTTTTTCGAAATTCCGTGAGCGCATCTCGTATAATCTATATACCAAATTTCATTGCATTCCGTTCACCCGTTTGCGCTGTAGGATGCTGTTTATAGGGGAAGTTTAATTATAACCACCCTGAATTTCAGCTACATACAAAATTAATCTAGAAGTGTCACTTATGGCTTATTAGTGTTTTTATGTAAAAAACGTAAGAAAATGATGCATAGAAACATAGTTTAAATTTTTTCGGTCGTTCCTACGCCCGCTTCCGGTATTTGACTAATTACTTCCTGTTTTTGAAATTGGTCATAACTCCTCTTCTCACTGTAAAAAAGACGGATGTTTCTTAATCTACAAAAATCTACTATAATCAAGGACGAAAATATACTATAACCTCTTCGGAGTCGCCGAATATTCCGAAAAGCTTTCCTTTACCTTTAAAAACCTCAGAAGACTAAGACTATTTGTTTTCGAAATTTAAAGAAGAATTTATAAAAATATTTTTTTATTATTTTTCCACCATTTTCGGAAATGTTTCTCAGGAGTTTTTACATCGCACTAATCAGTTTTCTCAAAACGGAATATCACTTTTCAGATACTATAAATTCTCAGGTAAATATTCTGATATTATGAAAACATGTATAACAGACAAACATACTAAATTAACAGCATTGACATTAATATGAAAACTAACATTATTCTGTTACAATTGTATGCAGAAATTCAGTTATGCAGGTGAAAATGTTTACTTGAGAATGGATAGAATCCGAAAATCCGATTTTCCGGGTACAGAGAACTGATGAATGCATTGTAAAAGCTACTAGGAAACGTTTCGGAAAATTACGGGAAGCTAATAAAAAAAAATTTATAAATTCTTTTTTTACTTTCGAAAATAAATTGTTTTCTGAGGTTTCTGAAGGTAAAGTAACACTTTTCGGAAGAGCTTGTTATATATTTGCGTTCGCGAGATTTGTACATTTTCGAAGATTGATATATTTGTCTTTTTAACACTTTCCAACGAAGTTGAAAAGTGTTTATGACTTCGGTCTGTCTGTCCGTATGTCCGCGCTCTAACTCCCGTAAATATATTCGGATTGTCCTTAAATTTTTGAATGTTAATAATTTTTAACATAGCACGTTCCGTATTTCAAATGAAGTTTCTAGCTCATTTACAGGGACAGTCAAAAGTTTTCCGTTACATTACGCCTATGGAAAAAAATCGTTTAAAATGAATTAATGGTGTTACATGCTTTCAAACATAATATAATTCATATGTATTTATCAAGTGCAACAATATACATTTTGTAGAATATGCGCTGCAAATAATAGTTATTATTTATTTACAGGGCCACACAAAAGAATTCCGTTACATAATGATATAGGGGTAGAGGGAATTGTAAGCGGTGCATTTTAATTATGTTAAATTATTTCATGTATAATGGAATTTATATACGTCGTTGAGGTTTACTATAACCTATTTCATGTATAATACGCATTTACAGGGGTGCATAGCATTTACAGGGACACACAAAAGATTGCAGATACTATATTGTTTCCGAAGAACTGTACAGTAGCAATGATTGCTGGAGACGCATATTTAATTATGTTGTGCGCTTTTATGTTTCACTATATTTATGCATAGTATATGGTGTGTATAAACGCTGTAATTCATATACATCGCACAAAAGAATTCGTAATGTTACAGGGTATGATTCCAAACTGATTAAAGGTGGCTTTTAAATGAGTTATGCATTTTTACGCCGAACTGCATTTGGTTTACTAAGAAATGTTTGTAGAACATAGATAAAATGCTGTACAGGGTCACTCAAAGAATCGGATACATGGCCATCTATAAATGATAATTTCTGGAAATGTGATTTCAGTAGTTTTAAGCGTGTTTCAATTTGAATTAAACTTTAGCTAAATAGTGGCGTGTAATAAAGGTACTAGGTATGTACAGGTATGTACAAATGTATACAAGTATGTTTCCACCTATTAGTATAAATTGCTGAAAGAGAAATTTCATGTTGTTATGTGTTTTCTTACTAAACTAAATTTTCCTGTTATATAGTATACATATCAACTACAGATCAAGTACAGGGCTGTTCAAAAGAATTGGGATACATATTTGCTATGGACGGTAACTGCGAAAATCAGTTTTTCAAATATTTTATGCGTTTTCTAAAACGTTTACTTAGTTCTCTTATATACCTTATTTCCCTAAATAACGAAGTTTTGTTAAAGCATTCAGGAAGTGTTGCAAAGTGTTTGATAATCTATGCTTAACGCAAGATTTTTTTTACTTGTTTTATAGTATATTAAGCGTAGGAATAAAATAAAAACAGATTTGAAATCGTATAAGATTGTTCTTTCAAATAAAAGAATAAAAATATTTCGAAAATGTTTCACAAAAACGGCTATTTTAAACTGGGTCTTGCGTACAGTCGTTGATAAAAAAAAAAGGTAAACACCCCCTGCTAACTCTGCAACAAATTATCGTAGAAGAAAGTTACAGGTACCAAATGTTTGGAAATGAACTCTACTATTAAATGACGTATATAAAATTTGGTTTGGGGGCCATCTACTTATAAATCGAACCCAGACTTTGTTTTATCAAATTGCAATACCCAAGTTTGACACCATAAATAAATTCTACACCGATCATTTAGCCTAAATTCAAATTTGCATGAAATTCGTACGATTAGTTTACGATAAATTAATTATTTTAAAATGAACCTATTTTAGGTGCTGTATCCAAATTGAAGTTTGGTACCCGATTGATGGTATGCTACAGAATGACTATGTCACTTCTATTGATCCATTATTTCATTATATGTATTATAAAGAACATATAGCAGACGTAATATATAATAGAGGTAATACTGCTTTATCCCGGCTGAATTAAATAGAGAACATTAACATACTTTTTAACGAGAGTAGAATTGTCTTCAGGTCTAATTTTTATTTACAATTATTTATAAGAATTTCGATTGAAATTTATTTAAGAGGTTCAGGAGTTTGTAACGATACATTATCTTTTCGTATCCCGAATTTACGGGTTGAATGGTTGGATAACTTACGAGTCGCAACATAGAGGGAACACGCGCGATCGCGAAATTGTTGGGCGCGTTATATGATTACTTGTTTATATTCGATGATTTTTTTCAATTTTTCATATGCATTGTATTTGTAATTTTCAGTTATACATTCTGATGACGACTCAGTGAAAGAGTTGAAACATGCCAATATAGATTTTTAATTTAATTTTAATGTGTTTTTATAACGTCTTTTAAGCAAATAAATATTTTAATATTGTGATATGGTTATCAGTGGACGTAATTTTGGCTTATTACTCGTACTTATTTACATTTGTATTATTTCTTGCGTGTAATATGATCATTTCACTCGCTTCATTTGTTTCGACTATTAACAGCCGAAATATTTCAATAAAATGAGTAAAATATTTTTTTCAAATTATGCTTTTCTAGACATCATAGACGACCTCTTAAACCATTATTTTGACGTTTTTAAATGATAATTCGAAAACTACTTGAAAGAAAAATTTGAAAATAAGAATTTGGATCAAGCAGGACATAATAAATATAAATCTATCAAAAAATTGTAGGTTGCAATTCATAGTTTTTTCGAATTTTAATTTCACATATCATAATTCATATTATAAATTTTTGTAAATTAAATATCCAATGTATTTATGTTTGTGCTTTTTAATATTATAACCACACACAGATTTATCACATTAGGCTTATAATTTCAAGAGATATTAGTAAAAATATGAAAATGTAATTTAACTTTAGAAGCTTTAAATTTGTTAAATTAAATTAAACTAAATTTGGCAACTTTATAAGCCCCAAATTCTGAATGATTATCATTCTAAAACTTATCTTTCAAATGAATAGAAATTTCATTTATAGGCATAGTTTGGGCCGAAGTTTTAAAATATATTGTCAAAATTGGGTGTGGACATTGAAATAAACAAAGTTAGGTCTGGTTTTGATTTTTATATGGCTGTCTAATCAAATTTTATATACATCATATATAAGTAGACTGTATTTCCAATCTATTGGAATCAGTACCTTTCGTCTATTATAATTATTTGCAGAGTTAGTAGGGGATATTAAATTTTTTTTCCACGACTGTTCCTTAATGTACCGTAATTCTAGAGTGAGAAAATTTTGTTATTTAAACGATTCGAGCAGAATATTTCCAAATCGTATATGTACAGTCGTGGAAAAAAAAGGTAAACACAGCCTACTAACTCCTCAACAAATTATCGTAGACGAAAGTATCTAGTACTAAACGATTGGAAATAAAGTCTACTTTTAAATGACGTATATAAAATTTGCTTAGGGGCTATCTACATATTAAAACAAATCCAAACCTCATTTTTTTCAATGGCAATACCCACTTTTAACGAGATATTTCAAATCTTTGGTTCAAACTATGCCTAGACACCGAATTTCAAGTCATTTGAATGATAAGTTTTTGAGTTATAAACATTCAAAATTTAGTGCTCCTAATGTTAAATTACATTTTCATATTTTTATTTATAACTTCTGAAATTATGATCCTAATGTTCTAATGTTTTTGTGTAGCAATAATACTAATATACCCAAACATAAATACGTTGAATTTGCAATTTGTATAATTTTCTGATATGAAAATTGAATTATGAAATTAATATTAAAAAACATTATGAATTGCAACCTACAATTTTTTTTATGGATTCAGATTTATTAAGTCCTGCTTTATGTAAATCCAAAATTTCACAGTTTTCTTCCAAGTAGTTTTCAAATTATGCTTAAAAAAACGGCAAAATGATGGTTTAAGTCTATGATATAAGTGACTAAATATTTTGAAATTTCTTATGCTATCCTGTAATCTAACAGGCTTAATTGACTGCTTAAGGTGCCTTGATCAAGAAGGGAGATTTCTGGGTTAACAATCGAGTACGGAACTTCAATTTGGATACAGCCCTTAAAATACGCTCGTTTTAAAATAATTAATTTCTCGGAAACTTATGGTACGAATTGCATAAAAATCTGTTTCTAGACTAATTGAAGGGTGTACAGTTCATTTATGCTGTCAGAATTGTGTACTGCTATTGAAAAAAACAAAGTTATGGTTTGTTTTAATATGTAGATGGCCCCCTAAGCAAATTTTATATACATCATTTAAAATTAGACTTTATTTCCAATCGTTCGGTACCAGTAACTTTCTTCTACGATAATTTGCTGAGGAGTTAGTAGGGTGTGTTTACTTTTTTTTTCCACGACTGTACATTTATTAAGCAATTTCTCTTCGAATCTTATTTGAGAAGATTTTGAATTAGTTTATGATACATTTCTACTTTAAATATATTAGCTTCAGCTTATCGCGTGAAGGTTTTGTTTAAAAGTTGTTTTAAATATAAGCACTATTCAAGCTTTTTCAAGCTTTTAGTCATCCAAATACTCATGTATGTGTGCATTTGTTTTCTTTTTAAATACCCGTCTTTAACAGCCCAAAAGTAGTAAACTTAAATAACAATTTACGGATTTTTATTTATTAAATACAAAGTATTTTTTAGACTATTTTATACTGTAAAGTTTAGTATTATTACGCTGTATTTTAATTTTCTGATTTTGTTAGTTTAAGGCGACAGTGGACGTTCAAAAACATTTTCTACAGTTTTTGCTCAATTGTTTTGAAATTTAATACACGTATAATTTGTGCAATAATTAAGAAAATTTCTTAATTTCATTAAAAAAAATTAATATACAAATGAGTAATTAATTAATAATATGGTAATTAGTGGTAATTAGTGATACAAATTAGAAATGCCCCATGCGCATTAAATTTTGTTTCAGAAACTTGTAATTTTTTTTTAGGATAGCTTTATGATATTATATCAAAAGTTGCTATACATTTTAAAATTATACTAAATTCCTTGGCAGAAAAAAATTAAAAACCTATAATATTGATCATTTTGGATAAAATTCAATAATAAAATATTACTTTTTGACCTTTATATGAAATAATGTACACATTTTAATAGCAAGTTTTGTAATAAAGTATATCAACAACAATATTACCAAGTATTATGAAAATTGGTATAAAATTAAGACGCATGGAGCATTTTGAACTTACTCAGTCGGCGAAAATTCTCATTTTGAGAAAACTAGATTTAAAGTTTTATTTTAAGTGTAGATTAACGATTGTTTACGTTAGAAAAACAGCTGTATCTCTGCAAAAAATTATCGGATTTCAATAATTTTTATTATATTTGAAAGTAGAAGATTGCTAGAACATTTTTTTCCAAAAAACAAAAAATTGATTTTTTTAATGTTTTTTGCGATTTTGAACGTCCACGGTCGCCTTAATGTATCACATAATTTTTTGTAATCAGTTTATTACAATATCAATAAAATTGGTTCAAAATTAAGAGTACCAGCAGTGTAATAGGGCATAAACTTTTTATGAAAAAAATTCAATTTAATAAATATATTACAAAAAATATTCCGAAAACTATTGTGATAAATTCATAAACCTTCAATGGAAATACTTGAACCTTTCTGCAACGTTAAAGAAAATATATGTGCGCTTATTGTCTTCCAAAGAAAAAGTGTAGTTTAACAAATCGGTAGTTCTAGTTTTTTTTTTTTTTTTTTTTTTTTTTTTTTTTTGTAAAATATTTGCAAGAATAATAAACAAAAAATACGTTTTCTTAAATGGAAATTAAAAGTCCCGTCGGAACATAAAGGTTTAAAATGTCTAAAAATTTACATTTAGTACTGAGTTCTTTACATAAAAATGGACATTTAGGGGGATTTTTGAACGCTTAACACATGCCTTGTGACTTTTTAAAGTGTAAGTCTACATTAAATTTTTGAGAAAAAAAAACCGTCTTTCAATTAAAATGATCCCTATTGAAGAAGTGGAGAGACAACTTTATCATGCTTAACTTGCTGACGAATGCAAATTTGATCATTTATGTTTTATGCAATAATTAACATTAATATCAAAATACGTAAAGCTTTTTTTTTTTTTTTTTTTTTTTTTTTTTCACAAAAGTGTTGTTTTTAAATTGTTGTACTGGGTTAGCCCTTTCGATGCGTAACCCGAGATTTCCTCGGGCATGCATTTTTTCCATCTAATTAACCCTCTTTGATTATTCCCACCAGTTATTTTTTATTGTAAATTTTGCTTTATTTAATCGGAGCATTTTCCCGATTAAATTAGACAAAAAATTTTGTTTTGAAAAACCGGTGACAAAAGAATAAAAATTCTTGAAAGACGCAATTTTTGAAGCTATTTTGATAAAACAATTACGGAGCGAGAGGATCAATAATACAATTTAAAATAAATTACTAAAATATTTTTTATTCTTCCTATTTTAATAGTTACCGAAAGTCAAACGTAAAGAATTTGAGAAAAAGTACTATTATTTGTCATATTTAATATAAATACGTCAAAATAAAAAAGGAGTTCATTTAATTAATTGCTCATAAAATGTTTCTTTAATTTCGCTGGTTTTTTATGCGTGTAATATTACAATCACATACATGTACTTCATCTACTTATTAATATCAGAAATTTTTTTTTCTCTAATCTAAACTTTAGTAACTTTTCTTCTATTAAACATGTCAGAAATTGTACACGTGAACAGAAAAATTAGAGAAAAAAGAAAAAAAAATAGAAAACGCGGCAAATGAGGTGCGTTCGTACTAGTTTTATAAATATTCATATCTTGGTGCAGTAGCTGTTGCATTCTTATGCAAAAATGCATGAATAGAAACTTTATTATGATTAAATATAGGGGAAGGTGTCCTAAAATGATCCTTGCGGGCAAAACGATCCTCATAGGTTTTCTTCCAAACAAGTCGCGCTATCTACAGGGTAACACATAAACTAGTTGTACCAAGTGAAGAAGAAGTAATGTGCGGTATTCAAACGATCGAAGTATTACGTGTCTGAATAGAGTTCTTTGAAAAAGTGGTTTTTATAATATCTGTTATAAGATAAGCACTAACTTTAATATTAATTTACATATACAGTTTTTCATGTACCGAAATATGACTTGGTTTACTTAATAGAGTATGTTTTTAGATGTGAATTGCATATGCTAAGTTTGTTAGGTTTCTCGGCGTTATCTAGTTATATGACCTAAAATGGACGGTCATGTTGCCGTGTAAAATTATCCATTATGTGGATCGTTTTACTGCCATTTTATTGGCTGAAGAAAATCCGGTACCGGTTCCTAGCCATCATGATAGCCAAATGTGTGACTGCCCCAAATCTGTCTCTTTGAGTCCACGTGTTATTCTACCGTCTCCAAAGAAAATGGAATCAAGCACTTCGAGAAAATGAAAAGGATGAAAAGGGCCATTTTAACGAGCATTCCTTATAAGAATCCACTGTGCTTGGAAACTAATAATAGAGAACAGAAAAGGAAGATAAAAAAGGGTGCAGCTAAGAAAATCCAATTAAAATATGTTAAATTAAGAACGGAATAGCCACAACAAGCAAAGAAAAGAGCATGAAGTCAAAGCAAAGACGTATTCCCATCAGTGTTGCCTGTGCGCAACTTTTTTAAAATTCAGATTTCGTGATTGACACCACTTTTCTGAAATGGTAAAATTCCTCTTGTTTTCGCTTTATATAATATGTCATTAAATAAGGCGAATTTAACTATTTCAAAAGAGTAGTGCCAATCAAGAAATCTGAATTTTAAAAAAGTAGCCCACTGGCAATACTTATCCCCCAAAAAGAAGAAAAGGTACTTAAAACTAATATTTGGAATATAGTGAAACAAATTCAGAAGATAAACACAAGTGTATTTATTGCCATGAACTATTTGCCTCCTCTGCAGCATGTGAAGTTTCAATCCAGTGTCACAAGTGTCGTAAGTGGGCGCAAAATGCATGTGCAGGGATAGATGAGAATGACGGTTATGCGTATCTTTGCGATATGTGCTTAAATATTCCGAGTTTTCGGATGGGGCAGAAATAGGCATTATTTAATTTATTTCTGCGTTTATTATGGGCTATTACTTTTGGATCATAATTTTCAAATATTCCACTTTATTATTTTTTCAAAATTGTTTGTGACACTTTTTTTATTTTAAAATTTACATAAAATAAATTATGTATGCTATTTGATTGTAAAACTTATTTTATTTCATTATGTATTTTCATAATTACTTTTTTATCCTTTATTTTGCCGATAAAAATCTTTTTATAACTATTTTGGAATGAAGGATCATTTTGCCCTTGTTTGAGGGTAAAAGGATCCTTTGGACACGTTTTCAAAAATCTATTTTTTTTCATTACTCGGTTTGGTTTTAAGGGAGTCCGGGACGCAATTTAAAATAATTATTTTCTATTGAGTTAAAATTTTGAATTTTTTTGTGATGGTTAACCACGTTATTTGTAAACAAAATCACATGTGAAATTTCTCATATGTTAAAAAAGAAATATTTAAAATTTATTAAAAAAGTGATGTAATTTAAAATCGTTATCACTCGAAATATTATTCGTAGAATTTCATTTTTTTTCCCTTAAATAAACAGAAATATATAAGTTTTAATTTCGATTCAGCATTTAAAAAAATATTAATGTAAAAAAAAAATTAAAATATTTAAAGTAAAAATTAAAAAATGTGGTGTAACTTTAAAAATAAATCATATTTTCAAAAGTAAATATTTTTTTCTAATTTGCTGAATCAAAATTAAAGAAAAACAATTGTAAAAGATATGTTCCAAGTTTGAACCGTTCATCTTTAACGGTTCTTGACTTATTACGATTTAAATACGAGAAATGGTGAAAAAAGGCAAAAACAATTTACAATTATTTTTAAATGAAGGATCATTTTGCCCTTGGGTAAGGGTAAAATGATCCTTTGGACATGTTTTCAAAAATCTATTTTTTCATTACTCCATTTGGGTTTAAAATATTATTAAAGTATGTTTCTGATGCAAAATATAGTGTAAAACATATTAGCATTGGACCAAAGTTTTATTTAAACAGTTCTGTTATTTTACACAAGTTTTCCCCTTAAAGAGATCATTTTAGGACAACTTCCCCTATTAAATTCAGTAATACGGAAATAATAGGACTCCAACTTAAATAGGACGTCATCACAATCTAGAATCATTAGCTATCGTGATATATAATCGAATTAATTACAAACGATAGGATTTAATGGAATGAAGAAACTTTTATTAATATCTTTGTAAGTTTTGATTCGATTTTCGTAAAATTTGAAATGACTCGCCAAAATTCTGCACCGAATTAAATTTCAAACCATTCTGTTGTGTAGTTTTTGCGCCTTTATATGCGGGCAGACGGACATACAGATGGAGGGATCAGACGACGACTATAGATGTTACATATTTATATAATTACGAACGCACCTAAAAACATAAAATGCAAATAAAATTGTTCTTCATTTTATTATATGCTTAATTGTGGTTTTACGAAATTAATTCCTTTCTGCTTTTGAATCAAATTATTCAGTAATGATTTTTAATTTTGATTATGCATTTTTTGAGATCTCAAAGGAAATGTAGCATTTATTTTGACTATTTAATAAGAGGCTCTGTTTTTGTGTCAATTTTTTTTTTTTACTTTTTTGCATCATTTTTGCACCTTTTAAGTATGCAGTTTGCGATTTCGCGATATGTCAATACCTTACAATTTTTTGGCTCTTTGAACGTAACGCTGCTTGTTTAAAGTAATGTTATGGTAAAACTTTAAACTTGTTTTTCTCGAAAGCATGTTTTTAAAACTGGATCACCATTTTTTCCGATAACTACTCAACCGATTTCGTTCATTTAAAAAAAATGAAATGTAATGCTGGAGATTATACCACCGGAAAGTATAATTTTCATTGATGAATTATTTTTTCAATCTCCCTAAGGTTAAAAAAAGCGAAAAAGTGAACTTTTTTGTTTAAATGACCACCATTTTGTCAAAAATTATTGTTTTTAACTAAAACTTTGATGTAAGTTTCAGCGAATTTAATGCTTTCATAATTTTGTTACCAGACGCTTGTAACCAAAACAAAAAAAAAAAACAAAAAAAAAAAAAAAAAAAAAAAAAGGTCGCCCGATTAAAAGTGTACCGGCACGCACAAGCACACTGTAAAAAAAAAAAGGAAACTGGGATTCCAAGAACTTTTTATGTAACGGCAACAAGAAAAATTCCTGTAACAGACGCTGTTACAGGAATTTTTGTTGTTGCCGTTACATAAAAAGTTCTTGGAATCCCAGTTTCCTAGAAAAACTTTAGTAACTTAACAGATTTTTTTTACAGTGCAAGTACTCTCCGTCGCATAAGGCGTATTATTCATGTTTTTCACACAAAAAAATTAAATATATGAGTAAAATGTTTATTATATATTATGTAAAAAGTCGGAAGGTTTTTTTTTCATTTACTTTGTAACTGAACACAAAGCGTAAAAATCGTAAGGAACATTCCATATAGACTTTCACAATATTTACAGCCCACGTAGGGTTCAGTGATGTAACTTAGACTGAATCAAAGGTCTTTGCATAACATCTGAGAAACAAATACAGCCTCCTGTAAAATAAATACCACATTTAAAAGTTATGCTTTATTTAAATATATTTTGTAGTTGGAAGTATGATTCTATCATTACACTGTAAAAAAAAAAGTGTAAGGTTACTAAGAATTTTGTTGGAAACTGGGATTCCTAGAACATTATATGTAACCACAACAAAGATAATCATGTAAAATTACAAAAGTTTCTTCAGTAACTGTTACTAAATATTGTTTAGTAAACGTACTAGTGATTTTTTAGGGAGTTTCCCAGTAAAACTTTTGTAAATTTACTAAATATTGTTTAGTGAACTTACTAATGCTTATTTAGGGAGTTTACTAAATAAGTTTTAGTAAATTTACCAACGAATATGTTGTAAACGTACTACCAATTTTTTAGGGAGTTTTCCAAAAACTTTTTTGTAAATTTACTAAATATTGTTCTGTAAATTTACTAACGGTTTTTCAAGGGAGTTTCTCTAATTAGTTTTTGTGAATTACTAAATATTTCTTAGTAAACTTACTAGCGATTTTTTAGGGAGTTTACTAAAGAATTTGTGGTAAATTTTCCAAGGATAGTTTAGTAAACGTACTAAGGATTTTTTAGAGAGTTTTCCAAAGAATTCCTTGTAAGTTTACTAAATATTGTTCAGTACACTTACTAACGATTTTTTAGCGAGTTTACTAAAGAATTTTTCGTAAATTTACTTAGGATTATTTAGTAAAGGTACTAACGATTTTTTAGGTAGTTTCCTAAACAATACTTTGTGAATTTTCTAATGATTTTTTAGTACACTTACAAAGGAATTTTTAGTACATTGACTAAGAATTTTTTTCTAAATTTGAGAAGGATTTCATAGTACATTTACTATGAATTTTTTTAGTATTCCACCCAAAACTTTGCAGATACTTTTGCAAAAAATTTTCGGTAACTTTATTAAAGTACCTTCAGGAAAATTACCAATGATTTTTTAGTATTGTATCTAAAAGAGTTTTTGTATTCTCGCCATAAAGTTTTTTGTAACCGTGCAAGAGATATTGCAGTACAGTTGCTAATGATTTCTTTCTGTTCTGTCTAAAATTACACTCATCAAAAGGTATTTGTAACTGTAAAAAAATTTTGCAGTAGATCACTAACGGTTTTCCAGCAGTATTACGAAAATATTTTACGTAATTGTTTTTGTATGCTAATACTTATATTATTTAGAGTTATTGTTATGGTATTCTTTCAATATGGAGTTGAATTTTTACAGTTTTAGATATTTAGAGTGGAATTTTCCTCAATCAAAATACTTCGATGCAAAATAAGTAATATCGCCTGACGTGTTTTTGAGCAATACCACAGCAATTGACAGAAATATTTATATGTTATGGCATTAGAAAACTGAATGAAGCTTTACTGTAGATGTTCAAATAGGTACAAAATCATATCGATATTAAATGAACATTATAACAACAGCAGTAAATGAGCAGATAAGTAGAAGCAGATCTTACGTTTTTTTGTTAAATTAAAAAAGCGAATAGAAACAATAATGAAAGTAAAGTATCATTACTGAGTTTATAAAGTATGCCTAAATAAAAAAAAATATATATATTACCGATACACTAAAAAATAAAGTGTGATGTTTCACCAAGAAAATGGTGAAAAGTCGCTGAAATTTAGCTGCAACCAAGATATTGGTGATAAGTTTCACCAGTTTATTGGTGCTTTCACAAATACCATTATATTAGTGAAATATTAAACCATGATTCAGGATTTTTTTTAATCCAATTTTCTGGTGAAAAGTTGAACCATAAATCAGGTTTTTTTTTTTTTTTTTAATCCAATTTTCTGGTGTAAGTTTGAACCATAATTTAGTTTTTTTTTTTTTTATACAAATTTCTGGGGAAAAGTTGAACCACGAATCAGGATTATTTTTAAATCCAATTTTCTGGTAAAAGGTTTAACCATGATTCAGAGTTTTTTTAAATAAAATTTTCTGGTGAAAGTTTAAATCAATATTCAAGGTTTTCTCCATTCCAATTTTTTGCTAAAAGTTTGAACCACGATTCAGGATTTTCTCTCATCTTTATGGGGAAAGGTTACGATGGATTGTAGCTTTCTTTTTCCACCTCACTTTGGTTTTCGATTTATCATTATGGTGTAATAAAAAACAAAATTTCAGATTTTGCGAGATTATCTTGCAGTAGAAAACTTTTTTTTTCATTAAACTGAAAATTATTAAAGTTTTAATTATTGATTCTATTGTCTTTGAAATATATTTAAAAAATAAATGTAAACCAGTTTGATCTATTTCACAAAATAATTGCTTTTTTTCCCCCCCACAAATATTACCATTCTGTCCTTGTACATTTTGGAATATTTCTCCGCACTCGGTTACACTTATAGTCCATTTAGTGTTTGCTTATTCACAAAGAAAATATTTAAAAAAAAATAATTTTCTTACATTTAAATACATACCTGTTTTTATTATTATTTTATTTTAAACAATGGCTGAATGAATATCTTCAACCAATATTAATTTTTGCACGAGTTTGAAAATGTTTTTTCCATTATGCACTTAGTGCCTATGCACCGTACTTCCATGATCTGTTTTTTTTTTCTTTAATTGTTGTGAATCTATAGATGCTGAAATTTTTATATTGTACAGTTTTCAAATTTTTACCTTTTCACACACACGCACACAAAAAAATTAAAATTTATATTGCAACACAGCTCAATTATGCAAAATTAATTCATTTGAATATAAAACAACAACAAAAAAAGTTCAGCATTTGTTTCTGTTTAACATTCAATAATGAATATAACACTTTTGAATAAATAAAGCACAAACATAACTGATACATAATCAAAGTATATGCGTCAACAATGAAATAATCAGCATCAAAAAGGCAGCTATAAGTAACAGAATCCATTTAACCTCTAATATCAGCTAATACAAAAGTATTACTTTAAACTTTAAAGCTTTTTTAAAATACACAATGTATTTCTATAGTATATTAAATACTTACTTTGAAGGGTTAATTTAATAACAGCAGTGTCGCCACCAAGCGACTAATTATTGTTACTTATATATGTATTTTTTCAGTATTCCAAAATGGTAATCTATGACGAAGATTTATTTATTTTATAACAATGTTCGTCGAAAAGAAAAGTATTCACCAAGCCTTGCAATAGCTGAAAAAAGAAATAATTACAGACACAATTAAATAGCAACACATTTAAAGCTGGTTTGCGGTATGCCGCTCCATTTATTGAAAATACAAATTATATAATCATTAAATTATATGTATAGTATGTCAAACTAATATTTACTGTAATATAATATCATTTTACATAAAGTTTCTCTCACAGTTTTAGGAGGGTGCTGCACCCTCTCTGAAAATTCAGGTCATCAAATATAAAGAATTCTTGAAGCTTAGTATGTTCTGAATCAGAATTTCAAGTCAGGTAAAATGGAATAGATCCACGCATCAGGTTAATTTCTCCACCTGTTTTAAATAGAAGAGTAAATATTTTAAGACATAAAATTGTTTCTTGTGCAGACATAACAATAATCAAATTTCACACAAGGAAAATAATAAAAAAATGAAACAGTATATCAATTTAAATATCTTTTACAAGGAAATCTTCAGCATTTGAAAAATCAATCAGTGTTTGAAATCATTGGTGGTCCGCTGGTCCGAGAACACCAAAAATTCATTTGGACCACTAATTTGAAAATTTTAGTGGTCAGCAGGAACAGTAACTTTTCCACCCTCTCTCACGGGGTCACAGGTAAACTTAAAATTTCCCGTCCCAGAGAAAACCGCAACCAAGCACAAATCACACAATTTTATTTATTTAAAAAAATAAATAAATAAAACTGCATTAAACCTCAGTCAATCGAAATATTGGAAATAAAATATCTAAATTAATAATTTCATAGTTTTTCTTTATGTGCTGTTTATTTAATTTTTAGTTATAATTTTATATTTTATTATGCTGAAAACTTTGGATAACTGCCAAGGAAGTTTGTAAGAAAAAGCTGCAAAATTCTCCAATTGTTGGGTAGAATCAAAATATTGTGAAATTCTTAAATCAAATGTGGAAAAATATTGCAAAAAGCGTCAGTTGGTTGAAGGAAAAAAATTATCAATCAATCGAGATTAACAAAAACTCATGCTTGCCATTTGACTGTAAACGGGTGTTAACAATTATTATCAACGATTAAAATCATGATTTTAATCAACTGATTTTTTAAAAAAAATCATTGATTAAAATCACAAATTTTCTATGGTCTATTTCAATGGTCTATAGGGGAAAATCATTTGTAGTATATTGGAATGATATTACACTATTTCAAACATATAGAAATTGATACACATCACTGAGGTGTACAATAAGATGCTTACTATAGAACATGATGAGCATAGCATCCATCGTTTATTTATGGGGGGACACAAAAGGATTCGCTTATCTGTATAAATAAACAATTGCTGGTAGTTCGTTATCTGTTGTAGTACGGTTTTTTTTTTTTTTTTTTTTTTTTTTTTTTTTTTTTTTTTTTTTTTTTTATTTAACTAATTTAGTTACTTCGTATGTATAAAATCTGTAAATCATATACAGGGCTGCAAAAAAGATGTATTCATTTCCGTTTATTGACGAAATATGTTGAAGGGGAATTTTAAACTGTGCAAATGCGTTTCTTAACTGAACTAATGTTTAGCATACTATTCAGTATATATTCAAATCTATAGATCATATATAGCGTTGCAAAAAAGGAATTCTGATATTTTTCAGATGACTGATAATAATTGCTGAATTTTAATTTTGAAATGTGTTACGTGTTTTGTAATTTGCTTACTTAGCCATCATATAAAATACCTGATTAAACGTTGATTTTTTTTTACATAATTCTGAATCTGTTGGAAAATTATAATCTATCGTTGAAGTTTGATTATTTTACTTTCTTGTTTAAAAATATTTTTATTTTGTGTATGTATATATATATATATATGTGTGTGTGTGTGTGTGGATGAGTTGTACAAAACAGGGTAGGCGAGTAAAACCGGGTAGCGCAGACCCCTCCTTCATTTGTACTTCTGTCTATCAGCCAACACGAGAAATTACTTGTCGGTAACCATTATGGCATGTATAGCCGATTGGAACGTTACTGTGTGCGGTTCTCGTTCGTGTGAACAATTTAGTTTCAATTACTCTTAAAAAATTGTTTTATTTGATTCTAGATTTTACGCGTATAACCACTTTTTTCAGCATATTAAATATTACTGAACATATCTTATTCTTTCCTTTCCTGATAATATTTAACCCTAGAACTACCGGAAATTTTACTCAAGTTTTATAAAAACATTCTACACCAGAATTTTTACTTAAAACTATTTAATTTGTTTATTTAACTTATTATTGTCTGATTTATGCATTTAGTTTGTTTTGAAGAAATTTTCTGGTTTGAATAGATATTTTGAATATACATGTCGGGTCCATTGGACCCTTCTGGTAGACAGAGGGTTAAACATTTTTGCTGATCTTTTGCTATAGGATTAAGAGTAGCGACGCCATGTTTTAAACTGTGTCATGTTGGGGTAAAACCAGGTACTTAAGATTGGGTCAAAACTGGGTATACCCGGGGTTTTGTCCGGCAGTCATAGAATGGTTTTTTAGTATAGTTAATAAATTAGCATGGAACTTTAAATTGTATTCTTAATGCTGTTAAGTTATAATTCTAAATCTTTCTAGTTATAATGAAAACTTTAATTTTGATTTTGTTTTATATTAAAAAGTGGGTCTAATTTTTAACTTACATTTATGAAATTAAATAACTTGGAATTATTATTGAACAAAATAATGGCACTTATTAAGGCATAATTTTATATTATGCTTATTGCATTTTAATAAATAACTTTCTAATCTGGGGTGTAATAACTTGCGTTATAGGTCTACTTAAAATGCAAATATATTTCGTGACTTGTTTCTCTAAATAAAATAATCTGCCCAAATTGACAAATAATCATTAAAATCTCAATCCTATATAACTAGACTACCTAATATATAACAAGATTTTTTTCTCAAATATTAAACAGGCAGGAAAAAAACCTTCTCTTGGTGGATGATGCTTTCCCAGACTCTTTTGCTGTATATAATAGGAGTGGATGCACTGTAAAAAAAATAATAATAATGCCAGTTTTCCAGTAGGGAATTGGAAAAATAGTTGCCCTCATCGTACCGGAATAGTTTCCAACCCAGCTCGGAATAAAATCCGTAAAATCGGAATAAAATCCGTAAAATACCCTTTTACTGACTATTTCCTTATTTTTACGGATTTTATTCCGAGATGGGTCGGAAATTATTCCGATACGATAAGGGCAACTATTTTTCCGATTCCTACCCGAAAACTGGCAGTATTTCTTTTTACAGTGTGGATTACGGAAGAGGTCTTTATTTTATTTGGTTAAAAAATGTATAGATTTTTTCCAATCCTTGTCCTGAAAAGTCTGTTCTTTAAATCCTTAATAGGTATTCAACTCACACTAAAAGAATCCAGTTAATCTAGTAAGAGAAAGCAATGTATTTATTTAAACTTCTTTTTTTTACGCAACGCATCGATTTCAGCCCCTTGATGCATCATTTATGCACCTCTAAGCTCATACTAAGGTCAAGAGGTGAGGAAGTGGTTATTTGCCAACACTGCGTGATCTGTAACAACTTAGTAAATTGGAAAATTATTTAAAGCTACATTTTCGAGAGCAGCAATTGTAAATATTGCAATCAGAAGGTTCGAGAAAACAGGGATTTTCCCCTACAACAATGATATTTTTTCAGACCATCTTTTTGCTCCTTCGGAAGGGACAGAGAAACCCATGAAAGTCATTGATAACACACCTAGGTCTATCCAGCCACAGGTTGGCATAGCGGCAGAAATAAAAATTTCTGATATATCACAGGATATTGGAGCTCAACCTTCCGAACATCAACAAGTTGACACTATCCAGCGTCTTTCACGTCGAGCTGCTTCCAGATGCAGCAGTTAACATCACAATCACAGACGTCATCACTGATTCAAAATGTTACATCTACAGAATATATTAGTAAAATTATCTATTTGACATCTTCAGACTATGTAGTCCAGCAATCTGAATTTCCAACTTTGCCTAAAATGTTATTATCCCCTTCTAAGGAAGGCTTCAGAAATGAGAAAAAGGGGAAAACTTTTGATTTCTTCTCCCTATAAATTACAGATCGAAACAGATATTAAGCAGAAATAAGCCAAACAAACTGCAAGACGAAGAAAGAAGAAGATTCTTTAAAAAGAAAAAAAGAAAGCAAAAAAAGATTGCGAACACATCATCAGAAGAAGAGGATAATTAAACCTGTATGTTTTGCTATGAAGTTTACTCAAACTCTAAATCGAAATACGATGTTTGAAATGCCACGGATAGGCCCACGAAACATATAATGCAGAAGAATATGATGACAAATTCATCTGTGATTTTTGAAGCTAAAAGAACTTTAAAACGTACAGAGTAAAGTAAGCAGGCCTATACAACGTAGAAAATTTGCCACCGATTTATTTTTTTTACACATGGACGAACACACGTGCAATTTCATTTTGTTAAAAATATTAAAAATGTATTTTTTACTATATTAAAGAAAGACATTTTTGACCAAAATGAGTTTTCCAATAGTTTTAAATGGATACCAGGTTTAACCCAACCAGCGAAGTAAAACCGGATTTTTGCATACGTGTGAAAAAAGCTATTTTTTTATATAAACAATTATATATATATATATTTGAAAAGAATGTTTTATTATAGCCAAGGATTCATTTTACATTAAAAACAGTGTTCAAAATTTGTTTTCCCATTTCACAGCATTTGAGACTAACAAACTGTTATGGTACCCGATTTTGCCCCACCTTCCCTATATTATATATATATATATTTAAAGGATGCTGTAGGAGAAAATAGCATGAAACATTAACTCCTTTCTACATCTGTTTATACTAAAATTTTAGGTCACATGCTATTTATCTTTTAAAGTAAGCAATTTTTCTATTCGCATAAACTTTACGGTAGTTATCGCGATATATCACCAATATTAACACGTTGATATATTCCGATATTAAATTTACTATATTTTCCCCACCCAGCAGTTAAACTTTTGAAAAAAAAAATAGAAAAGATTTTTCGAAAACTTTTAGCAATTTATTCCAGGATAACATTTTAGAAGTATCGGCAAAAAAAAAAAAAAAAAAAAAAAAAAAAAAATAATAATAATAATAATAATAATAATAATAATTTATATATATATATGTATATGCTCTAAAAGTTAAAATCTTCTAACTGATAATGCAATTGATTTTTAAAAACATGAATTTTAACTCTTTCAAATACATTGGTGAACACATAGTCCGCGAGCCAGCAACAGATTTTGATGACCAAGTTCCTCTCGGCCGATAATTTGTAAAATGCTTCAAAAGGTTGTATTATGAAGCTCTGTGAACATCAGCTACGGTTCCGTGGGTGAGTGTAGCAGCGGTAACCTCCCAAGAAAAATTACCCTAAAAAACCCTAAAAAAATTAGTCATTTCCTCCCGATTGAAAATTTGTCAAATTATAGCTAACCCAATATCTTGAAGGGAAAAAAATTCAGCTGATTATAAAGTGGTGGTTAATACGTCAGCTGGTCACACGAACATGAAAAATATATACAGGGTGCAAAGGAAAGGCCCTTTAACCTGAAAATACTTGCGAACGGAGAGAACTAAAGCTATGGAAGTGAGGTAACGGCATAGTAAAGTGACTACGCCCGATTTAATGCAAGCGACGGCAGCGCTCCCTAGTGGCGAAATTTGGAATATAGCCATTGCAAATCGAAAACGAAAAGAGATAGAGCAAATTTTCCAATCAGAATGTTTGAGAGCATCAATTAATTAGTACGAAACGGCATTTGGTTTACATGAATAAGATAAATATTTGCCTGTATACCCAAAAAGGTCCAAAATTGAAGCACTCTATTTTGTGTAAACGTTTGGATGGAATAGCCAGAAGTATGAAGAAATACGTACAATTTCTGGTATAAATATGTGCTTATCTGAATGTATTTTGATAACATCCCATAAAAAAACAAAAAAGACAAACAGTCTCACAGTGATAAAATGTTAATATTCAGTTTGTTCGAAAAGTTCGCCATTGCTCACGATACACAATTGTGTTCGTGGCGTAATTCTACATGCACATTTCTCAGCATAGAACGTCTATTGCAAGACTCTTGAATACGACGACATAGATTTCAACCTTCAAGGGCGGTGGCTAGATGGTCTAGCCACCTAATTTTAATTCCAAAATGGACAAATGGCAGCAATAATATTTTAACAAAATTTTGCTTTCCTAATGAAAGTGAAAATTAACGAGCTTTTATTTTTTGTGAAATTCGTTTGAATATTCTGGTGTCAGTCAATTGTTTCATAAGTTTACTAACAGAATTCTTCTGCCCCTGAAAGTGTTAATCTAAAATTTTAAATGCATTGGAAATTAAATTTTTACAGCCATTACAGCACAGTACAACGTCACAATCTAAAATTTTGCACTGCTACATTTACAGAATGTGAATATGCAAAGTAGAATCGTCGCTCATTGATTTCGGACATTTTTGTGTATACAGGCAACGATTTATCTTATCCGTGTGAACCAAATGTCGTTTCGTACTAATTAATTGATGCTCCAAATCTTTCAAACTGGAAATTTTGCTCTATCTCTTTTCGCTTACGGTTTTCAATAGGTAACTTCCAAATTTCGCCACTAGGGACGGTTCTGTCGTTTGCATCAGGTCGGGCGTATTCGCTTTACTATACCGTTACTTCAATACATAGATGTATCTCTCTCCTTTCGCAAGTATTTTCTGGTTAAAGAGACTTTCCTTTGCACCTTGTATATTTTTTTCATGTTCGTGTGACCAGCTGACGTATTAACCACCACTTTATAATTAGCTGACTTTTTTTTTCTTCAGTATATTAGGTTATCTATAATTTGAAAATTTTTCAATCGGGAGAAAGTGACTTTTTTTTTTTTTTTTTTACGTGCGTGGGAGGCTACCGCTGCTCAACCCACCCACGGAACTGCAGCTAACGTTCACGGAGCTTCATGATACAACTCTCTGAAGCATTTTACAAATTATCGGCCGAGAGGAAATAACTGACGAAATTTGTACCTGGCTCGGGGACTAATAGGTCATTTCGCGCCTCACAAAGGCTATATTTTTTCTACCCTAAAACTGACTAAACGTCCGTATTTTAACGCAATCTGTTTACACAACAGGCCAGATTTACATTTACCTACGAAAATTTCGAAACATTCGGACAAATAGAAATATTTTTTACTAAATAAAATGTGCAAAAACTTCGACAAAATTAGTAAAAACCTGAGTGTTACATCGTGGTAAAAATCTTACCAGCCTTTTTCCACGAAATATTAATATTTTTTCACTCGGGCTACGAAAACATTATGTTTTTAACGTCTAAAAATTTCAAAGAGTCTGGATGATAACGACAAACTTTTTAGAATTTAAAATTCTGGAAGAACCGTGTCCTCCCCATCCCTTTCCAGGCATATTTCAAAATTACATATAAGACTCCAAAAATCAAATTATGCAGAATATTAATACCAAATAATAATAACAATACCAAAAAGCAGATACTTTCAATTCTCTTTGAAATACTGCAAAACATTAAACAAAAAATACAAAAATTAATCTTTTAAAAAAATTCATTGTCCGAAGTCACTTTTCATTTTTTCTGCGCATTTTACTGTATGACCCACATTACGTATATATTATTTAAAAATACACGCTTGATTTTATACGGTAGCTTTGAAATGATCGAGTATTGATTTGGTTCAGATATAAATGGATTTAAGAGTGAAAAATGTTTGAAAAGAAAAAAAAAAAACACTAAGATTTTGATATGAAAATAAAATCTATATTTATCTATATTATAAAGGACAAACATATCTGTGCGTAACGCTGACGTCATTTTGCAAATGGCAGAACTTTGAAATCTAAAATGAAATCCAGGTTTTGCAATTTTCGTGTTCAGCTCGTCGTCAGCTTAAAATTCAGAGTAAAATGAGAACTACATTTAATATTTTTGTTGAACATTGTCACAATTCTATTTCAAAGCCCCGTGATCGGCGGATGTAACTCACAATTATGTGGGTGGGAAACTGGAAATTGTTTCAATCCCTTCCGTACTAAAATGCAAGTACTAAGTTTTATCCCTCGTACTAGGTGAACATTAGAAAATATGTACATATTTATAGTCGAAAAATCCTTTAAATTATCTTAATATCTCAGAACAATTAATTCTTTCAAAAACACTGTCAATAAAAATGTCGTAGAATTTGAAATTCTGAATAAAATGAGTACCCATATTAATATTTTTGCTGAACATTAAGGTCGCAATTCTATTTCAAAATTTTGTCTCAACCCGGGAGAACTCGTTAGTGAGAATGCCCAATTGCTTTTCTTTTACTTTACATTCATATAATATCAACTTTTTTGGTTGGCTTAATACTTTTATTCACACAATAGGTAAAATAATTGAAAAACATTTTGAAATTTTAATTAAAATGAAAAATGATTTAAATAAGAGTCTTAAAAAAGTACGATTGTGAGAGAAAATCTCATGCAGCGAGTTCTCCCGGGTTAATCGCTAATCAAGAGAAAGACAGAGTTATCAATCCGCCCTGCCTCCGTTTACTACATACATGTATTTTCTTTAAGTTATTGAGGACCTCCCGATGTTTCTGTAATTATGTTAATGCTTTATTTTGTATATTTTGAGGATTATAATTTAGTAGTTATCGAGAAAGAGGTACATAATTGACAGCCGTTTTACATACCATTTATCAACTGATATCGTCAAACTTAAACCTTAGTAAAAAAAAAAAAAAAAAAAAAAAAAATATGTAAAGATTATAATATTTTTTTTCAATATTCCAAAAGGTTTTAAAATTCTATGAATTTAACTTAACCTGGGAGAACTCGCTAGTGAGAATGCCCAGTTCCTTTTCTTTTACTTTACATTCATATGATATCAACTTTTTTTGGTTGGCTTAGTAATTTTATTCACAAAAGAGGTAAAATAATTGAAATAACATTTTGAAATTTTAATTAAAATGAAAAATGGTTTAAATACGAGTCTTAAAAAAGTACGACTGTGAGAGAAAATCTCATGCAGCGAGTTCTCCCGTGTTAAGATGCTCGTATACTAGTCGAAAATATTTTTTATTAAAACCTTCTTAGTTCTTTTAGTAAAATATCGAAGTTTAAAATCAATCGTGCTATTGGTTGACCTATAATTCCTGTAGCGACAAGGCTCATTTGTTCCCTCGCTCCTCCCCACTATTTTCGACCTCCTTAAATGTGAGGCATACGCACTGTTATTCACTATATATGTCAAATTAAATACGACGCATAATTCAAATACAATATCAGAGATCGTAAACAATATTTCCCATCATTTACAAATCATTTTTGAAATATGCTAAAAATCATGAAATAATACACTTTAAGTTATCTATTTGTTCGTAGCGGCAAAACTGCAGCTAGTAGGACGGGGAAACTTAGTACGTTTATTTCTGGCCTATGTCGAAGGGATTAAAACAATTTCCAGCTTTCCCGTATTTAATTCCGAATTCGGCCTTTTTTTTCATTTCCTACCACTGGGCTATAATCCGTAATCAAGAGGTTAAGCCATAATTCTGAAAATATCCAAAATAAAGCCTAAAATAATTACAAAATCCTCAAATAATACCTCAATAAATTAAAAATATATATATAAATTAGAAACAGGGTAAATTGATAACCTCGTCTGTTCTGGCTTCAAGAACTTAACGAATTAGGCAAAACTTTAAATTATAATTGTAAAAATTCAACAAAAATGTTAAGTGTAAGTGCACATTTCAATCAGAATTTTAACCTCTACAACATCTGTATTGACAATGTTTTTGATAGAATTAGTTTTTTTTAGTTATTGTTATGATAATTAATAAAAATGTGTTTTTTGACTATAAATCTGTACATATCTTCAACCGCTCATCTAGTAAGAGGGGGAAAACTTAGTACATTCATTCTAGACTAAAATTTTAATGAAATTAATATGATGGAATGAATAGTTAATGAAATTTAGTACTGATTATTTATTCACTATAAAGTAACAAACAGAGTAGAGCCATTTATTTAACCTTTAACTGATGTCACAGAAATTGTCACATAATTAGTCTGAAGCGGTCGGCGAGACCGCTCCATCGAAATAGTCCAAGAGCTGTTAAACATTTTAGGGAAGGTATTTGAGGCACCCTGAAAATTTGTGCAACACTTCTTTTGTAATGGCTGAATACAAAATCGAATGTCTGGCTGAAGGATCGTGGCCCAAAAACTGTGCCAGACACGTGTCAAGTGTCATTTTTTGACTACTCAAAAAAAAAGGTATTTGAGGCACGCTGAGATTGAGACAGAATAATATTTATACTTAGAAAAAAATATATTGAAAACGACAGACACTTTAGTCGGCCCAAAAACTGTGCCAGACACGTGTCAAGTGCCAAATGGCACTTGACACGTGTCTGGCACAGTTTTTGGGCCACGATCCTTCAGCCAGACATTCGATTTTGTATTCAGGCATTACAAAAGAAGTGTTGCACAAATTTTCAGGGTGCCTCAAATACCTACTCAAAAATGTTCAACAGCTCTCCTACTAAAAGATGAATAAAAGCCGCGATAAACTCATAGGATGTTTTTGTACTAAACTTTTTGCACAGGAGTGTTATAGTTAAAATTCACCTATTCAAAGTCTCTGGTGTTGGTACTAAAGTTTGAAACGAAACAAAATTTCAGTAGTGTTTGTAGATAAACTGAAATTTGCAAGTTAAACTATGAAAATTGAAAAAAGCACCGGTCTGTGAGAGACCGGTAACATCAGTTAAACGTTAAAAAAAGTTTTAAACAGTTTAAACTTTGGTATTGTGCAGAAGGGAGCAAAAAGGGGAGGTCAAATTTCAGAAGAAAGGTTAGCAATGGCGTTTTTTTTTTTTTTAAATCAGAAATGAAAAGAAATGCAGAAGAGTTCCACCCCCGATTAAGAAATAGAATGATAGTAAAGCACTTTTAAGGACTTTAAAAAAATTTGTATGAAAATAAGCACTTTCAAGCACAAAAAAATCCTTTTGAAACATGTAAGTACTTTTAAGGACCGTACGAATCCTGATATATTGAAAATTAGCCGACTACAGAGTAGTCATGCATGGGTCAAGTTGCATCCGACACAAAACAGAATATAATACTTAAGTCAACCCGCAACTCGACCCGAACACGCCAAAAATATTTCCTCGATCCTCAAACTGACCAGAATCAGCTAAAATAATTTTCGGCAACCTGCAACTCAACCCAGACTTATCTCAACCCGAACCCAAAATAAAAGGAAAGTAAATCATGTTTTATTGATATTATGAAATGTAATCTACAATTACATCTCTAATAACAATTTATGTTTTATGTAGGAAAATGGACAAATGTATATACTTTAATATTCAAACATATGCAGGTATCATGCCCACAAGTATTTGAAGTGAGGACAGCTTGTTAAAAAGCGCCATCATGGTTGATCTCAATGGCGCTTGGTGACAAGTTGTCCTCAACATGGCTCACAATCACATGACACACCTAAGTGATATAGGGTAGGTGGGGGGTAAAATTACGCACTTATCATTAATTTTGATTCTTAACGAAAACATTGATATGCGACGACTTATTAAAATGTTGTATTAAAACCTTAGGCACGTTCCACTATCATACGACATTCTGTCAAATTACATTTCCGTAAGAAATTGTAATTTTTGCTCTGCATATCTTTCCCCCATTGGTTTCTTCCCCCAGGGACTGCACTAAAACTCAAAAGCATTTGCTGGGTTTCCCTGGGTGGCCATCCTCCTCCTTGCCCCATTGGTTGGAGTAAAAGTACGCAGTGATGAGGCAAAGATACGCAGTGCGTATTTTTGCCCATTACGGCCGGTTTTTGCCCCATTTCCACTAAAATGAATGAGTAATGTAAAAGCATTAGTAAATTTTTATAGTATTTAAACTGAAAATTGTAAACTAGACCATGAAAAAACAGCGGTCTGCAAGATCGCGAATAGCAGTTAACCTCTAACTATTGTGACAAATATTGTTTCATAAATACTGTAAGCGGTCTCCGAGACCGCTTAATCGTAGATTGAATAAAATGGTTTACTGACTCATAAGAGGCGGTTTCTGCGCTAAACTTTATGTAAAGGACTATTATAGTAAACTTTCCCGCATTCAGAAGTCTTGAGCTATACTTCTAATTTACCGAACGAATCAAAATTAAACAAAAATTAATACTTAAATTGAAAATTAAAAGTTAAATTTTGAAAACTGAATATTGCAGCTGTCGGTGAGACCGTTAACAGGAGTTAAAGATTAAGGTTTAAAACAAAAGCGATTCATGAAACAAGAATATTGATTTTTAAAAGTAGGTAGGTAGAACATATGTTTTATATTTAAAAAACTTAACTAGAAAAAGGAAAATGTAGTTTACTAACTTATATTAGTTATGTATCTATTATATTTTATATAATACAAATTTAGAAAAGTGGAAAGCTTTGCATCTAGCTAAAACGATAGGGCAAAGTCCCGTATCATAAACATGTGCGTATCTTTGTCCCAAGGCGTATGCGTACTTTTACCCCATTCTGCAATATTTTGCTTAACCGGCTACCTATAAGTATAAACAAATGTGATCGAGGTAAACTACGGCATTTAGAAGCTAAAAAGCTTTCGATCTCCACTGAATTTTTGGATTTGTAAAAATTCCAGGTATTGTCAAGTAAAGAAAAAAGTGAAATATACAAAATATTATATCAAAATTCGAAAATTTAAACTTACCTCATTTTCTTACCACAAATTGCTACTTTTATCAAAAGGTTTAAATAAATGACTAGTACACTTGAAACCAAACTGCCACCTATTGGTCATGATAGCCGAAATGTTGCTTCATATGAAATCAGCCGGTGCGTATTTTTGCCCCGTTCGTATCTTTACCCTACCTACCCCATATCTCTCTTTGGATGAGAAAGTAAAAACTCAGCATTTTATTGCTCAGAACTTCACGTAAAATTAAAATGCAGATGTTTATATTTAGGTTTTTTCCAAGTCTTGTTAAGATTTTTACAAAAAGTTTGAGCAGAACAATTCTCAGATAAAATAAATACATATTTCAATATACTGCTTAACTTTTAACTGATGTCACAGAAATTGTCACGTAACTAGTGTGAAGTGGTCTGTGAGACCGTTTCATCGAAAGATGAATAAAAGGCACGATTAACTGATAGGATGGTGTTTTTGTACTAAACTTTTTGTACAGCACTGTTATAATTAAAATTCACCTATTCAAAAGTCTCTGGTGATAGAACTAAAGTTCCAAACGGAACAAAATTTCGATAGTGTTTGTAGTTAAATTGAAAATTGCAAGTTAAACTATAAAAATTAAAAAAAGCCGCTGTCTGAGAGACCGGTAACATCAATTAAAGGTTAAGAAATCAAAAGTATATAAGAAATGTGATAAATCCTTTTTATTTACGGCACAGTTAAGAACCATTTATTCTTCTCTAGGAATAGGTAAAAATATTACAACATTTCATTTTTCATATACACGTATTCATATATATAATATTTCTGATAGTTTTAACACATATACCCATGATACGTGCATATAGATAGAGAAGTGCCCAATATTCAGAGTTAGAATCATAGGAGAGAGTGTGGAGGAATGGGACACCTTTTACAAAAATAAGAAAATGAACTTTGTTTGACACAAAAACAATATTTCAGTTTATAGAATACAAAATGAAAAAATTTCTAATGTCCTTGAACAATATAGAAACATAGTTTTCAGAAACAATTTTATAATTAAAGAAATTGCAAGTTTCAAAATTTGTCCCATGCTTAGAACCATCCTTTAAGGCTTAGTTTATATGATGGATAATATACAGTATAATGTTCTATAAATAGGGAAACTATTACATCTATGCATAAACAAGTCATTAATATTAATAGTCATTAATAGTCATTATTAACATTAATAGTCATTAATAAATTTTGCCGGAAAGTAAAAGAATATATAAATTTATTAAGTTAAACCGTTGCATGTTCGCCAACATAAATGAAAAACAGTGGAACTTCGAAGGATCACTTTTTGCTTCCTAATTGGTTTGATTAAGAGTATCAACAATAATACAGATTATAAAACATGTAAGGGGGGGGGGGTGGAGTTATGAAATTTTTTAAAGTAAAATTTTTATTGTTTAATTTTTTTTATAAACAAAATATGTAGAAGTTTGTCCATTACTGGCACATCTGCCCTACACCTAGATGTTTAGCATGAAAAAAATATTTTGGACATTCTTTTGAAAAATCAGTCAACCCGAACCCGACACGCAAGATTCGAAGAAACCCAAACCGACCCGATCCGAACCAAAATATAAAGTAAACCCGACGCGATGCTGGAATCCAGTACAATAAATACCGATTACTCGGCACGACTAATATTAAGACAGATAATTTTGGTATACATTTTAAGTATTCTGCGGAAGAATAGTGGAATATTTGGCCTTCATTATCAGTAAAAGGGGGAGTACTATTCATTGCATCAATAATTAAAAATAAAATATTTAATCTGCTAACCATATTGCAATAAAATTTGATTTAAAAGATAAAACATTAGAAATTGCACGCATCTAATAAACACTGGTGTAAAGAATAGTCATTTGACTGAATAATAAATATTTTACAAAAAATAATAGGAAGATTACGCATTAATACCTGCTAAAATCATGTTATATTATAATTCGAAATCAAAGTCTTACTGTGTAGTTGATTTGTACTTATTAGGAATCAAGTAGAATGGAAATATAAAAAAAATTAACTCATAAAGAAGAAATATTTACTTACCTACTAATTTGAAATCATAATCAAGATGGATGCCTTGAACGCCTCTGTGGCTGCGTGAATAGTCATTACGTCACCATTGAAGTCCTTTCTCATTGGCTGACAGGTCAAACTAAGATATTTCATGTATTTGTACTATGCGAGTGGTAAATATTTTCCCCGATTACGGATAAAATTCTAGTAAACATGCAGATTTCTGTAGTTTTACAAAAACTAGTTATGTAGATTTACAGATTTTTTTTTACAGTGTAGAAGGTTTAAGAAATTATTACCATAATCTCTAATTTGAATCATTAGGTATATTTATATTCAATTTTATAATTTTAGCTAAAATTTTTGAAAAACTTTAGTTTTCATTATCTCAATAGATATCTTGAAAACAGTTTTTTTTTACTTCAAATTATTATTGTCCTTTAAAGGAGAATAATTACAGGACTATATTTCGACAAACGCTAGGGAATAATCTTAAGTGGAATTCAATGTTTAGAAGCTAATTTTAAATGCATAAGTATTAAAATTCTATTGTCCATTTTAATTCAAGCGTTCGGAGAATACTTACTCCTGTCATTCAAAAAGGTGATAAGAATCTTATCTGTTCCTCAGAAGCTTTTATGATAATCAGTAACAAATGTCGCAAGCAAATCTGATTAAAACTCAAGGAAATAAATCTACAAAACACTTAAAGCAATGGAAATTAATCAATTTAGATGACAGTCTTGAGCGAAGCACTTAATATTAAGCTTCATTTAATCTTTCGATAATTCATTTAATCTCCGGTAATAAATTTTAAATACTTAAAAGGATTTTTGTTTGCTTAATTAAAGCTATATTTAAGAAACGATTTGATTTATCGCTATGTTTAGCGATGAATTATAGCCATGAAGTACATGTGCATAAAATTTTTAATTGTTTTTTTTTCTTTTCTTTTTGAAGCACGAAACCGGACTTTGTAAAACTTAGATGTTATTTTCTGTAAGGTGGATTGGGTAAATTGTAGGTGTCACAATTCTTGTTTAACCCTTTATGTATTGAATTATAAATCAGAAATTTGCTCATCTTCAATTATTATCATCGTTAATGACTTAAGATATTCAAAACAACTTTTATAATAACAATTTGATTTTTAGATAGATTTTTAAATAAAATTGACTTAATAAACCGGCAGTTAGAGTTTCTTATGTAAAATATTTAAAAGAATCATTGGATTAATTAACAAAATATACTGTTATGGAAATCTCACAATTCTTACAAGAACGATGTAAATATGTGTGTGTGTTGTTTATGACGGCCAATTATCTACACGAGGAATATGGGCCCAAAGGGGAGTGCCCTCCGTGGGTGTCTTTCTAACGGAACCTAACCCATATTTATACAAGGAAATCCAAGGTTCGAAGAAAACCACGGAAAACTCCGAACGGTTAGGCCGACGGGCGCGATTGGGTTCGAAGCCAGTCAGTCCCGTCAACCAGTTTTGAGAACAAAACCTCTCGGCCACTGGTAGGGCTACAAGAACGATGTAAATAAATGTATTATTATCCTATCTGTAACTGAGAAGTGTTTTTAGTTTCAAATTTTTCGTATAACATTTTTAGTGGAATAAAAGTTACACCTAGGTAAATAGTTGAGAAAATAACCGTATTAAAAAATATTTAACTTTGAGTGATTCGCTATGCTTACTGAATATGATCCCGCAAAGTATTTTGTATGAAAAGTACCATATACTTTTATTAGTAGACGAAATAAATAAATTTTATATTGCATTTTTTGTAATGGGACTTAAATGTCCCGTCGCATAAAGCATAAAGGGTTAATATTGAACACTTCATCGTTCGTTCGTGATCAATTTTATAAAAGACTACACTGTAAAAAAAAAAAAAAAACTGTAAAGTTACTAAAGTTTTTCTGGGAAACTGGGATTCCTAGAACTTTTTATGTAACGGCAACAGCAAAAATTCCTGTAACAGGCGGTGTTACAGGAATTTTTGTTGTTGGCGTTACATAAAAAGTTCTCGGAATCCCAGTTTCTCAGAAAAACTTTAGTAACTTTACAGATTTATTTTTACAGTGTAGGTTGGATAAGGCTTCAAAAGTGATCCAAACGCCGTTCTTGTTAGTATTAAGGTATATCATAGACCAGTTATTACATCACAATAAACAACGAAAAATTATTTAACCATGGAATGGAAGAATCAATCTTATGACTTTCCTTGGAAGTATTCGAAGTCATTTTGACTTCTCCTAGAAATGAATGATTGTTTAAACAAATTTCAGGTATCTTAAAAATAGAATGCTCTGCTTTAGGCTAATTTTTCTACGTAATTTTGCCGAAGTAGGTACAGCGTCTGTTACAGGAATTTTTGCAGTTGCCGTTACATGAAAAGTTCTAGGAATCCCAGTTTCCTAGAAAAACTTTAGTAACTTTACAGAATTTTTTTGACAATGTATGATTTTGAACTTTATATCTCCAGATGGAAATGATTTAGGTATTAGTAAAAACATACGTGTGAGAAGATGGCATTCTTTTTATATCTTTTCGCACCCCACGCTTTTTAGCCCGACAAGAACTCAAAACGACTTATTCTTCCATTCCAGGTTTAAATACGGTAAATAAATAATATATAACATGTATAGGAAGTTCGGGTATTATGGAATACTATTTACATTTCGATTTGTAAGTGAACATAAAAAACTGAGGTACATTAAAAGTTAGTAAAGTAGAAACTTTGACTATTTCTGAACATATTTTTAATCCGTTTAAGGGGACCGGGAAAGCCCTATCTCCGCCATGTTAAATTCACCTACTTTATGTACCCTTTTCTCAGAAATGGTGAAAGATAGAGGTAGACTTTTTAGAGTAATTAGATTAAAATTATTTACGTATTTTAATAGACCATTTTCTTTCTAAGTGGAACTCAAAATTAATTATCAATTATTTATTGAAAATCATTTTTAAATTAGCATTTTTGGTAAGATTTCACTGCCTAAAATAAATAATTCTCAACAAATCATTAAATCCCCGTGTTAAAGTATACAATATAACATAATATAAGTATTAAAAAAAATCTGAGTTCTTAAGTTTAATAGATATTGAAAAAAAAAGGAACATAAACATGAAAAATCCAAGTTTTAAAAAAAAGTCAATTAAAGATTTAAATGGCCATTAAGCTGTGAAGTACTCTTAGAAAGAATGATTAATTTCAAGACTTATTTTATATATATATATATATAAACATGTGTGATACATCGTTGGCAAGATAAAAGTTTAAACTATTTAATGATATAAAAAAGTAAAAGTCGATTTTTTGGTTGAATTTTGCTTTCCCGGTCCCCTTAAAGTGGAGCAAAAAAATGCATATCAATATTTAGATTTATAAAATAATTACACTTTTCCGGTAAAATGAAAATGTCGGATAATGCGGAATAGGGTCATAAGGAATATTAAAATTTTAAGAAAAACCATGATTTACCAGAATAACCAAGATTATTTAATAAGCAAACAGTACACTGTAAAAAAAAAAAAAAAAAAAAAAAAGAAATCTGTAATTCTACAGATGTAAAGCTACAGAAATATGTATGTTTACTAAAATTTTATCTGTGCACTGTAAACAAAAAGATGTAAATCTACAAAACTATTTTTTGTAAAGATACAGAAATCTGTATGCTTTCTAAAATTTTATCTGTAACCCGGGGATAATTACATGATTTTTTTATTCCAGTTACATGAAAAGTTCTAGGCATCCCAGTTTCCTGAAAAAAGCTTAGTAACCTTACAGATTTTATGTTTACAGTGCAATATAATTACAGTGCAATATATAGTGCAATATATAATATATAATTTACAGTGCAATATGTATATATATGTAACATATTTATATGTAATATAATAAATAATATGTAACAGTGTATGACACAGTGCAAACGTGAATCTGTTACATGAATTTCTTTTGTTGCAGTTACATAAAAAGTTCTATGCCTCCCAGTTTCATAGAAAATTATCAGTAACTTTATAGATTTTTTTTTTTTACAGTGCAGCAACAGTTATTCAAACAGAACTCGCCGCACTGCATCATGGAAGTACCAGGAAGTCGTTCGTCTGTTTTACGCTTGACAGCAGCATCGTACGAGACAGATATCGAAGTATTCGATATTGCCCGACCATTACATAATAACCCAATTTCCTCTATTAAAAATTACTTAACGTAAACCGATACTTCCTCGAAATAATTTAACCCATTAATCGTCATAGTTTACATTACACGTGCAATTTTCCCTTGAATGTATCGGCGTGATTAAGGGGTTAATAACTAACTCCACAGAAATATAATTTTTTTAATAATATTATAAAATGTATATGTGTATAAATGTATATGTTTAATAAAATTAAAATTTAAAATTTATAAAAAAAATAATAAATATATAAAAAATGTAAATATAATATCCATTATTTATCTTGTTAACCACAAAGTAAGCACGGAATGAAATACAATCAGTATTTTATTATTTTACTATCTGGCTCGGCTGGTGTTGCCCGGGCTCGTCAGAAAAAAAAGCATGAAACGCGAGAAAAATCTAAAAATACAATAAAAGATCTCAGAAAAGTTAAAGCTCGCGGCACGAATTCCGAATAATTTTTATTTTAAAAGAGAACAAAATTTAATATATTGGGTTAGAAGATTGAAAGCGGATTAATCTTACTAATGAGAAAAAAATCGCGGCAAAAAAATACTATATTGATCTAAAAGGTTAGAGCATTATTTCTTTTACAAAAGTCGAAAAATCTCTCCGGAACGGAAAAATCTCTAAAAGTCGCATAAAAAATTTCGGAAACATTTAAAAAAATACTGTACTAATTCCGAATAAACTTTATTGAAAAGAGGACAAAATATGACTACTTTGGGCTAAAATATTAAAACCGAATTCCTTTACCTACTGTGGAAAAATCTCCGCGAACGGTAAATAAACCTTCTGAAAAAAAAAAACCCGCATAAAAATAATTAAGTGTTCAAAAATCGTAAAGTACAAAATTTATTACAGTGTGGTAAGACATTGTAACCAGATTTTGTTCACGAATGTCAAAAGATCGTCGGGAAACGCAAAAAAAATTAAAAATCGCATTGAAAATCCCGGAGGAAATGTACTATATGTCTAATTTTTGACGCCGAATTACTTTTATGAATGTCAAAGAATAGAGGGAATGTTAATAAAAGGTACAATTCGCATTAAAATTCGCAACAACTTCAAAAATCGCTGAAGACAAAATTTACTACATTAGGCTAAAAGTTTGAAACCGAAATCCGTTTCCAAATGTAAAAATAATGCAGTATTTTTTGCAGCGATTACAAATGGATTTAACATTAGGGAATTCCAAGTTTTAAACTTTCATAATTCTTAAACTACTTAACCTAATAATTTCACTTTACTTTTATCCCAAAATAAACGTTGATTTTTTTTTTTTTTTTTTTTTTTGGGGGGGGGGGGATCTTTTCTTTAACCTTGTAATGTTGCTGACGCCGATTTCGAATGTACGATGTTTTGAATATGTAAAATTTAATACCGCAAAATAAATTTAATTCTTAAGACTGCACTTTTGCTGTAAACAAGAGGCGTTAATATAGTCGTCTATATTTTAAAATTTAATAAAAAATAATAATGTGTTTATAGATCAATCTGAATACTTTTCAAAATGATTAGACCATAATGCTAGAAAAGGCAAAGTCTTTTAAATTTTTTAAAGAAAAATGGAAACAGCTGTTGCACACCATTCAAAATTTATTCTACAGTCAGTGTTTCACAACACTGTGATTACTCATGATTAAATGAAACAGTAAATCGCTATAAATATTACTCAAATAATTAATTACTTTTCGATAACACAATTTAAATTAAAAAAAAAAAGTTTTATTTAAAATTTCTTTATCCATACGACAAATACAAACATTGTTAGCTTTTAACTTTTCAAAATACCAAATGATTTTTTGAGATATTTTTCCCTTGGCTTTTAAATTTTACGTGACCTTATCATAATGTAACAGCGAATCATGAGTATCTAAGTAAAAAAGTAGAAATACAACTATGCTTTTAATCTTGAGATCCATTTTCTGAAGAAGTGGTGCGTTGATGCGTTTCACATAACGTGCGATACTAAAAGAATTATTTCGTTTTCTTTTTATTTCTTTTTAAAGTATTTTTTTCTTTATCAATATTTGTGTTTGGTCGCAATATTAATACAGAAAATAGTTATTGATATTCTCTATGTATTCTATAAATCTAAAAATACTTTTTTTTTTTTTTTGGTTCAAATTAAAAATATAAATAGATATATTTTAAATTATATATATATGTATGAGAACGTGAGTTTCAAATCTCGCTTTATCTAAAATTAAAAAAATCTAGTTATCTCTTACAATCTATTCTAGTGGTGAAGCTGCATCGGAAACACACTACAATCTGAAAGAAAACTAGTTTTATTGTGTTTTTCTGGTATTGTAAAATCTTGCAGAGTTCATACGCTTCAAGGAAATTTCAAGCACCTTTTACCAGAATTTTCGTAAATAAATTTTGGCCTTTTTCAATAAAAAGAAATAAAAGTTCTTTACGAAATTTCTGGTATTAAAACACCTAAAATCCCCTGAATCCTTTGCTGCGTACGAATCCGGTCTTGGTTTACAATGAAAATCCATGGATGCAGCCAGAGGTTTTCGCGATTTACCAAAATTTGATTTTCTTTATAAAGCGTGTTTTGAAACTCACGTCCTTATATATATATATATATATATATATATATGTTATGATTTACATAACATTGGAAGATTGAAATTACTGGCTGTAATTATACCAGCAGTTTGATCATATCTGGTAGTAATGCAGTAGTGAAAGCTGAAATTGTAAATGTAAGAACAAGTAGGAGGAAATGCAGTCTTAGGATACGATCGTTGATCCAAATATCGATGAGAAATAGAGTAAGTCATAGCAGTGTACGATGTTTGATAATAATATGATGAGTGGTACTTCAAAGCATAAGAACTTGAATGTTACAGTCATCGAATGGTCGGCCAGGCAAATAGATCTGTCCAGTGTAGGTTTCTCCGTAAATAAGTGAGACAAGGCATAGGTCAATTGAATAGTTTATTGAAGCAGGTTTCGGTGGTGCAGTTTCCACTCATTAGATGTAGTCGTGCCATTACTACATACCAATTAAATAGGGTAAGCCAGTTTGGATATATAAGAAGACGTTATACGACAACCAGGGAAATCTTCACAGCTGAAAATACGACGAAAATCTCAGTTCATCTGCGGAAAAATCGCGTGTATCTGATTTTGTCAGTTCGCGTAGTAATACAATCTATGACGTAGCACACGCTCTGGACCAATTAAGAATTAATGATAACACGCCATCCAACGTCAAGGACGAATGGGAGCGAACTAGCAAGGAATCCGATCAATTTGGAGCGGGTGGATAAAATAGTAAAAAGGAATTGAAGGCAGGAAATGAAATTCTCGGAAGGAAAAATAATAGCTACTAAAAGAAACATTCGAAAACCCAGAAATGATCCAAGATCACGATAGAATTTAGGAATAACTAAAAGGTTACTATTTAAGTAAATTGGGCGAGATAGATATTAAATTAAGGGGAATTTAACAGGATTAACGATGGAGATTATTTAAGAATAAGGAATTAGTGAATATAGAGTAGTAATTTAGAATAAAACAAAGAAATCGCGAAGGAAGATCTAATAATGTAACAATATACCTCCCCTCTAAAGAATGAAGGAACTAGTAGGTCCAACTGAGTTACAAGTTCATTGGTAGAAAGTAGATACTCGGAAACAATCATCATCATGATAATACAGTCACTTGGTCGCCAAATTGCAATGTTCAAAGCTCTAAATTCTATTAAGCCAAAAAAATTAATAATTAAATTTAATAAACGCGGCTAAGTGGAAATTGCGGTAATATTTACATTTCAATAATAAAAATAATTACAATAATATTTTGCTAGTAATCAGTATCAGCATAATTTTTTTCTTGCTATAATAATAATTAATAAATATGAGTATAACAATAATAATATCAATATAAGTTAATAATATTAAATTGCAACATGAAATACAACAAATTCAAACCATCTCTTTTTTATCAACATTTCAACGTTAATCAACATACTTCACTTAATTAGAGTCCTTAAGTGAAATTTAAGTCCATACTGAAATTAAGAGTCCATTCATTGAATAAGAGTCCTTAATTCGTTTCCTTAACGTTGTAATCACACCATAAGTTGCAATAAATAAAGTCTAACAATAAAAAAATAACATTAACGTTACATAATATATCTAATAACACTAATAAATAAGTGTCAAATATTATATTATCAATCAATAAACATTTATATAAATTATATTTACTTTCTCTTTTATTGGACATTGTTTGACTATTATTGTTTTTTAAAAAAATAATAAATAAACAAATAATCTGTCTATTTCAAAATAATGAGGCATTTCATCAGTATTTTTATCTCAGTCCAGTAATTAGACATTTCTCGAATAAGATCCGTCATCGTCCACAGATAAAATAGCATTCCAGTAAAAACCAACGTATAATAGCTGGTAACTTTTTTATATCTCATTTCCTTTTATTACTTCTAAACTTAAGTAGTTTTATGAATAAGTAATGATCTTTGACCTCCAATGTAGACAGTATGAGGTGCAAATTTCCTCGTAGGTCATTCCAGGAGTTAAATAAACCACTACTGTTCAGCAACTCATGTTAGTACCAATCAAGTAATGAAAAGTATTACCTCGAATATGCACAGTACGAGGTGTACTTCTCCCCATAGGTGATTCTTGGATTTAACTATCCATCACCAATCCAACAACTTATGCCTAGTTAATAACTTAATTCAATTCCATCCATACTGATAATAACAAATCTGCATCTTAAATAATCTTAAATTTTTAATATATTAAACTTTCTATATCCTTAAAAAATCTATTTTTGTATATCTTTATAAAATCTATAATCTAACAATCAAAATAATAATAATAATAATTATAGTAATAATAATAATAATAATAATAGTAATAATAATAATAATAATAATAATAACTTTGATCAAGCCATAATATAATAACTCTTTATCTATAACAATAAACATCTCATAATATTTTATTAACATCAATAATAATCATATTACAATCAATTATATTTTGTTACAATCAATAATAACATATCTTCAATCATATTAATATTCTTCAGTGAAAACATAAATAATAAACATAAAAAATTTAGATACATACACAATTTAAGCATATTTCGACAGTTAAAAAATTCAATTTTAGTATTATTGCAAAAATAAAAATTCGATATTTTGATACCTTAAAGCACGGTTCGTACGAATCAAAGAATTCATGGGATTTTATGTGTCTTAGTACCAGATATTTCGTAAAGTACTGCGCGCTATATCTGAATATAGACCTTTTTTTGGTTAAATAAGGCAAATATTACTTTACAAAAATTTTGGTAAAAGGTACTTGAAAGTTTTTGAAGCGTGTGACCCCTGCCTTAAAGTAATTAACAGAATTTGGAATTTTATTGCCATCCGAGCTACAGATTGGCAAACTACTAAGAATAAACTTTATTATAATTTTATTTTCATCTTTTATCACGACATTTTGTAAGCCAAGGAATTTTAATTTATTTTTTTATTGTATATAACTTATATAATTTATAACATTCTTTTTCATTTTATTAAAAACTAGCAGGGATGACGGAGCTAAGCTCGGTCAAAATTAGTCTTATGTTCAATTCGATATTTTATTCTTACTGTATCATTCTTGCTGGTTAGATACAATTGGATAGATCCTGAGACATAGTGACCCAAAATGACCCACTATCCGAATTTTTTCGAACATGTGACCTGACCAATGGTCTTCTCGAACCCGAAAACAAATAGAATACCAAATTTCGTCAAAATCGTTTAAGTCGTTTTATAGATGAAATTAGCTTGACCCACGGTAACTCAAAAGGGACCCACTAATCTAAATTTATCGAACATGTGACCTATCCCCATTTTCTTCTCGTGCTGGGAAACGATGTAATAAAACATTTTGTCAAAATTGGTTGAGCCGTTTTTTAGATACAATTACCTTGATCCACAGTGACCCAAAAATGACCCACAAATTGAATTTTCTCGAACTTGTAACTTACCCCAATGGACTTCTCACGCTCAGAAACAATATAATACAAAATTTTGTCAAAATGTTTTGAGCCTTTTTTAAGGTACAATTACCTTGATCCACAGTGACCCATAAATGACCCACAAATCGAATTTTCTAGATAATGTGACTTAGCCCAATGGTCTTCTCATGCCCAGAAGCGGTATATTAAAATATTTTCTCAAAATGTTTTGAGCCTTCCTTTATATTCAATTAGCTTGACAATTGACCCATTGTGACCCAAAATGTCCCACTAATCGAATTTTCTTGAATATGCGACCTAATCCAATAATGTTTTCGCGCCCAAAAGCGGTTGGATATAAAATTTAGTTAAAATCTATTGAGTCGTATTTTAGATATAATTAGCTTAACCATGACCCATTATGACCCAAAATGACCCACTAATCGAATTTTATCGATCATGCGACCTAATCCAATGGTCTTCTCGACCCCGAAAACGATAGAATACAAAAACTTGTCAGAATGATTTGAGCCGTTTTTGAGATACAATTTGCTTGACCCACAGTGACCCAAAAATGGCCTAGTAATCGAATTTTCTCAAACATGTGACTTAGCCCACATCTCTTCTCATGGCCAATACTGGTAGAATACAAAATTTTGTCGAAATTCTTTGAGCCATTTTCTAGATAAAATTAGCTTGACCCACAGTGACCCAAAAATGACCCACTAATCGAAATTTCTCGAACATGTGACCTAGCCTAATGATCTTCTCATGCCCGGAAATGATTGGATATAAAATTTAGTTAGAATCGATTCAGTCGCATTTTAGATATAATAAGCTTGACACATTATGACCCAAAATGATCCACTAATCGAATTTTCTCGAACATGTGACCTAACCAGTAATTTTCTTGTGCCCGAAAACGACAGAAAGCCAAATTTCGTCAAAATCGTTAAAGCTGTTTTCTAGAGAAACTTAGCTTAACCCACAGTGACCCAAAAATGACCCACTAATCGAATTTTCTCTAACATGTGACCTATCCCAGTAGTTTTCTCGTGCTCAGAAACGGTTGTATATAAAATTTAGTCAAAATCGATTGAGCCGTTTTTTAGATATAATTAGCTTGACCCGGCACATTATGATCCAAAATGACTCACTAATCGAATTTCTCGAACACATGACCTAGCCCAATGGTTTTCTTGTGTTCGAAAATGGTAAAATACAAAATTTACTCAAAATCGTTAGAGCCGTTTTTAAGATAAAATTTACATATACACACAATTTTTGCTCGTTGTATAATATTAGATAGATATAAAATCAATCGATATATTATAGATTGTAACTTGTATCCTTAAACATACCTACAGTTTTTTGTTTGTTACGGGAAACTATTGTGCATTTATAAGTAAAAATTTCAGTTACATTTAATGCACTCAAATGATATCTTGCTTTTTAACACGTTCACTCCGGCGCCGAAATTCAAATTTTTCACTGTGAGACGGAACTCGAATTCATGTTTTGCTTCATCTGACGGCGCGGTACTTTCGCTTATTCAGAGACAGTATGTAATGACCCGCCCATCTCATATTTATCGAAACTCCTCCCTGTTCTGAAAGTCTTTTTTAAATTGGCGTTCTACATAGGTTTCCCAAGTTTATGTGCGGTAAATATCTTTCAATTGTACGAATTTATTATAAAATGTCTTACAATCTAAAAAAATATGGTAGAAATGCATTTCCTGTAAGGTAGGAGTCACGTCCTTACTCAATGATGTTTTTTGAATGAAAACGAGAACTCTCGTTTCCCATCGTGAATGTGTCTTTTATATTGATTTGTTTTTACAACTGAATTTTCTGATATTTAAGTTTGACCCAACTCTAGTGCACGCCGTCTAAGAAACAGTCGATTGTGACGCACCTGCAGTGCATGCCTTCTATAGAACAGTCGAGTGAGACCCACCGGTGATGCACGCCGCCTGATGAGACAGTCAAGCGTGACCAACCGGTGATGCACGCCGCCCGCTTGATGGGACAATCGAGCGTAACTCACTGGTGATGCACGTCGGCGTGAACGTCTTAAATAATTATGAAGTACATGCTATATAAGTGAAAACACACTGAAGAAAGTCGAGCTCAAAGAAAAATATACGTACACATAAAAGCATAGCTGCCAACTTTTACACTTTGTTCTTAAACTAAAATTTTATAGTAAATATTGTCGTATTAATCGTAGAAATCTCACGATTAAACAAAGCGAAAATCTCTATTAAATTTTAGTGGTAGCAAAAAAGCGTAAAAGTTGGAAGCTATGCGTAAAGGTATATAAGACAATTTTTATTTATTATTTATTTATTTATTTATTTTTAGCATTTTATTGTTGTTAAAGCCACCTGTATTCATATAAACTTGTTGATAAATGATCAATACACGTCGTCTCTAAGTTATGAAGCAGAGTCATAAATCACTTATAGTGAAGCATACAAGATTACATACAATCTCATAAAACATGATTTTAAGTCAAGTTGTGAATAATCATTTAATCCTTTTCCACGCCTTGCAAGCGCAGTAAATCATATTTTACATAATAATGTTACGATATGCCCTTAGTAGAATACAGACTCGCTTTACTAATTCATGAAACAACGTTTAAAATTTTTCACCATTATGTACAACTTTACAAATCTGGACTTCTTCAGAAAATTAATATTCCCTTGGATGTTGGCCAAAAAACAAATGAACAAAAGGGTTTTCTTGTTTTATTGCTTACATATATTTTTATAAGCTATCGTGTGGTTCTTTGTTCGTAATGGTATTAAGCAGATGGAATTTTGTGTATGTGATTACTTACGTAAAATGGATTTAAGTAATGTTAATGATCTTCTTAAATGCGATTTTTGGCTACAATTGTAAACAGAAATTCACATCTGAAGAATAATAAGAAAAGTTATCATGAAGTATGCATTTATCGAAGAATCATTGATTATACATTGATAATATCAAATATTTGTATTTTTAGGTTATACAAAAATTATTATTTGATAATATTGTGACAAAGTATCTAAATATTTTTTTTTATTTGCAATTAGAAAATATTGTCTAGATAAGTAACATGTTAAAATTTTTAAACCTTCGGTTCCCAATGCCCCCATTAGAGTGCACAGTTTTCTATTCCATAATTGTTAAACAATTATCGCAAGCAACTTCAGGCCCATATTTTTACTTCTTGAGGAAACTTATGAAGGCGTTCATATTTAATCCACGCCTGTTGTTATAATCAGATGCTTTTTACTTATGGTTCAAAAATCATCGTGCTCTTTTAACCCTTTATATCCTAAATTATGAATTCATAAAAATTTCTTCTTCTAAAGCATTTTTCGTGAAATTTTGAAACTACATTAGAATATTTACACAATCATTTAACAAATTTAAGAAGGATTTTGCCAATTAAAATTAATTAATTAAATTTCAATTTATAGGGATTTTGTGCAATATTTATTCCACTCAAATCTTTTATTAAAATTATTTTTTAGTATTTTATAGAATTGGGAAATGTTCAAATATAATGAATGCTGTTACAGTAGAAACATAGAAATATTTCCTAACTGAAACTTTTCCCCCACAATCTTTCAGCGTCAGGAAAGTTGAAAAGATGCAAATGAAAAACAAATCATCCTTTTAAAAATATTTTTGTTTTGTGCAAACAATAATGCTTTTGGAACAAGATAAAATAAAGTATCTATAGCTCATTCTAAACTGTATTGCTACTAATCAATGTATTAAATTAATTTTATAACAAGTTATTTTAATGGTACTTTAAAGTACAGTCATTCAGGGTAACTTTGATCCACATTTTGTCTATTTTGTTATGCCACACTCTTATTTTAAGAATATTGTTGCAACTAGGGGCATAAAAGAGAAGAAATGATCCTAAATTATTGTATGACTATAAAAAATTAAGGAATAATAATGATAAAAGCAATGATAAAAGCAATAAAAAACGAATTTTTAACCTCGTTCAAAGTTACCCAGCTATTTAGGGTAACTTTGCACGATATGGTAAATATTATCTAAAATAATTCAATATAAAAAAAAAAGGATTATAGTCAGGACAATTTTGAACTCCAAAAAAGTTTTCAGATATGTAAAAACTCCGAATTTACATTTCCCAACATCACAAGATTTGTATAATTTATGATATTACAACAAATATTATGCATAAGAAAAGTGGAAGAAGAGAACCATGAATATTTAGAAGAAAAAAAAAACTGATTATTGTTCATATAAAATATAAAAATGCAGTGAAAATTGTTCTTCAATTTTTTAACTCAGTAATATATCCATAGTTACAGTAATACATACTACTACTAGTATTATTCAAACAAGAATAAAAAATGTCTAATGTATGAAATATCAAATTTGAGTAGCTCCGCCCCGAATAACGCCTTTAAACGAATTTTATGTATTTTACACATATTTGTGAAAATATTTACATGTTATATCTAATGCACACTTTTGGCATTTATATAAAATATACGAGCAAATATGGGAAATTTTTGACAGTATCACCTATAATCAGTAAATTATAAACATCAGTATAACATTGAGCCGGCTCAAAGTTACCCTGAAAATGTGGTAAAATGTTAGTGCCTTCTTATTTTACATTTTATTAACTATTAATAAATACATAATCACAAAATATTAACACATTTACAACATTTAAATAATAATATGTCTGATAAATGAATATATTGTTACTTACTATGAAAATTTAATTGGATTACAACAACTTCAAAACAGCATTCAAAATTAACTTGAAAACAGTACTTCAGAAAAATAGTTAGATGATGCAATTAATTGCGCATAATATTGCTAATTTATTTTCTAAAATAAAGAGTAGAATTCCCAGCTTAAAACCTTGCCAACAGAGCACAGTTCTGGAGTATATTTAGTCTTTTGGAGTCAAAAATATTGAAAATTAGGATGTGGTTCAAAGTTACACCCCATGGTTCAAAGTTACCCTGAATGACTATACCGTTTTAAACAGGTTCTGATGAGTACCGTTTTGAAAGTACCGTTATGAAACCGTTATGTTACCGGTCATAACGGGCTAACTAACGAGCCGCCAACGTTGCATTGAAATTTGTGTTTGCCATGAAATGTAAAAGGTGCGTATGGATATATTTTCGCAATTTCTCTTTAGTATAACAGTTTCAAATGAGTACTGTATGAAAATTGTTCAGCAATCATGACTCCAGTATCCAAAATACACTGCAGTGTGTGATATTATAACAACCAAATGAAAACAAATCATTAATATTCCATACGTTTGTTTTATTTAGAAAATAAAAAACTAAAAACCATTGAAAAAATTAAAAATGTTCCAAAAGTTTCCATGTAGGAACAAAAGCGTTAAAAGTAATTATTCATCTTTTGTAGAACATAATACATAAGCAATAAAATATTTTATGGAATGATATTTTAAATAACGCTTCAATAATAGAATAATGTAATGGATATTAAACTAAACATACACTTTAAATGAATAATATCGAAATTTTTGACACTTTTTAAATATTTGAGTCTTGTAATTCATAAGCATAAGGAACACTTTTAAGAAGTCGTTAAAAACTCGTTCTCGGTTTTTAATATGAATACGTTCTTAAAATTTATATAGATTTATAAACAGGAAAGGGGATAGCCGGATAAGCATTGGAAACATGCCTTTCATTCAAATTTCCCGACTTTTTCCTAAGTGTGGCTACCTATCTGACAATATATTTCCCCTATTATCACCCTATAAATATTGATATTTAATGAGATAAAAATGTTTTTTCGATTTTTTAAAAACGGATTTTCTCAAAAACTGCTGCGCGGAATTTCATGCCCTTAATTGAGGATATGTAGATACCAAATATGCATAACTGGTAAATTTTGTATAATTTTCTGTTTATAAAATCTGTGTGAAATAGCGAAATAAAAATAAAAAAATAATAAAAATCATATCTTTTGGTTATCCGAAAATTACCATTTTCTTGTAAAAAATTCTTCATATGTGCCCGTATATTCTATATAAATGCTGAAAGTTTGCGTTGGGTACTACATATAAATATTTTCAAAAATGTATATTAAAATTAAATGAAAGTCATTTTGAGGCGTTATTTGGGGCGGAGCTACTTAACTTCGACATCCGAAGAATTTTTGGAACAAAGTCAGCCGACAATATGTCAACTGATGTATTTTAGATTCCATTAGGCATATAAGCCTTGCTTTTCAACTTCATATTTATTTTGATATCGACAGTGTTGAGAATGTTGGTCACGTGTTCATTAAAATTTAAAATTCAGCAATTCGGCAACTGTTTATTCCAAAAATTCTTCGGGTGTGAAAGTTGAAAAGCTCCGCCTTAAATAACGCCTTAAAATAAATTTCAATAATTTTAATATACATTTTGGTAAATATTTATATGTTGTACCAAACGCAAACTTTCGGCATTTATATAGAATATACGGGCACATATGGGGAATTTTTTACAAGGAAATGGTAATTTTCGGATAAGCATAAGATATGATTTTTATTTTTTTTTAAATTTTTATTTCGCTGTTTCACACAGTTTTTATACACAGCAAATAATACAAAAATGACCAGTTATGCATCTTTGGTATCTATATATCCTCAATTAATGCCATGAAATTCCGTGCAGCAGTTTTTGAGAAAATTCGTTTTTTAAAAAATCGAAAAAATATTTTTATCTTATTAAATATCAGTGTTTACAGCGTGATAATAGGGGAAATATATTGTCAGATATGTAGCTACATCTGGGGAAAAAATCAGGAAATTTGATTGAAAGGCATGTTTCCAATGCTTATCCGGCTGTGCCCTTTGAAAAGATATTTAACAGATACTGTTATTTATTTACAGAAAAAAAAGAGAGAGAAAAAACATTTACTATTAACTTCTTAAACTACGATTTACGTTTCAATAGCCTGTGTCCAAAACGCAAACAAGATCGCGCAGTCCTCGAGCCATTCGACGGTTCGGCAAATCGGTCCTATGTTGTACCAAACGCGCACGACTTACGGACAGTGTTGCCATTGGGCTACTTTTTTTAAGTTCAGTTTTCTTAATTGGCACGCCTTTTTTAAAATAGTAAAATTCGACTTATTTAATAACATGTAAATGAAAGCGCAGGCAGGGGGAAATTTACCATTTCAAAAGAGCTGTGCCAGTCAAAAAATCTGAATTTTTAAAAAGTAGCCCACTATGGCAACACTCCTTACAGAATGTAAATACATGTGTAAGATACAACTGGTTTAATTTTGTGGAATATTTGATAAGTAATTACAACGCGATGTAATAATTGTGGTACATATGCCACAAAATGTTTATTAGTAATCCCGTTAGCCTTTACTGTCGTTCCACGGTCCATGCCCGTGATATTTACATTTGGTTTGATCATTGTTCCAGGGGCCATGCCCGTAATATTTACATTTGGCCCGACCGATGTATTACAGGCCAGGCCCGTGATAATCAGTTTTGGCCCAAAAAGGAAAGCACGTGTCTCACACGTTGTTGTAGGTTAAAGGGTTAACTTCGCCTCAAATTATCGTATAAAAATGTGACGTAACGGTACAAAACTATCAGTTATTACGTCTACTGATTAATGCTACATATAAAATTTATTTAAAGGATCATCTCCATATTACAGAAAAATAATTAAATGCGTGTCTATTTATAACATAGCTGCCAACTTGTACGGATTTTTGCTACCACTAAAATTTAACAGAAAATTTTGCCTAATTCAATCGCCGAATTTCGATGATTAAATAAGGCTGAAACTTCTATTAAATTTTAGTGGTAGCAAAAATCCGTACAAGTTGGCAGCCATGTTATAAGCATAACTCAAAAACTGCTTTGCGGAATAAGCTATAATTCTGGATTCTATTTGCATCTTTGAAGACGAATTTTAATAGAAAATTTCGTAGGTTACTTATTCATAGTTTTTTTGAAAAAGAAAATTTTGAAGCTGTATATGATTTGAAATTAATTTTTCCAAGCAAGTATGACTTATAACTTCAAAATCCTTTAACAGAAATCAACATCCTGCAGCTACAAATATGCTACTCCATAATTGTAGCTCATTCCGCAAAGTAGTTTTGGGGTTATGCTTCAAAAAGTACCCGTATTCTAAACTGTTTTGCAACTATTAAAATTTAATTTAAAGGTAAAAGCACCAGTAGTGCCCACTTCAGAACATTTATCTAATTATTGCTTATAGTCCAGGCAATAGAGACCGTATAGGGACTCTACCTAGAAAATTTAATGATAGTACTGGAAATCGGCTTTCTAGATATTTTTGGGTCGCTGAATCCGAATTTGTAACTTCCCACCAAAATTTAACCCGGCAACCCCCCCCCCCCACAAATTTTGGTAAAAAGTCCCCCAAAAAGGTTTTTATTAAACAATTCCATTGTTTTAATGTTTTAGGGGAAAAGTAGCTAGAAATTCAGAAAGTAGACAAAATTTGCAACAAATTAGATATATGACATTATGACTTAGGATGAAGGGGAAGGGGGGATCTGCCTCGGAACATGCGCCGCAGTGCTGCGTGGACTAAGTTGCGATATTCCACTTAACTACTCACACGTTTACATTAGCCCTCCAATCTTCCCTCCGAACTTTCTCTATAAGGTTTACTTTAAGTTTTTTGGGTCGCTGAATCCGAATTTTTAACTTACCCCCAAAATCCCCCCCCGGACCCCCCCCAAGTAGTTGTTTTTAACTTAAATTTCTTATTGTTTTAGGTGAAAAGCATTACAAAATTCAGAAACTAGACAAAGTTTGCAACAAATAGGATATATGACATTATGACGTAGGATAAACGGGGAGAGAGGGGGCTGCCTCAGAACATTCCCCGCGCACTTTTCTCAAAAACCAAAATTTTTCAAAAAATCAATTTTTTGGGAGGTTGCCGGGTGAAATTTTGGTGGGAGGTTACAAATTCGGATTCAGTGACCCAAAAAACATCTAGAAAGCCGATTTCCAGTTTTATCATTAATTTTGCCAGATAAAATCCCCTATTGCCTGGACTTCATCATTTAGTGCACGTAGCGCCGCAGTGTATGTTCCGAGGCAGCCCTCACCCATCCCGTTCATCCTAATTCATAATGTCATATATCCTATTTGTTGCAAATTTTGTCTAGTTTCTGAATTTTGTAATGCTTTCCCCCTAAAACAATAAGAAATTTAAGTTAAAAGAAACTATTTGTGGGGGGTTTCGGGGGGAAAATTTGGGGAAAGTTAAAAATTCGCATTCAGCGACACAAAAATAACCTTATAGAGAAAGTTCGGAAAAAAATAAAGTAAACCTTATAGAGAAAGTTCGGAGGGGAGATGGGAGGGCGAATGTAAACGTGTGAGTGGTTAAGTGGAATTGCGCAACTTAGTTTACGCAGTACCACGCGCATGTTCCGAGGCAGATCCCCTCTTTCCCTTCATCCTAAGTCATAATGTCATATATCTAATTTGTTGGAAATTTTGTCTACTTTCTGAATTTCTTTGATTGAAAGGATTTAGTCAATCAGATTTTTTTCAGTCGTTTTTCAGAAATGCATTTTGGGCTTGTTTTTAAACTTTAAAAATTAGTGGCCCACTACTGGTACATGGCCCACTATTGCTGCCATCGAAATGCTCAAGGTTAGAAGACATGAGATGTGATGTCATCACTAATCGACCGACTTCTCCCTAGTGTTGGAATTCACACCGGAAATTTTAAATAGCAATTTTCTGTTATTTTATTTGTGGAATATATATCCCCCTTATAAAACAATAATAACTATTTAAGCCAATAAAAATTCAGCCAGATGCGGAACTCCACAGTGTTGCCGCATCTGGCTGATTTTTTATTGGGGGATTCCAAATTCTACCAGTAAATTTAAATAGCGATTATTTTTTTATAAGATGATAGATATTCTACAAATAAAACAAAAGAAAATTGCTATTCAAAGTTTTCGAGTGTGAATTCCAACACTAGTGAGAAGTCGGTCGATTAGTGATGACGTCACAACTCCTGTTCTCAGGCCTTGTGTATTTTGGTAGCAGTGCCACTATAGGTGCCTTTACATTAACATTAGGAGTTTCGAACTCTAGATCAACATAATTTCTAAACAACTTGACAAAAAAAATCACGTTTTGTACACTAATGTAAAATTTATCAAGGAAATCAAATAGGATGTCAAAATTAGATGTTATTGTTAGTTAACTTTTACACTTCTGCACAATTTTTATATGTAGCCAATCCGTAAGCAAGTTTTAAACACATCATTAATCAGTTGACTTGTTGCTAATCAATTGGTATCCGTCACATTTTCAACCGTTGATTTCCGGCGAAATGAAAACAAAATTTTAATGTTTAAAAATAAACAACTTAGCCCGTTCGGGACCAGCATCTTTTAGAAGAGTTTTAAACGGTTGGCACCACTTTTTATTAAATAGTTTATTTTATTAATCACAGAAATGTCTTAATTTAAAATGGCGTGTTTTACTTTTCTTTTTTTGCTGGTATCAAAAACAAGAGCTCTAAGCTTCTTTTGAAGCTGCATATATGCACCCATGGTCCCGAATTGGTTAATCCCTTTGAAAATATTCTACTCTTCACGAAAAATTATCTATTAAGTGGGAATTTTTGACAAAATGACTTTTTTATTGAAATCAGAAGTATTGTATATTAAGAAACATAATGCAAGCTGTTATTTTATGTGGTTAAGAAATTATACAGCAAATAAAATGAAAACTCTACTTGAAAACAATAGTAAACAATATTTTAAAACTTTTCTCCTGGAAAATATACATTTTGCCGCTTATGATAATTTAGCTGAAAAGGCTCGATATTTCGCATTATACGGTATGCAGAATTCATTTTCATGGGATTTTTAAAATAAAACTATACATTTCCTTATTCATAACGCTTGATTTTATGAAATCTCCAAAGAAATGACTCAAGAATTCAAAACCATACTTTTGTGTTTAAATGTGTGTCTCATCAATTATATACGAACTTTGTTTACAAATATGTTCCTTTTTACTGACGATTTCGTGAACATTTGACCTCGTTTATGGCTTCTATTTTAGAGCTCAAAATCCCAAGAGAGATATAAAATGTAAGAAACGATGCTCTAAAAATGTCACTTTTTTCGATAGCGAAATAACTTTCGTCATTTTTTTATAAACAAAAATCACAACGAATCCAGAATACAACTAAAATTTACAGCTTTTTAAAAGTAAATATTAGACCTACTTATTTGCTTTCTCAACACTTATAATTTTAAATAGCTGTGAAAATTATATTGATATGTAATCATACAATTCGTATACTTGAAAGTTCCATTCTTGGTTTAGTCATTAAATTAACAAATAGGGTGCATGTCGTATTACTAGAAACAAAAATAAATAGAGAATTGAAGTAAAATTTAATCTCCGAGATGGCCTGTTATTGCAAATGCTACGATAAACATTATTTTCACGAAATTTTGTTTTCGTAAATGGTACCAAAACTGAAATTAAATTTTTAATACGGAAAAGTACAATTGCTTTTCTAACATGTTTCTTTTTATGTGCTTTCGTAATTATAGAAATACATAGCACCTATAGTCGTCGTTCGGTCCGTCTGTCTGTATATCTGTATGTCCGTCCCCGTATAACAGAGCAAAATCTACCCAATCGAATGGTCTGAAAATTTAAATATATGATTGTCGCAAAATTTTGTCGAGTCATTTCCAATTTTATGAAAATCGGAGGTATAGTTTAATTACAGGGACAGTCAAAATTTTCCGTTACATTACGGCCAATGGGAAAAAATTATTTCAAGTGCATTTTAATTATGTTACAGCCTTTCGAACAAAATGAAACTGATATGCACTTATGCAGGGCACTAAAATATACATTCAGTAAAATATGCGGTGCAAAAAATGTTTAGAAAACTAGGTATAGTACGAACGCACCTCACTTGCCACGCTTGACGTGCAATTTCCAACTTGTTAATTTTATTTTAAAAAAAAATTGAATTTCTAATGGCGTAATTACTGTGCCACCTCCCCTGAATACTAGATCTGCGAGACCTGGCAAGAAAAAAGCGGATTTTTTTTTTTTTTTTTTTTTTTTTTTTTTTACGTTTGTACTCTCCCCTGAATTTAAACATCATTATTTTAATGAAATATTTCTTTTACTTATTTAAACTGATAAAAATAATGTGGAGAAAACTTTTAGGAAATATTCGCATTGAAATTCCAGGGACGATACATACGCCGATGATACTACGCCTACGCAGATGCAATTTTTTTATCAGTGCGTAGGCCTGTATTCTGTGGACGGCGACTGAACTTAGAAATACGTCCCTCCCGCTCCTGAAAAAAATTAAAGCGTGCCCACTGAACGGCTTATCTTATTTTTATGATCTTCTTTAAATTTATAAATTAATATAGTTCTGAAAATTATATCGTTGAATAATTCATCAATAACTGAAAATTAAAAATTGTATCCTCGCATAAGTAATTACACAGAATATCGAACCAGATGTATTATTTACAGATTAGGATAATTTTGAAACATAGAGAAGGGATGCAAGTGCTGCGCCACGAATGGCTGATTTTCACCCATAAATTTTAATAGTCTTCTTCAACTTATTAAATTTCGGAAATTCTGCCATTAAATAAGATGAGAAATATTATAAAAATTTAGTGGTAGTAAACAGCCATTTGTGGCGCAGCTCTTACATCCCTGATACAGCCAGATAGTGCACGCTCAAATAAATATTAGTATAAATGTTTAGAGATATGAATTAACTTGCATAATCACAACGTATATTTAACAAATGTTTTTTTAAACAGATTTCAAGCTTTTTGCGCTAGATGGGCTCAACTATCTGAATAAACTTTTAAAAACATAGAACAAAAAAGCTGTTTGCACTAAAGGCATTGTCCGGATGCGGGATGTTTTCAACCGCAAAAGTAGTTATGAACAATATCCCTAATAAAGAGTGATAGAATGAATTCGCCTATGAAATATTCGCAAATAGGAATGATTATACGAGACATCACTACTCGGTGGCTCCTCTATTCCACTAAACTCATCAATTTGGAGGGTAAAACAAGTTACTACACTGTTAAAAATCTGCTGCAATCTGTTAATAAATTAGAGTGGTTTTATACAAAACCATAATTTTATTTTATTCTCACCATAATATGGCCAATAATATGAGCAAGCAGTGTTGCCAGTGGGCTACTTTTTTAAAATTCAGATTTCTTGATTGCCACCACTTTTTTGAAACGGTGAAATTACCTTTCTTTAAACCTTAATTAATATGTCCTTAAATAAGGCGCATTTTACCATTTCAAAAAAGTGGTGCCAATCAAGAATCTGAATTTAAAAAAAGTAGCCCATCTGGCAACACTGTGGGCAAGTAACCGTTATCTTTAAAAACGGTCGAATTGCTGGACAGTTTACTGCAGATTTTTAACAGAGTGCGTAGAGGAGATCACTTTGTTCTCCAGCTTTTGTTTTTGTGGTAGGAAGTTTAAAAAATCATTTATTGCGGCTTCTGCGTTTACGAAATTCGTACGCAACATTCACTCAGTAATTTCTCCAGCATGTTTTATCGACTTTGACAAAAAAAATCAGTAATAGCGATGAGTTCATAAAAGCCACCTTAACTTAGTAACAATAAAAATTAATTTATGGAAAATAAGCAGTAGTTTTTCTTAAGTGAAAGGTTCTGGAAGAAAAGGGGAACGAATTATGATAGCATCAATAAATCGATGAGAAATTATCCATGAGGAAAAAAGCAAATGTTCATCCAGTATTTATGTCGAATGGTTATCAGGCAATTAAAGCAGTTATTAACAGATAATTGATATAGACAGAGCCTAGATAGAGCCCGATAGAGCCTAGAAACGCTCGATGGAATATTGATGAGCACCTATCTAGGTTCGGGAACGCACTGAAAAACAACAGAATCGGCCAATAGGACAGCTGCAAAAAAAAAAAAAAATTACCAGGTGGTGACTAAAGTCAACCTTTTAACCTGAATCAAGATCACTGATGAATCAAGATCACTGATTATTCAAGGTTGCCACGCTTCAAGGAATTTTCCAGTCCAAATATAATTATTTTTTTTATCTAAAAATATATCTAAATTAACTGCACGAAATTTCGCCTGATTTAAAGAGAGATTCTTTGTAGGGAAGTACTGGTGCCGAAGAATTTCCTCGTCTGGAAATTTCCTGTAGCGTGGCAACCCTGTTAATGTTTCTGAATTTTTTCTCGGACTTTACAGTTAGCTTTTGTCGTTTAAACAACTCCCCGTTCAATCCTATTTTTTTAGGAATCCAGGTGTTATCACATTTAAACCGGCATCCTCATTGATTTGAAGAGGGCTCAGGACTCTTAGAATTGGAAAACAGAATAAACAAAGACCGTTTTCAACATTTAATATCTTAAAATGTATTTTATTGTGAGAAATAATTTTTATTGAAATTTAAGGATACAAGTATGTTCTTCCATTTCATGTATTTAAAAAAATTGCGAGATGCAGAATTATCATTTACATTGGGCTCCAATCTGTTAGAGATTTGTTGAGCAGAAAATTGGCATAACAGATTACGCTCAGGATTACAAAATAAATTTTGCAACTAGAATGAAATATTTAGTGCCTACTTATACTTCAGATAGTGATAATTAACCTGAACCTAAATAAATTTGTATTTAAAGCAATTTTATATTTTTAATACAAATTTGTATATAGATAATGCAAAATTTAGAAAATTTCAACAGTATAATCACCTAAAAAATTATGTTTTTGAACAATAAAAAGGAAATTTTCTGTTCGGTTTGTACAGACTAATACCGGGTGAGCAAAAAGTCCGTATAAACTTTAAAAAATCATGAAAACCGAAAAAATAACTGAAATGAAAAACTGTTTGCAGGATTAGCATCTATAGGTCACGGGAATTTTTTTAAAACAGAAATAAAAAATAACTCAAAAAACAGCCGACAGATGGCGCTGTTTCGTGCTATTTTGGTGGAAATATGCAAATGAAACGGTTATAAGAACTTGCGCTCCTAATCTAGAACTAGTTCACCTAAAATAACTTCACCAACAAGGCTTTATCCTTCATACTTAGCATCCTTGATCAAGTTACACGGCTCACAACGGTGAACTAGTTCTGGATTAGGAGAGCAAATTCTTAAAACCGTTTCATTTGTATATTTCCACAAAAATCGCACGAACCAGCGCCATCTGTCGGCTGTTTTTGAGTTATGTTTATTTCTGTCGTACAAAAATTCCCGTGACCTACAGATGCTAATCCTGCAAACAGTTTTTCATTTCGGTTATTTTTTCGGTTTTTATGATTTTTTAAAGTTTATACGGACTTTTTGCTCACCCGGTATGAAACATATGTTTCGAGAATTTCATGAAAAAATATTCAGAAGTTTTTGAGACATCATGCACGTTATGTACAGAAACGTCATTTGTAGAAAAATGACTTCAAAGTTTCGGAAACACTGCTTCAGCTACTAAACGGGTATAATTCTAAAAGCCATAACTTCTGTTCTAAAGAGAATTTCAAGGATACAATTGTTCAGAAAAAGTAAGAGTTTAACATCTAAAAAAATTTAAATTTCGAAAATTTTAAGGCAGGGCTCCCAAATGGTCCGCCAACTGAATACCAATAAATTTTAACAGAAAATTTTATGGTAGGTTTGCGCTAGAATTAACTTTCAAAGGTGGTTCCGGGGCGGTTTGTAAGAGAAATCTAAAAAGAAAATTTTCTAAATTAATATTGGTATTCAGTTGGCGGACCATTTGGGAGCCCTGTTTAAAGCTTTAAGAGTCCTGAGATCCATTATGTGGTGGCAGGATTTCCTTCCTTGCGTCTACGATTTTTCACTCTACTGCCTTTGCAGCCACCAGGAACTTATTATGTCATTTATTTTTATTTTATCTGTCTTTATTTAAACTGCTGTGTTCCAATCTTTTGGCATGGCGTTAGTGGACATTTTTTTCCATGGGAGCGACGAAAGTTCCATACTTCAATTTCTCCACTAATTTAAGAGAATGGATTTAAATCATCATAATATCATTTAATGATTAAATGAAATTAAGGAATTCACAAAATAGTAAATTCTTTTATAATCATCCTCATTTATATAATTCTGGAAAATATATTCGTGTTAGCGCTCTGTCGATAAATGTCTGAACGTCAACTCTTTTTTCTGTTGAATATTTTCTGTATCCCGCCAAGCTTTCAGTACAAATTGGACTTCAGTATCGTTATTTGTTCATTTGTTTTTTAAATTAAAAAAAAAATTATAAATTTCTACCCATCAACAGAGGGATTAACTAATCCCTCTATTTCCCAGTTTTCTTATAAAATTACGTATTATTTTTATTTGGTATTTTTGATTAGAGCAGCAGTATCTTTTACATTAAATTTTTTGTATATTTACATTTTACACGAATTAAATTGTAAATATGCTACTTTGAGTTTAGCTTATCCGCTTCTACTATTGGTGTTTTTGAAATCAATAGCCTTATCATTTAGAGTGCTTCAAAGTAAAAAAAAAAAAAAAAAAAAAAAAAGGGAAATTAGTAAAGAAAGAAGAACTTTTTACTTAGTTAAATAAAAATAAAAATGCACTAAGTAATAATTAAAACAAATATTCTAAGATAAAAAAAGAACATACACAGTGCATGATCTGATGGTACTAGTTATCTGTATAAATATTTTTTTAAAATAAAATATATATGCCTGAGATAAATCAGAAAAACTAGGTGGGATTTTGAAGATGATAATGTTGCAAAATTTTCTTTAAAACCCAAGAGAAAGAAAGGTATTTTATAAAGGTTTCTTTTTTCTAAAATTTCATAAAGAGCTTTAGATTTTATTATTTCATCTATTGTATCTTATTCCATTAAGAAAGACGTGAATGGAACTAGGTATTTTATTTAATGTTGAAAGTGTTCTAATTACATTCTATGGACTTCAGAAACAATGGGTGAAGAAAATGGAGTTTCTATTAGCAATATTTTGTAAAAACGTGCCTTATATAGCTAATTTCAGAATAATCAAAAAGAATAATAGGAGAGAGTAGCCGAATTTGGAACATTTCACTTAATTTCAGGTGTCACTTCAATTTTGGAATATCTGCAAAATATCACTACACGTGCTCAAACTATTCATCTACTAACTAAATAACTCTTTAGAACAATTTCTTTTTGAAAATCTTAAGTTTTATTTTAATTTGAAAATTTTGTCAAAAGTGGTCCAAATTCAGCGACTGGTCACCTAAGTTGGAACCCAGTCTCCTAAATTCGACCAAACAATATTAGGCTGTTTTAATGAGTACGGAATACAACTAATTTTATTAAAAGCAAAGTTTGTAATTAAGTAAACAATGAAACAAAAGAACAGCAATGAAATATAATAAAATCAAATGTCTGTAGTTCTTCCCTTCCGTCATTTTTTTCCAATTGAATTACTCCTATTTTTTAAAACTTGATATTCCAATTGCTTTTGTGCTTTGAGAGCTTCCTTTTTGACCTTTTTTTATATTTTTATTTCAAGGTTTACTTTATATAACGAAGATGTTAATACAGTTCCCTCCGTACTTTGACTTAACTGATTCTAGCAAGGGAGATAACATTTCTAATGATTCTTTGTCTTTTTGGGGGGTGGGGGATTGTACCTGCAGCCTTCTTGCAGGTCAATCTTTTCACAACTTACTCTTTTCTTTTCGTTTCCTAGATCTTTTACAACTTTCGCTGTCACTGATGTTTCTCTTCCAGACTGTCTTCGTCATATTCATCATTGTTTGTACCCTCTAGTTTTAGTAGGTTTCACATGATTACTTATTCTGACTCCGAAATCTCACTAGCAAGAGAATTAACGAATCTATCTGCAGTGCCTGTCTCCTCGTCAGGAATAAGTGCAGAAGTAGGTGCAAAATGATGACTTTTAAAAACATGCCTGTTAGGAGACCAAATGCCGCTTCCTTTAAAATCTCGGACGGCGGTTTCAACGGTTGCTGCTCTGTTGTAATTGGTAGTTAAAAGCTGGGGGACCTACAATGATGTTAGAGGAAATCTTTTTGAGCTCGAAGCCACGATTTTTGAACGTCTGCGTAATAAAGCAACATTCAAAGGTTGCAATCTGTGGGCTGTATGTCCAGGTAATTGCAATATAATAATGTTATTTTCCCGAGGGAAAACTTTATCCTCAACTTTTTTGCTATATTTCGAATAGCCCGGGGGAAAATGCCTGAATTCAACACTGTAAATCAAATACTACGTAGGAATAAAAAATTTAAAGAAAGTAAATACAAATTCCGTCAAAAAAAAATACAAACAAAATTTATTGCTTAAACCTGTAAAAGATATTTTTATAGGCCTAAACCGTATAAAGAAATTTATCCACATGTATAAAAAAATTAATTAAAATCTTCAAAAACTTGAATGGAGGTAGTAATCCATTATAATATATTACAAAATAAAAAAAAATACTGTCCAAAATGTACAGCCATCGAAATTTATTACTTACTTTTCAAATTTATTATCGTATATCTGGTCCAATTTAAGCAACTCAAATTGGCTCAATTAAGACAACTGCACCATTTCTTAAAAGTCCTTCCAGCCAGTGCCGGGAGGAAGAGGTAGCTTTCATAATCCTTATTTAAAAAAAGCCAAATTATATCATTCAAACACACGAAGCTCAATTTAGTAAAAACCGAATATAGGAGATTCAATACTAATTTTTATCAATATAATGAATGAGAATTTCGCGAAATTAGTCAGCTTTATCCAAGCTGCTTTTCTTTAAAGTAACATATATTTGGCTGCCAAATTCGGCAATTTCTTAAAGTACCTGTCATTTTAAGACAACATGGTGGATGAGGCTAAGCAGTGAACTTGGCCGAGACCTTAGTAATCGCTGTGCACATGTTCACTCACATCGGAATCGGTTAATATATAGGAGTGCTGTCGCATGCAAAAAATCAGATTTTTCAAAATGTCACCCACAATAGAAATTGAAACTGCTATATCTGAGCCATTTTTTAAGGTAAAGACAAACAAAAAATGCTCCTGAATCCTTATATCAAGGTCAAATACTTAAGAAAGAAACCTTTTTCAATTTCTAATTTTTTTTGCACCTCATTTTAAATATATATATATTTTTTAATTTAATGGTCGCCATTTTGAAACAAGATGGCTGATGAATCTGGCCAGCGAACTTGGTCGAGGTGTTGATGTATACTATCCACATGCCTTCTTACATCGAAATAGGCGAATACGTGTGTTATCGCGTGACAAATACAAGATCGTTTCAAAATGTTAGCCATGCTAGAAATTCAAAGTGCTATAAATCAACCATTTTTTAAGATATAAACAAAAGAACAAATTTTCAGAAACAAAAAGTGCTCCGGAATCTTTGTATCAAGGCCAAACACATAAAAAAATCTTTTTCATTTTCCAATTATTTAATACCTCATTTTGAATTTTAAATTTTATTTTTTTTTAAATGGCAACCCTTTTGAAACAAGATGGCGAATAAAGCTGGCCAACGAACTCGGTCGAGACATTGGTATGTACCATGTACAGACCAAGTTACATCCAAATAGGTTCATAATTACGCCTGTTATCGCGTGACAAAAATCAGGTCGTTTTAAAATGCCAGCCACAAGAGAAATTCAAAATGCTATTACTCAGCCATTTTTTTTAGATATAGACGAAAGAAAAACTGTTCCGGAATCTTTGTATTAAGGTCAAACACATACAAAAAAAATCTTTTTCACTTTCCAATTTTTTGGTATCTCATTTAAATTTTTTTATTTTTTGATTTCTTTAAATGGCCGCCATTTTGAAACAAGATGGCGGATGAAGCCGGCCAACGAACTCGGTCGAGATATTTGTATGTACTATGTACACACCAAGGTACATCGAAGTCGGTTCATAAATACGCCTGTTATTACGTGAGAAAAATCAGGACGTTTCAAAATGTCAGCCACGCTAGAAATTCAAAATGCTATAACTCAGCCATTTCTTAAGACATAGACGAAACAAAAACTGCTCCCGAATCTTTTTATCAAGGTCAAACACATAAGAAGAAAATATGTTTTCAATTTTTAATTTTTTGGTACCACATTTCAACTTTAAATTTTTCTTAAAAATTTAAATGGCCACCATTTTTAAATAAGATGGCGGATGAAGCTAACCCACGAACCCGGTCAAGACATTGGTATGTACTATGTATAAACGAAGTTACATCCAAATCGGTTCATAAATACGCCTTTTATCGCGTGACAAAATTCAGGACGTTTCAAAATGTCAGCCACGCTAGAAATTCAAAATGCTATAACTCAGCCATTTTTTAAGGTATAGACGAAACAAAAACTGCTCCGAAATATTTGAATAAAGGTCAAATACATAAGAAAAAATATTTTTCCATTTTTAATTTTTTGGTACCACATTTCAAGTTTTAAAATTTTTTAAAAATTTAAATGGCCGCCATTTTGAAACAAAACGGCGGATGAAGCTGGCCAACGAACTCTGTCGAGAGATTGGTATGTACTATGTACACACTGAATTACATCCAAATCGGTTCATAAATACGCCTTTTATCGCGTGACAAAATTCAGGACGTTTCAAAATGTCAGCCACGCTAGAAATTCAAAATGCTATAACTCAGCCATTTTTTAAGATATAGACGAAACAAAAACTGCTCCGGAATCTTTGTATAAAGGTCAAAAACATAAGAAAAAAAATATTTTTCCATTTTTAATGTTTTGGTACCACATTTCAAGTTTTAATTTTTTTTTTAAATTTTAAATGGCCGCCATTTTGAAACAAAACGGCGGATGAAGCTGGCCAACGAACTCTGTCGAGACATTGGTATGTACTATGTACACACCGAATTACATCGAAATCGGTTCATAATTACGGGAGTTACAGTGTGACATAGGTCAGATATATATATATATATATATCAATTTTTAACGGAGGGTGGTTTCGGGGTCTGGGGGTCATGATCGATGAAAATATACCAAAATTTTTTGAAATCGCTTTCCTCCGAACGGCTGCAATAGGTAGCTTTTTTGTAAAGAAAGCTACCTAAAACAGATATTCTTAAGACTAAGAAAAAAATGAAAGTAAACAAACCCGCGTGAAACATATACGCTATAAATACATGAATTGAGATATGTATATGAAAACATAACAACTTACCTTCGTTTTAAAGTATTATCTTACGTTTAGCGGCGTGTGTTCTTTTAATCATAAATGACTTCATTTTGATGAGTAAAATTTCAGTGGTAGATGGCGTCTCTTTATATAAGTAACGGCAGAATTGCAGCGGTCCATTTAAAGCGGCGTCCAAATATGGTTACTCTCCCCCATATGAATTATAGAAAAATATATTTTAAGAATGTTTGTTCTCGATATTTACAATCAATTGTTATTTATATTTTTTAAATTATAAAATTTAAAACTATGGGCTCTGCGTTATATGACAAAACTCCAAATAACAAAATGCTGCTTACAGCTGTGAGAACACAGTGATGAGCATTTTCTTTCATTGTGTTGCATTATGGAAAATAAATGTGAGCATTAGTGTATTTTAAACGGCAAAACGTATATTTTTTTAAGCGCGATCAAAACGTAAATATTTGGAGTCAGTGTTGTAGCCGTAAAATAACTAGTGTATATACGATATGGGCAAATGGTATACGGTAGATTCATGAAAATTCACGTCTAGACCATAAGATATAGCTTTATTTGAGAAGCATAGTGTATACAGAGCTACTTTTAAAAATCTGGAAGGTATAGGATGTATACCTCCGTATGCTGCCCACTACACTCCTGTTTTGTGCAATATATAGTAAATAATATGTAGAGAATCAGAGAGATATGCCATGAGTAGAAAAAAATAGATCCATCAAAAATTTCACTGAAATTCCTTAAAGGTAATTACCAATTATTTATACGGTTAAGCGATGGTTATTAACTGTTTGAGGGGCAATCAATTGTGTTTTTGTAATCAATTGTGCTCACACCGGAATCCGCAAAAAGATTTATTTCAAAATAAGGTAATGCAATTTTACGACTTTTTTCCACCGAGGTCAGAGAAGTAAAATTTAATAAAATTTTTCTGGTGCAAATCTTCATTAATCGTAGGTGGGATAAAATATATCCCACCCTCAAGGTTGTAATCTATTATGCATCACGTACTTACTTGTTAGAGAAAAGCCTGTAACTGGCGAATCGTTACTTCTTTTTATTACATTTAAGAATTAGTAAAGGTAAAAAGACACGAAAAAAAAAAATAGTACATACAGATCAAAAACATTTATTTTACATTTAAAGTAAGCATTATGCTTAACAGGTTATGCAATTTGAATAAGAAACTTGTTAGCAATATTTACCATGTAATCTGATACTATATTTTGTATTTAAAACAGTCAATAATGGAGAGTGGTTTTCAGATAAATACGTGCTCATAAGTGGTGACAAATACCGAATTACAGTGCATGATAACTCGACTGTGGCTTTCTTTTCCTAGTTTGACCAGGCCCCACCAGTGGCTGAGAGGTTCTGCTCTCGAAGCTGGTAGATGGGATGTGCTGGGTTCTATCCCAATCGCGCGCGTCGGCCTAATCGTTCGCAGTTTTCGTGGTTTTTTTCGAACCTTGGATTCCCAAGCGTTAATACGGGTTAGGTTCCCTTAGAAAGACCCCCACGAAGGGCACTCCCCCCCCTGGGCCTATATCCCTCGTTCAGATAATTGGCCGTCATAAATACAACCAACCAAACCAGTTTGACCAGACTGTGTCATTTAGGAACGCCATACCGCATGTTGTTTGTAGAAACAGACTCGTCGCGTACCTGTTACTATGGAGCATACTCGACACTTGGACCTGGAATTTGTTAAGAGTGGTTGGTATCTTTGGAAAACACTTGCTACGAAAAATCAAGAAAAAGGGAAACGACAACCAAATCAAAGCGTTCATGTGATGCAAACCAACTTCTTATGAAAAAAGACATAAATAAATAGAAAATAAATCAAGAATAGTATCGTTTGAAAGCTTTTACCATAAGAAAAGCACAGAAACTACAATAATTCACGAGATACAGTACAATTTCGTTTGCATGACATCACGCAAAACATTGGCCCATATCTAGTGAAAGGATGGATTCAGGCGAGTAGTTCCCATACTTGTCATAATTCTCAACACAAGATAAATGGATCAAAGAGTACCACTCTTGATAAAATCCGGAGCTAAAAGTAAATTATGTTTCCTAGTTAGAGCATCCCCACGTACCCTCAACACGTACGTGTAACCCCTTTGAGAAATATTGGTCTAAAGGTCGGGATTATGAATAAATCTTCTCATAAAATTGCGTTACAGATGTTAATAAACCAATTGTCTATTCTACGACCAAAAAGAAATTTAAAAATAAGCTAGTCTGCTAAGATTCATGCTTTCTTTAACCTAAAATAAACTGATATCGAAACTTTCACTCAAAATTCCTCTAAAAATATGTGAATCTAGAATCATACTAGAATTTTTTTTTTTTCATAATGCTTTACATATGTCATTTTTGTAAAATCGAGTTTTTGTTTGTGGGAAGAAAGGCATCTAAAAATATAATACACTAAAACTTTGTTTGTTTTAGCTAAATTAAACAGATATCCTGGAATCATTCATTCAGAATTCTTCATGCAATCAGCATAGTTAACATTATTTTGGTATCACAATTTTTAAAATAAATGACTTAAGCATGTAATTTTTATAAATCTTATCTTTCAATTTTTCGAGTAGAAAGACTTCGAAATAATATGAGAGACGAAAACTTCCTTCTTCTTTTTAAAATCTAAATTAATCAAATACTCTGGATTTACTCGGATTTCTTGGAAAAGAAAGAAGAAATAAAAATTACCGTGGGATCATTTCGTTCGTAATAAATGCTTTACGTATGTAATTTTTATAAAACGCAACCTTTCATTTTCCAAGCAGAAAGATTACTACATATGCAATAGAGTAAAAAGACTCTTGTTTTGTTTTTATGTAACATAATCGGATAATTTCGAAACTTTCAATGAAACTTCTTCGCTAAATAAGCAGAATAAGAATTTGCCTGGAATATTTCCATTCATAATAAATATTTTTAAAGTATTGCTTTTACTTACTTTTTAAAATAAAATGAAATATTTAACCAATTATTGACTGCAGACCAATGGATGTCTATTTTTATGAATTTGATTTGTAAAACAATATATTTAGGTAGACATTTAAAGCAATATTTTGATGTATCAAATTAAAGATATTTATTAATTTTCTTAAATAAACGTCAATTAAGGGTCCAAATTTACCGATAACTCTTTCCAAATAGTTTAGCTATTTTGTATATTTTTACAGTAATTGATTCAGCGAGCTTTGGAAAGACGAAACTACGAGATTTACGTTCGAATAAACATGTAAATTTTGGCACCTAAATTCTTCCGAAAGCGATTGGAAGGAAGTATTTAATTAAAGATAGCCTTTGGTAAAAATGTTTGAGTAGATGATTTTCGAAGAAAAGCTACTATTGCATTTTGGAATAATCAGAAATTAAATCATAAACTATATTCTCATACTTCATTATATTTTGGAAATAATATTAGTTATTTAATGTATAGTGCTGGAAAGAAATGTAATCAACCCTACTAACTCTATAAAAATCACCGTATAAAAATGTGATTGCAAACAATCTATTAGTAATGACGTGTTCTAATTAATATTATACTTAAATTTTGCTTAGTGAGTCTTCCACATATAGAAAATGCATCACACTTGAAAGTTTTGCATACAAACACGTAATTTTGACATCAAATTTGGATTTTTTTTTAAATACTAAACCTGGAATCATTCGATCAAGTAGTGTAGGAATAATGCATGTTTAAAGTTTGGAACTCTTAATGTTAAATTTATAATTAATCGGTGAAAAAACAGATTGCAGTGCAAGTAACGTTTTAGCTACTCAAAAATTACTTGGCGGAATGAATTGTAATTTTGGATGTGATATAATTATATTAGTGCCTCATGAAGAAAGACCACGTTCTTTCAAAACGTGTTGTGCATTTCTCAATTTTTATGATGCTTTAAAGCAGTTTTTCTTTAAATGAAATATTTCATTGTTATAGTTTTGGTACAATACCTGATTTTTCGTAGGATTGCTAGATGATTAATTTGTTTGTCTTTTAACTTTATTCATATGCTCAGGTAAATTCTTTATTTGGATTAACATGACATTTTTGCACTTCCTGTAGAGTGGTATTTCCCGCGCTGTAAACTTAATTGAAAATTAAAGAAAGTATAAGGTGTTTCAAAATGAATGGCCATAAATTCATTGTAAAAAAATGATCGAAACAAATCATACATATTAATTAAGTTTAAATTACAAAAAAAAAAAAAAAAAAAAAAAAAAAAAAAAGCAATAGTTAATTTCACGACAGATGTGGTAAACGTACTGTGCATGACTCCTTGTGACTAATTTTTATAGGGATATTCCTTCTTTGTCTACAAAAGTGAACAAACCGAAGGTGCACGTAGAGAAGGCACTGAAATCAGCGTCTTTACGAACAATGCTTCACATCATCTGGAGCAAAATGGACTGATTTATTGCTTGTTTGATCTCATTGATATTTTATATGCAACTAAATGGAGTCACTACATAGAATACGAAGTATGCAAACCCATTTTTTGCATGCAAACAAAACTTTGATCTCTCATTCATGACAAAAGTGGGGGTTTTTTTTCAATCACTTTTCACCACGAAATTATTGTCATTTGTAGCGGGTCTTTCTTTTTGAAATATCCTCTATACGTTATGTAACGTTTTCATTTTTATGTTATAATTTTAGTGCAACAACTTTTTCAAAATCATTTCTAGAAGCTCAAAACAAAGATTTTTCTCCAATGTAGCGTTAGAGAGCGTACTAGAGTAGTAAAGTTAAAGTAATTCTTTTCGAAAAGACTCAGTGAAATACCACTTCAACAGCTTGACTTCTATAACATACATCCCTTTATGAATATAACCTGATGAAAGTAGTTAAAAAGGTTTTCTGTATTTCCTAAAAATCAGATTCATGAACTGTAGCTACTACAACTTTTATTCGATATTTGAAGAAATCCAAAATCGATGCAGTTTTAAAAACTATTGATTTTGACTTTATATTTTTGCAATATTTAAAGCAGTGAATAAATATTGTCAATGATTCAAATAACTTGAAAACTCAATTCGCTATTATATATTTACTTTTTTTTCTTTTAGGTAAGCTACTTTAAAGAATTTGGATGAAATATGGTGTCTTCTTCACCTGGTATGCATTTATTTTTTGCTTGTGTTTTCTAAAAAAAATTGTTAAACTATATCCATGTTACACATCTTATTTAAAATTTCAAATCTGCTGTGAAAATTAAATTCAATATTTATTTTAAAGCATTTTCTTTTATAAATTACTTTCTGCCTCTGCGAATATGTACCTCCTAGCTTAGTCATTCATTTAACCCTTAGGTATGCGTAAAAATTACTCTGTTGTAGAATAATCACAAGTTTATTAAACATGCATTTAAATATCTAAAAGCCTGTTTACCATTTGTTACATCACGTCTATTACAATGGACATGTTTTTCTGTCTTTCAAATATGTTTTACATTCTGATTTCACGATTGTAAAATTTTGTTTTATAACACGATTATTTTTTGTGTATTCAACTAACATCTCATTTTCATACCCGTGACAAAATATATTAGATAGATCTTGTGTTTAATACTCATCAGCAAACCTATTCTTAGTATCAAATTTATCAGTTCTATGAAGGTCTTAGGAGGTAATCAGTATGTTTTTGAAAACCCATCTGAATCGTCATCTTTTGTATCATCACTTAAACCTTTATGGCCCAAATTATGAATATAAAAAATTGCTCCATATCGATAATCCTCCTTTATTCCTGAAAGTCTATTAAAAATTTTATATGATAATTATATGAAATTTAGATACGTTTTTCATCTATAACTACGAATTTCATAAATCGATAGTTAAAGATCTTTTTGTAAAATATTTACTAGAGTAATTGGAATAATTAACAAAAAATACTGTTATAGAAACCCCTCTAAATTATTATAAAACCAATAAAAATGGATAGGATTCTATCTGGAATTTTTTAAAGAGAAAACTGTACCTATGAAACGGTTAAGAAAATAATCACTTTAAAAAATATTTAGCTACGACTGTTTCGCTGTACATTTTAAATGTGATCGGGCAAAATATTTTGTATGAAAATCAAAATATATCTTTAATAATAGATGGATTAAACAATTTTATACAATTTTTTTATAATGCTACTTAAATGTACAGTCGTTAAAGAAAAAGCAAACACCCCTGCTAAAATTGCAACTAATTATAATAGAAGAAAATTACTGGTATGAATGGATTGGATATAAAATCTGTCTTTAAATGATGTATATAAAATTGTATATAAAATTATATATTAGATATATATAAAATTTTAAAATATAGGGAGCCATCTACAATTCAAAACCAGACCAAACTTTGTTCTTTTATTGTGACGATGTGTTGACAGGTCTATTGTAAATCGATGGGTAATAAAATTTCTTTATTACGAGGCTGGAAATGCCATAATTGTTGATGAAAAACGCAGCGAACATTCGATCACTGCCACAGACGATGAACATCGCAAACTCCTCGATATTTTAATTCATAATGACCAGTGAGTCACTCAAAAGCGTATCGCAAACCATATTGGAATACCCAAGGAACGTGTCGGCTTCTTTAATGAACAATTGGGATACCGTAAAATCTGTGCACGACGAGGCTCTTCGAAACCTGAAGTTTGAACCCATTCTATACCTTCCGTAATCGCCCGATCTTGCGCCTTGCGATTTTTATTTCTTTTCCTCTACTCACGAGAAACCTTAAGGGTAATCGTTACACCTCGGACGATGCAGGGAAAAAAGCTTTCAAGTCCTGAATTCCAGCAATATCGGAAAATTTTTCATTGACGGAATAAAAAAACTTGTTACACGTGTGTTAGCCTTAACAGTGACTATGTTAAAAATAAATATATGATTTTGAAGCTTAAGAGTTAAACTTTAATGTACCTTTTTCCCGATCTTTCTGCTTGTTTTTATTCGTGTTCTACAAGCATGTGTGCATTTCTTTTCAGCCTGCCCTCGTAATCATACTAATTTCATGAAAATTTGTTTTTAGGCTAATTGAAGGATGTAGAGTTTATTTATGGCATCAAACTTTGGTATTGCTATTGCAAAAACAAGGTTTGGGTTTGTTTTGATATGTTGATGGTCCCTTAAGCATATTTTATATACATCATTTAAAAGTAGACTTTATTTCCATTCGCTTGGTACCTAAAACTTTCTTCTACGACAACTTGTTGCAGAGTTAGCAGGGGTTATATTTTCGACGACTGTACTTTCGTAGCATAAACGTAAATAATTTTTTTTTCAGATTGTATCAAGAGAATTTTGCTGTATTTACTCCATTACATACACTGCGTTGTTCTATTTCACCTTTTCGTTTTTTTTTTTTTTTTTTTTTTTTTTTTTGTATAAAACTTTATTATATTTCTTTTGCATACACACACTGTACCTATTTAAGTAGGATAAGTATGCACTGCCGTTATCTGATCCTGTGGATTGCATAGCTGCCAACATCGTACGATTTTTTGTACAACAAAAATTTTATAGAAATTTTTGCCTTATTTAATAGGCAGATTCCGACGCTTTAAGAAGGTTAACCCTTTATCTACTGACGGTACTTATAAGTACCATTAAAATAACTTGTTATAAAATTCTGTTAATACATCGATTACTTGTAATACAGTTTAGAATGAGTTATAGATACATTACTTTATCTTATTCCAAAAGCATTATGGGTTACACAAAACAAAAATATTTTTAAAAGGATAATTTCTTTTGCCCTTGCATCTTTTCAGCTTTCTTGGCGTTGGGGAGGGGGGAGGGGGTATTTTTCAATTAGGAAATATTTCTATATTTCTGTTGTAAGAACATTATATTTGTACATTTCCTAATTCTACAAAATACGAAGAAAAATATTTAAAATAAAAAGATTTGAGTGGGGTTATAAATATTGCACAAAACCCCTATAAATTCAAATTTAATGAATCCTTCTAAATCCTTCAATCCTTCTAAAATTTATTAAATGATTATGTAAATCTCCTACTGTAGTTTAAACAATTCACGAAAAATGCTTTAGAAGATAAAATCTTCATGAATTCATAATTCAGTAGATAAAGAATTAAATCAACTTTTTAATTTTAGTGGTACAAAAATTCATAAGAATTGGCATCTATGGCATTGGCTGTCTTTTAATTGTTTATATGCATAATAATAAAAGTTCTTTTTCAGGCTTCTGAGCCATAAACCCCTTATTGCGCAGTGCCTGTGGGGTTGGCTTTATCAGAGTAACAATTTTCAGCTGCTAGTCTCATATAGCGAACGGATAAAAATAAATTTTCGTACTAATTAAATAAAGTTCGCCTGTTGTTTTCAAGTTAGGAGGATTTATTTTTGTCTAAACTCGTTAAATATAATATTGAGCGTTGAAATCTACTAATTTTTATATAAAATATAAATATACTAATACACAGACAGCAAATCTGTTTATGATTAAAAAATAGATGATACAAAACTTGTTGTTGACGGTGCAATAGTAAACACAGTATAGCATTCTTATCAAACACGTATTTTTCAATTTGAAAATTTTTCAGAAAAAGAAAGTTAAAAAGAAAAAAACATTTAGCGAATTTTGACTAACAAACTTCAGTTTATTATAATCAACTTAATCATCACTTATCGCTGGGTTAAATTATTTTTATTGGAAAATAAATCCCAATATTTTATTTTTTCTCCCACCAAATTCTTAAAATCCTGCAAATGATTAACTAAAATGTTGCATATATTTCCATTTATTTGTTATTTATTTCTTCTTCTTATTATTATTATGAAAAAAAGTTATTGGAAATAACTAATACTAATTGCTGTCTTTGCGTATACTTATCGCTCGACCCCAAGGAAGGGGCTAAAGAATGAAACACATATCTGAAATAAAAGCGTCTGCAGCGTTGTATAAAACTTTACGCCAATATTTTCCTGCTGTTTTATTACTAAAAACGTATAAAAAAGTTAATTTTAAAAATGTAACTCTACTATTCCTTGCGTTTCATGTTTTATGTATTTAAATACTTTTAGAGATGCGTTGTTGCGTTTTATCTATTCTAATGTAATAAAGAGAGAACTCACGACTGACTGACTGATTGACTTATAAACGCAGAGCTGAAACGACTAAAATCAGGATAATAAAATGCGGACATTAGATTGCTGTTATAGTCAAACCAATAAGAAATAAAGCAGCAATAAGACCAATAACAACGGAGTTTTAAAAATTCACCCAAAAAGGGGAGGGGGTCGGATGTTTTATGTCATCTCGCCAAATCTCAGCAGTTTTAGGTAGGACCGTAAAATTCAGTATAACAAATCTAGTAAAAAAAATAGTTAAACACGTTTTTTAGCGATTTTAGAAATTCAACCACTAATGAGAGGTCGGCAGTTTTAGTGCATTTCACCATATCTCAGCAGCAGTTTTATGTAGGAGCGTCAAATTCAGCACAACAAATCAACTATAAAATAGTTCAAAAGTATTTCAGTATTTTTCGAAATTCATCCTCTCACGGTGTTTAAACGGGTGTGGAAAGTTTTAACTAATTCGCCAATTCCCAGCTGCAGGTTTAGGTAGGAGCATAAAATACAGCTAAACCAATCTGTTAAAAAATAGTTAAACATGTATTTCAGCGATTTTAGAGATATTTTCGCAATTTCGTCCCCATCACCGTTTATAAACCCGATTATGGCAAATTAGACGAATAAGACAACTGTTGCTGATTTTTGATTAGATACTTTCCGTAAGACATTTTCCCAAGGAAAAGTTGCTTTTTTTTATAATTTCATAATATATATAGATGTCATACGAAATAGACTTTCGCTAAATGCTACGCCATTAGCCTGATTTTCTTTCGTATTGACAGGGATATCGTACATTTTTCTGTTACAAGCCCCAAACAAAATACACATTCTCATTTATAAAGCCGAGATGGCTTTTTCTATGATTGTGTCAAAGTAACTTATTTTTTCTTTGTTGTCTTTTAACAATTTGGCGGGAATTTATTGTGATTGCCATATTAATGCCTTTTTATATATTTTACCTTTACTTTTTATCTTTTTTACCTTTTTACTTTTTTACTTTACCTTTACTTTTTATATATTTTACCCTTATGATTAATAATGGGAAAATTAAGTGGTTCTGAAAGTAATATATTAAACATAAGATAATTTTAATTCTACACAAAAGTTAGATACGTTCTAACACAGTATAATACAGAGGATTGTATAAAAGTTTCTGAAAACTTTTAATTCTTTGACATAAATGGTTATAAATTTATCTTTGGCCATCATAAAAAAATAAATCTTGTAATGTTTTTTAGAAAATTTCGTCTTTTTGATTAGCTAGTTTATAGAACCAAAGAACATATTAAGAACCATTAAGAAATTGTAGTAATTTTTCTAGTTAACAGCTTTTCGTGACATAGTGGCAAATAATGTGATTAGTTGCGTTTTCATAAACTTGAGGGAAATACTGCAATTTTTAAAATTTTAAGTAAAATATGGCATTATTCATGCAGTTCTGAAAGTAATTTTATAAATCTGTTATTAGTCGCACAAAAGAAAATGTATTGATCATTGTTCATATTAACTAATGTAACATGTCGAAATATTTAATGGCTGTTGAGGTATGCGTTGAAAGCAGTAATGGAGTCAGAAAATTAAATAATGATCACACATGTTTTTTGTAAATTTCCGTGGCTTTAGTATCCTGGTTGTATGTTTACCTTTATATGAAATTTTGAATGATATATGAACTATTATATATACTTTATATATGAACTATGATATATGAACTATTATATATACTTTATATGAACTATTGAATGAACATCGATAGTGCTACAGGTAACTCATTCTTCATAGATTATCCGTAGTAGTCGAACAGTTACACTCGTAGCCGGAGAGATTTTAACTTTATATGTGGTTGTTGAAACACTATTGCAGTGTTGCCAGTGAACTACTTTTTTTAAATTCAGATTTCTTGATTGGCAGCAGTTTTCTGAAATGGTAAAATCCTCCCTGTTTTCACCTTAATTAATATGTCATTAAATAATGCAAATTTTTGTTTTTCAAAAAATTGGTGACAGTCCAGAAATCTAAATTTTAAAAAGTAGCCAACTGGCAACACTGAAATGTTTTGCCCATTCCATATGTATGCACGTATGCTTCATAAAAAATAATAAAATAAAACAATTTTTTTACTAAAAAGTAACATAAGGTCTTCTTCTACTCGTGTCTTCAATTCATGAAGCATTTTAAAAGTGTTTTCCTTTAATTTTAACAAATTAAATTAACCCTGCTAAAAATGATTATGAAATATTTTGTAATTCTTCGCCACTAATTTTTTTGCAAGTATCGATTATGTTTTATTTAATGTTAACTGCATATATATTACCGTCCGTATATCTTTGTTTATTGCAATACCTCAAAGATTTTCTTTTGCTTTTTGATGTACATTTGACATGCATTTTTTAAATGATTTTGTTTCAGCGAAATGAACTTTTGTATTAAATATTCTTCTGTGTAGTGATGGTATAAAAATTGAAAAGTGCAACTAATTGGAAGGACTATTTCATTAACGTAATCTTATTTCTTACCTTACTTTTAACACTTTTGTAACTGACATTGCAAACTTTTTTTCTATCAGGTAATAAAGTTAAGCACGATTCAACCTTTTAAAGGCCTTAAGGAATAAGTTAAGGAGACCGAGAAAGCAAAATACTAAAAAATCGATTTTTACTTTTTTATATCATTAAATAGTTTAAACTTTTATCTTTCCATCGATGTGTCACACATGTTTATATATAAAAAAATAAGTCTTGAAATTAATCTTTCTTTCTAAGAGTACTTCACAACTTAATGGCCATTTAAATTTTTAATTGACTTTTTCTGAAAACTTGGATTTTTCATGTTTATGTTCCTTTTTTTTCAATATCTATTAAACTTAAGAACTCAGATTTTTATTTAATACTTATATTATGATATATTGTATACTTTAACACAGAGATTTAATGATTTGTTGACAATTACTTATTTTAGGCAATGAAATCTTACCAAAAATGGTAATTTAAAAATGACTTTCAATAAATAATTAATAATTAATTTTGAGTCTCCCTTAGAAAGAAAATGTTGTCTTAAAATACGTAAATCATGTTTTTCTAACTACTCTAAAAAATCTAGACCTCTACCTTCCACCATTTCTGAGAAAAAGGTACATAAAGTTGGTGAATTTAACATGGTGGAGATAGGGCTTTCTCGGTCTCCTTAAGTTTGGCTAAGTGGAAAGGTGTTGCGTTAATTACTTATAAAGTGTGTCTGGATTCTACAGTTTCTTACAATCAGTGACATTTTTTTTTTTTTTTTGATGAATTGGCTTTTTCAAGTGATATTCTACAGCGAGCTAAGAGGCTTTCCTCAAGTTCCTGCAGAACTAGCGATGCAGCCATCGTGTTTGAAATTATGGTTACCATTTAGAAAAAGTCTCGGGGTTACTCTCACCCCCTCTCATTTTTGTAGTACGTAAACATTGAATTTCATCATCTTTAGATAATTTTTGCCCGATCCACTTCCATCCTCATACTTTATTGTTTAGACTACTTTGGTTTTTAGATGTGTTCGTAATTATATAAATACGTAGCACATATAGTCATTCTCTGGTCCGTCCGTCTGTCTGTGCGTTCGTCTATCCGCATGTAACAGCGCAAAATCTACCCCACGGTTTGAGATTTAATATATATAATCGTTTCAGAATTTTTTCGAGTCATGAAAATCAAATTAAAACCTAAAAAGTTATTAATAAAAGTTTTCTTCATTCTATTAAATCTTATCATATGTTATTAATTCAATTATATCCCATGATAGGTGATGATTCTAGGTTGCCATGGTGATTGCATAATATTTAATATGGAATTATATTATTTCCGCATTACTGAATGTAATATATATAATCGTAATAAATTTTATATTCATACATTTTTGGCATAAGATCGCAACAGCTATTGCACCAAGATCTGAATATTTATGAAACTAGTTACTCAACTAGGTACGAACGCACCTTATTTCCATGTTGACGTACAATTTCTTAGTTGTTTAATTTTTAAGATCTGTGAGGTTTTCCAAGATATTAATCCACAGTTTGTGGTTAATCTTGTGCGAAACAACTTTTCTTACGCCATCGAAAATCATTCGAAACATAAAATATTGCAGAAAAAGGATAAATTCTAAGATTTCGCAGGAAAGTGGTATAGGAGCTAAAGCTTTTGTTATGCATAAAAAAACCCATAAAAGAAGAACTCTCATTGTTCTGAATATATAAATGTAGCTTTTATTTTGCCTCCGAAAAGAACATGTAGTATATGACTATAAAATTAGAGATATTTTATTTTTCGTAAGCTTTGATTTAATCGAAATCAGTGGTTCAATAAATTACATTTATTCAGTTGAAAGTTTCATACTTGTCACAATAGCTCTTAATACGTTTCCTTAATTAACAATAAAACAGGAATAAACTCATTTTTACGATGAATGTCAGGTGTTTTATAAAAGTTTCTCTGTTCCTAAAATGTAAGTTCAGAAATATTCATATATTCGTTAAACACACAATTTTTGTTACCTTGAAGCAAACACAGAAGAAAAACAATAACTTAATATTTAATCGAAGATAAAGGTATATATTTTTTAAATTTCATTTAAACGCTTTAGTATTTCTCTTAACCCGGGAGAACTCGCTAGTGAGAATTTCTCTCACGGTGCCCAATTGATTTTCTTTTACTTTACATTCGCTTAATATCATTTTTTTTTTTTTTTTTTTACTCTCCTTAGTACTTTTACTCACAAATAGGTAAAATAATTGAAATAACATTTTTAAATTTTAATTAAAATGAAAAATGGTTTAAATAAGAGTCTTAAAAAAAGTACGACGGTGAGAGAAAATCTCATGCAGCGAGTTCTCCCGGGTTAAAGCGCAGGATCGAATTTTATTTTCTGCTCGAAAAATCGTGAGATAACTTTGAAATCTGAATATATTTACATATATTAATGGGTAAGTTTACCTTTTCAACAATTGTGTTTATTTTTAAATATATGGTTTATATGGGGAACACACTGCATTTCAATGTTCAACTAAAAAATATATTTTGAAAAAGAACAATCATAGTTGTTCAATTAAAATTTAAAAAAAAAATAAAATTGAATTTTAAAAAATCCCTACTTCTTTTTAAGGTTCCGTACTTAAAAAGTAAAAACGGAACCATTATAAGATCACTCCAGTGTCTGTCTGTCTGTCTGTCACGGACATTTTACTCGTAAACTATGGAACGTGGAAATTTCAAATTCGGGGAAGTAATAAAGACTATTGACCCACATATTTTCAGATCATTAAACATTCATAAATATATTTAGTAAAAATGTACAGGGGCTACTTAAGCTACTTGAAAAAAAAAACCTTTTTTTCTTTTTATATCATGTGGGGTATCGTGTGAGAGCTTTCGTAACGCTGAACTCAAAAATACATTCCTTTTAATTTTAGGTATTTTATTTTCAAAGATATTTTCCAAAATGTAGCGCAAAAATATGTTCCCCACCCCCATCTAATTCCGAATCTACTCAAACTAAAATTATGAAGAAATTAGAGGTAGTAGACGCTAACTTAAACCTTGAAGGAAAATTATAGCGATTACCCTAAATCACATTGTTTTTCAGAAAATCGCATTTTTCTGTTACACACAAATTTCGATTTACGGGCTTTCAGCAAAATTGTTGAGCAGTGATGAAGGTACCTATCGTAGCAGAAGTATAAAAGCATTGTTGATAATGATTTTTGACAAAAATTGTCAGTAATTAGCCGAGATATTAACTCTTAAAGATACGGATACTTTGGGCATACATAATGACAGGGGCGGCATAATCTATGCCTAGTTAACAACTTTTAATGATATATAAGTGTAATATGTCCAGTCGTACACTGTAAAAAAAAATGGTAACTTTCCATGTAAAATCCAGGAACGTTTTGCCTTTTATCAGGTTTTCAGAATAATTTAGCTCTTTCCTGTGAAATTCTGGTTTTCTTATCTGAAACGTTCCTGAACAAAAGTTGGAAACAGCAAAACGCTGCGGCCGCTATTTATTTTTTTTTTTTTCCTATAATCCGTTGCTCGCGCGCGAGTGTCGAAAACGAATTCCTTAAATGAATGTAAAAAAATCAATATGGAATGCAAATAAATCAATAGACGACATAATCCTTTACGTCTCTATTGTCAAGATAATTCAGATGAAAATACAATACCTCTGTGACATCACTAAGAGATTATCTCTCGTACTTGTCTGTGAAATCTTTAACGAGCAGACTGTGTAAAAAAAAAAATACACCTATTATTTGGATCTGCATTAACCAGGGGACAATCAAATATGATTCTCACCTATTTTGATTAATTTAAAGTATGTTTTAGAGTTCTTATCTCTAATTATTCTTGTGAAAGGATTTCTTCAAATGGGCCTTAGATTTTCAGAAATTAGATGCCGAGTTTTAGCATACGTTTCAAATACCCATTAGTTTGCAGCTCTCAACGTGTCTTTCGTGGTGTGGACGCAGAAAGCTTGCACGCCACCCGTACGGCGCGGGTTCGATGCTACCTCTTGACTTTTTTTTTCTTTTTTAATTAATTTTATATTTTAACACTTTATTACAATTTGATTTAAATTTGACATATATTTGACACTTTGAATTGCTGCAAATTTGAATTTTTTTTTTTTTTCGGAAAAAATATACAATTACGTTTAGGTTTTTTTTTCATGAAAATTTATATGTATTTTATCTAACTTGTAAACTAACATAATCACTGACGAAAATCCAAAATATTTTATGTCTAGATTTTTTTTCTAATTATTATTTACATTTATATATTTTTATATTTTAAGCAAAGTTCAGAAACAATATATCACATATATATTTACTTTATTGAATTTTAACTGAAAATTTATTTTTTCGTGTAAATTATAAATAATAATTTTGATGTCAATTTCAAAATATTTTTTCATTCTAACAAATAATGATAATAAAGCGAAAATTGTCAACTGGAAATGTAAAAATCGTCTGCGGATCCCGCATGCTGTGAAATGTCAGTAATGTCATAATGAAGGGAACGAACATCCAGAGTGAATTATGTCAGCCAGGTATCGGTCCGGATAGCCTAACAGGTAAGGCATTGGCACGGCACGCCAAGTATCCAGGTTCGATCCCTGGTCTGGACATTTTTCGCTCTTGCGCTACTCCAGCCTTGAATATGTCAGTAATGTTTTGCTGTCAACAGAAATATTCCTGGTATTTCGCAGGAAACTTACTGGCATTTCTGTAGAAAGTTTTTAACATATACAGTAAAGTACCAGTCATTTTCAAGAAATGTTTCTTGGAAATAATGGGCAACTCAGCTGCCCATTTTTTCCCAGGAACGTTGCGGAATTTTTTTTACAGTGTAGTATAAAAGCAATAAACGTCAAATTGTTAAAAACAGAATAATTTAAGGCGTCTCGGGACTCTTAAAATTGGAAAAAAGTAAAAAAAAAGACCATTTGCAACATTTAATGTCTTAAAATGCATATGATTTAAAAATACAATTTTTATTGTGATCAAAGATATAAATATGTTCTTTCATTTCATGTATTTAAAAAAATTGCAAGATGCAGATTTAGTATTCATAGGGGGGTCGAAACTGTTGGACATCTGTCGAGCAGAAAATTGGCATAAGATCTTACGCGCAGGATTACAAAATAAATATTGCAACTAGAATGAAAATTTTGGTGCCTACTTATACTTCAGATTGTAATAATTACCCTGAACTTAAATACATTTGTATTTAAAACTTTTTTATATTTTTAATGCAAAGTTGTAGTTATCTAATACAAAATTTTGAAAACTTCAACAGTATAATGACATAAAAATATTTTTTTGAACAATGAAAAGGAAATTTTAGACTCAGTTTATACAGACTAACATGAAATATATGTTTCGAAAATTTCATGAAAAAGTATTTGTAAAAGTATTTAAAAAGATAAAAGTAAAGTTTTTGAGGTACCCTGCGTTATGCCCAAAAACTTGTTTTGCAGAAAAAATGTTTTCAAAGTTTCGGAAACGCCGCTTCAGCTAGTGAGCGGGTATAAATCTAAAAGCCATAACTTCTGTTCTAATGGTAATTTCAAGGAAACATTTATATAAAAATGTTCAGTAAAGATAGGAGTTTAACATCTAATAAAATTTAATTTTCAAATATTTTGAAGCGTCCTGAGACCACTTAATTAGAATGAATCACATAAATACTATGGGATTCGCGACTAGTTTGCATTGATTGCATCTCTTAATACGTCTCAAGTGACTTTAAAAGTTAATTAAAAACCTATCTGGAAAAACGCGGCACGGACCAAGGCGTCCTTGAAACTTTGCGACCTCCTTTTGAAGCGCGCTTAGCACAATTCTAAATTTAAACTTTGAACAAAGATTTTGTTTTAGCTACATTGTAGAAAGAAAAGTTATTACTACGTTGAATTCAGTTTTATGAAATGCCAAATGAAGTTTAAGTATGTACTGCTTTTATTGTCAGTGCCGAATTAAGCTCATCATAAACAGATTAGGATAATATTAAAAAATGAGTTGCACAAAATAGTTATATTCGATATTATTTAGGTTCCATATCTCTCTGAACTTTCATGGTACTAGTATATACAGTTATACTGAACACTACGTTGTATAGTTTTTTACAAAGTCTTCTTTTAGCAACAATTACAAATTCATATATTTATTCTACGTAACCCTCTGTACTCGAGTAATACTCGCACTTGACTGTATATTTATTTAAAAATTGATATTTCTGCCCAATTTTTAATTTAAAAATTTTCAAATGTATGTTACACCAGACTGCTCATGAATTTTTACATACATCTAATGCTACATTTAATGTAATTTTTCTACACATATATATAGTGTAAAACGATGAAATCTACTGTATCTTCATATATTTTTATTTAAAAAAAATAACAAAAAATCTGAAGGATGAAATATATTATTTCTTAACGTACGGCGACAATTTTTATTCTTTTGAAAATATTTTTCTACATATTTACGCTACACAAATACGCTACATATCAATGTATAAATAGTTTTAAAAAAGTTATTTATAAAATCACAGAAGCATGATAACGGAGTATTGGAAATTGTTTCACTGTGTACCACAAGTGGTACACAGTGAGACAATGTATATATTTTTATAAATCATATATTTTTACACTCGATCAGTATATTTCTTCAGCATAATAATATCTTAACTACTGCCTGAAATTGTGGTTATCACTTGGAGTTTAATATGACGTTTTTGGGGTCGAGTAGTTTTAATAGAGCAATAGTGAAAATGCAAAGAAAATTTCAATAGTTACAGGTTACAAACATTATTAAAAATTCAACCACATGTTGAGCTTAACTGAACACGTATAGTGGATTGTGGTAATTAAACTATTGTTATCGCTCTTAAATAAAGGCTTAAGAGTATGCCTAACGTAGTTCAACGTACATCTAAATTTCCGAAGGAAATAGGAAAACGGTGGTATTCTGATAGTGACTTTGTTATCATAAATTGTAGTTCTGGCAGTGGAATTGAAATGTCTGATTCATTAACAGATGCTATATCTGAAACATGAGGCACGAAGCCTGCTGCTTTCTTACGCATGCGAAGATAAATCACTTCAAAATCACCATCTTCATCCTTATAGATTAAGAATTTTCCTACATAGAACACACTATTTGGAAATCGCACAAAAAGATAATCACGAGCGACAGGCTCTCGTTCTAGTTCCTGAAACCTAAATGATTCATCGGCGTCAGAAGAATCATCTAAAAGCGTCTGTGTATCTTTATCAGATGTTTCATCAAAGGACGAATCATTCTGCAGCGTCTGGTGTGTTTTTGAAGACTTTGGAAATAAAGTTATGGTTCCGACTTTCCTTTCTTTTTTTATGGAAAGTATTTCTGTTGCCTAGATCCGTATTGAGCCCCTTTGAAATGCAGTTTATGATTTCTAAATAATATTTCTAGACTTTTAAAATATTAAAAATATGAGCCTCATATGGACATTGGCAGAACTTGGCTACCTTCATGCAAATGTTCAGCCTCTTACGTTTAGTAGATTTCCCTAGCCAATGCAAGCCCGCACACAGACACAGACAGAGAGAGAGATAAAGCCGTTCTTGTATTAATAAATAACTTTTTTAACATTATAACCACATAGTACGTACACAATGAGACACGTCTCCCTGTGTACCACATCTGTATGTCTCACTGTGTACTTTCGTAACGTTGTAACAAAATGGATGCCACATCTGATACATCAATTTCATCGCTTTAAAAGTTTGTGTCGTTTTGTCAAAATAGTCTATTATTAGATATAACTAGGTTTGGTTAAGTAAATATATGTCATAATGAAGGAAATAAACTCTAAAGTAGGCGTTTATGTAACTTTAACCACTACAAAATAAAGAATGTTTTAATATTGTGTCGGACGAGTGACCAATGTGCCAAAACTACATCCACGTGTTTCATAAGATGAGGTCGTTATGTGTGAGTGCTAGCTTGGAGAAAATGTTAAACGAATGTCAAAGTGACTGCTGTCTCACTGTGTACCACTCTCCCATAATAAAGAACATGTTAAAAAATTCAATTCAAGTATATATTCAAGGTAATCAATTTTCAAGTTTCTTATATATTACACTTATGTGGCAATTTTATTTTGATAACTGATTATATAACGAATAAAATGATATATTAAACTTTATTCTAAGTTCAATATTTAAAAAATAAAAATCATTTCGTAAAAATTGGGTCAACCTTCCCCAGTCTCCCCTACATATACTTATTTATTTACTTATTTATATACATTACTACGACTCGCTACATTTGTCAAAGGTAGTTAGGGAAATAATTTTCCGAAATTTGATGCCAGTCTCTATTTAAGAGGCTACTTCAGTCAAACGAAAAGATCCGTTCGCCAATGCTAATCCTATGGAAGAAATTTATAAAGATATCTCGGTCGCATTTCAATATTTTTAAATGATTTCTTTTGCATTGAATAGTTGAGATCGATCTGTACAAAGGCCGTTGTTTACTTTTTCGATTTTGTTTATAGATATTTCTTATGAGGTCACTTTCATTTTCGGAACCGGTTTCGAAAGTAAAAGCCTCCTCATAAAAAATATCTGCAATTAAAATCTAAAAAGAAAAAAACGGTCTGCATACAGATCGATCTCAACTATTCAAAGCAAAAGAAATCATTTAAAAATATTGAAATGCGGTCGAGATATCTTTATACATTTCTCCCAGAGGATTAGCATTAGCGAATGCGTCTTTTCATTTGACTGAAGTAGCCTCTTAAGCCAATTGTGAAAGCATAAATGCTTTACAATATTCTGCAAAGTACGTTGGTACGTCTAATAGTTATTCTGGCTAAATAGCTATTGAATAACAATTAACATAACTATATGCTGCAGGCGCTAAGCAGCTTTTTTTTTCAACGTACAGTAATAATATGGATTTTAAGATGTCATATAATATGTGTATAATGGAAAAATATGCACAAATATACAACCGTACTATAAACAGAAACTGGAAAAATTAAAAATCAACAAATGAAACTGCTCATAGAGAAAGGATAAATACTGCAACTAGCTAATAAGAAGATAGGAAGGAGCCTCGTCGTAAAATTAATATACCCTAAAAGATTTTGCATGGCACGGCAAGCTCACATACTCCAAATGTAAAACAAAAATTCAATAATTCTTTTCGATATAGGGGGATATCGATATTATAGGGGGATATCGACCTATATAGGGGGATAGGATTTTCGATATTTCTAAAAGGAAAATTAAATAAGAGTTTCTGTTTCCATTATTTACTTTGAGTCTAACAAACAAAAACGAAAAATCATTCGCCGAGCATAGATTATGTAACTTCCCCCCCCCCCCCCCCCCACATTCAGAATACTGTATCAAAACTTCACCATTTAATAAGGTGAAAGAATAAGTAAGCAGTTTGAAAATGCTTAACACATTTGAAACACAATTTCAGCAATTTTTTTCTACAGTTGAAAAAATATCAAAATTATTTTGTACAGACATGATTATGATCAATTCTTTATTCTTGGTTATGATCAATGACTTTTAGATATACTACATAGAAGGAAAAAAAATAGTTCAGTTCGGAAATGCATAACACAGTTGAAAAATATGCCTTCTTCAGCAGTTTCCCTTCATAAGTGGAAATGTACTCGAATTCGTTGAATGGTATTTAAAAAATAAGAAACTTCTTACATATCTTGAGTGAAGAGATGTCTTACTTGACTAACGATTAAAGACCACAATTAAATGGCATAACAATCGAAATTGATAAACTGTGAGCCGGGAATTAAGACGTGAAAGATTCTACAAATCACATAAATACTTGGAAAAATTCATGTGAGGAATTTCGAGGCTTTTATAAAATGTGCGGTTTAACCCTTTCCGGAATGGTGGGCTAAATTCTGTCCCACTTAATTTTAATCCTCAAATGCTACAACGGCACCAGTATTTTGAAAAGTATTTTTGCATTTTAAATTGTACGTGAAGAAAAGGTTTTACTTATTTTCAAATAAATTTGTTCGCAAATCACGTGCCATTCAATTATTTCAACATTTTACAACAGAAGTACGTTGAGCTGGAAAGGTTTAAGTCACTAATTTTCAAGAAAAGGCGATACATGCATGGATGATATCTAGAAATATTAATGTATAAATATGAAGTAATCTATTAGTCGTAGCTTCAATAAACTGCGTGTAGGTAATACAAGAATATATTCTCTTCATTGAAATGCATTATAACATTTCTATAAAACCTTTGTTTGAACATTTTAGTAAATGTGACTTATACCATACATGACATTAAATGCTTCATTTATAAAAGGGAATATAGCTCATTTTTCATAAAGTATTAATTCTTTTGGCGATAAATTTATTTTTAAATATCCACTTATATTTATAGATAACTGTGATACAGTAAAAATAATAGATATAAGATATAATAAAAATAAATATCGTTTCAGGCAAAATAAAAAAATACTGTGAATCATTAAGGGCTATAAATACACCACAATTTCATAGAAAGTTCTAAATAACATTTAGACTAACAAAAAACAGCGATTACATATATTATAATTTCAGTAAATATCCAAATAATAATGTTTTTACTTCAATAAACGCATACAAAAAGTTTTTTCTTTGTTCTTATAAAATACTGTATGCCTAAAGATATTCGCATTGTCGCAATTTTTATAAATACATTTACATGCCGAGTAAAATATCTCAATATTTATAGCTACTGTTTTTTCATAAATGGTTCATAACATTACAAAATTATTTATTGTTCCTAATCTGAAATTCGATGCTGTAGGTAAAGAGTTAAAAGATATGTTCCAAGAAAAAAATTCTTTGTATTCCATCAAAAATGAAGTATTTGTATTTGTGGTTGTTAGCTTTAAGGCAAAAAAAAAATAAATAAATCTGTCGGTTAATAAGTCTTACGTATTTGTTCTTTTGATTGGGAATTTATTTTGAGTGAAATATTTATTATGCAGTGCTATTGATTTTTCGTAGTTTACTAACAAGATAGTTATGCAAATAGGTATTAAAAATATTAGGAATCGTATTTTTTACGTCGAAATTAGATACTATTCAATTCAATCTATTAATCGGTGTTATGTTTATAGATGATGTTATACATGTAGAATCACTTTATATATATGGGTCCTTTTCCAAAACCAGGACAATTTCATCAAGAAAAAATTTAAAAAAATAGTTTTTCAATAATTCAGAAAAAAGAAATATGACAACTACTATACACATGCTAAATATAAAAATAATATCAGCAGAAATGGTCATTCTGTTTTTGTCGAATTAATAAATTAATGTCCACGGAGTTGATAATATTTACTTCAAATGCCATTCTAACCTTACCATTACAAAATAAATATATTGCATTGAAAGTAATTCGCCTTAATCTTTTTCAATTAAAAACTCATAAATATACAAATGTGAACACCTCATACAATAAAGGGTCAGTTATAATTAGCTGCCTTCTTTTCCTTTCTGCATCCCTTTTTGTAGACGCCTTTTTTCAATTTGTGTCTTGTGTTTAGGAAGTGCAGTCGTTCGATGAGGTTGGGAGGCGATTTTGTATGTATGTTGCGGTGCAGATGGCTTCCCCCCAGAATGAGTTGGGTATCCACTATCATTAAGGAGACACCATGCCATCTCCATCAAGGTACGGTTTTCGCGCTCCGCAACCCCATCTTTAGGCGCGAAATACGGAACAGCAAGCTGATGGTTAATTCCCTCATTTTTTAGGTAATTTTTGATTTCCTTCCCTGTCTATTCCCCTCCGTTGTCGGTACGAATAGCTTGCACCTTCCTGCAAAATTTATTCACGGACATCGCTACATATTATTTACCCTCTTCAGTTCCGATGCTAAAATAATAATACAAATGCTTATTCATTGGTTTTTTCCAAACAAAATGACATCGTAAAGGACACACTGTTAAAAATATTGTGAAAAATTACCTCTGATTTTAAAAGCTATCTATTTTCTGACCAATGAGAACGGTTCATAGATGTTTATGTAGCGTTCCCATTGGTCAGAAAATAGATAGACTTTAAAAACAGAGGTAATTTTTCCCGATATTTTTATCAGTGCAGAAAAAATATCTTTTCTGAAATGGATCCTTTAGGCGCTTAGTAATTTAGGTTCAAAAATATGGATCTAAAGCTACAAACTCCCTTAAAAAAATCAATTTAATAACCATTAACCTAAATTAACGCAATCACAAATTTTAGAGCTTTAAACAAGTAAATAATCTTATTTCAAATGAAAATCAAATTAAAAAAATTAATTGCTTAAAAGGCGCTAAGGCCAACATAGTGAAAAAGTGCCCATGCCGGGACTCGAACCCGGACCATCAGTATAGCGCACTGACGTTCTACCGACGAAACCACATGGAACGATACCCGCCTAGAAAATTTCTCACTATTACATGTTGGCAAGGCTACAAACGCAGCACAAGATGAAATATTTTTCGTGAGCCACCGACATGGGGCAAACAATGAAATTTAATTAAAACCAGAATTTATCGAATCGTTGCTGGATTTAATTAAGTTTCGTACCCAGTTTTAAGCAGAAAACCTCATATTTTTTAATGGAGAAATTTTATATCTTAAATTTAGCATCGATTTTATATTTTAAATAACGAACATTGTAAGCAATGGAAATTCACATCGGAAGTGAGCGCATGTCTCTTCCCTGTGCGCGCTTTTACTAGGCAACCATAATACAGTTGCCAGCCTAATACAGTTTACTAGGCAGCCCTAATACAGCTGCCTGCCTAATACAGTTTACTAGGCAGCCTTGTTAACCTGCGTAGTCTACTTAATACAGCTTTGCCATGATAAATATGATTTTTTTTTTTTTCAGATTTCAATAAATGAGCTAGGTTTTTTTTCAGTCGCCGCTTGTACTATTACATTGTTTTTGTTGTTAACCTGCGTAGTCTACTTAAAATTTAATTTCTTTTACTTTTATAAGAGTGTAGTGATATACGGGTGATAGAATTTAATTTTTCAAACGGATTTTGCACTAAGCTTTATTTGGCAAAAATAAGAAACATGGCTTTATCGCCAACCCAGTGTTGGAATTTTGTTTTTGTAAAAATAACATTTTTTTTTTTTTTTTTTTTTTTTTTTATTATTACGGGTGAAACCATTTATGGTCATACTTCCAAATTCTGCAGTGTGGCTGCCAGTATAAACAAAAACATCGAGTTTCAGCATGCAACCTATTCGTATGTTCCAACTGTGATTAGAATAGTAATTTCCCTATTATTTTAATATAAATTGAATATGAACGATAAATATGACGATATATCTGATAAATAAGACGAAAATTAATTTTCTGAAATACTGTTGGACGTCTGCATACCTTGCACGTGTTGAGAATACGGCCCTGTTCGCGACTATCCGCCAGATTTACATAGGGCGTTCGGAAAAAATGTATCTTTTGTTTGTGCGATAGAGATTAAAGGAAACTCGGAGACAACAGTAAGTGAATTTCAACGTAGAAGGAACTGTTATTAAATTTGCAGTGTTAAGTTTGAAGAAAAAATAAATTAACTCAGTATTTAATAGCACTCATTTTTTAAATTGTAATACAAGCAGCATAATGGAAAATGTTAGAAACAGGCCGAAATACTTTGTATCAGATTCCAGGGCGAGTTGGTCGTGCTTTTACATATACCGTCAAAAATATGCAGCTTTAGCTTCAGAGTCACTCCACCGCTTTTATAAATATCTCTATTCTGACCAATGAGAATGCTTCACAATATAGTGAAGTAACCGTTTTCTATAAAAGCAGTGGAGTGACTATGCAGAAGCTGAAAATTTTTAAAAGTGCATAGACGGACAGTCAAAATTAATAAACAACATACAGACCAAACAGAGAATTCAGCAAAATAATGCAGGTATAAACAATGGCAAACACTACAGTGAATTCAAAATGGATTTGTGTCTAGTTAAATAAACATGAAAATTTTGCTGCAAAATACAATAGTGCTTCTCTTTAATACTTTCAAACCTGATCTACACAGTTGCTTAGTTTATCCTAAAGAAAAAGTAAGAAACGTTTTCTTCTTGTGCGATTTAAATTCAAGCCTGAACCCACAGAATTGCGTGGATCTTCCCTTGGCATAAACTGACATCAGCTATTTTTTAAATATGTTTCTCAATCAAATATGATCCTATTAATTAGGGGAAAACACAAGCTACACACCAAAGAGAGAATGCAGCAAAATAATGCAGGTAAAAACAATTGCAAACACTACAGCGAATTCAAAATGGATTTGTGTTTAGTTAAATGAGCATGAAAATTTTGCTGCACAACAGAATACTGCGTCTCTTTAACCCTTTCAGACCTGACCTACACAACTGTGTAGGTTATACTAAAGAAAAAAGTAAAAAACGCTTTATTCTTGCGCGATTTAAATTCGAGCCTGAACCGACAGAATTACGTGGATTCTCCCTTGGCATAAACTGACATTGGGTATTTTTGAAATATTTTTCAAAATCAAATATGATCCTATTAAATAGGGGAAACCACCAAAACATTTCAGTTCTACTAAAACTCTTCCAGTCTTAAAGGATTAAGGCAGGATGTATTTGTGATCCAACAGAAATATATTCTCCACTTTAAGCGACATATATCGCGCTGATTAAATTTTTAAGATTCATATTCATAGCACGAAAATCTTAATGCGTTTATGATTTTTACAAAATTGGCAAAATACTTACTCTTTTTAGTATTAAAGTTAAACCATTTGAAATAAATGAGTTGTCATGTATTTACTAAGTATTTATATCGAAATTAATAAACATTTTTCGTAAACATTTACACTTAAAACGTAAACATTTACATTTAAAAACTATCTGAGATGCCTTATGTTTTAGATAAAATATGTTTGTCATTGAATTGCATACCATATAATAGTCGTACACATCAATAAAAAAATATTGAGATTTTTATTAGCATTGCATTCCTATTTGTTATAACAAGCGGGAATTTTATTCATTACTTTGTATTGAATAAAGGTTGTTAACACCAATCTTATGTATCCAAAAGAAAAAGAAAACTATTTAAAAAATAAAGTTTCAGTTAGTAATATTATGAGTTCTTTAGAAAAAAAAGCACTATATTAATGCTTTTCAATAGCCTTTTACAGAAATGATTTTGTTTTCGTAAAAAAATCTTCTAAATATTTTATTAAAAAAAAAGTTTATAACTATAAACGAACAATAAATAGGCAAAAAGAGAAATTCCAACGTAATTCAGAAAAGAAGAAAAAACTATACTTAATGGCCCAAAAACGCTATGAGATTACATATTAAAAGGAAAATATTCTGTTTATATCTCTTTATATTTTAAGTAGCAAAAAGTACAGAAAACATTCGGAAAGAGTAATTATATTGTGACTCCATTAAAAATGACTTCCTTGCATGTAAAATATATTTAAAAAATCTAGAACGCATTAAATATATATTCGTTTCAGCAATGAATAATGACTTTGCGTTCTTCGTAGTTATTCGTACTATCTTATTCCTTGAAAGTAATTTATAAAGTAACATAAGACATGTAATGTTAGCATTTCCACGATGCTTACATTGTGTTTTTTGTTTTTTAAATATTGATTTTAACATAAACGTAAATTAAATTAAAAAAATGGATTTCATGCTGGCGGTCTGCTCGGCCCTTGATAAGCCTGATGCCTTAGAGCAGATCTCGGGCCATTTTTCTGTCGTTATGGGCCGAGCTGGGACCATGCTGGATATTTTCCCGCTAACTCGGGCCAGGGCTGTCCCACTACTCATTCTTTTCGGGCCTTCTCGGTTCGACAATTTTTTTTTTTTCTGAAGCTAATAGTAGGGTTCGTACGGATTCTTTAATTCCCATACTAAGAAATTCTTCGGTACCGGTACTTTCTTATGGAACATTTCTCCTTAAATAAGGCGAAATTTCGTCCGTTTAAACTAGATTTATTTTTATATAAAAAAAATTCTGATATTTGGCCTTCAAAATAACGGTACCCGTACGAACCCTGCAATAGCAATATTGTACATTTGTTTAACGGAGTCTTTAGTAATTTTCTTTGGTTTAGTAAAATAAAGAGCAATATATATATATTTTAAATCTACATTAAAAAAATAAATTACAATCTTAGATTTTTATTTATTTAACTGTCATTTTCTTAGATTTAAAACCAGATATTTTGTTCTAATGAGTCTTCATTTAAATGTTTTTGTCTGTTTTCCATGACTTAGAGATATTTAAGTGGAAAATTATTCTACTTTTTGAATCAACATGTATGAAAAATTTGGGGCATACCACATCACATTACACCAGGTGATTTAAATTCAATATGTAATTTACTATCACACATTTCAACGTAACAGCAAATTCTTCTCATAATCTACGTACCCGACTTATAAAGAATAAATTAATTGAAGATGATTTGTTGATTATAAATTAAAATATTACTTTATTTATAACACCCTACCTTTGAAAATCAAATAGTCAAGGATGCCAACTCATGGCAATTTTTCAACATTCCGATATTTTTTTTCCTCTAAAACTAATATACCTACGAGCAAAAAATATTACTGGTGTTTATATCTTAATAGTAAGAAAAAATACATCCAGTTCCATTGAAATCTGTGATGGTGGGTTACATGCCTGCCTGAACTGACATGGAATAACTCTTTTTTAAAAGTCTATTAATCATACGTCCATGTTAATTAAGATATATCGACTCTCTTTAGAAAGTGTTGCCGAGCCGATCTCGTCCTGATTTCAGTGATTTTTTTCCGGACCAGGTCATAAACTGCGAAAACCAAAAAGTGTCGGACCTGCAAATTTCGGTCTGTACAGACTTCTAATAAGAAACAAAGCAAAACACAAAAAATAACTTTACAAAAATTTGATTTCGTGTTTAGGTAACTAAGTTTACTATTATGTTTTTTATTCCACATATCTCACATAATAAATCGGCCGTCACTGTATACCAAGTGGCGTAGCGAACCACCTCTTATGCTCAAAGAAAAGAAGTTGCCAGTTTCTATCAGAGAGACATAGTCGTATTTTCTAAGTAAAGTTCTTTATTAAAACAAAACTTAAACCTTACAATTAAAACATAAAAAATAATTGAAAAGGATCACAAAAATCTATTACCGGGACACTTCCAGGGTACATCTAAAATAAATATGCTCAGATTCATTACTGAATTAGCTACTCTCTCTAGTAGTGTTGTCCTCAGAACTTAATCTCTTCTTTGTCATCTCCAAATATCAAGAGAAGTCCATTTCAACGTCCGTTCTTTCAGCTGGTAGAGTAGGGGGGGGGGGAACCATCTCGTCTCCTGTTGATCAGTTGTGATAGGCCTCAATTATGTTCACGTGATACGTTTTCTAAAGTCTTTAGCAATCTTGTAACAAAGCCATTCCAGCTGACCACCAGACTCACATATTCCTCACGCAGGTGGCTAATAAGATTTGGACAGCGAGACAAAGCACCGTGCATCCCAACAAGTTCCGAATATTGTTCTGGTAAACAAAGGCTGTAAGTTATGCTGTGACAACCCACTTCGAATAAAGAATAAAATATTTAAGAAAGATTGAAATTTCTTTTATTGCACACAAGCCCACTCAGCCTATCTGTTACCATACTAGGCATAAAATGAAGAGCTTAAGCTAATAGGGGTCGCATTATATAGGGAAAATTTTATTGTTCTTACCAGAACCTTTAATCAGTAATCTTCATGATCATTTTATTTAAGAAATGCTGTAGAAAGGTACGATTAAGATAATATGTTAAAAATAGTGGTAGGTACAATTAAAATTTCCCTGTAGAATGCGACCCCTGGGCTAATGTTTGCAGAGTTGCCATATTGGGGACTTTTTTGTGCCCAGATTGTTGAGTGTCACCTCTTTTTTTTTAAATAGAAATATTCGGCCTATTTTAAAATAAATTAACAATTCTGAAAAACAAGGCTAATTATACTGTTTTAAAAAAGTGGTGACAGTCAAATAATCTGAATTTAAAAAGGCCCCAATCTCGCAAAACTGAATGTTTGCAGGTTTGATAATATTGTGGTATTAGTGACAGTACAAACACCATAAAAATGCTGGGAAATAATATGCCGATAGTTGTCCATATTATTAAAAGTACTTTACTTATTTTTAAGAATCTCAATTTATATATTATTGTTGCCAACTGTTATCGGTATTTTTTTTTTTAGATCAGAAGCCTTTTTTTCATGAAATAGATTTTGGGCAAACAACTTGTCACTATTTTCTAGAAACATTCCTGGTGTATTCATTTGTAGTACGTCTTTTAGGGTATCCTTTCTACAAGCTGGATAACTTTGTAAATTTTCTTTCATAATTCGCTCCTGAAGGCATTCCTTTTATATCAATATGTCCAAAGCAGTGTGATACTTTATAAAATCCCTTCATTCCTTAAGTGACATTGTTGTGGAACAACAACACAACCATCGGCCTCAGAGAAGAAAAAAATTTGAATATTAATTTGCACCCTCTTTAAATTGCAGAATTTGCGTCATTATATGAGGAAAATATTACTATACAGAAATAGTAGTAGATATGCGAGTTTTTGAAAACCCCTGCTATAAAAGGAGAAAAGTACTTACTATCGGAGACAGTGATTAACTGATATACCAGATTAATTAATCCCATTCAGACAATAAGCCGACAAATAGGACTAATTATTTATATAACGGATCTTTACTCTTCCCTGTAGCATAAAGAAATTAAAAAGTCACATGCATTCTTGTCACACCAAAGATCACTTTCTATTTTTATGTAAATATGCTTTGATAGTCACAAAATTGATCTATATTATTGAGGTTGAACGCAGTACTTTAATGTGATGTGCGTAGCGTTTACTCGTACAAGGGCAAAAAATAATTCGAAAGTCAGTATTTCTTTGAAGTGCATTTTTGAAATATTATACCATATCAATCGTAATGAAATTGACAGATTATTGAAACTAAATGTAGCATTCTCAGTATAGAAATGGGTATGCATAAAATTTATATTTCTTTTCTAGAGGCAAACATTATGGTCCATGGGTGATAACTTTTTTTAATGTGTTTTAACGATATTATAATATTTAAAACATAATAGCAACTATTAATGAGATCGCCTACAGCATATTCCTTATAGAAAATGGTTTATATGACATTTGTAGCTCTTTACAGAACGCAACAAAAGTATCATTATTTATTGTTACCTGTGGGTGATCATTGTTTGAAGTGTATTTCAAAATGTGCTATAAGTTTTCCAATTTAAATAGATTTTAGCATTGAATATGGAGTATTATTGACTTGGAATATATTTAACTTTTAAATTACACGCTATACAGTGAAAAAGAAAACATACAAAATTTATTTTTGTTCCATATAAAATAATTAAATTTCCAATTACAAAACATGTTGAATAAATGATATTTCTAGTGTAGCACATAGTTACACGTGCATAAATATGTACATTAAATGTATCGAAATATTGAAAATACAAGAAACGGACAGAAAATGCAGCGGGAATTAATTTAGCTAAAATGTCCAGACAACCCCGATCCCTATATTATTCATCGCTGAAAAATATATAAACCTAAACACATGATTTTATTTTACCCTAGGGGATGTTTAGGGGACGTTCTGTAATTAGTTTGTTTTTAAACTTCTTTGCTAGTGCAAAAAATAAGCAAGGTAACTAAATTTACATTAAACTTGAATATTTATGTAATATGGAACTAAAAGATAATATTTTTATTAATTATAAGTGAGTGAAAAAAGTTGAGACGGAAGTTAAACCTAGGGCCTCTGTCTTTACATGCCAATGCTCTGCCAGCTGAGCTGTCCTGGATGGTTCTGAATTACATATTTCACTCAAACAACCTATTTCAAATAATGAGTGGGGAGCTGCCAATTGTGCAGATTTTTGAGTAGAATTGTTTTCGAAAATAAGGTCACTTTAATTAATCTCAGAATTTCTGCATGAATTAAAGCAAGCATTTCTTTTCGCAAATGCTGGTACTCAACAATCCTGACGGTTGAAAGCTGTGTCAACCATAGCTCAGTTGACCGAGTATTTGCACGAGGTAGTATGTTAGACGTACGTAGACATTTATAAATCAATAAGAATTAAAAAAAAATTCTCTTAAGATTTCATCAATATGTGCTTGAGATAAAAACAATTTCATGGAACTAAAATCTAAATACAAATACGTAGTTTAGTTCTAAGGTAAACTAAACAAAATAGATATAAAGAATTTACGTTGTAATATCTAATACTAAACAAAATAGATGTTGCTATCCAACGTATACGTTATTCATAAATTTAAAGATGGTGTAAAATAAAAACACATGATTAAAACCTGAATTTAATTTTTCAAGATGTAGCAAACTGATTGTTTCCTGCAGATTCGTATTTTAGAAAATTTTACTCCTAATTATGGTTTTAAAGATTATATCGAAACGTTGAGTTTCATTTTCTTCCTGTGTTTTCATTTTACATCAACTTTAAATTTACGAATAAAGTATGCGTTAGTAAGTATTTTGTTTAGTATAAAATGTATGTTTTCCTCATTATATCATGACCGTCTCACTGTAAGTAAGACAGTATCAGTGGCGTGGCGTGAAAATTTTCGGTGGTCATCGCAATTATTTAAGTTTGTGGTGAAAAATTATTAACTCTAAAATTCAATGGTTGAATGTTCAAAAAAGAAACTTTAAATCTTACCTTCACTTATACATGAACTCCAAATGTTCTGTTAAAACTCGATCGTAGAGTTTTAAAATATTGCTTGGTCATCGCCGCATCCAGCGATGACCGGACGCCACGCCACTGGACAGTATATATATAACATCAAGTCAGTAAGTCTGTGTTATATCATTGCGTTATTTTTCTCTCAAGACACTGTCTTAAAAGAACAGCTAAATATAATTGAAATAATATTTTTTCATTCTTTAATAAAATATCGTAAAAATAGTTTGTTGCTGTTCTGAAGGAAAAAAATGAAAGTTATAAAAACTTAACGAGCTTTAATGATCAGTATTTATTTTGTTTTAATTAAAAAGAAGATTAAATTTCATATAATTAGTTAATTATTTTTATTTTTTAGTTCTTTTTTTCAGATGTAGCATTTTTTTTTTTTCGGAGGTATAAATGATTATTTTTTTTTCTTATTCTTTTAAAGATACATTTTAAACATAATTAAGTATGGAACATAACACTTATACCAAAACACTCTTGAAATATTCTTAAAAGATTTAAATGAGGGGAAAAAAGCAACAAATGGGGGAATGTAAAAAATGAAGTAAAATCACAGATGGGGAAGCTCTTTTTCTTCCAAAAAACAAACTCCATTCTCTCTTCGTTATAATCTTTTATATGTGTTTAGTTCAGTGTTAAAAATTTGCATTAAACTGTCTATTCATTCAACCGTTTTTGTAAATAGCTGTTGCTTGACTATATATGAAGCATTCTCATTTGTCACACTGTTAAAAGTCTGCAGTAAACTGTCCAGTCATTCAACCGTTTTTGTAATAACGGATATTTGAGCATAATATAAAGCATGACATTGGCCAGGATCAATTAAAACTGCGGTTAAGTAACATTTTTTTATAAAAATAATTCTTTAATAAACAATTAAATTTAAAAAATCTAAAAACCCGACTGCGTAAAAGGCGAACTAATTAATTATTTCTCATCAATGTGAAACTATTTTTTTTTTTCAATTCCTACCATTAGCTCACACTCTCGCTACATATATGGGGCATTCTCACAATCTTTTGACTTTCATGTCACTGAAAAATAATTTTTTATTTAATAAACTTTTTTGTGTGTTTTTTATTTCATATACTGGGGAACATCCCGTTGCATGATTGCATAACAATATTAACGAGATAAATAAGTTTGGGACGATGTTGGGGGTCCAAATACCAGGAAAACTCATCTACCGTCCCGTGTCCCTGGTGCCGATTTTTAAGATTGGAACTGTCTGGATAAAATTGTTTTAATAAAAATAATTCAACTTCATTTTTTTCTGAAACTGGAACTATTGTTTTATATAAATATGTAGCTAAAAATTAATCTGCACTCTTTTTTACGGTTGTTATTATTTTTTAATATCTGTCCCTGGGTTTTAGATTCCTTACCATCCCTCTTCTAAAATTATACAAAAAATCAATTCAAATGCAGCCACAGAATTTTTTTCAAGTTTTTTCTCATGCAGAAGTATGCTAGAAAAATAATGTCTGAAATTCTTTGGCAGGAAATTTACTGTAGAATTTAAATCGGCATTTAAATATCAATTTTAAGCATCGTGGCTTTATTGGTAGTCTCACCGCCCCCAAGGTTTATTCCTGCACTTTTCGAGGTAAATTTAAAAAATATATATATATATATAATGCAATGTTAACAACTGTTTCTAAAAATCAATGAACATTGTGGCTATCACTTAGTCTTAACATGATTTTCCTAAAAATAGGTGGTAATTTTCCTTACCGTTCCATCCTTACCGTCCCTTTTAGGTAGATTTCGTATGAAATACTACCTATTGGCGTCGTTCCTATGTTGGAATTTCTGAAAAATTTTTGCAGATCTACACCGATCATGACCCCTAGAGCCCAAAACCACCCTCAGTAAAAAACTATATATCAATGGACATAAAATCTCGGTCAAGTTCGTTAATGGGCAAAATCGGACCAAGGAGATGGAAATAGGGAGGGGTTTTGTGAAAACCGAAAACCCCCCATAACTTCTTAATTTTTGTACCTATCGAATCAGTTTAAAGTTTTTATTACTTCTAAAAATAGGGCCAAAAAATTATGTATCGCAGATTTTTCATAAAGTTAAAAATGGGCTCAAGGGTCGCAAAAAATAGGGTTTTTGGGGAAAAAAATTTCATAACTTCGTCAATTCTCAAGATATCAAATCCAATTAATTTTATCATGAATCTCCTTAACACTATCTAGAACTTTTATATTCACAAGTTTTTGATAGGACCAATTCGTACCGCAAAAAAAAAAAAAAAATTAAAAACGAAAACAAAAACAAAAAGAGCGTTTGAAGAAGAAAAAAATCCATAACTCCGTCAATTCATCAATTCAAAAGATATAAAATCCCCATGAATTTATCATATATCTTTTTAATATTGTCTATAACATCTATATAGACAAGTTTTGGATAGGACCAATTCTTACAGCAAAAACAAATTAAAAATACATAGCGGTTGAAGAAAAAAATCATCTTAGTAAGGGTGTATTCAAATCCAAACTGCTTATTTTCTGACTCATTTTACAATTCATTTTTACTCTCAAAGGCTTTCAATTGGTACATTTTCTTACTCAGAAACTATATAATGTACCGTAATGGTCAATTTTTTGATAGAGGCAGAATATATTTTAAAACATGCTGGCAAAGTGGCCCTTTTGAACCGAATTTCCCGAAGCGGATTGTGTTGGACAAATCATCGTATTAAGGGAGTATTCAAATCCAAACTGCTTATTTTCTGACTCATTTTTAAATTCATTTTTGCTCTCAAACGCATCCAATTGGTAGATTCGCTTATTCAGAAAATATATAATGTACCGTAATGATCGATTTTTTGACGGAGGCAGAATATATTTCAAAAAATGATGTCAAAGATGAGTGGGCATGTTGAATGGAATTTCCCGAAGGTATTGTGTTAGAAACGAAAAATATTGTCTTACTGAGAAAATAATTGTTTATATATCAAGTTTTAATTAATTGAACGAAAATTAAAAACACAGGTCGCTTATAAATCTCTTCAAAAATCACGTCAACAAGTTTCATGTTTTTCCTATTAAAAATGAATCTGGAGTTATGCTAGAAAATTTCGAGTTGTTGAGCATGGAAAAGTATTTTTTTTAATACCGCCCTAACATGATTCTGATAAAACCAGTTATTAAAAAAAAAAATGAAATAAAAACTCTTCGAAAGCGGCCAGATAAAATTGTTAAAGCAGGTTTATCTCTAATCATGATTTGGTTTTTGTTTGTGAAATTAGTATACTTAACTTCGAAATCTACCTCCGCCTGTAGGCCGGGCCGGCGGGGATTTTTTTTTTTACCATTTCGTCCGTTTTTTCCAACACCATCCCCTTTTTTTACCTTTCCGTCCGTTCTTTAACACCCCTTTAAGACAATGTTATACAAAAATTCTTTATTAAAAGTACTACATTTTTATTATATCTTATTTGAATGTTCTGTGGGTGCTATGGAAATTCATTATAAGTAAAAATTTAGAAGAAAATAAAAAGTTTTAGTGGTAAAATGGTAAGGAAAATTAAACTCGCAAGTTTAACTTAAACCTCAGTTAAATAAAAAAATTTTCGCTGCTGACCATTTTTTCTTTATTTGGAATCATTAAGGCATTCGTCTATCAGATTAAAGTGTTATTTTAGCAAGTTTAATTTTGTCAGATTTTTTTCCCAAAAGTCAAAAGATTGTGTGAATGCCCCATATCTTGTTCAAATTTTCAATCGTTAATAAAATACTTATTATTCATCCAATCAAGCTCAAATAAATTCTTTTAAACTTGTAGTGGATGACACTTTATGTTAATCCAGTTTTTTCAAATATTAATTCATTAATTAAATTTAATTAATTAATTTTAATAATCGAGAGAGACCTCTTCTTTATCAAGGTATTTTAAGACGGAGAGAGCCCTCTTCTCGACAAGGCATTTTAAGCGCCACTCAAGAGGAAAAAAGAATGGGAGAGAAAAAAATTATCTTATTGACCTAAGAAGGAATTGACTTAAAATACACTGCTCAAAACAATTAAAGGATATTGCAGTTTTAGGTGGATTTTGTATCTGGTAAACTGTTTAGCTGATTGATACATGGTCGACAGACATAGTAGGTTATATGAGAATAAATTACACATGTTTGGCAGAAAAAAATGCATTTTATTGCGCATTTGTGTACTAAAGGAAAAAAACACAATTTGTGCATATGAGAAAAAAAGAATAAGGAAAGGTGTTTACTTCAAAGAAAATCATTTTCAGTAGGGGTATGGTTTCCACGGGCGGCCAGCAACGTTGAACACCTTTGAGGCATGGACTCAATGAGGCTATTAATGACGAGTTGGGGTATTCTGCCCCACTCTTCCAGAAGAGCTCTTTCCAGTTCTTGGAGAGTTTGTGGGGGTTGTTGGCGGTCAGAACCTCGTCTTCCTAGAGCGTCCCAAGCGTGCTCGATTGGATTCATGTCTGGAGAACACGCTGGCCATTCCATTCGAACGATTCCTTCCTCGAAAAGGAAATCCTCCACCAGGTTTGCACGATGTGGCCTGCAGTTATCGTCCATTAAAATGAAGTTATCTCCGTTTGCTGCAGCGTAAGGGACTACAATAGGTCTGAGGATCTCATCCCGATATCGGCGACCAGTCAGAGCTCCATCTCGAATGATGTAGAGGTCAGTGCGCCCGTCAATGGAGATGCCACCATACACCAACACTCCTCCACCACCAAATCTAACACTTTCGTGCACGAACGCAGGATTATTCCTACTGCCACGGTCCCTCCAGATGAAAATACGCCTATTATCCGGATGCACAGAAAAACGGGACTCGCCAGAAAACAGAATATTGCTCCATTCATTTCTCCTCCAGTTGACATGCTCGGTTGCCCACTCCCTGCGGTCGCGACGATGCCTTGATGTTAATCTAACACATACCATCGGTCGGCGAGCATACAGACCTACAGCATGGAGCCGGTATCGGACAGTCTGAGTTGAAATCGTGGTGCCTGTAGCCGAGCGAAGGTGTTGTTGGAGAAGAGTAGCGTTCATGGTTCGGTGTCTCCGAGCTGTTAACGCTAAATACCGATCTTCATTGGGCATTGTTGCCCGTCTACGACCTTGCCCTGGTCTTCGGCCTGCACATCCACTCTCCAAAAAACGGTTCAAGATCCTGGAAATGACACTTTGTGACACTCCAATGGCTTGCGCTACTTCGGCTTGAGTTTGGCCCCCTTCTAACCTACCAACAATTCTCAAAGCTTCTGAATCTGTCAAATGACTTCGCTGAGACATCGTACTCATCGAAACAAAGCAATCACTGAATGCCGATCATCCTTGTCTTCATTCTCTTTTATCCAGTTGAAAGTCAAATTTCATTCGCTGCCGCTGAAGCGACGTTTTTGACGTCGAACTCAAAATTTGCATACTCTACAGTTTGAAAACGAGAAAAATTTGCATTTGTGATTCTCTTCTTCTATTTTCGGCAAAAAAAATTTCGTTTATATCTTTATTTTATATAAAACTTCAAATATCCTTTAATTGTTTTGAGCAGTGTATATTTTTTATATTACTTGTTTCTATTAGTTACCTGTTTTTTTATTTACTTGTATTGATGACTTTTAAATTGTGTTTAATTGTTAGTTTCTATCTATAAACACTGTTTTGATGAGGTCTATAGATGTCTATGATGGTTAGAGTTCCAGTACAGATAGAGATCCTACATACACAACTTCCAGGTTGTATAATATTTTGACGGAGCTTCTGACTGTAAAATAGTCAATGAAACATCGTCTTAATTTTGAAAGACCTATACAATGATATGCCACTCAATAGGGTGCGTAATTTTTTTTTTCGTCTCTACCGCCATTTTGTATTTTAGGGCCGCCATTTTGAATTTATAAAAACAAAACCCAACCTATAACCATCGGGCAGTTAAGACGAATTGATAGAGACCTCATTCATTAAAACCCATCCAGCCGTTGCACAGTGGGACAGGAAGCCTCCAAAGTTGGCAATAAATAAAATTTACTTTGAACAAAAAACGCGCATTATACATTTTTTTACAGATGTTACGTAGTAAAACTTTTACATAAGCTATAGAGTAATTTAGTAATTAATTTCAAATATTTTGTGTACAAAAATAAGTTAAAAATAAGAAATTAAGATAGTTTTATGCGAATTAAATATTTATAAACCATCCATAATATAGCATTAAAAATGCAAAACAAACTGGTGTTGTAAACACAATTAATAATTTTAATGATTCTGAAGCACATCTTAACGTGAATATCAGCGGCTCGTTTTGAAGGAGTGAATCCCCCCCCCCCCCCCCTCTCAGGCAAAATGTAAGTACTACTATCAAGACAGCAGAAGCAAAATTGTTTCTGCTGTCTTAGTAGTTGCACACATTTTTTTTTTTCTGAGGAAGAAGCGTTCGTTCCTTCGAAACACGTCGTTAGCATTAATTTTATAGTGTGTTTTAAAAATTTTAGAATATTTAATCCATACTATCATCTTGGTCATAATCCTGCTCACCAGATACATTGGGAGATGGAGTTTTTAACAAATGTAGGGCTTCTAGTGGAAGGTATTTTAACTTTTTATTTCTTTTCATGTGTTTGAGAGTGATAACTGGATCCGAACTTAGAAGTAATGAAAATATCGCTGTTAATTTTTTCTCGGCTGCACTTTCTAGAGCAGTACTCTCCGTATCTATTAAAATCTTTATTCCTGGCTTTTTGTTCTTCCTCAGTCATCTGTCCTGTGGGCAACAGAGCCAAACTTATAATTTCTGATCCGTAAATCGAATACTTGTGTAGTGTTGGGGGCATGTTGTATAATAGATACTTCAAGACCAAATATCTGGCTGTATCATACACAAATACAAAATACATGCGCAAAGAACAAAATCGTGTCATAGTTTTGCTCTTAATCTTCCTTTTCATCGTTCATAAAACCTTCGGAACGGAATATGAGGCCGGCCACGTTTGCTTTTCAATGCCGCTTCTGTTTGTTTTTCGAATGGATGAAATGAAAGCGACTTATCAAGCGACTCCCTATTAATTCTAAAAAACTTTTCCTTGTCTCGACAGGTTTTTGCACATCGGAATTTATATTGAAATTTAAAACATTTTAGCTTCTTTTTTTAGACTATAGAACTACTACGTTCGCAATTTTTTTTCGATTTTGGAGCTCTTTTACCAAAAAATCGTATTGCTATTCAAAAGTTTTTTTTCTTTCGAACGTTTCATGATATTCAGAAGTTCTCTTCTGGTAATATATAATGTATTTAAATTCGTCCGTAAAAAATAAATAAATATGTAATCATGTTTATGTACGTACACTAGCAAAAAAATAGGATGATTAACTATAAAAATGATCATACAATTAAAAAAAGGGCAAAAAGGAGCAAAATTTTCTGAAATATTTACCAAACTAAAACTCAAACCAAGTAGAAAAAATTATAGTTGCCACTTAACCTGCTTTAACTCAAAATTAAAACTTTCAATGTTTGTAGACACTGTTAATTTTTTTTTTATAAATTTCACTACTATATATTCTAAGCGTCACTTTATCTATAAAAATAATATTAAAAACAAATTAAAAGTTAATGTATTTTTGTTACATACCTGAAGTTGAAGGTTCCATAGTCAAAAAATGTTATCTTTAATTTATAACAGCGTAATTAACAAGCGAACGTTGAAAAAAAATTATTGATTTTTTTTTTTCATTTATAATCATCGTGTGATATGCAGTTTAACTGCTTACTTTAATGAAGACCAAGATAACTTTGCACACTTTTATTACTAGGCAGATGTTTACTGACATCTGCTCTATTAAAGTGACGTATGTCGGTATTTCAAAATAGAATTTCATTTTTTCGATTTTTTGCCAGATTTGAAGGCTTCTTGCCCCACTGTGCTTTGGGATGTTTCGAGGGTATAAAGAAATCCACTTACGCAGATACGCGTGTAACACATAACCCTTCTTTTCAGTCGGGTAAAAAATAATTAAACATGGGCTTTAACACTACTACAAAAGGATTATTATAAATGTCTCATAAAACACAGATGAAAGGGGATACAATACTTAATCAAAACGAAGTGAATAAGGATGAAAATAGCAGAGTTTTATTTTTATCCGAAAAAAGGTGTGCGGGTCAATATCACAAAATACGAAAATTGCAGTCCGCACAATAAAATTTCAATTTAATGTTATATAATGCAATTTTCTTTTTTGCATTCTAATAAAAAATATTCTTAGATGTATTTTCAAGTGATATTATATTCATAATAACACAAAAATACGCAATTAAAAGATTTAAAATTTCAGATTGTCATTTTCCTGGCATGTCACACTGTGATGTGTGCAAAATAAAAGACTTTTTGTTATCATGTACAAATATCTTTTTCTAGTTTTTTTAATTTATAATTAATAATTATACCTTATATAACACATGTACGTGGAAGGTAACAAGTTCTGTATTTTACAAATAATTTTCCATAATTAAAATATGATTGTCACTGAAAATGAATGTCATTGTCCTGGCCTGCTCATTTTAGTTCTTTATGAGATCTAAAGATGGCGCTGCAAAGTAATTTTCCATGACATAGTTCAAGTCAGAAGTAGTAAAATCTTTTGCTACCAGCAAGATCTTTTAGATGTTTCTTAGAAAATAATGTGTTTAAAGGCTTTGTAAAAATTGAGTAGACTTTTAGTATGTCATTTTCCTGGCTTCTGCAAATTACAAATAAAACTGAAAATTGCACTGAATTGGAGGTACTATAAAGGAAAAATGCTCCTTTAAGCAAAATTAAAATGTTAGATCTAAAGAAAAAAAAACAGGAATGTGAAAAATGTTTTAAAATGAAATTGTCATTATCCTGGCATACATATGCCAAGATAATGACACATAATATATTTGCATAAAAATGAACATAAATCTTCAAACTTAACAATTTGACATATAAATTCCTTTATTCAGCTGTTCGATCAACATTAAAAAAACAACAACAAAAAAAAAAAAAAGAAGCGTTGAAATGATTAAATTTACAAAATTTTCTTTTCAAAATCTCACATTTTGTGATATTCACCCATACCTTCTTTATGGTCATTCACAGGTATCGTACTTTGATATCGAATTGTAACTGAGGGCATTTCAGTTATGTTGCGAGTTTTTAAACAAAATGAGATATCTGTGAAAAGGCAACGGATGAAAGAACAGCCTTTTTCAAAATCTATTATGTATTCTTTCAGTAATTGTAATCTTCGATCAAAAAAAAGATAATTTATATATTTTTTTCTTTGGGGGGGAGGGCAGAGAAACATGCATAGCATAAAATTCTATTATGAAGTTCAATTATGGCAGTGCCTAAATACTCACTCATTAGTGTAACCTAGTTTTTGAACGTGTTGCCCGACGTCTAACATCAGATTAAAATAGCAATTAAAGCCTTTGTGCAGAAATATTAGAAAGCAAATGCACAAATGATATGTGAAAAGCAGCAAACAGCTGTTTCGAAATTACTAGGGAGATTGTTCTTCAGTGCAATATAGAGAGTGCTAGAAAAAGCAAAGCTGAGCAAAATGAGAGGCAGAGATGCGCCGGCTTATATACCCGATACGGGTAGCGAAGCGCCAAAAACGACCAATGAGACAGACGCAGACGAAACCCCTTTTTCTCTCGTTCTCCAGTAGATGTCGCTACTTGTCCACTCATTCGTTTCGTCTGCTTCTGTCTCATTGGTTGTTTTTGATGCTTCGTTACCCGTATCGGGTTTATAAGCCGTATCGGGTTTATATATCGGGTGAGAGAGCGAGTGTGTCAGCTCCTGCCATGTCATCCCCTTGTTGCCAGTGCTAAGTCACCGTACCTGGAAGAGTGAAAGGCCGTTTTCATGGCCACCTATGCCAGTAACAAACCGGTCGGTGACGAAGCAGATTCGAAGCCTGACTCAGCTATGGAGTGCAGTAGCCAGAAGCCCGGGACTTCTTCAAATGGTAATATAGCTTTTACTAGCGATGGCAGTGCGAAATTTAGAGATAATCCCGATTTAATAGATGAATCTAGTGATCTTTTCAAAATTCTTAAAGGTGATAGGAATAAAGTCAGGGAAATGAGGGAGGAAACTCTCTCAAACTTTGATCTTAGAGGAAAGTTGAACTACCAGTTCTTTTCTAACAAATATGGTAAAAATTGGGAAAGTGCTTTATATAACTACCTAAGTAAACCTGAAATTGAATATAGTGACAAGAGATTTGCTCTCAAAAAAGTCAGAAAAAATCGTAAAAGTAAAAAGAATAGGGAAACTATAACAGCTGGTTTAGTTGTACCGAATGCAAAGAAATTCAAACCTGATAAAAACGAAACTAACTTCAAAATTGAGATGGTTTGTGACAACCAATCCGAAAATATGGAGGAGTGTAGCGATAGCCAATCCGAGTGAGGTCTCAGACATTGCAAATTCGGAAGCAAATGCTTCAGAGATGTCGTATTTTGAGGAAAATCCTTTGAATAATAAAGAAAATTTTGAAGCTTACTCAAAATTAATTGAGGATACGAAAGAGAATACCGAAAATGTTAATATTATTAAGGACCCAAAACCAATCATTGTAAAAAATATCATAAATATTGAAAATTTTGCCAAAACAGTCGAAAGAGACTGCGAGTCAAATTTTTATCTTAAAATTGTAAAAGATGTCCTAAAAATATTCCCAAAAGACCAGGACGCGAAAAGTAAAATAATTGATTTCCTTAGCGAAAAAAGGCATCAATTCTATGTGATACCTGATACAATCGCGCCGCTTAAATTTGTGATTAGGGGACTTCCTAAAAATTGTAAAGTTGAAAATATTCAAAACGAACTTATAAATAAAGGATTTCAACCGACCAAAGTAGTTCAAAGGTCTAGTAGGGTGGACAAACGTGTCCTTCCCCTCTCAAATTCAATTAACGAAAAACAGTAAAACTAATGAAATTTTAAAGTTAAATGATCTTTTCAAAATTCGCATTGAAATTGAGAAGTATAGGGCCCCCCATAAAGCAGTGCAATGTTGGAACTGCCAAGGGTTCTTCCACATTAGCAAATACTGTTTTATGGACCCAAATTGCGTAGGATGCGGGGGAGCGCATAGAAGTCCCGAATGCCCGAGAAAAAATGTAGTTGAAGAGGAAAAATTGAAAAACCACCGCCGAAATGTTGCAACTGTGAGTTGGAACATCCGGCCTCTTTTAAGGGGTGTAAAAATTACCCACTTAAGCCAAAATATCGTAAAACTTACGCGGAGATGGCCCAAAATGCCCTAATTAAAACAAAAACTGTAAAACCTCAAAATTTACCGAAAAAAGTTCGTACCTCCCAAAAGGACCCAGAGAGGGCGTCACCGGACCCGGTACAACTTTACCAGCTCGAGGAGTTTAACAGCAGTTTTATAAAAATTGTTAATACGTTGGAAAAAATAAAAACTGAATTGAAAATTCAATCCTTTTCTAAACTTGCAGAAAAATTAGATAATATTTTAAGTATTGTAATTAACAAAGAAGTAGGAAAAAACACGCTTGCCTTCATGGATGAAATCGCAAAGATTCAACATGAATAAATTTTTCAATTGTAAATTTTTTGTAAATCTTGTAAATAGTAGTGAAATTGTTTGTAAATATTAATCTGTTAGTGTATGTATAGCTATTTGTTAGGTAAATTGTTAATTTAATATGTAAAATGTATGGTCCCGTAAGGGTCTTTTTGTTTACTGTTTCCGCCTGCCATCGCTCCAGCTTGCCATGCAAGGTTAGACAACCAGAGGGAGGAGCTTAGGCTCCAACCAATGGGAAATCTGCCTTGCACCTTCTTTCCATCTGCTACGAAGTCATCCCGTGCCAGTTCCTAAAGGTTGTTATGTCTCCGGGGATGTGGGACATAGGTCCCGGGCTCTTCGGCAAATTCTCTTCGTATCGTCGAATATCGGGTCTCTGCCTCTCATTTTGCTCAGCCTTGCTTTTTCTAGCACGCTTTATCTTGCACTGAAGAATAATCTCCCTAGTACATTCGAAACAGCTTTCACATATTATTTGTATATTTTGAAAGGTTGGTTTTTTGCTTTTTAATCTAACACCAGAGTTTCAAAGTTTCATCTATCTGTCGTCTCTCTGAGTTTCGTACGTTGGACTTTCCCTCCCTGAATCTGTGCTTCGCGGTTTTTCGGGTGCGGGTTAAATGCTAATTGCCGAAATGTCAGTGAAGGCTTACTGTGGAGACACGAAATGTTTTGGTTTCCGTTTGTCTGTCTGTCTGTCTGTCTGTCTGTCCGTCTGTTTCGCGATAACTGCCGTAAAAAGCATCCGATTAGCTTAAAATTAAGTATGCATGTTGGTAAAATCCCCGGATTTAGCTGTATAGTTTTTGGTTAAATTTGGTTCATGCGTTCGGAATATATAGAACATTTTATTTTGCGACTTAATGCTTTCCTATAGAAATTCAGACGATTTTTCCATTTTTATTTGTTGAAAGGAAATGGCTCATATGATTGAAGGATTTAAATAGTAAATTATGGATGATGTAATTTCTAATTAGAACCATACATTATTCATATTAGTTTGAAATTTTGTGTATACATTTGTCAGAGTTTTTAAATTCGGTGTTTAACTTATGGAGGTATTTTATATATGTGTTCCAATAATATATCTTTTTATAAATTTACTTTTTTTCAAAGCACATATTTCATTGTTTTATTTTCTTTTAACTGTTGCCTAGCGACGGAACTACACCTAAAAATATCGTAAATGTGAAAGTATTTGTAATTGTTTGAAGTCAATCAAAGTCAAAAGGGACGAATTAATGGCTTTGTGACTTTACATATAGATGAAATTTACCCCAGAAATAAAGAAAGACTATGTTCTGCTTATTTTGTTCAAATATGTTTTCTTTTAAATTAAGAAGTTCATTATTTTCATAAGGAATAAATTGACATTTTGCTATAAATTTAACAATCATTTTTTTTTTTTTTTTTTTTTTTTTTTTTTACCGTTGCCAAGAAAATCCTATCCCAGAATAATAATTTATCCTAAACAGTTAATTTTGATTTGAAAGATTTTCATGTGCAAGAGGAAAATGAAATAAAAAATAGACATGAATACGTCTTCATATTGGAAATAAAACTAAAATACGAAAAGAAGGTGAATTTGATCTCATATATCAAAAATAAAACTAATATGCTTTGAGGTTGAAATAAAAAGGGCTTGTGTTATGATATTAATTCTTATTATTAAAAGAAATGTTACTAATATCTCATGGTTTATCGTCTGCACACAGATAACAGAAATGTTAATTTTTAATCGAAAATTTCAATGAGAAAAAAAAAAAAAAACTTTTGAAAATCAAATATATAGTAAATGTCAAAATTTTACACCGCAAAATTATCGCTGTCGAAAATGACGTCATTGTATTGGGAAATAAATATTCTCATTCTTAAAAACCAAGCATTAACTAGATTACCTAAAAAAATATTTTATGACGAGTGTTACTTCTTAATGCCGTCTCATTTCAGAAAATATGAATGAAAATTATTTTATTTTTAAAAGGAAATTATATTTTCATTCATAAAACCTAAACTTTTAATATAATTGCGTCAATGTGAATCATTTTCTGTCCACCAGTATTGAAAATTAAGGCTCGGAAGTATAAAAAGAAATTTAAGATTTGCGATAACCATTAGTGCAATAAATAAAAAGTTACATATGTAAATTAATGAAACCACGGGGAGTTCAGGAGGCGGAGCCCCCCCCCCCCCCCTGAAGAAATCTGTTTTATTATTTAAAAAACATCAGAATTAGTAGCTCATGAAAATTATTTCAAAATATCCTTCCATAACAACGTTTTTAATTTAATGCTTCTAATGTCTGAAAACTTCGTATTTTTTATTCTTATAAATAATTACATAATTTGAAAACTTTAAATTGCGGTTTGCATGAAATTGAATATTACCAAAGTGTGTCTAAAAACAGTGACTTGCAGAGCTCACGTTGAGGCTCCTGATCTGCAGATTTACTAGTTAGCTTACTATGATCAGCTGGTAAATATAAATACGGGAGTGAGAGTTTGAACGAGTTGATTCAGTCGTGCCTCACCTCACAAGGTAACTCAACGCTTCAGAATTTGGAGTAGCCCCACCACTGGATGAGAGTTTCTGCTCTCGAAACTGGTAGACGGAAGGTGCTGGGTTCGAACTCAATCGCGCCCGTTGGCCTAACCATTCGGAGTTTTTGTGGTTTTCTTAGAAACTTGGGAAACCTTGCATAAATACGGGTTAGGTTCCCTTAGAAAGACTCCCAGGGAGGACACTCCCTTTGGGGCTTATATCCCAAATGCAGATAAACGGCTGTCATAAAATAACACACACACTCAGAGTTTGGACATTTGGAGTGTGTTCTTTGTCACGTGTTGTCAGTGATTGATAATTGAAGTAACCTGAGTGTAGATTCAAAGGCTTCAGCTAAGGAATTTAATTACTGTTAAGTTGTAAAAACCTACATAATTCAATAAAATTATTTTCGGATTCTATGGGATTTCAGTTTGTAATGACATCTGACTTAGATGTGAAGTGTCATTCATTAATGCGTTTTCAGTAATAAGGATTATTCAACGTAGAAGTCGTCTTGGGTATGATTCTTGAGTACCAATCTTCCTTATGTAAGTTGAATTCAAATTAGTAAAATTACATTTAATTATTTTGAGCGTTAGCTCTATTGCAAAATTCATTCATTTATTGATTTCAAATAAAATTATTGTTTTATCTAAAAATTCAGTGTCAGCTAATAAACAAGAACATTGACGTGATGTGCCCGAGGGTTTCGCTACAGAATAAAAGTATAAAGATGAAAATTATAATTCGAAATTAGAATTCTAGTACTAGAAATAAAAAAGAAATCCCCGCCGGCTCTGCCTACAGGCGCAGGTAGATTTCGAAGTTAAGTACTAATTTCACCAACAAAAACTAAATCATGAGTAGTGATAAATCCAGTTTAACAATTTTATCTGACCGCTTTTGACGAGTTTTTAATTTCATTTTTATATAAGAGCTGGTTTTATCAGAATCATGTTACAGCCAATATTTAAAAAAAAAAAAATCATGCTTAACAACTCAAAATTTTCTGACACATTTTCAGATTCAATTTTAAAAGGAAAAACATGAAACTTGCTGACGGGATTTTTTAAGACATTTATAAGAGACCGATGTTTTCAGTTTATCAATTAATTAGAATTTTATTTATAAACAATTATTTTCTCAGTAGGACCGTATTTTTCGTTTCTAACACAATCGCATCGAGAATTTCCGTTCAAAATGCTCACTTTGACATCATTTTTAAAAATGTATTCTGCCTCAATCAGAAAACCGACCATTACGGCACACTATATATGGTTTCTGAAAAAGAGAACCTACCAATTGGATGAGTTTGAAAGCAAAAATGAATTTAAAAATGAGTCAGAAAATAAGCAGTTTGGATTTGAGTACATCTTTAATACAATATTTTTTTCTTCAACCTCCATGTATTTTTAATTTGTTTTTGCTGTAAGAATGGGTTCTATCAAAAACTTGTCAGTTTAAAAGTTGTAGATAATATTAAGAAGATATATAATAAATTCAAGCGGATTTGATATCTTGTGAATTGAAGAAGTTATGGATTTTTTTCTTCTTCAACCTATCTTTTCGTTTTCGTTTTTAATTTTTTTGCAGTAAGAATTGGTTCTATCAAAAACTTGTCAATATAAAAGTTGTAGATAATATTAAGGCAATTTATAATAAATTTAACTGGATATGATATATTGAGAATTGACAAAGTTATGAATTTTTTTCTTCACAAAACCCCATTTTTTCGCCCCTTGAGCCCATTTTTAGTTTTATCAAAAATCTGTCATACATAATTTTGGCCCATTTTTTAGAAGTAGGGGAGACCAGGGCTAGTAGTGACATTTTTGATATTAGCCGTAAGATTTGAACTGAAGCGAAACATTTAGTGTATCATATCATTAGAGTAAATCTTGCGTAACATATTTAGAAAACTACTATTAACATTATTAACGTTTTTCATAACACAAAATGAATTCTGCGTAACCTCGAAATTGTAACACGTAAATGACACATACAAGTGCATCGCAACATATACAAATTATGTAAGAAAGGCGATTAAATGGGACATGTTAAATCAAGAAAGAGAAATTTATTAATTTATAACGTTCTTAACACAATAAAACACTTTCATGCTTTAATAATATTGTAAATCAAATGAAAATAAAATAATTAAATTGTTAACACTTGTAAACACTTAGTCCTTTATAAAAATACTTTTAGAGACACTTAGCAATAAAAAGAAAAAAACTGTCTTAATCAGGAAGGAAATAAAGAGTAAGCCAAAACTACTCTTTGGCCATAATTTTTTTTGACTCGGTAGCCTACTACAACGTGTAGGCCTATATCCTATATTTTTAATAACTCATTGTCATCGCTTGTTTCAGCGTCTGACTTGCAGTTAATACAAATATAATAAGGTTCATTTTTGGTACATTTGACATGCGCCCATCTTTTACATGTCATGCATTGCACCCAGTCTTCTCCGGGTCTAGAAATTTTGTATTGCTCCAAGCAAACTAGACATAAGCAATTTTCGTCATCTTCAGAGCTATCTAATACTTGCTTCTCCATTTTTTTTTCAATAACCTAGGTGTAATTTTTTTTTATGCACCGCTTGGCCTTTCCATACAGCTTCTTTTTTGATTTGCTTCTTCATTTTGTTTTCTGCGTTCTTTTGCTTTTTGTTCTGCTCGAATTTTCTCTTTTACAGGTGTGCTTGTTAGAATGGCAGATTTCAAACATGTACGAAAAGATCGCTTGCCTTTTTGAGGTCCTGCTTTAGGGAGTGGTCTTATTTCTGTAAGACTTACCACTGACACATTGCTATTATCAATTGTCATAGAATCATCTAATTCAATGAGATTTCTTACTTCTGAAGACGGTCCTGCAATCTCACCATCATTGATTAAAGTTATTGCTGAAGTGCTTGCTTTATTTACAGTTTCAAATTTACTAATTTTTTTTTCATTGTCATTCTGGTCTTTAATGTTCTCATCTCTGATGGATAACGGTCGATCAATTAATGAGGAACATAGGAAGTCTTAAAAATTATGCTGGGGTAAGTAGTGACAGTGTCACAACGTGCCTCTTAGACTTCGTCACATCTAGCCCCGCGTTACGCCATTTTGAACTTTATTCATTAGTTTCCGAAATATTAGCATGATTAACAAATGAAATACATAGAATAACAGCTCAAAATATAAGCATTTAAATAATGTTAGGGAAGTTTACATACCCCAGTATGGCTAGTGGCAATGACGATTCCAACGTAGGTCGGCAAATTTACTTTTGCGATAGAAAACAAGATAAATATTTTTATCTGGGAAACAACGCAACGTTGTACTTCAAAACATACGCAGCACACTGAGATAATCAACTTCTTCACTCACATGACACGACAGGTGCTGCAACCTATTATCTCAGTCAGGAAGCCCGATGGCACAACTAGCCTCTGGCACAACTAACCCCGTTCTCCCCTAATAATAACTTTAAACTAACAAGGGAACCACTTTTGGTGTTGTTCGCACCTAGCATTGAGACCTGGTGCATTTTAAAGCCCTATATTATGAAGTTTGAGAATCGATAAAATTTTTCTGTTATAATAATATTTCTTGATTATACAGCAGCATAACTTTCTGAAAATGCAATTTTCGAGACCACTTATCGGACTATCAACATTGAATTTGTTTAAAGAAAATCATTTAAAAATAAAAAATAGTTAATAATAAGTATAAAGTATTGAAAATTTTGAAAATTCCTTCAAAAACCCACGAATTTGACTTTGCAAAATTGCAACTTTATAATCGTATCTTTGGCGGAGAAACAGTTGGCGTTTATTTTCAAAAGTAGAGCTTTCCGGCAACCCTAGCCAAATGTCATAGCTGAATTTGTAATAGCTAGTAATTGCAATGTCCGACCTATTTCGCCACAGTAATTTTTCTAAATTGTGTAAAAATATTAATTTATGATTACTTTTACCAAATGACTATTTAATACAGCAACATTTCATTCTAAACATTCGAAACTTTATTTCATTCGATTTCAAAAGAAAATAGTTTGCTTATTTTGTATTTCCCTAAAAAATAGTTTTGAATGAACTTCGAAGCTTTTATAGAATTATATTTATTACTTATATATTTATCGTCTGCGTAGAAAAAAAATAAAAACCTAATATTTGTTTCTTATGCTATCAATTATAAAAAAAAAATCGCAATCTGATATAATTCTAGTAATATGTTCTGTACATTTTATCTTTGGATAAAACGTGCGGAAAGATTGTAGCGCCATATTTGGCGACTTAACTCACTTTTGGCGTGAAATAAACAAATAAATATGTAATAATAAAAAATTAAAAGTATAAAAAAGTGTATAAAATATTATTTTAACAGAGAAATTTTTTCGGTTCTCTAACTTTCATGTATAGTGCTACAAAACGCACCAGGTCTCGATGCTAGGTGCGACCAACACAAAAAGTGGTTCCCTTCTAATTCGATATGTATTATAATTAAGAAGTTATGGGGTTTTTCGTTTTTCACAAAACTCCTCCTTATTTCCCCCTTCTTAGTCCGAGATTGCACATTACGAACTTGACCAAGATTTTATGCCCCTTGATTTTATGTATCAGTTTGGAAAAGATTTGTGCAGTATTATGGAAGTTATCGTGTCCATAAAAAAGTGATATATATATATAGATATAGATAGATAAATATAAAGTTTTTTACTGGGGGTGGTTTTGGGCTCTAGGGGTCAGGATTAGAGTAGATCTGCAAAAAGTTTTCCGAAATTCCAACATAGGAGAGATCCCAATAGGTAGTATTTCATACGAAATCTACCTAAAAGATAAAATGCGATTTTTTTATGCTGAAAGATGTATTGATTACGAGATTAGAAGCAGGGCTTCTAGGAAACAAAAGGTAAAATAAGAACAACTGAGAAAATTTCTATTTTCAGTCTTACTTTAGTTGTCGCAAAAAAACTTTTTTCGTCCTTGACGAATAAGCAAACATGTAATGAAAGCCGTCTCACGGGTTGGTCCTCTGTCGCGGTTTCGATCGAAGCCGGTCCGGTGGATGCAGGGTCGTGGACCGAACACTGGTCCGCGCCTACGTCGGATCACTCCCTCTGAATTCCTAGCATGTTCCTGTAGTCGTGGTCCGTGAGCGCTATTCGGGATTCAATTAAAGTCCGAAAGAATATGCATGACTGATAAAGGAAGACATAATTTGTTACGGAACCCGGTTTATTTCTTTTGGTTACATAAGTCCTTTTATACCAGGCACAAACTGGCATGAGAGTTGTTACTTTAATCCTTTCCGGACATCGGGAGTTAGTTGTACCGCAAGGCGACCCCTGGAGAGCAGAGTGGCGTGAAATTAGTGCGTTATTTAGGTGGTAAAAACTTCTCTCATGAGACCCGTGCAGCGATATAAATATGAGGTATTTTGCATTATTTCTGATAGAGGTCGTCGAAGTCAAAAGAGGCGTATTTAAAATTTAATTTGCCGCTAATTGAATGATTGTTTGCCCGGGACAAGGTGTTGGCTCAAATTCGGCAGACGGGATACTGCGAGAATTTAATATCGCACTTACCTCAGCAAAAGTACTCTTATGAAATGGACAAAACGATCTTTCAAATATATAAGAAGCGATGCGGAAAAACTAACTTAACAGGGGCAACAACAGTTTCAATCAACTGAGACACAATTACTAAAGCATTTAAAAAGATTTAATTTTAATTTCTAAATTTAAATTTAAATTTTTTATAACGGGGATTTCAGAATTTAAAAGGAGCAAAAAGGTGATTTTAAAATTTAAAAAGGGGCTTAGCTTTTATCGTTTCATACATACTTTCGAAACATACTACCCTTCACTATTTAGCGAATGTATTTTAAACGGCTTTATGCTATGACACTAGTACAAAAAGATGCATTTGCTTGATTGTACGCATAAACAGGTTTTAATTGTAATTTCATAATTTTTATAATGGTCTTTGATTATTATTTCGGTTACGTACTTTATATAACTTCGTACAAAAATTTAATAAATAAAAAATGCCTTTGTATACCACATGTTGTTTCAAAATTTCGCAGCATACTAAAATTTTAAAATTAGCGTTGATTTTTTTTAAATCTAACATCTATGTAACTTAACATCAAACGATATGCATACTTTCGTTTTTGATTTAATTCAGAAAAGAACCTGATACTTTTCCCATTTCTCAGTATTTGTTTGTTTTAAAAATTAGTACTTAATCCCCAAAATAACAGAGTTAACTAAGTAATGGACATTCAACTGATATCTTTAATGTAACCTGGAACGAAAATCTAAATTCCAATATAGAAATTAATTATAAAATAAAAGTAACTATAAGCTTGAATCCATGTTATATGATCACTGTCTCTTGAGAAACACCAAAAATAGGTTTAAATTACATGTATTTATTTCTTAAATAATATGTAGAAAAAATATATTTTTGTAGTTTGCAAGGATAAAATAAGAGCAACAAAATACAGCTTGGGATTTGTCTTGCTTTAATTAAATGAAAATTTAGATCTCACATAATTAATTATTTTTTCTTTAGTTTCCAAGATTCTTTTCGAAAATTCTTATGTGTTTAATTAATTTTTGTGGCGAGATAGATGTTAATTTATTTTCCTTTTTTAAGGAATGTTTAAAGTAGGTCTTAACATTAATAAAAAAGTTAATAAAAAAATTTGAGAAATTCTCGGAAATATTAAATCAGAGAGGAAATTTATTACTAAAAATGAAAAAAAAAATAAAGAAAGGTAAATATATATATATATATATATATATATATATATATATTGATATTGGGAGGGATTTGTTTTGTGTGTAGAGAAAATATACAGCTTCTTTATAATCATTCACATGTGTCTTCATTTTTGGATTTCTGTAGGAATTTTAATTGTGAGTAATTTTATAGGAATGTGATTTCAAGCAAACCACATTGGATAAAGTATTCCTTTTAAAATGGTGCATGCATTTTTTTAAAGCTTAAGTTCGCACACTCCTTAAAATTTCCAGGCACAATGGCACCACGATTTCAGATAAGACATTTTTGACTAATGCTGTTCCTTTGGATTAAAAAACTATTCCCTGATTAATGTCAGAATTATTAATATTTTCAGTAATTAATTAAGACTAAAAGTTATATTCAGAAATTGTAGTAGAGCTGTAAGCCTGTTTTCCATTTATGTAACTGAAGTATACTTGATGTCTAAAACTGTATCTGTGCATGGTAAAGTGCAAAGGGTAGGCTGGAAGCAGCTACTATCCAACGGCACCACTCAAAACAGTTAAGCCTACATTGTACAAATAAATTAATAAATAAGTTCAACTGCATGATTGTTTTATTATTGGTAGATTGAATGCATCAAAGGGACTTTCTAGAGAATTAAACTAGGACTAGCACCGTTCCTAAAATTTGTGCACTTTGCTACCAGTATTTTAAATAAGAATTCTTCGTGGTAGATTCCTTTAACGTCCATAACAGAATTATACAACAAAGATTATCGTTTTAATTTAGTGGTAGCAAAGTGCGAAAATTTTAGGGAACGGTGCGAGCCCTATTAAACATTTGAAAACTCTGGAATGGGAACAATCCCCCTTACTTATTTTCTTTAATGGGAAAATGAGTCGAAAGAACACACTCTTCCATTCAAGGTTTAAAGTTGAAATGTTTATACCGTACCATTGTTTTTTTATCTAACATTTTTTTTATCTACCATCATTTGTCATATGTTTTTTATCTTATGTAATGATCATTATATTATGTAATATCCATTCAACTTAATCTCTCCGCTATTGAAGCTTGATTATATTGAAGAAATATTTATCAATTACACTCTGTCGCATTTTGTTGATGATTTTCACTATAATCGGTCATAAAATGGTTTAAAAATAGTTTAAAATGGATTAAATACCTAATCTGCGGGCAGATTTCTACGAAAATCTATAGCTTTCTTGCGACAGTGTTCTATAACATTGTCCCCAAATGCGAGCTCAATTGGAAGTACTGTTTAAGTGCTATCGTGTTCACTCACGAAAAAAAAATCATGATTACAATAGCTTCTTTAAACTATGCCTTCGGAAAGTAAAAATAAGAGATGCAATTATTCGCATTAAATTCATGTTTTTAATGTAACAAGGGAGTAAAAGTCTAAATTCCAAAACGCAAATTAATTATAAAGTTTAAAAAAATGAAGTTTTATTTCCTGTTATATGAATATTACGTCGAGAAAAATGCATAGTAGAATTATATATGATTTTTAATTGTCATAAAAAATGTCTAATAATACATCTTTGAAGTTTCCAATGATTAGACAAGAGTAACAAACAACTTAAGAACTCTCTGAAAACAGTATTTGTTTTTGGGGATTTGTTTGATTTTACCTTTTTTTTTTTTTTTTAGTCTCAAGTATTCTTTGAAAAACTGCATTGGATTTGATTATTTTTGTAAAGTAAGTTAATGATAATTTTCAATTTTCTTTAAAAAAATACATTTGAGGAAAATTTAAACATGGTAACACTAAAATAAAAGCACCTTTGAGAAATTATCACTAAATTTAGATGAGGGTTTAAATGCAACATCAAGAAAAACTTACATCGTGAGTTTTTATTTATGAGTTACATCGTGTGGCAACCAAAGGTTGCCACACTTGGCGATCTTTTATCTCTGAGGATATGAAAATATAGTTTTAAACATATGAGACTTGGAACAATGATTACAAAGTGAAAGAAAAGTTTCCAGAAACCACTTTTACTAAAGCTCATAAACCAAACCCGTTTACCGAGGTATCCTGTTGTCTTGTTTAAAAATTTATTGAACCCTCGCTTTCAATACGTAAGAATATCAAAAAAGTCCTTCCGGCCAGTGCCGGGAGGAAGAGGTAGCTTTCATATTCCTTATTTTAAAAAAAGCCAACTTATATTATTCAAACACAGGAAGCTCAATTAAGTGGAAACCGAATGTAGGAGATTCAGTACTAATTTTTATCAATACTAAATCATTAAGAATGAGAATTTCGCGAAATTAGTCAGCTTTATCCAAGCTGCTTTTATTTAAAGTAACTTATATTTGGCTACCAAATTCGGCGATTTCTTAAAGTGCCTGCCATTTTAAGACAACATGGTGGATGAGGCTAACCAGTGAACTTGGTCGAGACCTTAGTAATTGCTGTGCACATGCTCACTCACATCGGAATCGGTTGATATATACGAGTGCTATCGCAGGCAAAAAATCAGATTTTTCAAAATATCACCCACGTTAGAAATTGAAACTGCTATATCTGAGCCATTTTTTAAGATAAAGATAAACAAAAAATGCTCCTGAATCCTTATATCAAGGTCAAATACTTAAGAAAGAAACCTTTTACAATTTCTAATTTTTTTGCACCTCACTTTAAATGTAATTCTTTTAATTTAATGGCCGCCATTTTGAAACAAGATGGCTGATGAAGCTGGCCAGCGAACTTGGTCGAGATATTGATGTATACTATCCACATGCCTTCTTCCATCGAAATAGGCGAATACGTGTGGTATCGCGTGACAAATACAAGATCGTTTCAAAGTGTTAGCCATGATAGAAATTCAAAGTGCTATAATTCAACCACTTTTTAAGATATAAACAAAAGAACAAATTTTCAGAAACAAAAACTGCCCCAGAATCTTTGTATCAAGGCCAAACACATAAAAAAATCTTTTTTCATTTTCCAATTTTTTAATACCTCATTTTAAATTTTAAGTAACATTTTTTTTAAAATGACAACCCTTTTGAAACAAGATGGCGAATGAAGCTGGCCAACGAACTCGGTCGAGACATTGATATGTACTATGCATCGACCAAGTTACATTCATATAGGTTCATAAATACGCCTGTTATCGCGTGACAAAAATCAGGTCTTTTTAAAATGTCAGCCACAATAGAAATTCAAAATGTTATAACTCAGCCATTTTTTTTAGATATAGACGAAACAAAACCTGTTCCGGAATCTTTGTATTAAGGTCAAACACATACGAAAAAAATCTTTTTCATTTTCCAATTTTTTGGTATCTCATTTTAAATTTAAATTTTCTTAAATGGCCGCCATTTTGAAACAAGATGGCGGATGAAGCTGGCCAACGAACTCGGTTGAGTTATTTGTATGTACTATGTACACACCAAGGTACATCCAAATCGGTTCATAAATACGTCTGTTATCACGTGGGAAAAATCAGGGCGTTTCAAAATGTCAGCCACGCTAGAAATTCAAAATGCTATAACTCAGCCATTTTTTAAGATATAGACGAAACAAAAACTGCTCCCGAATCTTTTTATCAAGGTCAAACACATAAGAAAAAAATATTTTTTCAATTTTCAATTTTTTGGTACCACATTTCAAATTTAAATTTTTCTTAAAATTTTAAATGGCCGCCATTTTTAAACAAAATGGCGGATGAAGCTGGCCAACGAACTCGGTCGAGACATTGATCTGTACTATGTATAAACGAAGTTACATCCAAATCGGTTCATAAATACGCCTTTTATCGCGTGACAAAATTCAGGACGTTTCAAAATGTCAGCTTCGCTAGAAATTCAAAATGCTATAACTCAGCCATGTTTTAAGATATAGACGAAACAAAAACTGCTACGGAGTCTTTCTATAAAGGTCAAATACATAAGAAAAAAATACTTTTCCCTTTTCAATTTTTTGGTACCACATTTCAAATTTTAAATTTTTTAAAAATTTGTAAATGGCCGCCATTTTGAAACAAAATGCGGATGAAACTGGCCAACGGACTCGGTCGAGACATTGGTATGTACTATGTACACACCGAATTACATTCAAATCGGTTCATAAATACGAGAGTTACAGTGTGACATATGTCAGATATATATATTTATATATATCAATTTTGAACGGAAGGTGGTTTCGGGGTCTGGGGGTCACGATCGATGAAAATATACCAAACTTTTTTGAAATCGCTTTCCTCCGAACGGCTTCAATAGGTAGCTTTTTGTAAAGAAAGCTACCTAAAAATAATTATAGGAAGCACATCTAGGGATAAGCAAACCTTAATTCATCAATATTCCATATAACAATAAAAAAAAGTCCTTCCGGCCAGTGCCGGGAGGAAGAGGTAGCTTTCATATTCCTTATTTTAAAAAAGCCAACATATAATTATTCAAACACACGAAGCTCAATTTAGTGGAAACCGAATAGAGGAGATTCAATACTAATTTTTATCAATACTCAATCATTATGAATGAGAATTTCGCGAAATTAGTCAGCTTTATCCAAGCCGCTTTTATTTAAAGTAACTTATATTTGGTTGCCAAATTCGGCGATTTCTTAAAGTGCCTGACATTTTAAGACAACATGGTGGATGAGGCTAACCAGTGAACTCGGTCGAAACCTTAGTAATTGCTGTGGACATGCTCACTCACATCGGAATCGATTGATATATAAGAGTGCTTTCGCAGGCAAAAAATCAGATTTTTCAAAATGTCACCTACATTAGATATTGAAATTGCTATATCTGAGCCATTTTTTAAGATGACAAACAAAAAATGCTCCTGAATCAAGGTCAAATACTTAAGAAAGAAATCTTTTTCAATTTCTAATTTTTTTGCACCTCACTTTAAATATAATGTTTTTTTAATTTAATGGCCGCCATTTTGAAACAAGATGGCTGATGAAGCTGGCCAGCGAACTTGGTCGAGAAATTGATGTATACTATCCACATGCCTTCTTACATCAAAATAGGCGAATACGTGTGGATACAAGATCGTTTCAAAATGTTAGCTATGCTACAAATTCAAAGTGCTATAATTCAATCATTTTTTAAGATATAATCAAAGGAACAAATTTTCAGAAACAAAAACTGCTCCGGAATCTTTGTATCAATTCTAAACAAATAAAAAAAATCTTTTTCATTTTCCAATTTTTAATACCTCTTTTTAAAATTTAAATTTAATTTTTTTTAATGGCAAGCCTTTTGAAACAAGTTGGCGAATGAAGCTGGCCAACGAACTCGGTCGAGACATTGGTATATAATATGTACAGACCAAGTTACATCCAAATCGGTTCATAAATACGCCTGATATCGCGTGACAAATATCAGGTCGTTTTAAAATGTCCGCAATAGAAATTCAAAATGCTATAACTCAGCCGTTTTTTTAGATATAGACGAAACAAAAACTGTTCCGGAATCTTTGTATTAAGGTCAAACACATACGAAAAAAATCTTTTTCATTTTCCAATTTTTTTGGTATCTTATTTTAAATTTTTTTAAATGGCCGCCATTTTGAAACAAGATGGCGGATGAAGCTGGACAACGAACTCGGTCGAGATATTTGTATGTACTATGTACACGCCAAGGTACATCCAAATCGGTTCATAAATACGCCCGTTATCACGTGACAAAAATCAGGACGTTTCAAAATGTCAGCCACGCTAGAAATTCAAAATGCTATAACTCAGCCATTTTTTAAGATGTAGACGAAACAAAAACTGTTCCGGAATCTTTGTATTAAGGTCAAACACATACGAAAAAAATCTTTTTCATTTTCCAGTGTTTTGGTATCTTATTTTAAATTTATTTAAATGGCCGCCATTTTGAAACAAGATGGCGGATGAAGCTGGACAACGAACTCGGTCGAGATATTTGTATGTACTATGTACACGCCAAGGTACATCCAAATCGGTTCATAAATACGCCCGTTATCACGTGACAAAAATCAGGACGTTTCAAAATGTCAGCCACCCTAGAAATTCAAAATGCTATAACTCAGCCATTTTTTAACCCCCTCACTGACAAGCCCGTGTTAATACGTTCACTAAGCTCCAGGTTTCACTGCAATACAAGCAATATTTAAAGTAATATTATTCTATTGATTTAATGTATTTTCAAATACATTGAACAATGATTAATACTTCGAAGGATTGCATTCGTATTCGTTATTAAGTTTTTTTATAAAATGTTCTAAGAATAATTTTTTTTAGCATTTAAAACAAAATGCAGTGAAAACAACATTACAATTTTGCCCTTTTCCAAGACAGTCGGAGGGTTAAGATATAGACGAAACAAAAACTGTTCCCGAATCTTTGTATAAAGGTCAAATACATAAGAAAAAAATATTTTTCCATTTTCAATTTTTTGGTACCACATTTCAAATTTTAAATTAAAAAAAATTTTAAATGGCCGCCATTTTGAAACAAAATGGCGGATGAAGCTGGCCCACGAACTCGGTCGAAACATTGGTATGTACTATGTATAAACGAAGTTACATCCAAATCGGTTCATAAATACGCCTTTTATCGCGTGACAAAATTCAGGACGTTTCAAAATGTCAGCCACGCTAGAAATTCAAAATGCTATAACTCAGCCATTTTTTAAGTTATAGACAAAACAAAAACTGTTCTGGAATCTTTGTATAAAGGTCAAATACATAAGAAAAAAATATTTTTCCATTTTCAATTTTTTGGTACCACATTTCAAATTTTAAATTAAAAAAAAAATTAAATGGCCGCCATTTTGAAACAAAATGGCGGATGAAGCTGGCCACCGAACTCGGTCGAGACATTGGTATGTACTATGTACACACCGAATTACAACCAAATCGGTTCATAAATACGAGAGTTACAGTGTGACAAAGGTCATATATATATATATAGTTTACTCTCTGACTTATATCATTATGAACGTAATTTTACTAATAATAATCTACATTTATATCGTAATATTGATGACATCATTTTAATTGATACTGATCAATCTGCAGTTACTCGATTTCCAGTTGATTATCCCACTAATTTGGAATTAACGGTAAACCTTTTATCTAACAATACAATTAACTTCTTAGATCTTAAAATTACAATCAAAGACAATAAAACAGTCACAGATTTATATGACAAACGTAAAGAATTTAAATTCAAAGTTAATACATTTACAAATTTTAAATCTTGTCTACATCATTCTGTATTTCGGAATATAATACTTAATCATTTATATAGAATAAAATGTTTATGTTCTTCTCCTCTAATTAACAATAATATTTAAAAAACTAATTTATGATGCATTAAATCATGGTTTTCCAAAAAAATTCATATATTCATTAATATACAATTAGTACTTTTCTTACATGATCTATTAAAACAAATTAACACATGCGTAAACAAAATTACAAAAAAATTATAAAAAAAAATATCTATAAAAAATTGAAAATTGTAAAATAATATAAAAAAAATATTATAGGTTGGTTGGGTGGGTAGATGTTAGAGTACGGAGGAGGGTGGTGTTGTCTGGATAATACGCAATGGTTAATTATATATATAAAAAAATGGGGGATCTTGTATTATTACAAAATTTTTTACGTATTTTATATGGATGCTGATTTGATATTTTATATGTAATTGGAGAATTTCATTAATATTATAATTAGCCTAATTATTGATTAATCTAATTTACAATTATTTGTTATTTAATTTTAAATTTACTAAGGACATTATCACATTAATTAATAATAGTATGCCATTCTTATAGTGAATAATATACATATCAGTATGTATAATATAAATATAGTTATACTGTAGGCATTAAAATTGGGTAATTATTTTTATTATTATTACTCTAATCTTTTTAATATTTATTATCGGTTTAATGTTTTTGAATGTCCCACATTCATACTTTATGGTTTTTTATGGATGTCTGAAGATAATCCACACTCTATATTTGTGCTTTTTAAGTAATGGGTATTTAAGTATCATTTAACCTTCTATTTACTTCCACATGTTTTTTATTTCCTGTTCATTTTATAAATATCTGATATATAATTCATAAAAAATAATTTTTATATTTAATAATTATTTATATTAATTATTACTGAATTTTATTTTGTTTTATAGCATATAGCTATATGCTATATATTATCAATGTTCTAGAATTATTTACTTCTTAGTTTAGTTTAAATAAGTTAGCTAATAGAATATATTGTATGCTTTTAAATTTTATTTACAATAGTTTTTAAATACATTGTGTGGTTTATATTTGGTTTATAATTCTCTATATATAAGGATATGTTTGGTTTTGCTGTTTATACAGTTATTTACATTCAAATGCTTACAATTATTTATACAGTTATTTACATTCAAATGCTTACAAATATTTATCTTGCGTTAGTTGTTTAATATAAGTAATACTAGATGGCAGCACTAAATTTGTCTCATTAAGATAGCTCTAATTGTTAATTTTTATAGCTCCATTTCAGTTATAATTTAATACACCAGGGGGTATTTTTAGCTAAATTTTGACGATATTGTTAAATTGTTATTAATTAATTTAATAGTGCATTTTAAATAATGTAATTAATATCTATTTATTTTATATTAGATTAAATGTGTTTAACAAGGTATTTCAAATTTTATTTCAAAATGTATTAACTGCATCCTTTGGTATCATTTACTGTGATTACTTAACTGTTTTATTCACCTTATTCTTTTTGATATACTGGCAGCCATGTGCGCGTGGATTTTTGTAAAATACTGAAATATTAATCGGTATGGTGTTTATTATTTATATTTTATATCCTATAAATATTTAAATACGTTTTATTGATTCTTCCATTTCATATTATTTGTTTCTATCCTGCTTTCATTTTTAATCAATTCACTTGATTTTATGGTTGTTTGGGCACAGGGGAAAATAAATTTTAGCTTTAGCTTATTCTTCCCACAGAAAACAACCATTTTGCTTATATCATTGAATTCTGTGCCCTTGATAACGTAATTCAATGTATAAGCTTTTCAATTTTTGTCGGTGTCCACTTTTTTCTTTGTCTTCCATAATAATTCTTATATTTATTTATTTATTTATTTATTTTTTAATACTTACAGCTTTAATTCATAATATTTGACGGTGGAAGGTTATGTTTAATTAATGGTTATATATATATATATATATATATATATATATATATATATATATATATATATATATATATATATATATATATATACATATATATATATATATATACGTATATATACATATATATATATACATATATATATATATATATATACATATATACATATATATATATATATATATACATATATATATATGTGTCAATTTTGAACGTAGGGTGGTTTAGGGGTCTGGGGGTCATGATCGATGAAAATATATCAAAATTTTTCGAAATCGCTTTCCTCCGAACGGCTTCAATAGGTAGCTTTTTGTAATGAAAGCTACCTAAAACAATAACGGCCAAACCTTAAAAAAAAGAAAAAGATAAGAATACAGGGCGACAGTTTTGTCAAAAAAAAGTGGTGTGATCTTAAATTTCCAAGCTTATATTTTGGTACTCATTTAAAGTTTGAAATCTAATGTTTGATGCCAATTTCATGTTTGAAAAGTCCTTCCGGCCAGTGCCGGGAGGAAGAGGTAGCATTCATATTCTTATTTTAAAAAAGCCAACTTATATCATTCAAACACACGAAGCTCAATTTAATGGAAACCGAATATAGGAGATTCAATACTAATTTTTATCAATATAATGAATGAGAATTTTGCGAAATTAGTCAGCTTTATTCAAGCTGCTTTTCTTTAAAGTAACTTATATTTGGCTGCGAAATTCGGCGATTTCTTAAAGTGCCTGCCATTTTAAGAAAACATGGTGGATGAGGCTAACCAGTGAACTTGCTCGAGACTTTAGTAATTGCTGTGCTCACTCACATCGGAATCGGTTGATATATACGAGTGCTGTCGCATGCAAAAAATCATATTTTTCAAAATGTCACCCACAATAGAAATTGAAACTGCTATATCTGAGCCATTTTTTAAGGTAAAGACAAACAAAAGATGCTCCTGAATCCTTTTCAAGGTCAAATACATAAGAAAGAAACCTTTTCAATTTCTAATTTTTTTGCACCTCACTTTAAATACATATATTTTTCTTAATTTAATGGCCGCCATTTTGAAACAAGATGGCTGATGAATCTGGCCAGCGAAATTGGTCGAGGCATTGATGTATACTATCCACATGCCTTCTTACATCGAAATAGGCGAATACGTGTGTTATCGCGTGACAAATACAAAATCGTTTCAAAATGTTAGCCATGCTAGAAATTCAAAGTGCTATAATTCAACCATTTTTTAAGATATAAACAAAAGAACAAATTTTCAGAAACAAGAACTGCTCCGGAATCTTTGTATCAAGACCAAACACATAAAAAAATCTTTTTTCATTTTCCAATTTTTTAATACCTTATTTTAAATTTTAAATTTAATTTTTTTAAATGGCAACCCTTTTGAAACAAGATGGCGAATGAAGCTGGCCAACGAACTCGGTCGAGACATTGGTGTGTACTATGTACAGACCAAGTTACATCCAAATCGGTTCATAAATACGCCTGTTATCGCTTGACAAAAATCAGGTCGTTTTAAAATGTCAGCCACAATCGAAATTCAAAATGCTATTACTCAACCATTTTTTTAGATATAGACGAAACAAAAACTGTTTCGGAATCTTTGTATTAAGGTCAAACACATACAAAAAAATCTTTTTCATTTTCTAATTTTTTGGTATCTCATTTTAATTTTTTAATTTTTTAATTTTTTTAAATGGCCGCGATTTTGAAACAAGATGGCGGATGAAACTGGCCAACGAACTCAGTTGAGGCATTAGTATGTACTATGTATAAACGAAGTTACATCCAAATCGGTTCATAAATACGTCTTTTATCGCGTGACAATTTCAGGACGTTTCAAAATGTCAGCCACGCTAGAAATTCAAAATGCTGCAACTAAGCCATTTTTTAAGATATAGACGAAACAAAAACTGCTCCGGAATCTCTGTATAAAGGTCAAATACATAACAAAATAATATTTTTCCATTTTTATTTTTTTGGTACCACATTTAAAATTTTAATTTTTTTTTAAAATTTTAAATTGCCGCCATTTTGAAACCAAACGGCGGATGAAGCTGGCCAACGAACTCGGTCGAGACATTGGTATGTACTATGTACACACCGAATTACATCGAAATCGGTTCATAATTACGAGAGTTACAGTGTGACATAGGTCAGATATATATATATATATATATATATATATATCAATTTTAAACGGAGGGTGGTTTCGGGGTCTGGGGGTCATGATCGATGAAAATATACCAAAATTTTTTGAAATCGCTTTCCTCCGAACGGCTGCAATAGGTAGCTTTTTGTAATGAAAGCTACCTAAAAGGCGGGCAATAAATTATTTGGATAAAAATTTTAAAATTTTACACAATTCATGTATTCCACATTATTTTTTCTATGCGTACAATACTCGGTAGCAGGAGTCCACCCAAGTGAAAAATTTAGTCCTTTTGAGGTTCTTTCACAAATTTTCATTTAATAAAAGCGGTCACCTTCACAAAATTCTTCTTAATAATAAAGAAGCCTTTCACAATATTCCATTTCACAAAAAGGGTTCATTCACAAAATAAATCTCTATTCCAAAAAAAGTCAATTCTTCATATTTTTTCATTTAGGGACGATTTGAAATGTGTAATTTGCAAACAAAATGAGCTTACTAGAAAGAAAATTTTTGCACAAGGATTTTAAAAGTTTGTATTGATAAATAGTATGGAGTCTGGTTTTGATCTTTCTTTACAAAAATATAATAAATTTCACAGAAATGAATTTTGTTTTACAGAAATGTGGCCTAAGAAAATATCTTTCATCGACTTCTGGGTAGTTAAGTTGTAACAATTTAAATTATTTTTTATTGTTTGATAAATTTAAAAAAAATGTTTTAAATAAAATATTTTCAAAGGGGTACCGATTCCAAACATTTCACATTTTGAAAACTATCTACGTTTGGCACTGTTTTTAGAAATTACATGTGTCCAGTTTATCATTGTTACTACTCTGAATTGCATTATTTCCTGTGCATTATATATGAATATGAAGATAATAAAATACAGGGCACTTTATCCGACATAATTTACATTATTATTTCTTAATATCAACAGAAAGATTTTTGATATTATTATGCTCACTTTCACATGGATTTTTTTTTTTTTTATATTAGCATAATTTCTCATTTATTTTTCACATTTCATTACAGAATGAACGAAGTATTTTTCCTGCAAATTAAAAAGCCCGATAATAAAGACATATGTAAATTATAAAAACGAAATCAATCGTTAACCATTTAATATGAGGCCATTTTAATAGTAAGTATATGGATGTATATTTAAACTTAATAGCGTGGCTCAGAAATGTTTTCATAAAGAGATTAACTCAACACCTCTAACATATATATATATATATATATATATATATATATATATATTAATTTTTACTTATTTTAACTGTATTTTGAATTAAATTTATGTAATATTGAAAATAATGTTCTGAACTTAAAAAAAAAAAAAAAAAAATCCACTTGGCTACATAGAAATATTGCAATAAATCTTCTGACGTTATTCTCTTTAATGAATTTGAATGGATTTATATTTCTAAATTTTGTCTTTTATCATAATTATTTGTCAATTTGTTTCTTAAAAAAATACCGACATATTATCATTTAAATGTCTTTTTGAAGGCCCTCCCTTCATACTACAACATCATTATTTCCTTGTATGTTCCCCCGTATGTACATGTATAAAGCTTTATAAATTGTATGTCTCAATACAAAATTATTTTTTCCCTCTCTCACTGTATATATTTATCCGTTTTCTTGTCTCCTCCATTTTATCAATGAACCCATATCATTTTGAAAAACAAAATTAGGAAGAAAGATTTTAAGGGGGCTCAGGGCTTGATCGATAACGAAAAACATGTAAACAGAGCTCTTGCTTAGAGTAAAAAAAAAAACAAAAAAAAAACAGAAGTATTCAATGTAACTAATTTAAACTTTCTGATATTTTAAAGGTATGTTTGTAGTCTTATAAAATTATAAAATGAAGTACTTCAGTGTAATAAAACAAAAAATATAGCAAAATTTATATAACACAATTTTCGGAAAAAATTTTAGGTGTCATATCACCATCCGTAAGATATCTTAACGTTAAATTGACATAAGAACCTAATTTTTGCTTTAAAATGATCACGAAACTTTATTCTATAGAATGAATTAGGGATATAACTATCACTCAAAGGAAACCTTATTAAAAAAAGCTCTCAATTTTGAAAATTTAAAAAACCCTAAAAAACACAACTTTTTTTTTCATTAAAAATACTCAAAATATTAAACTATATAAAATATATTAAATCATTCTATAGATAATTGTGTTATATGCATGCATGCAAAAAAAATTAAGCCATTCCATCAAATAGTTTTTTTAAATCTTATGGATAGTCGTCAAAAATCAAGTTTTGAGAAAACGCGACTTAAAGTTGCAATTAAATGGGTGCGGTTTGTAACGATTGTTACATAAATGCTTATAACTCCGTTAAAAATGCAAATATTTTTATGTGGTTTTTTGCAATGTGTTCAGAATTAATTAAATAATCAAAATAGATACTAAAAGAAAAATCGATTTTTTAAAAAGTTTCAAGCCCTGAGCCCCCTTAAGTCCATTTTTCTCCAACTACATATTTCTGGTTTACTCCTGTGAAAATGAAATTTCTACACGGTTTTCTCCTTTTCAATTCACACATCCCTCTTTCCTACGGAATTACAAACTTTGAAATCTGGATAATTGAGCCATTTTACGAAAATTTTACACAGCTACAAAACAGCCTTTGTGCGGTGATATATTAGAATTTTGGTCTCTCTTTCGTAAAGTCAATAAATTTCAATAGATGTATTTTTCGTTACACGAAGAACATTAATTCCCTGTCTCGTACCAGGGTGAGCTTTAAAATTTAATTTTTTGATCGATTGATAAGTCGAGTAGGTGTTTAGCCATTGTAAGTTCAATCATGATTAATTTAAGGCTACACGGTACCCTAAAAATGACAAAAATATCGAATATTTTTTATTGAATTTTTCAGTGGTCCATACGGTTGTGAATCATGACTCCAAATTGTAGATCTGAAATCCAAATGGTTTTAAAGATATTTGAACTTTTCTGAGTGTTCTCATAATGTTCTAAGTGTTCCTTTACAAACTTTAAATGCATTTTCTCAGACTTTTATTTTTGTTGATGTTAGTGTTTGCTAATCCCTAAGGCTTTTTTTCTGTTGCAGATAGAGTCTTGAAATTTTTTGCAGACACTTACATGTATATATACTACAATAATTATTATGGATTTAGGTCTAAGGGTTATAGTTATTTTTTTTTTTAATGTCAAAGTTAATATTTCCAAAATTTTCGTGTTCTTTTTTTAGGTTTCGCGCTACAAAAATAATTAAAACTTTAAATAAAAGTTACATCTTTAATTCCATACTAACTTTTGTTCCCAAAAGTGCAATGAATATAAGTCACTTAAAATAACTAAAAAATATTAAAAATTAAAAATGTTATAAAAGTTTTTAAAAACTTCAAATTTTTCAAAAATTTTTACGTTTAAGAAAACGGTGATTGTTAAAATGATTTTTTTACCAGAATCAGTTTATAATCTCAAACAAAGTCATTAATTATTTTTAATGTAGCTGTCTCAAAAAATTTTTTTTGAAAAAGGGTACTGTGTAGCCTCAATGATGAATGAAATTAAAAAATAATTCATGACTTAACGTGTTTATCGTGCTCAGAATACAAGCGATGTTAAGTAGCGGAAAAATAATTTTCGGATATTTAAACGAAAGGAAACATGCATCTATGGTAATATGTTCAGTGATCTAGCAAAGTTATACGCTTCATTTGTGATGTTCGGGTGAAGCTTTTGTCACTAAATAAGCATCGAGAACTACTCCCCGTCTTTCTACAAACATTTAGATTAAAGCTAAAGTTCTGAAACATATCTGAAATAGTATTGTTTTGTTGTATTTTGTGACATAGTCCTCCAATTATTTTTATTTTTATTTTTTGTATTTGTATTTCTAAAGTATATGCATACTTTATGTAAGCCTTTTTCGAAATAAAATGACTTAAATTTTATGTTAAAATCAACGTTAATAAAATAGGAACTTGTAATAAAGTACGTCAGAAATAACTTGAATCCAAAAATGGTAAATGAAATACCTAAAACAGAAGAGAAGAACATTGCAAGATCAAAATAAAAGGAACCATGCATTGTGAAACAAGTTTTGAAGGGCGATATTCCACAAAATAAGGAAATGGCTATGATTATATATAGGGTAGACCGGGGCTAGTTGGCCATAGGGGCATGTTGACCCAGTCGCAATATTTTTTTAACTTTGCGTTAGATAACATTGTCAGTCCAGTCAAGTATGCATTTCTTCGCTTTCCTCCTACAACATAAGCACCATTGAAGTCGGAGCGTCCGTTAAAGAATTATTGAGAATTTTCAAAATTTTGCAAAGGTGAGTAAATTTCCTCTCTTATAAATAATCGTTTTTTATTTACTTGTAAATTACATTTTAGATTTTGATATATAATAATTTAGAAAAATAATTGTTCGTAGTTATTGTAGGGCATGTTTTTTTATTGACTTTCAGAATATTTTGCTTTCAGATGCAAATATTTTACTTTCAGAATATTTTGTTACAGTCATGAAAAACAAAAATGGCGATACGGGGTTAGTTGGCCCATTTGGCACGGGGCATGCTGGCCCGCAACGGATTAAGGGAAATGTGATTTTTTTTTCTTATACAACCTCTCTGCCCCCCCACATACACACTTTTTTTGTTTTTAATTTCTTTTTGCTGTAAGAATTGCTCCTATCAAAAGCTTGTCAATACAAAAATTTTCGATAATATTAAGAGGATTTATGATAAACTTAAGTGAATTTGATATCTTGTGCACTGCAAATATAGGCGTCTTAAATTCAGACACATATGTGACTGAAAAAGAAATTCAGACACTTAAACGTCTGAATATGAAATTTCAGACATCATAAGTGTCTAAATTTAAGGCACTTAAGTGTCTTACTGTGATCATGGTATAAATGAACTGAGAAAAATGTCTGAATAACGATCATGTGTCTGAAATTAAGCCATGTAGAAATTCAGACACTTATATGTCTGAATGTAATACAATTGTATCATACTGTATATATGATGAAACGATGATTGTATATGAGGGCCCCATAGGCCAAGGGATACAAGTGACAAACTTTAGATTTGGAGTAAATTGAATTTAAAGATGAACATCAATAGTATGTGTCTGACTTAAAATATGAAACTGTTCCTAATTTCATAGCGGTCTTTGAACTCTTATTTCAATAACTGTGGAAGAAAAGTGGAGTACAATATATTTTTAAAATTTTAAGTAGAGATTAAGGAGGTTAAGTAATTTATAGAGCTTGAGTAGTGACCTCTAGAACGCAACAGATAATTAGATAATCTCTTATATTTTGCGTTTTAGTTTGGCGAACTAGGCAAGGGACTCCAGGCACATCTGTCCAACGTTTCCCATCCCTACATTTTTTTTTTCTGAGAGAAATCATAAAACAAATAGCAATATTTCCAGATAGCCTGTGTACTTATCTCAGTTTTTTCAATTTTGTGACTTATGCCCCTTCGCTTCTGGTGTCCTAATATGCAATTGTATCGCAATATATCTGGCAGCACCATCAGAAAATGTTTTCGAATGGATGAAAGGCATCGCCATTTACTAAATTTGGTATTAGTGTACAAAATAAGCAGCTTGATTTGACCATGAGGACGTCTGCCAAAATTCTAAATGCCCGTTTACTAACTTTCGAGCTAAATTATGTTTGGTGCAAAAGTACAAGCTAAAGAAACTTTTCACAAAATATAAAGTTTCTCAAAAACTACTTCCACTCATTTTTCAAAACTACTTTTCCACGTAAAGGCCGCTCCCTAAATACAAAGAGATATGATTGCTCTCAGAAAAAAATGTATGGAGGGGAAAGGTTGAACAGATGTGCCTGGAGTCCCCTGCCTAGTTCGCCTAACTAAAATGCAAAATATAAACATGAAATAAGTTAAACTAAGAATCTTTTGTCAGAACACCTCGTACAAGAATTTTTATATAAAAGAAATATAAAAAAAAATTAAGAAGTAAGAAGTATTAAATATTCAAAAATAAATTTCTAACAACATTTTTCAAAATGCAGAACATTTCTTTCCTTCTGGTGGAGGGATTGCCCTTATGAACATCTCTTATCTTCCAATTTAAGATAAATTAAAATATATGAACGACAAAAGGAAATAATTAAAAATTTATTTCTATTAGTGGTTTAGGAAGGGAGGGGTGGGGGAGGTGTTTCTCTTACAAAAATTTATTAGTTCCTTTTTGTCTTAGTCTTTAATTATGTAATAATTTGGAAGAATAAATTTTATTATTATTTTTAAATATAAAGACAATTTAATTCAGTAAATTTCAAAATACAGGGAAGGGAAATGGCCTGCAACCACCCTCCTGTCTGTGATTATGCATAATAAATGTATTATTGAGAAACGTTACGACGATTTTTTTAATTTATAATATGTTTTTCACCCTCTGCCTGAAAGTATAAAAACTGTAATAATTATATTCAGATAATTTATAAGTGTAAGCATTACGAAAAATGCGAAATAAAGAAAGTAAAATGTTTCTGATTTCTTCTTATACAACGTTCCATTTCCCGCTAATAAAAAAGTTTTAATGAACTTATCATACTGTAAACCGTATGCTGACGTAATGACTGACGTAATGCTGACTCAATCTTTTTTCCCTTTGTCAGCCGAATTCGAGTTCTGAGTCCAATGTCTCTTTCAAATCTAAACGTTTTCCAACAGTTCACATCTTTAACCGATCCTATTTTTTACTGTGAAAAGTTTTGTCATTATAATTCTACTGTGGCTGCGTCATTACTGGAAGTGTTATATTTAGAAGTGTCTTGCATTTTGGATTTCTGTGTGAATAATATGTGTTTCATATATTGATATAACAACGGAAAAGAAACACTTGAAAATTACATCCAAGAATTCTACAAAGAGAGCGCAACAGAGATAGGATTACTTTTTATTGCTTTTCATCGATAATATAGGGTTATTCATCTTTTCAAAACTTTGTGAATAAGAACTAGCCCCAGACTTACAAACTAGTCCCACGGGTTGTGTTTTAAGAATGGAAAATTTTCATTATTTTAACACAACTAGTCGGATATATGAAGGGGTTTCTTTCAAAAAGATGCAAGTATTTTGTTACTCATTCACTATGACAGTTATTTTAAATCAAGTCAAGGATATCGATAACAGTAAGTGGTTTTGATATTTTGTTTATAGTACCACATAAAATATTGCATGAAATATAAGTTAGGTTTGAATCTGTTTGCGAAAAAACAGCCAATTATAGAAATATATATTCTTACATTCATGTAATTATGCATTTTACTGTAGCTTAAAAATCCTTAAAGATATACATATATATTTCATTTGAAATCAATTTTAATATTGATTCTTAATTATTTTTAGCAAAAAATAAATTTGAAATTTAAAAAGCTAGAGTTATATACATTTACTTTCATAACTAGTTTTGATTAAAATTGCGGTTTTTATCATTTTATTTATCATCACTTACATGAAATATTAAAAAAAAATGACAATTAGATATTAAAATGTATGTTTAAGACAAAAGAAGGTTAGAAATTAGAAGTAATTTTTTCTGCATGTTATTTAAAATATAATATTTATTTATTTATTATTTATTATTAAATAAATAGCTCTTGAGATTCTCATCTGATGTATAAAAAACTTGTCTATGTAGCAATATAAATTTAAAAGAAGAATTTAATTTTTAAATGATATTAATTTTCTTTTTTTTCTGAAGGGGCGGGGGGAATTTTTGTGCAATTTTGTAAAGCTGATATTTTAAATCTCTTTCGACATTGCTCTGTTTATAATGAGTATTTCGAACTTTTAGAACAGGATAAGATTAGAAACAAAAAATATATATTTATCCGAATACCGTAAAGGCATACCCTGCCTTCAATAGTGGACACTATGGGATTGTGGAATTTGTTCGATAATCACTGGTCGGTAAAATAATTAAAATTTTTCTCCCTGCAAACTAAATATGTAAAGTGTCTAAATATGTTATTGAAAATGCGCCAGTAAGTACCATTTTTCCGAGAAACAGTTTTATAATAATAACAAACATGGAAGGATTATTATATTAATTTGCAATAGATAAAATTGAAATCATGAAAGAATTGTTTTGACTGTCTTAGATATCAAAGTGACAAAATATAGCATGGAAATTTTATTTGTTGATACTTGTGTAAAGCATTTTTCTTATCCCCCCTCCCTTTTTCGCGTCCGAATTTACTATTTGGTATCCACTAATATATTTTCATTCCTTATGCCGCTGTAAATCTGGTAATCATATTTATACATTTATTTGCAGGTAATTTACCTATTATTATCTATATTTTATGGTTTAAAAAATTTTCACTCATGTTTTAACAAGATATAAAATATCTTAATTTTAAATTTAAAAGCAAAACTCTCCTACCAAAAAAATGGTACGTGATACAGTAATTTCGTTACCATATTTTTATTTAGAAGATTAAAATCTATAAGAATCAACTATTATTTTTTACAGAGAGGATTTTGGTGCCGACCCAATAAATCAGACATGTCTGGGTTTTTTTAGGTAAAAATAAACAAATGTGCATGCGTTTTGCTTTTAAAAAGTTTTGTTAAATAGAGCTGTCCGGTATTAGGGAATGTCCATTAGTCTCCATAACGAACATTTCCGAATACCGGACATCTCTATTTAGCGAACATAATGCAGGGTTGGATTTTTTGCAGAAGAAGGATTTTATTGAAGCATGGGCAAACTGGGCAGTGTCCCCTACACCCTCCCTGCAATTTTAGGGGCCCCGAATTAGATATGCAATTATTGTAAAGTTTATATTTTAAATTTTTTCCATAGTGGGCCGATTATAATAAAAGTCTTGAACATTTAAGGCCGACTAAGATTAAAAACTAAAGAAAAAAAATCTAAATGCAGTAAAACCTCTCAATCACATGCACCTCGGCAACGAATGGTGGATAAATTCCCTTGAAACCCCTATTGGGAGGTTTTATTGCATTTAGATATTTTTTTTTTGTTTTTTTTTTGTTTTTTTTGTTTTTTTGTTTTTAATCGTATTCTACTCTAGTAGTTCAAAATACTGATTATAATGTACATTGTTGAAAAATATTTAAATTATCAGCTTTAAGAAAATTGCATACCAACTTCCAGAGCCCCTAAAATCGCACTGTATGGGGGTGGAGGGGGCAGGACCATGGCCAAAAAAATTTCTAGAATTCAACGTGGTCAAACATGGCTGCGTATAATGCTTAAAAAAAATGGTTGCAATTAAGACGTTTGAAGTGTCTGAAAAAATTCAGACATTTTAAAATGTCTGGAAATTGAACACTCCGTTTCAGACACTTAAGTGTCTGAATTTCAGACATTTCAATTTGCAGTGTGAATTAACGAAATTTTTTATTTTAATTTAGGAGGCTATATTGTGTTTTCGTTCGAAAGAAATAAAAATTAAGATTTGGTAAAATTTTGATCATTTCTTAAACTTTTACACTATCAGAACATTAAAAAGTGACGTGGGCCAACTTACAACGCAATCGGGGCAGGTTGGCCCAAGCGACTTGGTGTCAATTTGAGCTTCTAAAATAATACTTATAGTTAATATTTTCAAACTTTACTATTGTTACTTCTTCCTGAAAGTACACCGATAGTGGTAACATAAAAATAAATTTAAAATGTTGAATTGTAATTTTTTTTTAATTATTAGAAGAAAAAGCGGGCCAACTAGCCCCGGTCTACCCTACACACTATATGGGCAAAACTCACCGGACACTTCCGATTTTAGACGTTTTGTCGAATATATATATATAGACTTACTCCTAGCGAATTATTCTAGAACTTCAGGGGAAAAAAATTCACCCCATAATTTCAGTGAATGTTTAATCAGTAGAGCAATTAGAAGACGAAAAAAAAATTGAAGAAAATATATTTGGGACCCTGTAAAAAAAACTGCTTGAAATGATCTGTAACTTCATAATATGACCATGTTTATATTGTACAAAATTTATGTTCATCTGTTTAAGAATAGCATGCATTTCATGGTGATATAACGGTTTCTTTAAAAAATTTCAAGAAATAGTCTCGTTTTCTTTTATTTATAGCACGCAGGGTTTCAACCAACTTTAACGATGCCTTTCTAATATTGAAAAAGTAGACAAGAGTACAATAGTATAATTGTAATATTAATACATTAAAAAGGTAATGAAATATGAGCAGTTGTTTGAAATAATTTTTATCTGCGAATGCGCGAAATAAAAAAAAAAATTCTCAAGATTTGGTAGCTAAGTATATAAAGCAACTCCTAGAAAAAGACCAGTTGAATAAATTTAAAATAAAGAAAGATATCGGCGATATAGTAAGCTCTATTTCAGTTTCCTTTTAAAAGTAGCCGGCTGCTAAGAAAGTTTCCACAAATTGTCATTTTATATCAACAGATTTTCAACAAAGGACTTTATAAGCAATATGAATATTAAATTCACGATATATATCTTTACTTAATAGGTGCTATAATACATAAATGTTAAAACATTTTAAAAACAATCAAGATGTTAAAACATTGGAATCAGATGATGTTAAAATCCGAGCGCTTTCGACTAAAACATTAGTTGTCATCAGGGAAAACCACTGCCGGCTGAAAGACAACTACTGCGTAAATACAGAGGCGAAACCAAAGAACCACAAACAGGAGGGTGGGAAGGAACGAAATAGAGGAGTAGCTAACCTGAAAAAGAGAGGGGACAGGGAGGGAAAGGGAGGAGGGAAATGGTTACTCAAAACCAAGTTCACTAATTACACCTAATATGTTAAACCAAATCCTTGGTATATTATAAGACAGAACGTCATTACAGGTACGCTTGCCTCTTGCCAAAATTTCCAAAGGCTCTCTGATTATACAAATATTATAATGTGATGCATGTGCAATGATTTTGACTTCTTTATATAGGATATCGATACCTTTATCTTGACTTAGCCGGCAGTGGTTTTCTCTGATGACGACTAATGTTTTAGTCGAAAGTGCTCGGATTTTAACATCATCTGATTCCAATGCTTTAATATCTTGATTGTTTTTAAAATAGACATTTTAACACATAACATTTATGTATTTTAGCACCTATTAAGTAAAGATATATATTCTGAATTTAATATTCATATTTCTTATTTATTTTATTAAGGTGAATCTGTCGTTCAACTTGAAATGTAGTTTTTCTATATTTATTTATTTTTAAAGGACTTGATATTTAACAACCGTCAAATCGCAGCTTCGGAATGCGTGCTTGGATTTTGATATTTTCTTTCTTTTGGGTCTCGTTCTGATAGTATTCCAAAAAGATCTAAAGCATAAATAAATAATTAAATTAAAAATGACAATTTGTTGAAAATCCTTTATCATGCAACTACTTTCAGAAAGCAACTGAAATTCCGCTCTCACTATTGCCGATATGCCAATATATTTTTGAATTTCCATGATTTCATGCTTGTCTTTTTATATGAGTTGCTCCTTAGAGTTGAATACTAAATCTTGAAAAAAATCTTTGTTACCGATCGTGCATGCGGAATTAAAAATTATTGCATACTAATGCACATATTTCATCAAATATTTAATATATTTATATTATAATTTTATTATGTTGTTTATATTATATTCTTTAAAGGTTTTTGAAGTAGCGGGAAGTTAGTCTAAATATCATGCATGCACAAACAAAAACATGTGAAAATTTTTTGAATTAAAAAAAACCGTTTTATCTTCATAAATATACATGCTTTTCTTACACGAATGTTGAACAATATCCACATAGGCAGATGATGCAGCGACAGATCATTTCGAGATTTTATTTTATTAGGTGATTCCAAATACTACTGTTTTTATTTGTTGTTGGTTTCCTAATTTTCCTGGCGATCAAATCTGTGCTGAAAATTATGAGGTGAAACTTTTTTCATTATATTCTTGTAGTTCCATAAGGATTTATTACGTATTCCGCTAGATATTGGACAAAACGTTTAAAATCGAAAGTATCCGATGATTTTTGACTAAATAACTGTATATATATGTATGTATATATGGGGCATTCTCACAATCTTTTGACATTTGGGAATAAAAATCTAGTGAAATTAAACTTGCTAAAATAATATTTTAATCTGATAAACATTTAGTGACACAGCCTTAATGATTCAAAATAAAGAAAAAATGGTCAGCATCGAAATTTGTTTTATTTAACTGAGGTTTGTGTTAAACTTGCGAGTTTAATTTTCCTTACCATTTTACCACTAAAACTTTTTATTTTCTTCTAAATTTTTACTTATAATGAATTTCCATAGCACCCACAGAACATTCAAATAAGAAATAATAACAATTTAGTATTTTTAGTACAAATATTTGGTATAACATTGTCTTAAAGGGGTGTTAAAGAAGGGACGATAAGGTAAAAAAATAAGGGGGACGGTATAGGAAAAAAGGGACGGTAAGGATGGAACGGTAAGGAAAATTACCACCTATTTTAGGCAAATCATGTTAACACTAAGTGGTATTCACAATGTTCATTGATTTTTAGAAACAGTTATTTACATTGGATTAAATTAAAAAATATATATATATTTACCTCGAAAAGTACAGGAATAAACCTTGGGGATGGTAAGACTGTACAAATAAAGCCACGATCATTGAAATTCATATTTAAATGCTGATTTAAATTCTGCAGTAAATTTCCTGTCAAATAATTTTAGACATTCTTTCTCTAGCATACTTCTGCATGAGAAAAAAACGTGAAAAAAAATTCTGTGGCTGCAATTCTGTGTATGCATCCACTACTTTTGAAAGAAAATTTAGCTAAAAAATGTGCAGTGGGATAATCTAAAATAATGAAACAGCATTTCAAACTACTGTAACCGCATAGATCTTGCAATTTTGATTTCATAACATATAAGGTAAATTTTGAGTTTAGTTCTGTGTGTCCAGAGGATCATAATCCGTTCTTTGTTGTTTTCATCCTGCGCCTTTCTGTGCAGTTGTTTTTATGACCAATAATGCAGCATTAACAGCCGTGCAAGATATAAGTACTTCCTCTCGAAAATTATTCGGTCTTAGTTAAGACATTTTATCATAACGTCCGTGATGTGAAATTATAATATCTGAAAGAAACAGTTTTTTCTACAAAATTTAAGCATTTATTAATTTTTTCAAAGGATATGTCATATGAATAAATCCTTTTTAACCCGTTGAGTGCCACGGTGGCTGACACTAAAGCTGAAAAATTTACATTTGTTTTAGTAAGAAAGTATAATCCTGTAATAAATAAAAGGTAAGTACATTTTAAATAAATTTCCAGTAATTACTTAAAACACTATATATATAATATATATATATATATATAGGGGTGACCGGGGGAATGCCGCCAACCAGGGTTATGCCGCCACCCCACCTAGTTTAAAAACTAAGGGCAGTTTGAGATAGTGAATGTGCCTGCACTATAGCGGCCAACAATATAAACAGTGCCTAAAGTGAGAGTGACTTTGCTGTACGTCGTTCTTTTGTTCTAGTGAAAAATGTAGTTTTCATCTAGTTGCTTGTTATTTTGGAGCTTCAAATGAGTAGAGTTAAGCACCTTTTATTGTAACATTAGGTATTTAAGATAATATGACCCGTAAACTATATGCATTCGCCGACATTTTGATGTAATGTGTTCAACAAGTTCGGTTCTTGTTTCGGCTTTGCTTGAGGATTTCCGCCATATTGTCCTCTCGGGGTAATGCCGCCGCCATGCAAATCGGGTGAGAAATGGACTCATTTTAATGTTGTGGAGCCGATTCAGCAGAGTGACTTTTGCAATATGAAGTAAATTGTAAGCTTAACCATTATTTTGCTCAATTACATTGCTTTCTAACTATTTTCAGTAAGTTGTGTGTTTCCTAGTATCCATTTGATGCATGTACTAGGTCATTAAAGAGTGGCGGCATTACCCCGGTACAGTGGCGGAATTACCCCAGTGTCCTGGGTAATCCCGCCAATGTGTAGAGGTTTAAAAAATATTTTTTTATGTATGCTTACTTTACAGTTATGATTACGGTTAAATTTATACAGATACTAAAGATCATGATTCAGCTTTAAAATTTTTACTATTAAAAAAGAAACATTTTTTCGAGGTGAAAAAATTTAAATTCCCTTAAGGTGTCGCCATTCCCCCGGTCTCCCCTATATTTAGTTTTATATCATATTTTAAAACGTCAGTCATCGGTGAATAGCGTGCTCTGAATGGAAAGTTCAGTGTCAGTCACCAGTGACTGACGTGGCGCTTAACGTGTTACAAAATAAGCTGCGTACTTTTCGCAGTCTCTACTCTTGACCTGCGCAGATGAAACCTCTTTTACTTTTCACATTTCAGCCCTCCCTCGCAAGGCTCAAGTGTTTTGTTTCAGCATTGAAAACGAGTAAAAGAACAAAATTACAGATTTCTTTTAAAATTGAGTTTTTTTTAAAGTCTGAAGTAATTAGAACGAAGGAATCGTTAGCAGAAAGATTTTAAATTCGAGTTACACTTTAAAAAACTTTTTGAAAAACTAAGATGTAATTAAGGCAGCCCACAGAGAATGGAATTCATTCCACAAACCAGACTACAAAGTGGACTATTTGATTAATTGGAAAAAACTTAGTTCAGTGGCTTAAATAAGCTCATGCCTCCAATATACCTGTCAATTGTCAATTAATAAGAAACAAAAGGAATTGCCTTAGCACAAACTTTTGGAATAGAATATATTTCTACGTCCCAAGGTTGGATCGAAAAACTTAAAAACTAGGCATTAATTAGCTAAGAGCATCATAAGTGGTGAAAATGCAAACTTTCAGAAAGAAAATAATGAGCCGTGGTTAAGTAATTTTTCATATTTATTGAAAGATTATAAGCTTTTTGACATCTTTAATTGTAATGAAACTGAACTTTTTTTTTCAGTTCAAAATGATGCAAGATAAAACACTGTATTGCAAAGGTTAAGTGTGTCATAAGGGTAAAAGTGTAAAGAGAGACTAACAATTATAATATTATGTAATGAAGAGGATTCTGAAAAATTATCCTCTTTTGTTACTGTAAAATCGAGAAATTGGCGTTGCTTAAACAATGTGAAAAACTGCCATGTGTATATGATAACAGCAGTAAGCATGGAGGAATGCTGACATCTCTTTGAAATGTTTTCATAGGTTTATACAAAGTTGAAAAAAGAGAAACTGCAAGTTATTTTACTCATGGACCGGCGACCTGCTCACCCTTCGGACCTCCCAATAACACAGCGCTACAAAAGTTGTTTTCTTCCCTGTAAACTGTACACGTAGACATCAGCCGCTAGATTTCGGAATTACTCGTTGTATGAATGTTGATTGCAGAATTTTTTTTATTTGGCGAATTCATGTATACTTTGAATTATAAACCACAGCATAATCTAAAAACGTATCCGTACTTTATGCAATAAACAAGCTCTGTTCATCATGGGAAAGTGTCTACGAAACGTGCATTCAAAACTGTTTCGAAAAAGTAGGCTTCATCCAGAATGAATTTGAAAATGATGCATCTTCTGAAAAAAAAAAAAAAAAAAAAAAAAAAAAACAGTATCAGAGGAAGATCAGTATTAGATTATGGGAAGGGGGGGATGATTATTTTAAACGATTTTGTAGATATTGATGAAAATGTAGAAACAGCATAAATGGGGGGCGTACAGTCGTGGAAAAAAAAGTAAACACCCCCTACTAACTCCTCAACAAATTATCGTTGAAGAAAGTTACTGGTACCGAACGATTGGAAATAAAGTCTACCTTTAAATGAAGCATATAAAATTTCCTTAGGGGGCCATCTACATATTAAAACGAGCCATAACTTTGTTTTTTCAATAGCAGTACACAATTCTGACAGCATAAATGAACTCTACACCCTTCAATTAGCCTAAAAACAAATTTCTATGCAATTCGTACCATAAGTTTCCAAGAAATTAATTATTTTAAAACGAGCGTATTTAAAGGTCTATATTCGATTGTTCGGTATTCGATTGTTAACCGAGAGGGCCCTCTTCTTGATCAAGGCATCTTAAGCACCACTCAAGCAGTCAATGAAGCCGGTTAGATTACAGGACAGCAGAAGATATTTCAAAATATCTAGTCACTTCTATCATAGATGGCCCCTTAAACCATCATTTTGCCGTTTTTAAAACATAATCTGAAAACTACTTGGAAAAAAAAATGTGAAATTTTGAATTTCCATAAAGCAGGATTAATAAATCTAAATCCATCAAAAAAATTGTAGGTTGCAATTCATAACTTTTTCGAATATTAATTTCATAATTGATAATCCATATCATAAAAGTATAAAAATTGCAAATTCAATGTATTTATGTTTGGGTATGTTAGTATTATTGTTACACAAAAAATTAGCACATTAGGAGTATAGTTTCAGGAGATATATATAAAAATAAGAAAATGTAATTTAACATTAGAAGCACTTAATTCTGAATGTTTATAATTCACAAACTTATCATTGAAATGACTTGAAATTTGATGTATAGGCATAGTTTGAACCGAAGATTTGAAATATCTCGTTAAAATTGGGTATTGCCATTGAAAAAAATGAAGTTTGGATTCGTTATAATATGTAGATGGCCCCCTAAGCAAATTTTATATACATCATTTAAAAGTAGACTTTATTTCTAATCGTTCGGTACCAGTAACTTTCGTTTACGATAATTTGTTGAGGAGTTAGTAGGGGGTGTTTACTTTTTTTTTCCACGACTGTACAAGAAATAGTCTGACTGAAGATGAATCAGTTAACGAAGAAAACGTATAAACACATTCACTGACTTTTCCAAAGACAGTAAATATTCTGGAAACGCTTCGGTCATTAAATCCAACTAACTTATGCATCTGATTCAACATAATCATGTTTTAATGAACTAGAAAAAGCTATTTTTAGGGACATATAACAAGCTCATAAACAAACTTCAATTTAAAGTTTAAAAAAAAAAATAAGGAATGTAATTAAAATTTTGAGATGTATACATTTTAAATTTGAATATGGACATTTAACGATCTAAGTACATCGTGATTTTTTATTATTCTGCATCTTATTTAACTATTTAAAGATCAATTTTCTCTTAACATTTCATTGAAATGAATTTTTTACTTGAATACCTTTTATGCTTTTTTCTCGTTTATGCGTTTTTTTAGTTAGTCACTTGAAACGAGTTATAAATCAGAGATTACTGTACATGAAAAAGATTATTTAAACTCATGTTAATATATAAAATTCATTTTCTGTAATTTAACCCATTAAAGACCAACATGTTTTACAGGAATTTAGTTCAGTTCACACAACTTTTTGTTAAACGCTTACTTTTACTTTATGAATAACTAATATGCGTTAATTAAAGAAAGAAAATTTTACTTTTCTCTTTTACTGGTATATATATATAAAAAAAAAATAAATAAAAATCACAAATGATGCGAAAACGCAACGTCAGCCTTTAACCCTTTATCTGCTGACGATACTTATAAGTACCACTCACTTTAAACTTTTATATCATAGTGAATATTACTAATATTCTAATGGTACTTTGCAAAAACACTCTTTTAACTCCACTTTATCCGAATACATGGCAGCAGTAGTTCTAGGTTTGTATTTTTAGAGAGGAATGAGGTTATCTTTGAAGCAATCGATGTGTTTTTGCCGACATTATGTACAGATTGCCACGCTCGTATTTTTATTGCTGCAAATACAGTAAAGGATATAAGATAAGTGTTGGATTATTTTCATGAGTTCATTATGATCTTAGAATACAATTTGACTTGCTATTTTAGGTGAACGGTGTATGTATTTGATTTAACAGTTGAATTACTCGGTGGTACTTATAAGTACCGTCAGTGCGTTGGGTGCTGGAGGAAAAATTCTTGTTTACATTTCGTTTGTGTAGTTATCCATCGTTTTCATCTGCTCCTTAAAATGTAATTACTAAAATGTAGTGTATTAATGATTTCCCTGGTATTTCTTTTCTGTTTCATTGTTATTTTTTATAGGAAATCGAAAAAGTTGTGGCACCGGCTCGTTTTTGCTATGCTGGAAATGACATATGTAACTTCATATATTGCGTATGTGGAGATGCGAGAAAAGATGTTGTCCCTGGAATATTGACGTCGCATACCTAAAGGACTGCTAACAAAATCGAAACATAAAAAAAAAAAAATAGCTTTTTTAACCCTTTCAGGAGCAAAGCATTTTCAATTCTAAAGTGTTAAATAATTGGCACCGGAATTTGCCAAACGATTTATTTGTAAATAAGAGAAGCCTATGTTTCACATACTTATTAAATGGAAAATATTTTCTGGTGCCAGTTGAAATAACTCGTGGGTTTTCTATTACGATATTTTAGTCATAGTGTACTGACGGTACTTTAAAGTACCACTTGAATTAATTACCTCTAAATAATTAAATTTCTTACGGGTGAGTATTTGTTTTATGTTTATGTTTAATTTTCATTGTAGTAACTGAAAAAAAATGTTAAATGAAAAAAATTGCAGTTGATATAATTCTATTAATGTTTAAAATGGATTTATAAACACGACGACAAAAAGATTTGAAAACTAATTTGCTTTTTTATTATAGATTAAATAAAAGCAAATTTTTTCTAAAATGATATGAAACAAGACGGAAAAGACAGTTATTCGACAATGCTACAATGAATCCGTTTTATATTACGTATTCCTACACGTAACCCCATTTCCTGTATTCGCGATCTCTAGAGATTAAAAGGGCACTTTCTTATAAACGTGATCTGGTTCAAATATTTTCAACAATTCACAAAATCTTAAAAAGTAATATCAAAGTTTATTTAGTGTTACATTTTCAATTTTTAAATATGTTTAAATTTTACATTTTTAAATGACAAATTTTCAACCTTTTGACCAATTTATTAAAATGCTCAAAACTTTCTTTTATTACTTGTAACATTCCTGAGATTCAAATTTAAAACTCTCGGAAAAAAGCTACAGAATAATTTTATTGTGACATAAGTATTTCTTAACCAGCCTGGAAAATAATCTCCTTTCACTTTAGAATGCTTTAAAATGTATGAATATCTAATTTTAAGTACTTTCACCCTCCAAGTCTCTTGCAAAAGGGTAAAATTGTAATGTTGTTTTCTTTGCATTTTGTTTTAAATGCTAAGAAAATATGATTCTTTCAACATTATAAAAAAAACTCAATTACAAATATGAATGTAATCCTTGAGTGTACTAATCATTCTTCAATGTATTTAAAATTCATTAAATCTATAGAATTATATTATCTTAAATATTGCTTGTATTGGTATGAAACCTGGAGCTTAGTGAACGGAATATTACGCTCCAAACACTTCCTCGACTAATTTTTGAAACAACTACTTAATGTCAAAATTAGATACTTCTTTAAAGCACTTTTAGTGGTGTTATTTTCAACATAATACCGTAATTTTAGACAAGTTGTAAGATTAAGCATTGTATTTATTATAAAAAGATATGGACAGTAATAAAAATTATGCACAGTAAAGTATTATAACCTTTTGATAAATATCTTTAAAAATATGTTCTGATGTACAACCATTTTTGAAACACATTAACAGTGCATTTAATAACATTACAGTGCGTCTCAAAAGTATGTGGACAGGTGATATTTTTAAATAACAGTTCAAAAAATGAAGCAATTATCACGAAAAAAGTAAGTAGCATATGAAAACGTAAGTTTATTACAATACAGAAATATCATGCATATATCACAGATTGTTTGTAAAAAAATTAAAATTCAAAATAAGATGTCCCAAAAAAATGTGGACAATGAAAAGTATCGTTTTTATTACCAACGTATCAAAGAAATTTGCATGTTCTGCGTTCTGTACATGTGACGTAACCAACTCGAAATATAGAATCACTGCTTGTCCTTAAATTCTCAAATATTATGAAAATACCATGCAACAATCAATTTTTTGCAGCTGGTATAGCTAAAATTAGGCGTTTAAAGGCTCCAAATTTTAAAGTTTCTGATACTGCTAAACAAATGAAGAATAACATATCTGGAATTTATTAATTTTTATCTAAAGGTGACAACACAATTGTAATAAAGCGTTTAGTTTAACCTATAAAAACCTGTTAGCGATAAGATAGGGAGAATTTCTAACTAACTTCGACAGGCCTAACCATTTTAGTTTTCTATGACAGTAAAGATATCACTGTAAAATGTTTTAACTTTTTTTACAATTCTTTTACATCTTCAATAGCTTTAACATGCAAAGGATCAACAGGTTTAATCTTAATAGGTCCAAAAAACAAAAAAAGACTTAGCAACAATTTCAACTCGATCATTTTTTGGTCATCAATATCGGTCATCCCCAAGTCAGTTTAAAATTTTCATTTGAACTTCCAACTGATTTTTCTCATAGTCATTTTTGTGGAACAACTTTTGTACATGTCCCAGACAGAATGTTTGGTCATAATATACAGCATATATATTATATATTTGATTCTGAAAGGGCATCTCTCACTTTCTTCATAAATCTCTATCTTTCATCAGAAATCTCCAATTTTAGCTTAAACTCCACCCTGTATTTTTATTTTAACTTACAGATGGCCTTGGGAAGTTATATTTTAATATACATCCCATTTTAAATCACTCGCAAACGATTAATTTACCATGTAGGATCAATCAAAACACATTTTGTAACACATATTAGTGTCTGAAAATTACCCCGAAGGCTGTCTGATAATTACCCCAGTGTTTCTTAAAAGCTACACTTTTCTTTTTAAATTACATTTTTCCAAGATGCACATCCAAATAACGTTATTCCGTTTGATTCCAAAAGGATCCATTGACGAAGTAGCAGTTGTGCTAGAGTTGCCACACCCGAGAACTTGAAATTTGAAATCCGTGAAGCAAAAAGTGAAACAGTAATTTTTAATAGCATTTAGGAAACCGATTTTCTACAAGACAGAGTAAGCTGCTAATTATTAAGAAAATACTAATTGAAATAGAAAAATATTTGATTTAACTAAATTGAAAACTGTTTTGGCCAGATTCCGATTACTGTGCGAGTCTTTTAATTACCCCGCATTCCTCTGTCTGAAAATCACCCCAGGCTACCCTATATGTTAAAATGTAAGTAAGGTATCAGTAAATGTATATAAACATTAGCAAAGATACAGTAGCAAAAAGAATTATGTTAGTGGATACAGCTGGACACGAAAGAAGGGGCACACCAAAAGAACAATGCACCATATAAATATAAAAAAACTGTATTTTCATACTTTTTTTTTTATTGATTTGCTATCTAAGGCACTCAAAATATATTTTTAGTGTTTTCATTTTTTATATAACATTCTAAATTAATATAACAATAAATCATTATTTTTTATTATTAGAAAATTGTTTCTCAGAAAAATGGCACGTGATGGAACAATTTGGATGATATGTTTAGATTTAGGTATGTAAGATCGATATAGTTCATATATTTGTTTCTCAGGGAAGCAAAATGTTTACATTTTTCCGACCAGCGTTATTCGAAAAAGCCTGTTTATGTTATTTATATTCACTGAGCGCCATATGTAACATGAAATCTGACTTTTATTCCGTCATAATTTCTAGCGGTCAGCGCGGAAAGATGTAGGGACAACAGTGTTAGTTTTAATTCGCATTCATGACCAAAAAAGGTTATTTATGGTATTGCCAAGCATGCTAGTCGTTGATTTTTTCTTTTTAGGGTTCCGTACTTAAAAAGTAAAAACGGAACCATTATAAGATCACTCCTGTGCCTGTCTGTCTGTCTGTCACAGCTCTTTTACTCGTAAACTATGCAACGTGGAAAGTTCAAATTCCGGGAAGTAATAAAGACTAGTGACAAACATATTTACAGATTAATAAATATTCATAAATATATTTAGGAAAAATGTAGAGGGGCTAATTACGTTACTTGAAAAAAAATATTTTCTTTGTATATTGTGTGGGGGTATCGTGTGAAAGCTTTTGTAACGCTGAAATCAAAAATGTATTTAATTTAATTTTAGGTATCATATTTTCAAAGTTATGGTGGAAAATGTAGTGCAAAAATATGTTCCCCCCCATATAACTCCGAATCTATTGAAACTAAAATTATGAAAAAATTAGAGGTAGTAGACATTAATTTAAACCTTGCAGGAAAATTATAGCGATTACCCTAGGTCACATAGTTTTTGAGAAAATCGCATTTTTCCGTTACACTCAAATTTCGATTTACGGGGTTCAGCAAAAGTGCTGAGTTGAGCTGGAGGCACCTGTCGTAGCAGAAGTATAAAAGCATTGTTGATCATGAATTTCGGGGAAAATCGTCGGTAATTAGCCGAGATATTAACCCTTAAAGACACGGACGGTTTGGACCTACATAATGACAGGGACAGCGTACTCTATGTTCCATCGGCTTTTAAAGCCTAGATAATAAATTTTAAGGACATATTTATGTAATGGAATGCCCAGTAGCAGTATAAAAGCAATAAACGTCAAATTGTTAAAAACAGACTAATTTAATGCGAATTAATCACACAAATACTATGGGATTCGTGACTAGTTTCCATTGAGTGTCTCTCTCAATGCACCATCTATGTCTTTAAAAGCTAACTAAAAACCTAAATGGAATAACAAATATACTGAATAGCTATATTTGCTATTATTTAGGTTCCATATATCTTTGAACTTTCATGTTATATCCATTTATACTTTTATAGTATACCGGGTGCAAAGGAAAGCCCATTTAACCTGAAAATACTTGTGAAGGGAGAGAGCTACAGCTATGCAAGTGAGGTAACGGTAAAGTAAAGCGGCTAAGCCCGATTTAATGAAAACGACAGCAGCACCCCTAGTGGCGAAATTTGGAAGTAGCCACTGTAAATCGAAAACGAAAAGAGATAGAGCAAAATTTCCAGTTATAAAGTTTTAGAGCATCAATTAATTAATTGAATACGACATCTGGTTTACATGGATAAGATAAATCTTCGCCTGTTTGCCCCAAAATGTCCGAAATCGATGCACTCCAACATTTTGATAACATCACACACCCCCAAAAAACTGTCTCACAGTGATAAAAAGTTAATATTCAGTATGTTCGAAAAGTTCGCCATTGCTCACGATACACGTTTGTATTCGTGAGAGTAATTCTGCATGCACATTTCTCATCATGGAAAGTCTATTGCAAGCATTTTCAACACAACGACATTGATTTAACCCTTTCAAGGGTGGTGGCTAGACGGTCTAGCCACCTAATTTTAATTCCGAAGCTGACAAATGTCACCAAGAATATTTTAATAAAATTTTGCTTCTGTAAGGAAAGTGCAAATTCGCGGGTTTTGTTTTCTGAGAAATTCGCTTGAATATTCTGGTGTCAGTCAATTATTTCATCAGTTTATGAACAGAATTCTTCTGGCCCTGAAAGGGTTATTCTAAAATTTTAAATTCATTGGAAATTGAATCTTTACAGACATTACAGCACAGTACAACGTCACAATCTGCAATTGTGCACTGCTACATTTCCGGAATGTGAATAAGCAAAGTAGAATCGTCGCTCATCAATTTTGGACATTTTGGGGTATGCAGGCGACGATTTATCTTATCCGTGTGAACCAAATGCCGTTTCGTACCAATTAATTGATGCTATAAAACTTTCTAATTGGAAAATTTGCTCTACCTCTTTTCGTTTTCGATTTGCAATGGCTATCTTCCAAATTTGGCCTCTAGGGGTGCTGCTGTCGTTTGCATTAGGTTGGGCGTAATCGTTTTACTGTACCGTTACCTCACTTGTATAGCTGTAGCTCTGTCCGTTCGCAAGTATTTTCAGGTTAAAGGGACTTTCCTTTGCACTCCTGTATACTATACAGCTATACCCAACCCTACGTTGTATGGTTTTTACAAAGTCTTAGTGTTCTTTTAGCAACGGTACTTTTTTTAATAATGCACTTACTAATTCATATATTATTGTACGGAGCACTCTGTGCGCGAGTAATCCTCGCACATGACCGTTTATTTAATTTATGGAATTATAAATAAATCAGTCATTATGGTGGACACATTTACTGTTCATATATCTGCGCCTTTCTGTTATTTATTTTATTATCATTTTAAAGATACACTTGATTGCTTATTAATTGACGATTATTCTAGAAAAAAAAGGACACAGTATGAAGTGTTTGGAAAATAGCGCTAAGCTCACAAAAATGTCAATGTATATAACTGAATTAATATTTATTCTGAATATTTGTGAGTTTACGGGACTTATGTAAAAAGTTTACCTTAATCCTATTGCTTTGTATGATGTGTGCCCGACAGGAAAACAATACCAATCTGATGCGTGGATTTCTAAATTTTATCTAAATTTCAGTTACTTTTCATTATTTTACAAAATACGAAAAACTCCCAGCAGACTTTTAAAAAAAAGTTAAAGCAAATGATGGATAGTATGGGAGTATGCAGGATTTTCGTTAGAGGGGGGGGGGGGGCAGTGAAATGAAATTACTCTTTAAAACTGTAATAAAATGTATTGAAAAAGCCTATAAAACAAAACTGTAAAATGAAATATTGCAACAATCAATGCAATCATAATCGAAGATCTCATATTTATATTTTCTCAGTAATTTATTTAAATTCTTAATTTTTTGAAACATTTAGAAGTGTGGGCAGCTATCCTATGACACCTCCCCACTACAGAGGGTATTTTTTTAAATTTATTATATAAGGTCACGATTTATCACAAAACTCTTCTTCCCTCCAAGTGGAATACGTTCTGCCGAGACAAAAGCTTCGCATTAAAACTTCTGGGATCTTTGTATCATTTAAAGCATTTTGATTTGAATTTGAGGTTTTGTTTTATTGCTGCTGTAATTTGTTAATTAATATTTAGTTCTTTAAATATATAAATACATTAATCAAACGAAATAAAATTTTCGTCTTTCAATCAGATAATATAAGAAAAAAAATCGGTTGTTAAGGAAGCTGGAAAATGGAGAATAACAAATTGAATTTCAAAAATTTGCTGTGTGACGTTTTTAAGTGAACATGAGTGATGGTAATTTTAAACAATTTATTTAAAAACATTTCCATTAAGTAAATACTGAAGAGGTCGGATTAGTGATGGTGAGGATTAAACCAGAAATTTAATGAACAGAAGACGGGCGACATAGAGTCAAGACAGTTACATTAAGCTTGTAACTAACTACACTGCTCAAAACAATTAGGGGAGCACATGGTTTTAACGAAATTACGTAAATATTTACACCGATAAGAAAGGTAAAATAAAACATTCATAATTTAAAGCGTTGTAGAAAACAGATAAAGAAAACTTCACATGTAAATTAAAGTTTATGACGACAAAAATTAGAAAAAGGAGATAAGTGCAGAAATCGGGATTTTGCAGAAACGTCTGTTTCACTGTCTCAGTTGTAAAATTCAATTGCTCAGCTTGTGTTTTGAGAAACGGTGGCTTGGAAATGTCACAACAATATGATTTACCGCAATCCATGGCTTAGCGTGTTATCGGGATAGTTGAATTTGGGGAAACACAACGAAGTGTAGTGGACGCTGTTGGAACCGCAAGAAGTGTCCATGAAAGACTGTGGAATCGATTCCAAGACACATGGAATGGTAGGCATCGACAAGTGCAAGGTCGGAAATCTGCCAACACAGAAACTGATGACCGATATATCCTGTTAACTGCTCGTCTAGACGGAACGGGCAATGCTACTCATCTGCAAACACAGTTGTTCTTGGCCACAGGAAGAAGGGTGTACAGCCAAACAGTCCGAAATAAGCTTCATCAGGGTGGTCTCAATGCACGTTAGCAAATGGTATGCATTCCGTTGACCCCAAGCAATTATGCGGCCCAAAGAAGGTGGGCAACTGAACATCAAGTTTGGAGGCAACGTTGTTGGAGTCGAATTCTGTTTACAGACGAGTCCCGATTCAGTCTGGATGTGACATCTGATGTGTTTTGGCATGGAGAGAGAGAGTCACTCAAAATAATCCCACATTCGTTCGTGAAAGATCACATTACAGAAGAGGTGGGTTGATGCTATGGGCTGGAATCAGCGTAGGTGGACGTACGGGCCTGCATATCATTCGGAATGGCACTTGGACGGTCAGATGTTATACATATGAGATACTGAGACCTCATGTCGTATTTTATGTTGCAGCAGTTAGTGATTTATTTTATTCCATGCACGATAATGCCAGACCTCATACAGTTCGTCTTGTGGAAAACATGCTTGAAGCTAAAATAATACAGCGAATGGAATGACCAGCATGCCCTCCTGACCTAAATCCGATCGAGCATGTTTGGGACATACTCAGACGGCGCTCTGCTGCGAAACCGAGGCCTCCTTTTACTGTGCGGGAGTTGGAGATTGCAAATCTTGAGCAGTGGAACTGTATTCCCCAAAGTCTTATCGTTAACCTCATCGCATTCATGGAAAACAGGTGTGCAGCAGTCTTAGCTGCTATATAAGACCACACGTTATATTAAAAATCTTGCATCATTTCTAAACAATACTACTTTTTATCATTTACATGAAACCAAATTGTTGCCCTAAACTATCTTTTCAAGTTCTTTCCATCTTTTCAAAGAATAAAAGCTCCCTTACAAAATTGTTTGCGTCTTTTTTTCTGTATTGCACATTGATACACATGTACTATCCATTTTATGCCCATACATAGCTGTCTTGCACTGTTCTCTTCCCTTTTTTGCTTGCTCCCCTAATTTTTTTGAGCAGTGTATATACTTTTCAGGTTAGATGACAATACTGTGCACCCCATCTCCATTAAGAAAGACATCTTGTTGATGACAGACGAGAGATGTGCAGTGCACTCGTGAGCGTTGCTGTCGTTCGCATGCGTGATGCTTGGCGTGACAGGCTTTCTGCTGTGAGCAATTCACCTGATTTACATACTGGGGTTGATTTATTTTGTGGTGCCATCTGCAGATATTAAGAGGAGATGATTGTGGTTGTTGAAGTTACGTTCATCCGGGTTAGAAATGTGGATGTCAAATTGGCACTGATGAGTGTTGATCCAGACATCTCATGAACTATTCAAGGGGATTATCACCAAACAAAAAGCCATAACAGTTACTCTAAGATAGTAACTCACTATATATTGTTCATGTTAAATGATATTGCTACAATACCAATCGGACATTAATTAAATATTTCTTGTCTCTATAGGTCGCGTACTTTCATTGTTTTTAATGAATTAAATAATTAAAGAAGCTGAAATTAGAATAATAGTTCTAACACTAAAAACGTAAACTACGTTCCGCCTCCATGATAGTTTCATCGGGATGTAATTGAATAGCAGACGACTAGCAGCCCAGTCCGATGTTCTTTTATATGGAGCTTAGCGTTTATATTATTGTGTTTTGATACAATTTTTTATTTACAAGTTATTATTATGTAAATAGACAGATATTTTTTCACCCTCTGATTTGGACGATTGCTTAGAAGAACAGAAAGCATTTAAAGGATCAATTTTCAAGAAAAGTTGGTCTATATTCATTTTAAAGAAGACAATATACATTTTAGAAAGATTAGTACATATGTCCAGATAAATCCAGTGGAGTGTAAATTAAAAAAATAAATATGAATAACATTTAAAAAATGATTTTAAAGTAGAAATAAATACTACAACTTAAAAATCTTCTCTTATATTTCAGAAACATTTCTTTATAAATCGATGTAAGCTATTCGTTTACTTCGACTCCTAAAACCTATCCTTTATTTTCAGAAACCATTTTGAGAAGGATGATATAACTTCAATTATTTTTAAAACACGTAAAAAACCAAATAAGGGAGTATAGCTTGAAAACTTCCTTGGATTTTCTACAATAAGAATGAAATATATGACATAATAAAAGTTGGAAAGAAATTCGTTTAAAAAAATAATTAGAGAAAAACTTTTGAGAAAAAGAGTCTTTTTGCTACAAGTGAATTTCTGATAAGACGCTTATGTCAATTGTGAATATCTACTGATTTCAGTTCTTATTTCACAGGCTTTCAGATTGATTCCTTTCCAAAATGTTTTTGTAGATACGCGTAATGTTTCCAGAATCGTGTATATTTAAAAATTCACAATGAATTTCCCTAAACAATTTTTTCACTTAAGGAAACGTTTGTCTACTATTAACATTTATATTTTTTATTATATTTTTTACATTTAAATTTTTCTTAAAACACGTAAAAATCTAAATAAGACAGAATAGTTTGTAAAATTCCTTGGATTTTCTACAATTACAGTGAAGTATTTTATAAAATAGAAATTACAATCAAAGTATTACGATGATATGATATAATGTATAGACCTCGAATTAACGACAGAAAATATTTTCAGAATTGATAGGGATAACGATTAAATAGAAATTTTCCTACAATAAAGATATTTTTTAAAAGTTTCATCTTTTTTAGTTAAGTTTACAAAAGATAACTTGAAATAATTGTTTTGTGAAATATTCCGTGCAACAATACACTAAAAATATCCATTTGATGAGAAACTTGTTACTAAATCTTTAACTATTTCGGAAAGTAATGTGAATCATAGAAAACTATTTCAAGTAATGATGGGTTCTTGGCAATGTATTTTAGACAAAGAGTATCATATTATCAAACATTATTTCTCTGTTAAAAATGTAACTGAATTCAAAGTAATCAGATGAACAACGACGGCATGTTCACTTCAGAGTAACGTAACATTGAAATGGAGATAATAAAGCCATAGATAAAGGAAATAATTGTAATTGGCCTTCTTTAGCAATTCTAAGAGGTAGCTATGACAATTCAGCAGAAAATAATCTATGAAAACTTTGTTACGCCTGTTGCGCAGCTTTATGAATCTAAAGATTTATTATGGATTGCTAATGACATGCAATTCACATTTGCCATTCATGGGTATAGGGTTATTATTGTGGGTACTTAAAATAGCCAAAGTCGACCTAAGCTTTTAAAGAAATATTCAAAATTCCATCAATATTAATTACATTGATATGTATTCCAGCATTTGATTTATTTGTTATATTTATTATATTGAGAAAACTGAATGTCCCGTCATTGTACTAACAATTTCAAGGAGCCACTTTAAGCTAAAACTTTGAAAGCATATATTTTATAGCAATAGGAAGAAATTTTGGAACATTTTCTAGTAATTCTAATTGCATACATTTTCTGTTTAATAACTCTGCTTTTAAATGCTCAACGGTTGATGAGCAAGTGTTAAAGTTTGCGTCATGAAAAAGCTGTCTTTTTCTACTTTTAGAGAAACTAAATAGAAATTTATAAGCACGTTTTATTTATTTTTTAAGCGCCACATCTCTTATACATATGCACATTTCTTTAATTAATTACCCGTAATAAATATTTACTATTAAAACTTTTATGCAACACATTAAAATATTTAAGATTAAATATTGGAATATTTTATATTCTATGTTTTAGTTATACACTATTTCTAAAGCCATTAAATTCTACCATGAAGTCACACTGAAGCTATTATTTTCATTTAAATGACAAATAGTTGCATTCAGCTTATGCCTTTTTTTACTTAAAATATTAAAGATGGGTTTATAGGGATATTAAAAAATATATGATCAATACCATTAACAATGCCTCATTAACTTTCATAAAATATCAACATGCAATAAAAAGTTGACATAAAATGACGTGAGATCATTTGAGTCCTCTAACTAGACATCTCTTGGGCGAAATGTAACACAAAAACTACATTTACATACGGGCCTCAACACATTTAATTTGGTTATGGGTATATCTTAAATGCATTGTTTATTAAGAACCTGTTCTTGAAATCTTAAATTAGAAAGATAAAATAACAATACAGGTAAAACAAAGATTAAGAACATGCTCTGGAAATCTTAAATTAATAAGATAAAATAACATTACAGATAAAACAATGCTGATATGGTGCGACCTGGTGGGGAAAATATCGCATCTGTTGGTTCATTTGTACAGTTGTCTTACTGAATCACGTTTGTAATTAACAAGGAATGTTGTTATGTATTGTTAAAATTTTTGTTTATCTTTCAATTAGAAATCTTGCATTCATCTATCACGTAAGTTAGAGGTCTGCACGGGCCGGAATTTCTAGGCCCGGGCCTATTGGCCCGATATAAGAATTAATTTTTTCGATTAATTTTTTTATTAGACAGGCCCTGCAGACCCGTTCAATTTTTTGTCGGCCCGTTGAAAAAATTGTCCTAATTCTGCCGGCCCGGCCCGTTTGAAAATTCGCCTTCATTCCGTCGGCCAGGTCCGCGGGCCGGACCTGGTACGGGCCTCGTGCCCGTGCAGACCTCTAACATATATTGCTCATTCAGATACAATTCTAAAATGCTTCTTATTGCTACAATGTTCCCAGATGATGATTTTGGATGCTATTTTTTCTGTAGATATTGAAACCGAATATTGAACCGTTCATGAATTTAGATTCTGTGCCTACATGTCTATGGAATTCCTGCTAGAGGTCTCATAAAACTTCACCCTATTTTACGAACACACTGTACAAAAGAAGTCTGGGAGTCTGCTTTTAATATTATACATATACATTAAAACCTTTGAATAACGGACACCTATAACGGAACGTGGAATTTTTCCTCTATTCGGATGTAAAAATGTGCAATCCTAAAACATTTCTGGATCTAAAAAAACTTCTTTAAACAATGGAGTCCGACATCGGCAGTGCCCGTTATTGATGTATTGCTATATATACGTAAATGGAACATCCATATATGTTACCTGAGTATGATATCAAAAAAGCTACAGTAATGTCAAAACACGTCTCTGAGCTGAAAACGAACAACATTTTAAACGTATTTCACGCCAAGGCAGAATACTTAACCATAATAGATGGTTTATATTTTTCTAATGTAGTTACACGATGTTTGTTGTACGTTTATTTTGGAGAAAACTCGATCTGCGTGCATAACTTTCCCTGTAATTTAATCCTTTAATCTCGGGTGGGTGAATTTCTTCCCACTTTATTTTAATCCTCAAATGTTTCACTGTCATTTTGAAACGAAATTTTTGGTTTCTTATCTACACCAATAAATGCACTTACTTATTTTCAAATAGATTTGTTAGTGAATTCCGACGTCATTGTGACATTTGGGGATTAAAATTAAGAGGGAAGAAACTCAACCACCAGAGTTTAAAAGAAGGAGTTTATTAGAATTTCAAGTATATATTGAACATATATGTGTGTTTAAAATATGTATTATAATGTTTATCAGTCTTTCGATTTTATACTGGGTGATTCTAAATCCATGGTACAAACTTTAAGGGTTGGTACAGGACTCTGTAACAATTATTTATTGTATAAGAATGTATGGGCGCAAGTGACGCGTTGGGGTACAAACAACAGGGGTCAATTTCGCCCTTTTTTATATCAAAATTTCTCATTCATGCTAGAAAATTCCTATACTATTCATTTCTTTATTTAAGACAGACATTTCATGACTACATAAAGAAAATATTTTTCTTTGAAAATTTCCGGTATGAAATCGAAATTTCTTAATTAAAAAGCACGCAAAACTGGCAAATCTCTCAAACACAGGAAATACAGGAAAAGAAATAGAAATGGAGTTTTTTTTTATTCAAAAATTTCGATTTCATACCGGAAATTTTCAAAGAAGAATTTTTTTTTATTTATGTAATCACGAAATGTCTGTCTTAAATAAAGAAAATAGTAGTATAGGAATTTTCTGGTATGAATGAGAAGTTTTGAAATAAAAAAATGGCCAAATTGGCCCCATGGCGTTTGTTCCTCAACGCGTCACTTGCACCCATACATTCCTATACAATAAATGATTGTAAAAATATCCTGTACCAACCCTTAAAGTTTGTACCATGAAATTAGAATCACATTTTATAAAATCAAATTAATTCAGATAAGCAGATGCTGAAAGGAAATTATATTTATTAAAATTTGAAGGAATATTTTAAAGGAATATCAGAACTTTTCAGATGTGTTCTTTGAGCTTAGAGCGTGTTCATATGTCTTAGAACTTATGTGTCTTCAAGTATTTGAAATCATCAAATGTGCCACACGCCATGAGAAGGGGATTTCCCATACAATTTTTTATAATCTTGTACAACGAGGTGCAAAATGATAGGAACGATGCAAAAACAAAGAAATCAGTTTCCGTTTGCTGTGCAAATCCACAAATCTTTGTTTTAAAATACATGATATTTCAATTAATATTAAAGTAATCCTTTACAAAAATTGTTCATATATTTTTAATCTATTTTAAAATGTGTATTTGGCTAGATTTATGCAGAAGCAAAATGATAAGAACACAGTAAATATTTGTAAAACTGCGGAACGTGACTGGCGGATATTTTCGCATATAATTTAAAACCGCATTTAAAAGAGATACTGAGCACATTCATTTAGTTAGCAAAACATTTGCATTACAGTGTGAGGCAAAATGCGTTGTGACTTCGAAAGAGAATGTCACATCAACGGTATGCTGATAAAATTAAACGTTCGAAGACTGTCATTTTTATTTTCTTACAGAATCCAACTATTTATGTTACTAAAATTTCTACAGGGATGCCGAAAATGCTTTCGAAACGAATTGGTCTAAAATTATTTTCAGTGCTGACAAAAAATTTAATTTCGATATTTTGGATGGTATTCATTTATACTGAAATGGTCTTCAAAAGGAAAAGGGCGTAAAGGAAAAGTTTTCCAAGCGTCAATTAGGTAGGGGCTCCCTAATGGTTTGGGCTGATTTTTTCTCGGAAGGTAAGCTTATAATTGATTTCAAGAAAGATAAACAAAATAGACATACCTATAATCACATGTTAGAATGCCATTTGTTGAACTTGAGTGAAAATATTACCGGCTTTAACGAAATTTTCAACAAGACAATGCCCAAATTCACACTGAAAAAGACACAAAAAGTGGTTTCAAGATAAATAAGACTCTCAAATTTGATTTGCCACCCATTGGTTCAAGCCTAAATACCATGAACAATGTTTGTGGTATTATAGGCCGCAATATATAAGGAAAAATGGTCAAATCGTGCAGTATTAATCTAAAGCAGAATTCGAATCAGGAATTTTGGAGATATGACGTGTTTTGTCACATCGACAAATTCGAAACTATGTAAACTCTATGTTGAAATGTTGCATTGAAATTATTAAACACAAGTGAAGACCAATTGGTACATAATATTTTTATAATTAAGAAAAATCTGTTCCCTTCTAATAATTTTGCTCACAGTGCATATCGATTAAAAATGCAAGTGTTATATCAGATGTATAACAATTGTTTTAGAATGTTTTCTTAATGTCTATATTGGCTGTTTAGTTTGATAAACTAAACTTATATGGTTTATATTTGGTTTAATATAATTTTATTTTTTATTTAGACAATTACATAAGTGTTCCTCTCATTTTGCACCTCGGTGTGTGTGTTCATTCACCATTTATTAAACTTCTTTTTTTTTAACAGGCTGAAAATTACGAAAAAAAAATTTAATCATCGTATCATGCATTTTCCAGCAATAAACATTTTTTTTTTTTTTTTTTAAGATTGATCATGCATACGAAAATGAACGAGATTATTCTGAAACAAATGGTCCCCGTAGAAAATTCTAACTGTTTTGTCCATTCTTTTGAGAAATGTGCTGAAAGTTTCGATTTTTTATAAGCAACACTTCACCTAGCTCTTAAGACTACACCAGTCTCGCGGAGAAACTCGTACGTCAATGTTAAACACATGGGAGCATTATTTACAGATTTCTTGCTTCCTTATTAATATTTTTCGAATTGATATTTTTGCTTAGGATACCTGAGGTCTATTATTGTGCATTTGAACTTTTTTGATTTTGATTAGAGTTTTTTTTATATAAGGATAGTTTCATTTTCAGAACCGGTTCTAACCGGTTGCAGGAGTGAAACAATCCTCATATAAAAACAACTGCAACCAAAATCGAAAAAATACAAACGCACAATAAAATTTGCCGACCTCAGGTACCCTAATAAAAAAAATTAAAAATATTAAAATGCGAACGAAAAACCTGTGAGCAATCCTTCCATAGGATTAGCATTAGCTTAAGCGTTTCTTTTCGTAACTAGTGTAGGCTCTTAATCGAATCAAAATCAAAAGTTTCATTAAAATCTTTTTATTTTATTGCCCAATCGTTAAGATAAGATTAAAGCAATAACATTCCTATTCGACAAATCGGTATTTTTCAGGTATTATCAGACATTTTGGATTCCAGTCCCTTCAAAGGGCCAAATGCTTTAAAATTGTTTATTTCACGCCGCTAAGTGTGGAAACTAGTTTATTGGCTTTCAGAAATTTTTATGCAATTACGTCACTTACGGATTTTGTAAAATTCAGATATTTGTTATTGAAAAAGTGATTTCATTTTTTCGGAAAAAAATGAAAATGTATAATCAATATTTGATAATTGCCCAAAATTAAGAAACCTACAGTAAAATTCTTCCAAAAAACCGATATAATGCAAAAAGTGAGATTGTTTTTCAAAAAACAACATAATTAAATCGTGTTTTCTTGCTTACGTGATAAAATGATCAAAGAACCAACAAAATATCTGAAAAAAGATCATGCCACAAAATCCAAGTTTTAATTACCCGAGAGTGGCGACACGTGGTCGGAAAATAAGGTGAAGAACTAAGAACAATTTGAAAATATGTTTTGAATTTTGAATGAAGGAATCTACAGTTAACCAGAATAAAGATAACATTTTATTAAAGAACTTAGAACTCGTGCTGTGCTGATTCTTTTTCCAACAAGATACTTCGTATTATGCAACAATGCAAACTTACAATGAAAAAAAATAAATTTTCTAATGTAACAAAGGTCTCGAAAACTTTTTAGGTATACAAATTAAATTCATTTGATTATGATTCTCGCACAGAGGGAAGTTCATTTTCCAGAAATTTCTTTAATTTTAAAAACATCGGCAGATATTTGTTATCTTTCTAAATAGTTCATTTTGTGCATCTTAAATTCTTCAACAAGCTTTGTATTTTCTCAACATCGAAATTTACACTCGATTTACATCTTAATTTATACTTGATTATTTCATTTTGAATTCCTTTCGATTCTTTTAACATTGACTTTGAATCTCTTTTTGTTATCAACATTGTAAGTAATTTCATTAAATGACCACTCTTTATGATAGCGATGCTTTTTCGATGCGTCATCGATGCTCAAACGGAATGTTTACTCAAATGTAAAATGGCATCAATTACTATCTGGAAAAAGCTATTTAAAGGAACATTTTCATTGAAAAATTTTTAGATTCTCTATTAGGGCATCGTTAACAGTGTTTTCCCCCAAATTCTCTTAATTTCATTTCGCATTTTAAATGCTCTTTACCATCACCATACGTATAATGGGATCTTGTAGTGATTTACCTTGCAAAGATAATCACATGAATGCAAAGGTAATTTAAGGCCGTAATTTGTACGCATATACTTCATCCAGATTACACGTAAGTGCGAAGAATGTTTTCTTTACTAGGTTTTAGAAGTTTGAGAAGTCTTTTATTTGCATGTAGTATGTTCACAGAGATGAGTTACACCCTTTACTCTTTCACGATAAAGTACATTCAAGAACAAACATCTCTTACAAGAATGAGATAGAGAGAAAATCTCATAGATCTTAATCACGAAACTGTTGCAGAGAAGAACAAAAATAACTATTCAATTGTGAATCGTATCTTCGTTAAATGTATATAATAAAAATAAAAATTAGGCAGACATACAATTTAAAAGTTGAAAATGAATTGTATACTATTTAAAATTCGTTTATAAGACCCACAAAATAATTTTGTTACGCTGTAGTATGCGGGAAAAACGTTTTCTATGCATTTGTTTGACGTTACGATATTTCAAACATAATAAAATTATATGAAACACTATGATTGACAAAAATATGCACTCTGGAGGGGAGGGGGGTACAGAATAAGTAGCATTTACAGTTCATTTACAGAGACCCTCACAATAATTCCATTCCATTATGATCTATGGGGGGAAAACGTTTGCAGTGCATTTTAATGAGGTTAATGATACTTCTAACATAATTATATCACTGAAGTGCGCTATAACGTGTTTACTATAGATTTTTATGTGCATGTATCGTTCATTTATCGAGACACACAAAAGAATTCAGTTTACAGGAATGAATAAGGTCGATAATTTCAGGAAATGCGTTTTTCGCTGTGGTATGCATTTTTAAATTTATCTCATTTTGAATGTGTTACTCAATGTGTATAAATTTTATAGATCGCAAACAGGGCTACACGAAAGAATAGCAATTGCTAAAAATGGATTTTTACCGAGTTATGTGTTTTTTAAGTTGCATCTTCAGATATCTCATTTCATTCTATCAAAAAATGAAATTCCTTAATGTTACTCTATTAGAGTTGGAAAGTGTTTCATAATCTATATCTGATGCATGATTTCTTTTCTTCTTAATTACGGTAGTATTTCTACTTTGTAAATAAAAAGCGCTATGTAAAATTTGAATATTTATACACAACAAATATACCGGGTGTCCCAAAAATGACTGATGGATTTTAAAATTCAATAACTTCCAAACGGAGACAGATATTAAAAAAAATCTTCCAGGAGGGTTATGTATGATGTCAGGAGGTTTTGTACAGTGATTCTTAATTTTAGTTCGAATTTTAAACAATAGATGGAGCTGGGAGCAATAGGCACTCAGTCCAGACCCGATTTTTTTTACTAGATTAATTTTAAAACAATTATTCTAATTGGTAAATAAATCATATTAGATGTAAATTTCCAACTGGGTGAAAAATGTCCGGACCGGGATTCGAACCAGGGATCTCCTGGCTGAATCCGCCAGTGCTCTGCCATCTGAGCTATCCCGGACGAATCTTGTGGAACTGGCTGGGTGAGAAAGTTCCACCAGATTCGTCCGGGATAGCTCAGATGGCAGAGCACTGGCGGCTTCAGCCAGGAGATCCCTGGTTCGAATTCTGGTCCGGACATTTTTCCGATTTTTGGTACTTCTGGATCCATTCAATACAATTTAATCTCCTTTTTTTACATGGAAGAAGAGAGAGGCCGAAATATCGAGCCTGGATTTAGCGGTTATTGTTTTCAGTGCCATCTATCGATGCTATTTGTTACTAAAACTGAGAATTGCAGCATAAAAACTTCTGACATCTTTCGTAACACTCCTGCAAGAATTTTTTTTAATATCTGTCACCGTTTGCAAGTTACGGAATTTTAAAATCCATCAATCATTTTTGGGACACCCGGTATATGACTCATTTTTAGGTGTGTTTCTAATTATATAAATACGTAGCTCCTATGGTAGAGCTATGAGCGATGACCGCCTCGAGAACTCAGCTTTCGCTTTAGAGTTTTAGTGCAATCCCGAGGGCAGAACACCTCTGGTCGTCGTCTGGCCCGTCCGTCTGTCCGCATATAACAGCGCAAAAACTACCCAACAGAATGATTTGAAATTTAATATATGTATAATCGTTGAAAAATTGTGTCATTTCAAATTTTATGAAAATCGAATCAAAACTAAAAAAGATATCAATAAAAGTTTTCTTTATTCTATTAAATCCTATCATATGTAATTAATTCAATGATATGCCATGATAGGTAATGATTCTAGGTTGTTATGGTGATTACACCCTATTTAAGGTTGAGTCATATTATTATTGTGGTGGTATTACTGAATTCAATATATATATATATATATATATATATATAATCATAATAACTTTTGTCTTCATGCCTTTATGCATATAAGTGCAACAGCTATTATACCGTATTCTGAATATTTATAAAACTAGTTGCAATACGAAAGCACCACATTTGCCACGTTTGATGGTCAACTTCCAACTTGTTTTATTTTAATCCCATGCTTGGTGGCAGTTCAAAATATTTTTAGCCCCACCAATGGCCGAGAGGTTCTTCTCTAGAAGCTGGTAGACAGGAGGTGCTGGGTTCGAACCCAATCGTGCCTGTCGGCCTAATCGTTCGGAGTTTTCGTGGTTTTCTTCAAACCACAGATTTCCATGCGTAAATACGAGTTAGGTTCCTTAAGAAAGACCCCCACGAAGGGCACTTCCCTCTGGGCCTATATCCCTCGAGTAGATAATTGGCCGTCAAAAATCGACCCAACCCAACCGACTTTTCTTGAAAATTGGACATTTAAATGCTTTCTGTTCTTCTAAGCAATCGTCCAAATCAGAGTGTGCAAAAAATATCTGTCTATTTAGATAATAATAACTTGTGAATAAAAAATTGCATCAAAACACAATAATATAAACGCTGAACTCCATATAAAAGAAGATCGGACTGGGCTGCTGTTGTTTGCTATTCAATTACATCCCGATGAAGCTATCAGGGAGCGGAAACGTAGTCTACGTTTTTAGTGTTAGAACTATTATTCTAATTTCAGCTTCTTTAATTACATAATTTATTAAAAACAATGAAAGTATGCGACCTATAGAGACAAGAAATGTCTAATTAATGTCTGATTGGTATTGTAGCGATATCATTTAACATGAACAGTATATAGTGAGTTACTAGCTTAGAGTAACTGTTTTGGCTCTTTGTTTGATGCTATGCCCCTTGCTACTGTTCATGAGGTCTCTGGATCAACACTCATCAGTGCCATTTTGACATCCACATTTCTAACCCGGACAAACGCAACTTCAGCAACTACAATCATCTCTTAATATCAGTGGATGGCACCACAAAATAAATCATCCCCAGTATGTAAATCAGGTGATTTGCTCACAGCACAAAGCCTGTCACCCAGGAATAGTTCAAAATATTTTTAGCCCCACCAATGGCCGAGAGGTTCTGCTCTCGAAGCTGGTAGACGGGAGGTGCTGGGTTCGAACCCAATCGTGCCCGTCGACCTAATCGTTCGGAGTTTTCGTGGTTTTCTTAGAACCATGGATTTCCTTGCGTAAATGCGGGTTAGGTTCCCTTAGAAAAACCCCCACGAAGGCCACTCCCCCTGGGCCTAAACCCTCAAGTAGATAATTGGCCGTCAAAAACCAACCCAACGCAAAGTATTTGTAATTCTGTAAGAGCGAAAAATGCTAAAGAAAACTACGTAAATTTTGTTTTTCTGAAAATTTTATAGCTACTGAGCTATAATAATATTCAAAAGATGGAATGATACCAAAATACATGTTCCTTACAAATAAACATTTTATGAACACCATTTGTCTGCAACATACAAATGTTCGTTTCGTATTGCGTTACATGAGAAATTGCCTTTTTATAGGTACCTTGATCTTACATTTATTTAAATCCAATTTTTTACACATATTCTTCTTATCTTGCGTGCATATTCTTATGTACGAATGTTCTTTTTTGTTGTTGTTGTTGTTACATGAAAAAGCTAGCACAGATGAAAAGTTTGAGAATATTCTGCCCGCAAGATAAAAATTGGCGGACGGTAAAATAGATCAATAACTTTATTGAAATATGAAACTGCTTATCATATGGATGGTTATTCTTTATAATTTTCTTGTACGTATTTTTCTACTAAGTAATTTAATATTTTATAGTAATGTAAAAGAAATATGTACTATATAATCCTTTTTTAAAGTTATATTTAACTGATTATAAGTTATATTTGCGGATTTAACTTATTGAAATTCCCTAATCATTTATTTTTGACTCAGACACGAAAGCACATGCGCTTTCAGTATTTAGTACATGTAATGCTGCATAAAAATTAAAGCCTTGTAATTTTCTGTTTTAAAAATTCAAATTCTGTTTTAAGAAACGTTTGACGTTAAAATTTTTATCATTTTAAGTTCTATTAAAATGTTAATTATTCAAACAGAAAGAGTGTTTGAAAATTTAAAACTTGAAGAACTTGAAAATATATTTTAAAGTTTGTAACGTTATGTACAAGAAATAAATCAACTATTGAATAACGATGACATTATTGATCAGTTCAATAAGTATATCCCAACGCAATGGACAATTAATATAAAAAATTAATGATTTTTAAATGAAGAAAAAAATATTTATTAAATTTGTAACTTAGCAGCTTCAAAACGTATTTCTTTTCGACTTCCAAGAAAGCAGAATGATTCGTTGAATTGTCTGAATCTTTTCTTTCATGTCCAGGCATAACTATTAAACGGACAGTCAAACTTTCTATATTTTTCTGAATATGTTAATCTGTTTGTCCGTTTTCATGTCTTATTTTGACTTTATAGACTTTACATTTCCTTAGAATTCAGTAGTCGTAACGAATCTTTAATATGGTACAAAGGTATACATCACTACTCTACCTTTTACAAATAGTCATCGTACTGTATATGTTTCATTTTACTGGATCCCCTCAAACATTTTGCATGTATCATCATCTACGACGCTTCAGAATACGACATATTGGTGAGAATGAGGCTTAAAATAAATGTGGATTGGAGACCAGCATCAAGTCAGATAATCCGGTCCAACACGTCGTTCTGATAATATCTATATACACATGTATATAGATACATATACACATGTATATAGACCTTTATTCTTCTACTCTAGTCCGACTCTTTTGCGGAAGCAAGATACGTAGGTCCCCAGCCACGTCCCGAGTGAAAGACTCTCTAGCGAAAGCGAGATTGAATAAAAAAAAAAAAAAAAAAATTCAAAAATTGAAACCGGACAAATTTAAGACACCGAAAACCGGGTAAGGGTTGGGCTCGGGGCGATGAAGCTACCGAACTACCCCTTGCTTCTTCTAGCTTATTATTAGTCTACAGCTACACAGAGCGCACAGACTACGCAAGTCATGGTCACGACAAATGTCACGTTTGTACCGTGTGTCCCAAAAATGACTGGTGAATTTTAAAATTCAATAACTTACAAACGGTGACATTTATTTAAAAAATTCTTTGCAGGAGTGTTATGTAAGATGTCAGGATTTTTTTATGCTGCGATTCTCAGTTTTAGTTACAAATAGCATCGATAGATGGCGCTTCAAGCAATAACAGTTAAATCCATGCTCGATTTTTCGGCCTCTCTCTTCTTCCATGCGAAAAAAGGAGGTTAAAATGTTTTGAATGGATCCCGAAGTACCAAACTTCGGGTCTGGACTGTGCGCCTATTGCTCTCAGCGCCATCTATTGTTTGAAATTCGAACTAAAATAACGAATCACAGTACAAAAACTCTTGACATCATACATAACCCTTCTGCAGGAATTTTTTTAATATCTGTCACTGTTTGGAAATTACCTAATTTTAAAATCCATCAGTCAATTTTGGCACATCCGGTATACATACATACATACACACACATATATATATATATATAATTTCCGATTCGTGGTCGACTTGTATTGAATCCATTTCTTTCGCGTTCGGGTAAACTGTACTTGAATTGTTTTTCTGACGGATTGACATTGGTAACCCGTTTTTTAACCCTCCAGCAGCGGGCGATTTTTTCATTTTCTTTTATAAAACCACGGCCTATTTTTATTCGCTATTTATAATAATAATGATTGTATTAATATAATGTAAAAAATAAGCCAAACATTTAAGCGCAAAGCTGAAATTTTATTAACACTTACCGTATATTATGCGGGCAAGACTATTATAGCGTCTAACAAATAAAACTACGGTTAGTATTTCTGAGTATGGTATACTCTGAAGTAGGGCTCCATACAAAAAGCAATATTGCATTCCTCCCGCCAGGTTTTTGTTTCGCGACTTATTTTTTTGAACGTTTTTTTTTTTTTTTTTTTTTTTTTGGAACAGCATCCGAGGATCTTCTTCAAGGTCCCCTTTTGTTTAGATTTGGAGGTATGTGCAATAGAAGTACAGTCGTGGGGAAAAAAAGGTAAACACCCCCTACTGACTCCTCAACAAATTCTCGTAGAAGAAATTTACTGGCACCGAACTTTAGAAATAAAGTCTACTTTTAAATGATGTATATAAAATTTTCTTAGGGGGCCATCTATACATTAAAATGAATCCAAACTTAATACTTTTCAATGGCAATACCCAATTTTAACGACATATTACAAATCTTCGGTCAAACTATGCCTAGACACCAAATTTCAAGTCATTTGAATGAAAAATTTTTGAATTATAAACATTCAAAATTGAGTGCTTCTAATGTTAAATTACATTTTCATATTATCATTAATATCTCAAGAAATTATACTCCTAATGTGCTAATTTTTTGTGTAGCAATAAAACTAAAATACCCAAACATAAATACGTTGAATTTGCAAATTTTATAATTTTATGATATGAATTATGAAATTAATATTCGAAAAAAATTATGAATTGCAACCTACAATTTTTTGTTGGATTTAGATTTATTATGTCCTGCTTTATGGATATCCAAAGTTTCACATTTTTCTTCCAAGTAGTTTTCAAATTATGCTTAAAAACAGCAAAATGGTGGTTTAAGGGGCCATCTATGATAGAAGTGACTAGATATTTTGAAATTTCTTATGCTATCCTGTAATCTAGCTGTTTTTAATGACTGCGTGAGTGGCCCCTCCCAGACAAACCCTCCCAGGTTTTTTCAGGCGGGCCCACTTGAAAAAACCGATGAAAAAACCCATTGTGGGTTTTTTTAAATTTTCTCGTGCTTTTATAACTGTATCATTATTTAATCTAAGTAAAATAAGTAAAATAATTTTTATAAGAGTTTATTAAATGTAATTTATTTGATATTTAATTAATTAAAGAATATTTTTAATTAATCAATTCTTGATTTAATTAATTAAAGTTTTAGAGATGTAAAGATAAATGCCAATTTAAATATTAAAAAAAAAAAAAAAAAAAAAAAAAAAACAGATTTAAATGAATTTCTAAGCAGAGATAAAATGACCCCCCCCCCCCCCAAAAAAAAAAAAAAAAAAAAAAAAAAAAAAAAAAAAAATTAGCTGAAAAGAAGGAAGATTTTCATGCCTGTAACCTAAAATGTATCCAAATGCTTTAAATCTTAATTCGTGCCTAAAGATGGCACTTGAACACCATCTTGATTACTTGCGAGGTGTTATGGCTTTTAAGATAAATGATCCTATTTGTTATACTGCTTCAATGTTCAATGAAAGTATACAGGAGTTTTCTACACAAAAATGGTGGCAGATTATGGCAAAAAAGAGTGAAGAAGATAAGTTTCCTCCTGGATTTCGTCAGTTTTTCTTTCCTTTACATTCAGTACCCGCTACCTCTGCTTCAATCTAACAATACTTTTCTACATTTGGTCTGGTGTGGAGCAAATTACGTAATAATTTAGGAGTTGATAAAGCAGCAAAGCTGGTAAAAGTGTAACACCATTTTCGATCTAAATTTACAGATACTACTGACACTGACTTTATTTCTATGACAATCTAATTTAACATTTAATACTATTGCATTATATATGTAAAATATTTTGCTAAAATTTTCAAAAATATTATGAATCCTATTTCTTAAAAAAAAATGTCTTCAACAGATTTCTGATTTGAAGTGAGTTAAAGAAAGTGAGTTATTAATTTATCATGTTTAACTTAAGGTAAGAATTATATTAAAAAATCCAGTTGTAGTTGGTTTAATACAGTCTTAATGCAGCAAACTAGTCCCATGAGATACGAATGTACCTTTTAAATTAACTTAATTATACATATATATATATATATATATATATATATATATATATATATATTGTTAATTCATACTTAATTAATGCAAATTTATACCCAGGTTTCACTGATAAATGACGTAGTTAGGTATTATGTATATAAAAATTAGCCGTTCAAAGTGTTCTCCAATAAAACTCATTAAAGCCCGAAAAAACCTTGGTTTTAGACTAGTGGTACCAGTGGGCTGTTTTTTTTTTTTTTTTTAACGGAGTTTTTCAAATCCTGAATAAAGGATCTGCTAGATGCAACACAGTTTTAGTAGACACAGGATACTTGTTATACGTTTATTCATGAATGACATACTTTTACCAATATAAAACAAAATTTTCTATATGTAGCTTGACTGCGATTCACATAAAACAAATGATTTTACACCGAAGCTGGATATTTTCAGCGGAATGTATTGTTTCTAAATCACTCTTCCTTTGAATAATAACAAACTTTCATCTTCACTAACGTTTGTTTCTGGAACTAATGTTGAACTAAACTTGTTACGTAAATATTCTATAAATTCGTATAATGTACACGGATGGACATCTGGATTGATTGTAGAAATAGCGGAAAAATGCTAGTATTTAATAATCATTCTAATTCTCTCTCATGGCATGACCTTCGAAAAAAATGTAATATGAATTAATTCCTGTTTTGACCAGTACCATTCTTATTCAGGTAAATTGATTACACATTGTAGCAACAATAATACGCATAAAAATTCTCATTTCTTCTTCACTCACATATGTCCATTTCTTTGATTTACAATATGAATTTTTAGATAGCTTGACTACTTCCTGGCTTGCATATTTAGTGGTTTCAGTTATAAGAATACGAATCACAATATCGTCCAAAAATATTTCAAAATATTTGAATGTTGTTGCATTTGTATCCAAATTTCTATTTACACCCTAGGTTGCAGTAAAAAGTAAAGCTGCTGAAATAGGAGGATATTATTTACGAGAGTAAGTCAAAAATTATCCGCAATGTAGTTATAAATTTTATCGTAATACAAATAGAAAACTAACGTTAGCATCATTTTTCGATATGGTCCCCTTGCTTTTCAACGCACTTGGTCCATCATTGCACAAGCTTCCTGATGCCCTCAGAAAAGAAGGTTTTTGGCTGAGTAGCGAGCCACACATGCACCGACTTTATGAAACCCATGTCTTGTGTGGATAATTTCGTAGGCATAACGAACCATGACTAATTTGCAGACGATGTGACACTTCATCAATAGTCACTCGTCTGTCTAACAGAACCATGTCACGTATATACACAATGTTGTCATCATTTGTGGCCGTACACCGTCTCCTACCTCATGCGTAACACTTGTGTTACCGTTTTTAAATTTTTCAATCCATTTGTAGACACTCCGTTGCGGCAAGACACTGTTCCGGTATTGTGCCGAAAGATTTCGATGGATTGCGGCCTCCGTTACACATTCAGACCGCATAAACCGGATCACTGTTCGTTGCTCCTCCTTGGTGCAAATCGCTAATGGAGCGCCCATGATTTATCTGCGACAAATGGAGGAATTGCGACCAAACTTTCAAGCATGACCATAACAGCATTACAATAAAATAAACGAGGACAGAGATCAGTATGAACAATATAAAATAAGTCAAAATTGCGGATAATTTTTGACTTACCCTCGTATATCAATTTTTGACGATACCCGACAATTTGCAAAAGTTTCTTTCTCTTCATACGAATATTCATCGCTCTCACTACAATTTTTCTCTAGAAAAGGATCTCTAAATAGATCAATTTTAGTTTGTATGAAATTAGAAATTTCGATACACACCTTTTAGCTAATTCAGAATATAAATGCAATGATAGTAATAATAATATTATTATTATTTAAAAAAACTTTCTTCAAATACTATGCTTAAAACTAAAATGCTATTTGAGAATGAGATGAGATTAAGTTCTGAATACGTGGCAGGATATGAAAAAGTGTTTAGCAGCGTTGCTAGTTTGGCCATTTTTTAATGCATCTGCCTACATTCGAAACGCTATTTTAAAAAACATTTACAATACTGATCAAATACACAAAGTTTTATTAATAAATATACATTATTTGAAGAACAATTGTAACACAGAGCGATGAAAAACATAAAGCTTTAATAATATCTTTATAACATTTTAAAAAAATTAGGCGTTTTGCCATTTTTTTCGCAAAATTTTATGCTTACGCCAGACTGAGTACACTCAATTCAACTAAATATACTTCAATTTTCTTTGTACTACATACTACTGTTTCACTTTCCTGTGCACTGAGCTACGAGTTTTACAACATCTTTAAAATTAAGTATAAATATTCAAATATGTCAAAAATATGTATTTTTTATATTCGAGTCCCTATAAAATAACTAAATATTCACATAGAGCTTAGATTCTAGTTCAGAATACAGTGAGTAAAATGAAAAGCATTCTGACAACTTTTTGCTCAAATATGTTTAAACCATTTCTTGTAATGAAGTTTACAGTACATGAAAATAACAGAAAATTTTATTTTCCAGAAATCGCATTTAAAGATTTCTTATCTACTTTATTTCTTATGTATAAAATTAATCTAGAAGGGTCGATTAAGGTTTATTAGTGTTTTTCTGTAAAAAAGGTAAGAAAGTCATGCATATAAACATTGTTTAGATTCCTCATTGCCTTCCTGGTCTCTTCCGGTATTTGGCTCATTAATTTCTGTTTATTAAATTTGCCATAATTCATCTTCTAGTAACCGTAGGGATAAAATTAAAACAGATTTTGATTCGTAAAAGATTGCTCCTTCAAGTAAAACAGTAAAAATAATTTAGAAAAATTTCGCCAGAACGACCATTTTAATATAGGAAGATAGTTTCTGGTTATTAAATTTACCACAATTCATCCTCTATTAATCGTAGGAATAAAATTAAAATAGATTTTGAATCGTAAAAAAATTTCTCCTTCAAGTAAAACAGTAAAAATAATTTTTAAAAAATTCACCAGAACGGCCATTTTAATATAGGAAGATAGTTTCTGTCTGTTAAATTTGCCATAATTCATCCTCTAGTAATTGTAGGGAAAAAATTAAAACAGATCTTGAATCGTAAAAGATTTCTCCTTCAAGTAAAACAGTAAAAACAATTAAGAAAATTTTCACCAGAACGGCCAATTTAATATAGTGATGTAGCTCAAAATTAGAAATTCCCAATTCATTCCAAAAATTCCGAAAGAAGAATTGTTACTTTATGTATTCATGAAATGTCTGTCACTAAATACATCACAAAATAACATTCTTATTTTTGCGATATGAAATCGGAAATTTTGAATAAATCAAAGCCATCTGCCAACCCCGGCATTTAGACCACCCGGATATCTAGTAAAATTGCAGATCGGGATCGGTAGCATTGAGCCTGACGTCCTTCGTAGAAAATCATTTGTGTGAATTTGCTGAAATGGCGACATACAGACAATAAAATTTGATTCACTAGACGACTGGTTAGTTTATCTTGTACTTCCCGAAAACATCTATCAGCAATAAACTTAAACAGATATTAATAGCGTTTTATTCTCTAAGAAAATTGTATAACGAGCTAAAATAACGCCAATAATTTTATTTATATAAATTTTTGCGGCTATCGAGTCTACTGAACAAAAGTCAAGTGGACCAGTGTGTTTTTTGGCTTCGGAGGGGGAGAGAAATTTTGTGACAGATTCTATGATATAATAATTCCATGATAATTAGTAACACTTTTTATACACTTAATTATTTTTTTACTCCTAAATATAATTAATTAAAATAGCTTTAACTACATTAAAATTCTTTTTTAACCCTTTTTTTTAAATTATCAGTGATAAAGAAAACAATGCTAAATTCTTAAAATCTTTCGTCCATCAAAATCCCCTTAGCCATCTTCATCATGCCCATTAACTGTTACAAAAATAATTTCAAAATTTATCGCATTTTATTTTTTTAAAGAATCAATGATTCAATAATGAAGACTATCATTTTTCTATTCGTGAGGAGAAGTGCATATTTGCTCATTAAAAGATCAAAATATCCAGGCTAATATTTAAGAATGATGGACTGGAAAAAAAGAAATGCAAATAGAAAACTAATTTAATATGATTCTATAAATTTTTATGGAAAAAGCATATAAAGCGCCATCGAAACAATCTCCACTGATGGTTTTCGAGACACACTATTCCCGCAAATGACGGCTACTTTGACGTCAAAAGTTCTGGCCAATCAGATTTCGAGATGTCAAAACCTGGTTGGGAAAACCAAAATATGTATCTGTCGAATTTGCTCGACTATACCATGATCAACGAGGATCCGAAAAAAATGTTAATTACAAAAGTTACGTGTTTTTGTCCGTATAATCCGAATCTACAATAAAAAATGGGGCTCATCATTCAAAATTTCAAAGCTGGACCACCCTCCCTCTGACCCCCTGGGGGTCGGTTGCGGGGGTCAAATTTGGTATCACTGAGTAGCTATTTAAAAAAATATTTAACACACATTTTTTTTTCGTTTTTCAATCTGATAAGTATTTCTCGAGTTATTTGACCGTTTTCAAACTTTTCGGACATCCTGTATATATAAGGAAAGAAAAGAAATAGAGATTAACAAACGCTGTTAGTTTATATAAGTCACGTGATTATAAGTCAACCTGATTACAAGTAATTATTTTGGAATAATACAGAATCTTTTCACAGAATTATAAAGTTCTTTTAGGCAGATCACACACTGAGCAGACAAGCAGACAAAAACGTAAGACAGGTGACAAGTTGTAGCGGTTTAAACCGAATTCTTCTCTGTTATCAGGGTGGAATGTCTCTTGACTTACGCTTTTCTGTCGCTTGTATGTTCAGTGTGTGATATGCCTTATACATACATGTTTGAAAATTATATGTAACAGGACATTGGTGTGTAGCTAGTTAAAAATTAACCAAATGGAAATGCAATGAAAATAAAAAAAAAGTTCAGTAATGAATCAATTAATATAAACTGCTTTTTATTTTCAAGATTCATTTAAAAACGCCATTTATGATCTCAGGAAACTTATGAACAACAAAATGAAAAAATACAAAAACCTGCCTTCATGAACATGCGATGACAAAGCAAATGGATATTGCTCTGTCCAGAATGCGTGTCATGTACATAAGAAGTACTCCTTACACTCACTTATTCATACACTGTCATAAAAACTCGTCTATATACACTAAATTATTGCTCATATTTTAACAAATAATTTCCTTATTCCTAGAAAACATGTTTTATCCGTCAATTCTTCCCGAAATTCTCAAAAAGAGAAAGAAATTCCGTTCATTCCTTGCACGCATGTGTATTGCCTCTTATAACCCTCTCGCTGCGTAATTGTTTTATTAAAATAGCTCCAAAATAATTAAATAACTTATTTTGCCACCGGTTTTTCTACACAAACATGTTTGTCTAATTTAATCAGGAAAATGCTCCGATTAAATAAGATAAAATTTACAAAAATAATAACTGGTGGGAATAATCAAGGAGGGTTAATTAGACTGAAAAATGCATGCCCGAGAAAATCTCGGGTTGCGCAGCGAGAGGGTTAATGCTAAAATCCGAATTCATTTTAAAATGAAAATCAAAGATTCTATAAATTAAGATTTCTAATTTAATTTTAAAAAAAAGAACAAGGAAAAGAAACATTTTTGAATTTAAAAATAAATAACAGTCAATTTTTTCATCCATTTAAAAGTATTCACGATTTATTTTTTAAAGTTATAAAAAAATATTCGCATTTAAAATATATTTAAAATTAACACATTTAAAATAGATAATTTAATTAAATTATTAAATGGAAAAAAATCGATTTTATTCAAAAAAATGTCTTGCATAAAAATATAATATTCATATTTAAAATATAATATTCATATTTTATATCTAGCAATCTACATAAAAATATTTTTAATTCATATTTTTATCCTATTTTAATACTAAAGTATTAAAACCCCAGCCACAATCTCATTAAAAAACGAAATCTTCTTGGAATTAACTTCAAAATTAAAAGCTTTTTAAAGAAATTAATCAAGCCATACCCATCTGAGGCAAAAATAAACATATCAAACTATTTCACTGCTATAGAACTGTAGCTGAGTAGTTAGAGTACTGGTCTCGTAACACTAGGGTAGCTGGTTCAATACCAAGGTCAGCAGCTTTTATTTTATCCCTATTTTCTTTAATTGACGTATATTTCCCTTATTTAACGGAGAAAAAAAGAAACGGTTATTCGTCTATTAATGTAAAAATCCTGGTAGCACTGCTGGCAGAAAAATTTCCATGAATTGTAGAAAGTATTTCTAAGAGTATAGAAGTTTTTCCTCTGAAAATCCGCTTACTAGCTCTAATATTTTAAAATTTTATTTAATAGAGTTTATCAAAAACACCATAGCTGCCAACTTTTACGCCTTTTTCCTAGCACTATTTTTGGTCAGAAAAATTTGCCTTGTTTAATCCTATGATTTTGATGATTAAATAAGACAAATTTCTTTGTTAAAAAATAATGGTAGGGCAAAAACGTAAAACTTGGCAGCTATGAAATAGGCGTAAATGGGGCGCTATGTAAAAGTGATTCTGCTATCTTCAATTTTTATCGCGTCAATTTTTGGCTAATTTTTTAAAAAATAAAACATAAAAGTTAGACCTTAATTATTGGAAGCAGAAAAAGATGCACACACACAAAAGAGGTACTTTAACGCTAGTATGTGAAATAATATTTTATTAGCTATTCAGTTTTTCGTTTTCTTTTAGATTTTATGAATTATGTACATTTCTGCAGTTTAAATTTAGGGAACATTATATATTCAAAATTGTTTGATATTACAAATTAATATAAAGCGTTAAACATTTATAATATCGGTCGCTTTTTCAGAAGCACGCGCATTTTTTTTCTTCGCATGTCTTCGCCGAGTTACAAAAAATTGACGAAAAATTCTATTTGTTATCACAATATTGTCATAAAAAATTATGAATTTAAAGTTTATGAAATTTAAGAATGTATGATTAATTTAATGTGCATTTTTTAAAACAATAAATAAGCATTTATTATGCTTTAATTCAGCTTAATGCTGACATTTTTTTGGATAGTTGCTGTATTGTTAAGGGGACAGTGGAATTTCCAATGAACAAAAATCACGCAAAAATACAACTTTTGTTTTTGCTATTAATATTTACGCAATTAAAATATCCATATATTGTGAAATATTTAAAAGTAGATTTTCAAACTTTTTAAACGTAATTATGCAATGCATAAATGAAAAAAAAAACCCATATAATAATATATTTAAAATGGATTTTTCTCAAAACAAAATTTCCACAGTCTATTCATCTTTAAAATTTTCGTTCTGCTTAAATTTTTGTTCGGAAATTTTTAGTATCTCTTAGGAATTATCCTGATACACAAGTAAAATAAATCAGTACATTCTTTTAAATATGCTGATATGTTAATATACATGAATTACTAATTAAGTCTATTAATACATAAATTTTTATTAACATTCAGCTTAGTTCTAGTTTTTTTTTTTATTTTTTAAATAATTTTCTCCGGATTAAAGAGTGGATGCATAGTTTTTTTTAAAAATAAGTTTTGAAGCAATAAAATAAAAAAATATATAGAGAAAGTATATTAAAAATTGGAATACATGGAGCATTAAAATATTTTAAAACAGTAATTATAGAATTAGAATTTTTTTTATTTTAAGTAAATGGATTTTTTTTTCAAATACTTAATGAATTTATGGTACAGAAACATTCTTTGCAGAGTTTTATATCGGAATAAAATAAAAAAAAGAAAAATAATTTTTAATTGCAACCATCCGTTTACCCTCTTGGTTCCCGAAGCTAAAATAACACTACAATACTCATTCATTGGATTTAAACAAACAAAATGGCATAATATATGACAGAAAAAAGAACTTTTTGGAATTTGGAAATTAACTGTCACGCTTTAGGGGTCTAGTAATTTAGATTTACAAATAGAGATCTGAAATTACAAATCCCCTTAAAATATCAATTTAATTATCACTAATCTAAATTCACACAATCAGAAATTTAAGCCTTTAAACAAGTTAATGGTATTCAAATACAGTAGAGCGGCGATTATCCGAACAAGTTGGGACCGACCCTAGTTCGGGTAAGCAAAAGTTCGGGTAAATGGACAGACGGTTTAAGGGATGTTTCTGACTATATTAAAACCTCCACACTTTATCCAGGCTTAGGACTGGCAGCACCAGTTAATGCTAGCGTGTTTAAAAACTGTTTTTTTGTGTACTTTTCTATCATTTAAAATTTTCTTTTTCTCTTTTTATCATTTCCTGAACTCCAAAGATTATAATTTGAGAAAAAAGCTTTCGATTGTTGGTTGCTTCAAAGAAAACGTTCTTTCCAATGCCGCCATATCTCCAATTCTTCTTAAATACGTTAGTTGAATAGGATAAGAGTTCTTCTGCCATTCGAGGCATTTCATAGCTGTTTCCAAACATTCAAATGCTTCATTATGTCATGGAACTGGGTCATTTTCAGAGCATTCGTTTTCATTTCTTCAATTTCTTTTTCATCTTAAATCTCATCCACAATCTCATCACCATTACAAAATTTTTTCGACAGACATAAGCTGTTCGGATAAATGGAAATTTGGTTAAAAAAAAAAAATAAATAAATATGTGAGAAATAGGCTGTTCGGATAATTGGAAGTTCGGTTAATTGGAGTTACGATAATTAGCAATCTACTGTACTCAAAACATTTTATTGTAAATGAGTTAAAATGAATAGTTTTGAAAATTTCTCAATTCCTTGGTCATACTGTCTTGAAGGCATTTTGCAAACTCAGATGAAAATAGCATCTATTTTATGAGGAAATCAGCATATATGTTGCAATTTATGGGTTTGCTTTTAAAGCAAAAATCATTCAGCTATTAAGAAATGAAATCAAAATGTAAAAAAATCAAGCAGTTTAGTTTTTATATGGAAAAGAATAGAGGTCCACATATGTGGACCCAGGTAGCGAAGAGGTTAAGGGCCATTTTATGTCTCGTGTGGGACAGCTTTTCTATATATTACTCCTTTTTTAACAATGCTATTATATCATCAAATTAAAACAACTATGCTAATATAAAAATGTAGGTTTTTTTAATATTTGTAATTTATAGTTTATATTTTAACAACTTATTAGTTAATAGATATGGGTATTTATGCAACTGTCATGCGCAGGACTTTTTGCCCGTTTTACATGGAATTTCAGTATTAAGAATGGATGGCAAAATTTCGAAAGATAAATCTGAGATGTTATTCACAAGAGTTTGTGTCGGTTTTATTAAACATTATACAATGAGTTAAACTAAAAAAATGTGAACTTTCAATTATTTCATTTTACAAACGTACAGTCGAAACAAAAAGAACACTTTTTTCATTTTACTTACTAAATTGTTCTAGAAAAAATGGTGTTGGTGTTGTTTTATGACGGTCAATTATCTACACTTGGGATATGGGCCCGAAGAGGGGGGGGGGGCGTGCCCTTCGTGGGAGTCTTTCTAAAGCAACCTGACCCGTATTTACGCAAGGAAATCCAAGGTTCGAAGCAAACCACGGAAAACTCCGAACTATTAAGCCGACGGGCGCGATTGGATTCAAACCCACCATCTCTCGTCTCACATCTTAGAGAGAAGAACCTCTCGGCGGCTGATGGGGCTCTAGAAAAAATAGATAACAGCCATTGCGCAGAAAAATATATCTTTTATAAAGTTATGTAAAAGAAATAAGCGTAGGGAGGTCGTTTTCATAATGAATTTGTAACAAACTCCGAAATTTTCAAAATGAACACTTAATTTTGACATCCCATTTGGGTTTGTTGGTACATTTTTATCTTGGGATACCAAACGGCAAGTAATTTGGTTAAGTAGTTTACGAATTATGAAGGTTTTAATTTGGTAATCCTAATGGTTAATTCATTTGCGATCGTTGCAAAACAGATTGCAATGAGACTACATTTTTAAGCATAACTCAAACGCAACTTTTTAGAATTATCTGCATCTCTGGATTTGCATAATTGCTGCTTCTAGCAATCGATTTCTATTAAACAAATGCAGTTTATACTTCATATATATTTTTTAATATTTTTGAAATCACAAATTTTTAAAATTAATTTTCGAAGAAAATATTAATGTAACCTATACATTTTCCAACAGAATTCAATTTTTAGAAACTTGAAATAGTCGAATTCAAAATTGCAACCCATTCTACCAAACAGTTTTGAATTATGCTTTAAAAACCTAACTGAACTGCAAACTGCTTTGCAACGATTACAAATGTATTTTAACATTCGGAGTTTTAGACTTTAACCCATAAATACGTGACTTTTTACTTTTTTTCGAAAAAATGATATATGATTCTCTGAAAGCTTTATGACACAGAAAAAATAATGAAAAAAATAAGAAATACGTTTTTTATAGAATACGTCAATCTTTTCTTCTGTTGCACAAATGCAATGCAAATAAAAACTACTGTCGTGTGGCAGTTTTACGCTAAAATATTGCAAATTAGTAAATATTTTAATAAATATGTCTCCAATTACCTTATTTTATATAAATATTTATTTTATAAAACTTAACCTTTAATCCTTTAATTCACATGGTAGAATACGTTCTAGAAATTACGTAGTTCAGAGAATCTGACTTTACACCAGAAAGTTTCAATGGATAATTTCCCTTTATTTAAATACGGAATGTCTGTTATTAATTAAAGCAGATATTGCTATTTTAATTTTCTGGTGTGAATTAGGTATATACGAATTTAAAAGTATCTATTACATTCAAAACACTGTTGTTTGCATATATGCAAAGCTGCGCACTAAAGAGTTAAACTTTCTAAACCTAAACTACTTCACTGAAGGAATTCTCGTCTGAGATCCTAATTTCAGGAATGAGAGTGCTCCGACCAAATGCTTGATTTTCACCACTAAATTTTAATAGTATTCTTTGCTTAATTGAATTTCAGAAATTCTGTCATTAAATATGACGAGAAATACTATTAAAACTTAGCGGTAGCAATCGGTTGTTTGGGTCGGAGCACTCTCATCCCTGTAATTTGAAAATTTCCCCAAAATGCCAAATATGATGTCAGAATTAAGTGTTTGTATTGAAAATTTTATAGTTGGGTACAATTTCAGTATGAAGGCAAGAACAACAACATAAATTGAAAATAGATATAATTTCTATCTAGATAAATTGCCATTTCCGCTTTTTTCTGTGACTTTTCGAATATTAAAATGCGTGAAGTGTTCTTTTTTTTTTTTTTTTTTTTTTTTTTAAGATCCTGTATCTAGTCCGGTTTCTCGATTGTATCCGTAAGCGTATTGAGGCGGCTGTTTTTTTAGCTCACAGGCTATCAAAGCCTGAGAGCTAATGTACCCGCAGGTTCTGTATGTACGCACGTATATAAGTATGTAACGCGATAAACCTTGATAGAATTATCCGATTTCCTTCAAATTTTGGAAACAGGGTCATTCTCATAAGGCGCCTCCTTGATTAGTTTTGGTGGTTCATTCGTTAAGTATAAAGGGAGAGAACGGGGGCTTATCCCCCTTAATTTTGATAAATGGGTTTTTCATGCAGAATTATCCGATTTGCTTCAAATTTGATATACCGATTTATTCTGATAAGGCGCTTCCCTGATTAGATTTGGAGGTTCATTTTATAAAGGGGGGGGGGGGGTACGGAGGCTAATTCAATATAAAAATACTTAATTCTTAATGAATTTGATGTTCTGAACATAAATATCACCATAAGAAAGTGAATTGACTACGTGTTTTTTTTTCTTTTACGGATACATACATGCCTTAACGCTTTGTTGAGAGGGACACATTGTCTATTGGAAGATAATACTTCTTTTAGAAAATAAAATTTTCTACAATTAGTCAACGGTTTTTAAGGGGATTCTTCACGCACTTAAAAACACCCGCTCCGTAATAATAATCATATGGGCAGGTTATTTTCGATTTTCTCGTTTCAGTTTGAATATTTTTAAACGGATTTTTTTCTATAGGATAGCTGAGATCAATCTTTAATATGACTCTTTTTTACTTTTTCGATTTTGCTTGCAGATTTTTTTTAAAAAGATACTTTCAATTTCGAATCCAATTCTGAAAAGAAAGTATCTTTTAAAAAAAATGTCTGCAACCAAAATCAGAAAAGTAAAAAAGAGTCATATTAAAGATTGAGCTCAGCTATCCTATGCAAAAAAATTCCTTTAAAAATATTCAAATTGAAACGAGAAAATAGAAAATAACATGCCCATAGGATTAACATTACAGAGCGGGTGTTTTCAAGTTCGTGAAGAATCCCCTTAAGGGGGAAAATCTCAATAAAATATGCTTTTTTCATGACACAGTCCGAACTATAATTTAATGGACTTGCTCTTTTTGGTCGAAAAGAAATGTTGTTTTTTTAGAATTTTACTTACGAAGGAAGTTAAAGGACCTGTTGAGGAGAACTGTCATGAGACATTTAAAGGTGGAACAAGCATGTGAGCAAAACCACTGGTGAAATGTTTGGCATTTCGCAGTCATTTGCAACCACTGGAAGCTTTTTCAGAAAGGCTCACGTTTTGAGCGAATTAGCAAAAGAGAGGATGCGCAGCCAATTGTATTGTTAATCGTTGTCCACATTTTTTTGTTGAGATCTGAACAAGAATGTGAAATTTCTGCCGGCAGAAGAAATAACTTATTTTTAAATTTCAATATTACCTAAATTAAACAATTGTTTTTAATCATGTGAGCTAAATTTTAAAAAATCGTCTTCAAAATAAATAACATTACGAGCTAATATTTTTGAAGAGGATAAGGCTGAGTAATTCAAGAAGATATACTCGGAATTTACTAATATCGAATGGATTCTTTACAGAAATACTTCAAACTAAATAAAGATATTTCTTTAAATATATATAAAAAAGAGATTAAAAAAATAGTTCATTTCTGTTAAACTGAAAATGTGCATTGAATATGACCTCCCCCTTCCCCCCCCCAATGAAGCAAAATCTGAAATGAGTGATTATATAGGTACATTAAAAAAATCGAAAATTCATCATTCTGAATAGTCTGCATTTCTCTACAATTGAATATAATTAATTCAGTATGGATGGCTCTAAATCGCCAATAACTCATCATACTCATAAATATGTGTTTTTGTGCGATCGATATAATTCATTTTAGATATGCACTAAAATTTTAATGAGTTAAAGATTTTGAACTATGTGCTGGAAGGCAAGGCAGAGAAGGGGAGGGAGGTGTCGCAAATTTCGGGGAGAGGAGAATTTAGATATTGATTAAGATATGATGTATTAGTATTTGAAAGTAATGAATAAATAAACTAGGACAAAATAAAATTAAAGGGCAAAATATTTAGAATAAAAAACTTAAGAATCTTAAAGATTTCAAACACAATGTGAAGGTGAGGTGGATGTTTTTAGCATAAAACCTCAAATATGTTAGTGATAAACGGGTAACGCCCTTTAAATGTAATTGACACTTCAACTTGCAGTTAAATTAATTGCAATTAATTTAACTACGATTGATTTAATTCCAGGATAATTGAAGTCAATCTAGTTGCAGCTTGCTATTAACTTTTAATTGTAATTAAATTAAAATCAACAAATTTTTAATCATTTATTTGATTGAAAATTTATTTGATTAATGCCCAGCACAACACACAATTGCGCTGCTTAATAAAAAACCCTAAATTCAATCAGTAGTGCTAATGATAAAACTTTACGAAGTTCACTTGTGCCATGAAAAATTAATCAATTAATAAAATAATAATATTTATTACAAGAAAATCTTTACGTCTGGTGTTATTTTTATATCTGTTAAAAATTAGTTATCTCAATACTTCGAACGTTATGAATTAAATAAATAAAAGTATATTACTAAACTGGAAAAAGAAAAAAAAACTTTTTTATGCTTGAATTATATGTATGGTGAAATTAAAAATATTTAATTCCCAAAACATGCTTTGATGTTTGCTAAGCAATGTTTCGACTAATAAGTCTCGACTAATAATAAGCTAGAAGAAGCAAGGGGTCGTTCGGTAGCTTCATCGCCCCGAGCCCAACCCTTCCCGCTTTTCGGTGTCTTTAATTTGTATAATTTCCCTTTTAAATTTGTCCGGTTTCAATTTTTGATTTTTTTTTTCAATCTCGCTTTTGCTAGAGAGTCCTTCATTCGGGACGTGGCTGGGGGCGTAAGAATCTTGCTTCCGCAAAAGAGTCGGACTAGAGTAGAAGAATAAAGGGCTGCGGACGAAGATGGGCCGCTCGCCGCGGCGGTTGACCCACCCGCCCTCCCCCAACCGCCGACCATATCTGTTAAAAATTAGTTATCTCAATACTTCGAACGTTATGAATTAAATAAATAAAAGTATATTACTAAACTGGAAAAAGAAAAAAAACTTTTTTATGCTTGAATTATATGTATGGTGAAATTAAAAATATTTAATTCCCAAAACATGCTTTGATGTTTGCTAAGCAATGTTTCGACTAATAAGTCTCGACTAATAATAAGCTAGAAGAAGCAAGGGGTCGTTCGGTAGCTTCATCGCCCCGAGCCCAACCCTTCCCGCTTTTCGGTGTCTTTAATTTGTATAATTTCCCTTTTAAATTTGTCCGGTTTCAATTTTTGATTTTTTTTTTCAATCTCGCTTTTGCTAGAGAGTCCTTCATTCGGGACGTGGCTGGGGGCGTAAGAATCTTGCTTCCGCAAAAGAGTCGGACTAGAGTAGAAGAATAAAGGGCTGCGGACGAAGATGGGCCGCTCGCCGCGGCGGTTGACCCACCCGCCCTCCCCCAACCGCCGACCGAGACTAATAATAAGCTAGAAGAAGCAAGGGGTCGTTCGGTAGCTTCATCGCCCCGAGCCCAACCCTTCCCGCTTTTCGGTGTCTTTAATTTGTATAATTTTCCTTTTAAATTTGTCCGGTTTCAATTTTTGATTTTTTTTTTCAATCTCGCTTTTGCTAGAGAGTCCTTCATTCGGGACGTGGCTGGGTGCGTAAGAATCTTGCTTCCGCAAAAGAGTCGGACTAGAGTAGAAGAATAAAGGGCTGCGGACGAAGATGGGCCGCTCGCCGCGGCGGGCTCGCGGCGATGAAGCTACCGAAAGACTCCTGCTGCTTCTAGCTTATTATTAGTCTCGGTGGCGGTTGGGGGCGGGTGGGTGGGTCAACCGCCGCGGCGAGCGGCCCATCTTCGTCCGTAGCCTTTTATTCATCTACTCTAGTCCCACTCTTTTGCGGAAGCCAGAATGAAAAAAAAATCAAAAATTGAAACCGGACAAATTTAAAAGGGAAATTACACAAATTAAAGACACCGAAAAGCGGGAAGGGAGGGCTCGGGGCGATGAAGCTACCGAAAGACTCCTGCTGCTTCTAGCTTATTATAAGGCTCGAAAGTGTAAAAAGAAATCTAAGATTTGCGCTAACCATTAGCGCAATCAACAAAAAGTTACGTATGTAAATTAATAAGACCACGGGGGGTTCAGGGGGGCTCCGCCTCCCTGAAGAAATCTACTTTATTATTTAAAAAATATACCAGAATTAACAGCTCATGAAAATTTCGAATTATCCTTCCATAACGTTTTTAATTTAATGCTTCTAATGTCTGAAAACTTCGTATTTATTATTCTTATAAATAATTACATAATTTGAAACTTTAAATTGCAGTTTGAAGGAAATTGAATATTACCAAAGTGAGTCTAAAAACAATGACTTGCAGAGCTGCTGTTGAGGCTCCTGATCTGCAGATTTACTAGTTAATAGCGCCATATGACGCATCAAAAAATCTGTGACTCAAACTAGGATATCATGCGGAACACACTGTCTGTGGTGGTATCAGGATGCCTGGTAGCTCACAGATAAAATATGTTTGGGAATTTATGGTTGCAACTATTGAAGGAATGGGCCCACATTACATGCTCTATTTCGGGCGTTGTAGACAACGCGAAATGCCGCACGTTGCACCTGCGGCTTTTTTCATGTGCTTGTTCATCTTTAAAAGTTACGTGACGATTCTCGTTGATAGGTATTACAATTTTATTTGTAAGAAGAACTGACTTTTTCACAGTTTTTCACATTAGATTTGATTAATTTTGTTCACTCACCTTATTTGAATTGTACTTTTGCTAAAATAAATTGTTCTATTAATCGAGATCACATTAACACGTTTTTGTAAATGATAATTAAAACATGGGAGAAAAGGACACGTGTATAAAAGAAAAGCCTGCCTTTATCGAAAAATGATCTGGTAAGGGGAGAAAACAACACCATTATAAGGTGAGAATATTAGGGAAAAAAACCTTTCTACAATAAATTGTTTAGTGACCTTCGTTATTTCTCTATAACAAGATACACGATAGAGATTTTAATGGATTTTAATTTTCTCAAATTTAAAGGCACAGCTGCACATGCATTTTCTTAATTTTGCGGAACATTCCGATAGTAATTGTCAGCTCACATTGATAACACTTTGTTCGATTTCTCGAATGCACACTGATTGAACAAAGAATAGTAGCTACTCAGAAACAGGACATGAAACATAAACAAGTGGGTAATTTGTGATCACAGATCGCACAGAGCGTTTCGTTTAATATTCCTTTAAAATCAGTTTATCCTTCTGAAAAATCTGTTAGTTCCCCATTTCGCAACCAGGGAGCGCACTGTATTCTATACAAACCTTTATCCGAACGAAACTCCGTTTTACAATCTATCCGTAGATATATTAGTCGAGGGAATCGGGCCCATAGCACCCGAGATAGGTAGGCGCCCCCGGCGGTAAGAAATGGAACTAAAATATGTAAGACTATGGTGCATAATATGAAAAAATGGTCAAAGGGAGTGTCGGCAAAAATTGGAAAAGCGCTCCCCGGGTGAAAAGGGCGGGTGTTAGAAAAATTGCTTAAAATACACAAGTTAGAGACCGGACGAGTAAATAATATAAGACTTTTTGAAAATTTTATCATTTGTCGGTTGATTACAAGTGTTTAGCTATAATTATGCAAAATTTCAAGTCTTCAACTTAATTAGGGATTGAGTTAGAAAAAAAAGCTTAAAATACACAAGTTAGAGACCAGAGGATTAAATATAAGTTTATTTCAAATTTTTAGGATTTGTCGTTTGATCGCAAGTGCTTAGCTATAATTTTGCAAATTTTCAAGTCTTCAACTTATTTAGGGGCTGAGTTAGAAAGAAAAGCTTAAAATACACAAGTTAGAGCTCAGATATAAGATTTTTTTATAAATATAAGATTTTTTTCGAAATTTTTGGGATTTGTCGTTTGATGTGAGGTGTTCAGCTATAAGTATGCAAAATTTCAAGTCTCTAACATAGGTAGTTTCTGGGAACAGGCTATGTGACGGACAGACAGACAGGCAGAGGAGCGAGACGAATAGGGTTTCGTGAGATGAACGAAACCCTAAAAAGATTAAATATTTGTCACAATTCCCCCACCACCTCAACTCCAGTAATAATATATCCTACTTTATGACCCCTATAATCATATTTCTAGTGCTTAAAAAATTATACATTAATTTCCAATACTCCATGAAAGCTTTAACGAAACTTCGTTGCTTAGATGAATAAGGTAAATAAGATAACTAACATTTAAAAATCTGATTTCAGTAGTTACAGCCCATAGCCCAATATATATTCCAATTCTTTTGAACAGCCCTGTATTCGATCTGTAGGTTGATATATATATTATATAATGGGAAAATTTAGTTTAGCAAGAAAATACATAACAGGTTGAAATTCATCTTTCAGCAATTTATACTAATAGATGGAAACATGCATGAATACTTTTGTACAGCCCTGTAGTTTACCTAGTACCTTTATTACATTACACTATTTAGCTAAAATTTAATTCAAACTAAAACACGCTTAAAACAACTGAAATTATATTTCGAGAAATTATCACCCATAGACGGCCATGTCTCTTTGCGTGGCCCTGTATATCATTTTATCTATATTCTACAAATATTTCTTAGTACACTAAATTCAGTTCAGCGTAAAAATGCATAACTCCTTTAAAACCCACCTTTAAGATATTTATGCTCATACTCAGTAACCTTTAAGAATTCATTTCTGTAGCACTGTACATGAACTATAGCATTTATACGCACTTTATAGTATGCATAAATATAGTGAACAAGTAGGTAAGTGTGATCACAGATCGCACAGAGGGTTTCGTTTAATATTCCTTTTAAAACACTTTATCCTTTGGAAAAATCTGTTAGTTCCACATTTCGCAACCAGGGGCGCACTTTATTCTAAACAAATCTCTATCCGAACGAAACTCCGTTTTATATACTATCCGTAGATATATTAGTCGAGGGGATTGGGCGGATAGCGCCCGAGATAAGTAGGCGTCCCTGGCGGTAAAAAGTGGAACTAAAATATGTAATACTATGGTGCATAATATGAAAGAATGGTCAAAGGGGGTGTCGGCAAAAATATGAAAAGCTCTCCCCGGGTGAAAAGGGCGGTGGTTAGAAAAATTGCTTAAAATACACAAGTTAGAGCCCGGACGAGTAAATAATATAAGACTTTTTGAAAATTTTATGATTTGCCGTGTGGTCTGAGGTATTAAGCTATACGTATGCAAAAAATTCATGTCTCCAACTTAATTAGGGGCTCTCTTAGAAAGAATTCCTTTAAATACAAATGTGGTAGCTCAAAGGGTTAAACGTAAGACTTTTTCAAGATTTTATGATTTTTCGCCTGGCCTCAGGTGTTCTGCTATAAGTATGCAAAATTTCAAATCTCCAAATTAATAAGGGGCTCAGTTAGAAAGAATTGCTTAAAATACGCATGTGGGAGCCCAAAGGGTTAAATATACTATTCTTTCAAAATGTTATGATTTGTCGTATGATATGTCGTGTTCAGCTATAAGTATGCAAAATTTCACGCTTCTGATCTAAATAGGGAGATCACTTAGAAAGAATCGTTTAAAATGCACATGTGGGAGCTCAAAGTGTTAAATGTACGGCTTTTTCAAAAATTTATGGTTTTTCATTTGATGCGAGGCTTTCAGCAATAAGTATGCAAAATTTCACGCCTCCAACCTAATTAGGGCTCACTTAGAAAGAATTCTTTAAAATACACATGTGGGAGCCCAAAGGGTTAAATGTACGACTTTTTCAAAATTTTATGATTTGTCGTATGATGTGTGGTGTTCAGCTATAAGTATGTAAGATTTCAAGTCTCCAACATGTCTCGTTTCTGAGAACGGGCTCTGTGACAGACGGACAAAGGAGCGAGACGAATAGCGTTTCGTCAGATGAACGAAACCCTAAAAAAGCGCATATCATAATGAAAAATGTTTTTCGAGCAATCATTACTTATATACAGTAATTCGGATACAATATAGTATCTGAAATCTTTTCAAATACACCGCAAACAATTTCCCCTATACAATTATGAACGGAATTATTTTGTGTGGCCCTGTAAATGAATAATAACTATTCTTTGCACCGCATATTCAACAGAATGCATATTTTAGTGGACTTCATAAATTAATATCAATTTTTTTATGTTTGAAAGAGTGTAACACCATTAGAAATCATTTGAAACGATTTTTTCCCATTGGCTGTAATGTAACGGAAAACTTTTGACTGTCCCTGTAAATGAACTAAACATGCCACAAACTTCATTTGAAATAGGAAACTTGCTATGGTAGAGGTCATTAACATCCAAAAATTTCAGAACGATCCGAGCATATTTACGAGAGTTAGAGCGCGGACAGACGGACAGACGGACAGACAAACCGAAGTCATAAACACTTTTCATCTTTGTTGGAAAGTGTTAAAAAATAGCTGATCACTTCTTAATTGCAAGATCGACTGTCAAGTAAAAATATATCGAAATATACTTTAACGAATTTGCAGTTTTAGATTTTTTAGGTAGTTTTAGTTTAAAATTGATGTTTTAGAATTTTACTTATAAGAACTTGACAAAGAATATTGTCACAGGTTTTCCCATTAAAATTTAAAGAACCATATGTGGGTTAAATGTTTAAAATTTTGCTCACATAGTCAATTTGAACAGTACTTTTACTAAACTATTCTTTTAATCTAGATCACATTATTAGGACTGCCATTGGCTACTATTTTTATATTCTATTCGCACCATTATTTTTTAAAGCAAATTTTTTAGAATATTTCTCTGGTACATGTTGTGAAAAGGTATGTGAAAGATTTTTGTTTTGAGAAAGTGATGCGAGACAGATTTAAAAAATAGTCATCTGTGGCAGCCCTACATTATCAAACGTTTTCACATCAAAAATAATTAAAACATATATAAAAACATCCTCTGTATTACCTACCTTAACCCCACGAAGAGGCGGTGGAATATGTTTTATACTATTTAATTTTAATCAAAATTTGTACCAGATTTTTGTAACAAAATTTTACTTTTAAAATATTTGTGGGGGGAAAAAAATCTGTAAAATTGCATTATCTTATTTTCAAATAGAATTTTTCGAAAATTCTGGTTTAACTTTAACATTACAAAAAACACAATTATTTGGCCCAGAAGGGGTAAAACAGAAAATCTCATGGTAACGACGAAATTAACTCTTTGCACTCCGTTGTCGCCGCTGCGACGACATCATCTTTCTTTGCAAAATTTGTTTTTCGCACCAGTAATAAAGGATTATAAATTTTGCCTTATTTAATCAGAGCATTTTTGAAATTGCGTACTTGAAGGAAACTTCTTTTAAAAAAGTGGTGCCAACCAAATAAAATTTATGTAAGAGACGCCGGAGTCTGAATGGTTAATTGTGCACAATTACAAGGCAGACTAAGACCAGGTATGAGATTTCTGACATTTGGCATACCAGTACAATCGCAGAGAAAATGTTATTTAATTTCATCGGAACATTTTTGCGATTTAAGAGAACAACATTTTCTCTAAGGTTATACTGGTATGCAAAAAGTCGGAAATCTCATCCCTATAAGGCAGAAACCCGTCTAAAATATTTTTTTTTCTGCCTCTTGCGATTTCTCTAATTTTCTTAAAGATAAATATGCTATTGCATATGCTTTTGCTTAATTTTCTGGCACCTTCCAACAATAATTACCAGCTCGCTTAGATAACGCGCCATTTGGTTTCCTCGATCGTATAGTGAAAGAACTAAGAATAGCAGCTACTCAAAAACGGAACGTGATTAAGCATCTTAACGACGCAGTTTTTCGCACGGTTCTTCCACCACTTTAATTCCCTTAATGATATATCTTACTTTATGACCCCGATAATCACCTTTCTCGCACTTAAAAATTTCTATAAAAAACAGCTGAGAAATTTTTAATTGCACAGAACAATCAAGAATGACTGTTAAATAAAAATATTTCAAAATATATTTTAATGAAATTGCACATTTTGAACGAAGAAAGACTTTTTTAAGAGTCTGTGCTCAGAATTGTTTTACGTTGTATTTTAACAGTGTAGTCCTGCTTATTTGAATATTAATTTTACAGACATAAATTATTCCATTAAGCGAATATTCGTTTAAAGGGTCAGGTACCTTATAAACTGACAAATTACATGTAAAAGTAACCCTAAAATAGATTGTAATAACTTCGCATCAATTTAACTTTTAGATATGACATTTTAAACACACATTATAATATATTGTAACAATTCTGATAAAGTCTTTAGATGGGTACAAAGTTTTAAAATTTAATTTTAAATTTAATGCTTTTTTAATAAATGAAATCACCTTATGTAAGTTTCGCTCAAAACTTCTCATAACTGAATTGTCTCAGGGAAATAAAAAAATTCTTATCAAGTAGAGATAATATATGTTTATAATAACCTACAGTGAAAAAATTTTAGTAATTAGTTCTTGAAAATTTTTAAATCTCAAAATTTTGAGTTTTTTTAAATGAAAACAGTCATATTTTCAAATTTCCTGATTGATGAAGATAATAATAGGTAATTTTGTGCATCGATAATTATTAAACTTTCAGTGAAAATTTTATGAAATTCTATCCAGTCATTCTTTAGAAATCATGTGCTCCAAATCTTCGTTTTAAGATAATTGACGTTAAAGATAAAATACCTGTTAGAAAAGAGCTTAAACTATTTACTTTTGACAGAGTTTCACTTCTAAAGCGATTTTTTTGCATGGGTTACCTTTAACCTTCGCAGTATTAAGATCAAAATACAATGCAACCTCTATTATCCGAGCTAATTGGGACCGCTAGTACCTCGTATATCGGAAATCTCGGTTAATAGAAATTATGTACAAAAACTCGCCGTGCTCGCAAATTTAACATATCTTAGAACAAAACAACCTCTATTTTAGCTTTGTTTCGTTTCCAATCGCCTATTGTGGTTTCATAAACTCCAAATTCCAGAGCAATGCCTTCTTTTAAACTTTCACCATTATTAATTCTTTTAATAGCCTCAAGCTTTTTACTCATCGAAACAACAACTCTCTTTCTTTTTTTATTCAGCATTTTAAGAATGAACGACTTACTATTTGAGTGATTGTCAGACGTGAAACGATTAAAGAAAATGTTCTCAACAAAACAGGAGATTCGCGAAAGGAAAGGTGAACAGAAGAATGTCATGAAACCCAAATGTCTAGTGTGAGAATGCTAACCCCCCCCCCCCCCACACACACACACACACACTGTCGCCAGTCAAATGATGAGGGCGAGGGGGATGTAATTGTCCGATAATACATTTCACCTGGTGGCCAATAGGGCCACACGGCCACTGAAAACAAAGCATTGTTGACTTCTGAAGGTGCAATGTTTCTTGGAAGTTGAGAACTTTTGGGGCAGAAGAGCTTGTAGCACTTACAGTGAACTAAAAAGTGTGGTCTTTTTCAAGGCTCATTCACAAGAAAAAAGAAACAGACTTCGTTATCGGTTCGGTTAACAGAAACCTCGATTAATCGAAGCTCGGTTAATCGAGGTTCTACTGTACTGCTTAAATGTCTAAGATCTAAAATGGGTTGACCCTATAGGTAATTTAGGCCCCCAAAGTAATTATAATGTTCATACGATGCGACGATTCATTTCATTAAATAGCGAAATTTAAACACAACTGAAAACAAGAACAAAGAAATAACAAAATGAGGGAGGGGGCTACACTCGCTTGCATGGTAACGCTGTACCCACAGCGAACAACATTTGGCAGGATGTCAAAAATTATCTTTATTTCTCTTAAAATGTGATAAATGATAGAAAGCTCTCATTTATTCCCTAAGATGGGATCCATGTGACCCCATTCGTAATTTCTATAAATAAAAAAAAAAAAAAAAAAAAAAAAAAAAAAAAAAAAAAAAAATCAACTATGCGAAACTTACTAAGTAGATAAAATCCTAAAAGATACCCTTATAGGATAATTCCAAGAAAATAATTTTATCATATATATTCTAAATGAGAAAAAAACTGCAAAATGACTAGATTGGGGTCAAATTGATCCAATCTTCGTACTGCAAGGGTTAAAATGTTTCTAAAAAATCAAAGTTTAATATAAGCTATTAAAAAATAGATTTTTTTATACTTTAAAAGTTATCCGACCACTTAATCAAGACCACAGTATCCAACTTTAAAAAAATAATAATAATAAAATTGAAAAATGGGAAAATAAAACCTTTGTGTGAAATAAAACCTGACTTAAACGACTTTTCCTGTTGACAGCACAATTAATACTATACAATTGTAAGACGTACCTGCACTAAGAAAAGAGTACTGTCAAAAATTATTTTTTTCCTGTGTCTTGCGGTTCTTTCTTAACTTGTTTTAGTTTATAAGCCAAAGCGTTCTTTTAAAAATTCCAATTTATACGTTTCCTTTTTATACTAAACTATTATTTAAGAGAAATATCGTTGAACTAATTATAAAATTCAAATACCAATATTTGACTTTAGATTTTCTATGTAACAAGAAATAGGTAGCTTTAAAATGAAAAATGTTCAAAACGTTCCAAAATCTAATATCAAAAATAAAAATAAAATCACAATAAAGGAGCATTTAGCATAGAAACTCTTGAGGTTGGTTTGGGACACTGAATATGTATTGCGTTTAGACGGGCATAATCTAAATGATCTTACATTAAAATGTCGAGACTAAAATTTATTTTTTATTCGCACAATCAGAGTTTGCTAAGCGAGAGTGTGGCTAAGCTATTCTAAAACTATTTTATAAAGTAAAATTTGCCTCACTAGCGGCTGAGACAATCTGCTCTCAGAGCTGTAAGAAGAGAAGGTGCTGGGTTTGAACATATGTCACGCTCGTCGACCAAACTGTTCGGAGTTTTCTATGGTTTTCTTCCAACATGCGTAAAATTGTATATATATGAACTAGGTACCCTTAGAAAGATCTCCACATTGCGATCCCCTCCCCCCTGCTTGGCGTATATCTCTGATGAAGATAATCAGCCATAACAAGCTTCACCACCACACAGTAAGCTTTATATATATAGACGCGATATAATTTTTGAATGACTCTTCACTCTTCAAATAACATTGTTAAAGTTTAATGTATTCAGTACATGCATTTTCCTAATTTTATGACACATTCCTATAATAATTAACTCACTTCGATAAAAACTTACGTTTCCCGATAATATATATATATAAAAAAAAGAATAAAAGTCATTCTGAAACGAAAGTAATTAAGAATTACAATAACAGTTTTATTGTAGTTTTTGCGGAACAGTCCCGTAATTATATATCTTATTTTATAGCACCTATCATTATAGGTTTTCTATCATTTAAAAACCTGTAAATAAAATAGATGAGAGAGCAATTTTAAATTGCAAGGAACATTCAAGACTGACTCTCACATAAAACTTTATTGAAATATATTTTAATGAAATTGCAAATTTCGAACGAAGAAAAAACTTTTAAACAGACATTACTTACATATTTTTTCAAGCAGTTCTTTACATTAGATTCTAAAAATTTAGTCCATTACGCTTTTTTTATAATCATTTTACAAAATAAATTATTCTATTAATCGAGGTATTAGAAAAATCATCATCGCATTGCTACAATTTTTGAATCAGTCATTAAAATTACATAAGCAAAAAATCCTTTCCATTATCAAAATATCTCTAAATTATGAACGACTGTATAAGAAAAAAAAATACAGCAGTTTAAAACATTTGATTTCCAACATTTTCCTTCATAAGTTTAATAATAATAAAGTTGTTTTAGCAAAACCTTTTAGAAGGGACAATCTGTTTGTGTGGAAAATGATAATATAACGGGTAATCTTGGAAGTGAACTGTAATTTGGGAAGTGGCGCCTTGTGTACTTTCAGCAGCATTCTCAGTTATAAAGGAGTGAAACCAATGTTGCCAGATTGAAGAATCTATTTCATAGATGCTAACTTGTACGGATTTTTCTTACCACTAAAATTTAATAGTATCAAAAAACTTTACAAGTTGGCAGCTATCGTATTTATTCAAGAGATCGACCACTTTCCGACTAGTAATCTACTAATCTTATTTTATCACGTAATAGCTCTCATGAAATAAAACGAAGATTATGAAATACGCGAAGATTCTGAAGTCTGTATATTGAAATAATGATTAGTATTTAGATATTTTGAAATTTTTAAAAAATCTCCACCCTTTCAACATTGAAAGAAAGATTAAATAAACAATAGTCATATACAGAAATCTTTTGTGCTGACGTGTAATATCATCCTTAAACGTATGTTATAATAATTTTGAGACTACTTGTAAGGTAAAAGGGAGCAATAAGAAACAATTTTTTCCCTATTATGAAAAAAAGGTTGTGCGAAAAAAGAATTACACACCACAAATTTCATGACGCTTTGACAATTTTAAAGGCATTTTTGGTTGGTGTTTTTTTTTTTTTTTTTTTTTTTTTTTTTTTTTTTTTTTTAAATTTACCGAAATGTTCTATCGCTTTTTTACTCTAAATGCATTTATACATTTAAAAACTCTTTCAACGCAGCTCATCTGGTTAAGAAATTAAAATTTTATTTTTTTGTTGCAGAAAGCTACAAAAATATTTTTTTAACGTTATTTAAAATATATATTTTTAAAAATATATATTTATATATTTTTTAATTTTTATATTGTTATTAATGTAATTATTTTAATTTTCATACTTATTTACATATTTAAAATATATTTTTTCCACAACAAAATTTATTTATTTGTATTATACCATAAAATTAACCTATAAATTAATATACAACTTTATATATATGATTGATGCAGATATTAACGTACACATTAATCATTGGCTGATATGGCGGACTAAATCTGAAGCGTTGCATAGATAAATATCGAGACACCATCAAAAGAAACTCTTGCAGTGACATATTTTTCCCCTCCAGATGATGATAAGAAATCACGACTATAGTTTCAAGAAGAATTATCTCCTCTCGTCGTTAGAGAAGATTAGCAGACAGTAGTTATCCGAGCAAGGATAAAATAAGTTCTGCAAAGAAGTATTAGATTCTTTGATTTATATGTTAATCGAAAAGGGAGGGGAGGAACACCCCAAGCAGTAAAAAAATGTCAACATCAGAGGGAGTAAAATGTGTGATAGGGTCAGACATACGACCCAGACACAGGCTGGGAATTGAAAAAGGATATAAAAAACACATGAAGGTTGACCCAGATACCCCAAAAATGTAGAGACAAAACACTGACTTTGATATTAAAAAAATACAAGTCAGATAGGACCACGATAATAATAATTAAACTATGAATGGAAAATAATTTCCTATTAAAAACATTATATAGTCAACTATGAAGGTGCATTCTCTTTCCTACATTGTTGACTTTTTTATTGCTTGGAGTGTTTCTCCCTTCCATTTTAGATTAAAAAATCTAAGACTTCCTACCATAATTGTTCTAAGCCTTGCCCGGATAACTACTCACTGCTAATCTCACCTGATGGTAAGAGCACATAATAGCCCTCGAAAGTACAGTCGTGGTTCGTAATCATTATCTGCAGAAAAAAATCAAGATTTACGTCACTTGTGTAACGGATCTCCAGAGAGTTTAACATTGCTTAATAAGAGACTCGTGTTTCTTAGCATCCAGTAATAAAAAGAAACAGGTTATTAAGACACATTGCTGACAGTACATACCTAAAACAACATTTTATAATTAGCAAAATAGAATATCAGATAATATATGTGAAAAACTGACATATGAATTCTATCTAAAATTTAAACGAATTTCAATCTATATCATTTATAATGAAAACGTTTTGCGTTATTATGAGTAGTTCAAAATAAAGATACTTTTCCAAATTAAATATATATGTGTATATGAATCGTGATAACTTTTATTGTATAAATAATAATCATTTAAATGTAAAAACAATATTTTCTATATTTTAAATATGAATTTGGGGTAGTGATTCTTTTCCCTTCTTTTATTACCGCACATTCTCCTAGTTAATATATCCGATATTAAAAGATTGAAATATTTTGCCTTTATTAAAAAAATATTTAACATAATCATTAAAAAATGGTTTTTTTATGATTTTTATTCTGCTTTTTTTATATTCTAGATACCATACATGAACTTCTTTTTTTAATTTAAATAGCGTAAGTATTTCAATATGAATATCCAATTTCAATTTTGGTAATAAACTGCTTATGGAATTATCTTCAAGATAATCACCTTACATCAAATATCTCTCAAGTATCTATAAATTTCTTGTGAAAAAAAGATTTTTTTTTTTTTTTTTTTTTTTTTTTTTTATCATGCAACATATTAAACTTTTTTTTCCAAATAGTCAATAGTTTCTGATATTATCATATTATATGACAGCAAAACTTAGTTTTGTTTAATATAAATTCAGGAATATTTGTCTTCACAAATAACGCAAATTATACCGGTAACATAAATGATTTTAAGAGTTAGCTGTAATTTATATTATAATACTTTGAATTTGATTAAATTTATAAATATATCGAGTATTATAAGATTGAAATAATTTGTACTTACATCTATACTACATGACTCAATATAATCATCGTCAAATGAATTTTTAATATTTTTTATTTGGAATTTCTAATTTTTAGGTGCTGATACTACACCTGGCAAAAAGGCTGGAATCAGCATCTTCCTTTCCCAACGCGAAATGAAACGTGAGCAATTTTATTTAAAGTTTTAAAGTTGGTGAAACGTTATTTGCTATTAAAGATTCATAAACATGTTTAAAACAGACAGTCTAAAAAAATATCAAAATGACTTAACAATTATTATATATAATTTAATTTCTCCAAATGCTACTGGAAAAAATATGGAATCAATTCCTATCTGCGAAAGAAGTTTGGAATAGTTGACCAAATAAAAATTAAATTTAAAAAATCAAAAAACCCGGCTGTGTAAAAAGTGAACTAATTAATTATTTCTCATCAATGTGAAACTATTGTTTATATTACTTACCTATTTTTTTTATTTGGACTTTTAAGTTGTGTTTAATTATTAGCTCCAATCTATAAACACTGTTTTGAAGAGTCCTGTAGATGTCTATGAAGGTTAGAGTTGCAGTAACGCTAGAGATCCTACCTACACAACTTATAGGTTGTGTAATATTTAAACGAAGCTTCTGACTGTAAAATAGTCAATGAAACATCGTCTTCATTTTGAAAGACCTATCCAATGATATGCCACTCAATAGGGCGCGTAAAAATTTTCCGTCTCTACCGCTATTTTGTATTTTACGGCCGCCATTTTGAATTTATACAAACAAAACCTAGCCTATAACCATCGGGCGATTAAGACGAATCAATAGAGACCTCACTCATAAAAATCCATCCAGCCACTGGGATGTTTCGAGGGTATAAAGGAATGCACATACTCAGATACGCGTCAAACACATAACCCTTCTTGGCAGTTGGGTAAATAGAAGTGCTCTGTCTTTCCACCTTTTGCCTTCGCAATCACATTGCTTCTGTAAGACATAGACTTAAAATTGTCTTCGCGCTTAATTGAATCCATGGATGTCCATGCTTTTCGCATGGAGTCTTTTAGTTTCTGTGTTGATTTTGGATGTAGTTTAGTTACCATTAAAAAAAATACGTACATATATATATAGGGGAAGGCGGTAAAAGATGAAAAAGTTATACTTCTACAATTTTTTCTAGCCACTGTGATAGAGTTATGAACTGATATTTGTATCAGAACTTCATCCATATCTTGCCTCATACCATGAATATTTTCAATTGCCTCTTTTAATTTTAAAGGGGGAAACCACGGGATTATCCAAAAAAGGTAATTTTCGTCATATTTCCCCAGCCATAGGTAAGATGACGAAAATTACCTCTTTTATAACCAACAACCAAGACTATTGCAAAATAAAATGTTCTCCTACGAATTTGTAGGCCTTCAGTTCTAATTTCAAAATATTTTAGTGAAATATTTAAAAAACTTACCATTGAGTGATGATTCCTTGCGTTGTGATGGTCAACAATTGTACAGAAGCACACTGGAAACGAACTAAGGCACATAACTTTCCTCAAATTTGAAATGCACATGTTCTTCTTAGTGATGCGCATCTCCCGCCTCCATGGGATTATTTTAGTGCTGCGACGTGCTAGAATCTGCGATTAACTATGAGAAATACTCAATTCTTTATCTTTCTCCATTCGTCATCTTACCCGACCTTCCCCTATTATATATTTTCGACAGGATTTGTATCTGGACTACATGCTGGCCGCTACATTTAAAGGGCATCATTTTCAGAAAGAACTCTTTTCACTGTCCAACAACTATGGCGCGAAGAATTGTCATCCATATATATAACATCACTATTTCCAAATTGATCTTCTAAACTACAAATCAGAAAATCTTCTGAAATTGATACATATTCCTCTGGGTTCCAATTCCCATTCAAACAGTCTTCCAGCCCTCTTAAAAGACATGCAATCCAAAATCATAATTGAAAAAAATAGTGCAAGAGACTTCACTCACCCTTTAATTTTGCAATCTCCAAAATAATTTTTTTTTTGCCCCACCAGTGGCTGAGAGGTTCTGCTCTCGAAGCTGGTAGACGGGAGGTGCTGGGTTCGAACCCAATCGCGCCCGTCGGCCTAATCGTTTGGAGTTTTCGTGGTTTTCTTCGAACCGTGGATTTCCATGCGTTAATAAGGATTAGGTTCCCTTAGAAAGACCTCCACGGAAGGCACTCCTCCTAGGGCCTATATCCCTCGTGTAGATAATTGGCCGTCAAAAATCAACCCAACCCAACCCAAAATAATTTTTTCTTTATCGTCACCTGTTATATTACAAAGTTTTGAGTTGTCGCTAAACACCACTTTAATCTATTTAGTTATCTGACCAGTCCTGGTATTTTTGGCGCATAATAATCAGGGCTGTTTGCGCCAAACTTTCAGCTTGAGTTTTATCTTGTTTCTGTAATACCGATATTCAGCTTCATTCAATCGGTTGCGCAATATTCTGTCTAATACCTAGGCTTTGGGTGCTTTTTTCCAACTCATATTCATATCATTAGAAGCTCTTATCTCATGTTTTTCAATATTTTAATACGGTACCATGCAAACATGCTGATGTAACTCGCAGTTTGCCATAACACGGGTTGTTTTTTACACTTTTAAGCTTTATGAAGTTTCCTGAAACTTTCAAACAGTAGATTCCGAGCATGAAAATGGCTTTTCTCAGCGATTTTCTTTCATTTAGCAGGTTCACGAGCGCATTTCTAGTTTTCAAATGCAGCCTTATTACAGGCGTTCTTTCATTCATTGGTTTTAAATGAGCAAAGGGAAAAAACTAATTTGTTTATATCCGTGGAAATGCACAAGAATATTGCGTAACACTAAGCTGAGCTCTAGGCATGGAAATTTGATTCCAAAGAGTGATTCCAAAAATTCCCCCCCTCCCCCCCCCCCCAAATCGACATAATTTAATTTTTTTTCCTGCACTAGTTTCAGAGAAAAGGAGTATAAACAATTATTGAGTTCTTATTTTGTAATTTCCATTGTGTCTGTTTATTTCACTAATGTTCCTGATAGTTCATTAAAAAGAAAATTATTTCTGCTTTTCAATTTTAATTGAAATATATGCAGGGTGTCCCAGGATTATTGGGACAAACTTTAAGGGGAGGTCGGAGAAATCGCAAGGTTTCCGATTTGGTTAGCAACCCACTATCGGAAACGCTTTCCTTGCGCGGGAGTGATGACACAAACACTGAAGGATAGGACACGAACAGGAAGAGAAAACATGTTTAGTATTCTTAGTGCTGGAACAATGCTGGAAAGTGCTGAGGAATTTGTTGCACGCATCGTGGCAGCTGCTGGAGAAGTCCGGTACACTCCCGGTATTTTCGAGAACATTAGATTTTCCATGTGCCGGAGATGCGCTTCCATGCGGCCCGTAATCGTAATTTCGAACACCTACTTTGATGATGATCGTTGTCTATTTAATGTTCTTTTTTCTTAATTTGTTGCTGTACTAAGATAATAAACATGTTTTCTCCTATTATTCGTGTACTTTCTTTCTTGTGTTTTGTGTCTTCGCTACCGCGCCAGGAAAGCATTTCCAACCATGGGTTGCTATGCGAATCTGAATCCTTCTGATGTGCCCTACCTCCCCTTAAAGTTTGTCCCAATAATCTTGAGACACTCTGCATATTTGACTGTTAGTTCTCGAAAAGAGAGTGCTGATTCCATACCTTTTGCCAGAACTAGTATTATTTGCGTTAAGAACGTAAGACTCTAATATGAAAATCTGATTGAAATATTTATGATAATGTGCTTTTGATACTCCTTCCGGGTAATCATCTTAAATCAAAAACTCCCACCGTCTTCCATTTGCATGTGAAAAGCTATTTTCTGAACAATAGGGCTTTATCATGCAATTCATTAAGGGGTACAGGACCTTTAAACTTTCAAAAAATCAGTTTCGGAGTTTGTTTATTCTGAATATTTTAAACTTTCTCAAGAATATGCATAAAAACCCACTCAAAAATCAGCATTATTGCTTGAGTTATAATCATTTATAGGCGGTGGTAACAATTCAACGTCCGTAGATATTGAAACTTTAAAACGCGTTTTCTCAAATTAGTAAATTTTTAGTTTACGTGCACTTTTACATTCGAACTATATAAGCTACAGCTTTAAAAAAAAACCAAATGTGAGTTCCTGCATAGTCTTAATGGTAACACCAAAAAATTTAGATATTTGGGTTATTTATTTTTTTACTCTTTGAAAACTTGAAAAATACTTTGAAAATTTTGATTTTTTAAAAATTTGTGCTAAAATTAAATTTTAAACAAAACTTTTTGTATATATTTTGGTTTTAATTGAGAAGTATATGTTTTATGATTCTATTCTGTTCAAAAATCGCTTTCTATATGCAATAGTTTCATCACGCGTGCAGCACTTAAAAATTAACGCATTAGTGAGGTGAATATTTGAATTTAAAATTTAAATATTTATTTTGTATATGCAACATTTATTTTTCTGGATAATATAGCTAAGAGTATATACATTAGGCAGAAGTGGAAAAAAAGATGTTAATTGCATATTATGTGTGTTTTGTTATTTTGAAAATGTGATGTTTTTGATCGTTTCGACAAACTCAAAGGTCCTGTGCCCCCTTAAATTATTAACTACCTTAATAAATATTATCTGATATTAGGAAATATATCGGGTTGTCCCAAAAGCTTCTTTCGTTTTTTACAAAAAAGGAAACATGCGAAATTTCGAAAACAGCGACATTTTTTTGAAGTGCAATTCTGTTCATCAAACTTCTTTCATCTCCTCGGAAGTCTCGTGCTTTATTTCTAAAACATTTGTGACTTGCAGTCAAAATACACTGCTCAAAAAAATTAGGGGAGCAAGCAAAAAAATGAAGAGAACAGTGCAAGACAGCCATTTATGGGCATAAAATGGATAGTACACGTGTATCAATGCGCAATACAGAAACAAAGACGCAAACAAATTTGTAAGGGAGCTTTTATTCTTTGAAAAAATGGAAAGTACATGAAAAGATGGTTTAGGGCAACAATTTGGTTTCATGTAAATGATAAAAAAAAAATCTTGTTTAGAAATTATGCAAGATTTTTAATTTGGCGTGTAGTCTCCTCTAACAACTAGGACTGCTGAACACCTGTTTTCCATGGATGCGATGAGGTTATCGAAAAGACTTTGGGGAATATTGTTCCACTGCTCAAGAATTGCAAACTCGAGGTCCCGAACGGTGAAAGGAGGCCTTGGTCTCACAGCAATGCGTCGATTGACTATGTCTCAAACATGTTCGATCGGATTTAGGTCAGGAGAGCATGCTAGTCATTCCACACGCTGTATTGTTTTAGCTTCAAGCATGTTTTCCACAAGACGAACTGTATGATGTCTGGCATTATCATGCATGGAAAAAAGAAATCACTAATTGCTGCAACATAAAATACGACATGAGGTCTCTGTATCTTGTCTGTATAACTTTGGACCGTTAAAGTGCCATTCCGAATTATATGCAGGTCCGTACGTCCACCGTTGCTGATTCCAGCCAATAGCATCAACCAACATCGTCTGTAATGTGATCTTTCATGAACGAATGTGGGATTATTTTGAGTGCGTCTTTTTCTCCATGCCAAAACACATTGGATGTCACATCCAGACTTAATCGGGACTCGACTGTAGACAGAATTTGACTCCATCAACGTTGCCTCCAAACTAGATGTTCAGTTGCCTACTTTCTTTGGGACGCACAGTTGCTTGAGTTCAACGGAATGCAGACCATTGGCGTACGTGCATAGAGACCAGCCTGATTAAGCCTATTCCGGACCGCTTGGCTGGACACATCCTACGTCCTGTGGACAAGAACAACTGTGTTTGCAGCTGAGTAGCATTCCCCATTCCGTCTCAACGAGCTGTTAACAGGATATATCGGTCATCAGTTACTGTAATAGCACATGACTGACCTTGCCCTCGTCGATGTCTACCATTCCATGTGTCTTGAAATCGATTCCACAACCTTGCATTGACACTTCTTGCGACTCCAACAGCTTTTGCTACACTTCGTTGTGTTTCCCAGATTCAACTGTTCTGGTAATACGCCAAGCCATGGATTCTGGTAAACACATTGTTGTGACATTTGCAAGTCACCTTTTCTCAAAACATAAGCTAGACAATTGAATTTTACAACTGAGACAGTGAAATAGACATTTCTGCAAAATCCCGATTCCCGCATTTATCTACTGTTTCTAATTTTTGACGTCATAAACTTTGATTTGCATGTGAAGTTTTCATCATCTGTTTTCTACTAAGCTTTAAATTGCGGATGTTTTAATTTACGTTACTTATCGGTGTAAATATTTGCGTAATTTTGTTAAAACCATATGCTCCCCAAATTGTTTTGAGCAGCCTACTTATCGAGGTGATTTTTTTGTCAAGTATCTTTCTTTTGGCGAAGGGAATTTTTAAGAGAAAGAAACAAACAGTAGGTGGACGGAGCAATGTCCGAAGAGTAAGGAGGTTGGGATAGAACGTCTCAATTGAAGGCAAAAGTTTGTTTCTGGGAGCCGAAGATAGTGGTCTGCCGTTGTCATAGTGGAAGTAAAAACCTCATCGGTTTGCTGATTCGTGGAGATTCCTGATTATCGTTGCCTTTATTTCGTCGAGTTGTGAGCAGTATTTTTCAGAGATGGTGGTGTGCTTTGGTGGAAGTAGCTCGTAGTTGAAATTGGTTTGGTGTTGTCATAGTGGAAGACACCTCATCTGTTTGCTAATTCGTAGAGTTTCCTGACTATTGTTGCCTTTAGTTCGTCGAGTTACGAACAGTATTTTTCAGAGATGGTGGACTGGTCTGATGAAAGTAGCTTGTAGTAGAAAGTGGTCTGCTGTTGTCATAGTGGAAGACAACACTTCATCTGTTTGCTGATTCTGGCGTTTCCTGACTATTGCTGCCTTCAGTTCGCCAAGTTACGAACAGTATTTTTCAGCGATGGTGGCCTGGTTTGGTGAAGTAGTCTAAATTGTCTTAGTAGAAAGTGGTCTGGTGTTGTCATAGTGGAAGACAACACTTCATTTTTTTAAAATTAATTTTTCAACCACTTTTCAGCGGTGAAATTACTCTTGAAATTATTGAATATTAAAGACGTGAAATATCACATTGCTAACTAAGCGTAAACCAATAGAGTGAAAATTGTACAAGCCGAGTATCGAACCCGGGCCCCTGAAATAGATCTCCAGTGCTCTACCATTAAGCCACAAGGACGATGCACAGCTTAGCATCTCTCACTCACATATGTCGGTAAGACTGCTACCGCAGTTATTAGATAAAATAGTCTTCATGAGCACATATTCTAGCGGCGAAACATGAGACACAAAGGAACCCCGCATCGGTGAATAAACAATTTTAATTAATTTCTAAACCACTTTTCAGCAGTGAAATTACGCTTGAAATTATTTAATATTAAAAACGCGAATATTTCACGTCTTTAATATTCAATAATTTGGTTTGATGAAAGTAGCTCGTAGTAGAAAGTGGTCTGGTGTTGTAATAGTGAAAGACAACACTTCATCTGTTTGTTGATTCGGGGCGTTTCCTGCTTATTCCTGCTTTGAGTTCGTCGAGTTAAGAACAGTATTTTTCAGCGATGGTGACCTGGTTTGGTGTAGAAACTGGTCTGGTGTTGTTATAATGAAAGACAACACCTCATCTCTTTGAAAATTCGGGCGTTTCCTGACTATTGCTGCCTTCAGTTCGTCGAGTAACGAGCAGTATTTTTCACAGATGATGGCCTGGTTAGGTGGAAATAGCTCGTAGTAGGCACCCTCCAATCCCACTAAATAGACAACTAAACTTCCTTCGGGTGGATACTGCCTTTATCGACAGAAATAGGTTCCTTTCTCTTTCGGTACCAGGATTGTTTGCGTCCCACGTTGTCATAAAGTACCCGAATTTCGTTCCTGATGACCAATCCTTTGAAAAAGGATCTCTATTCGCAGATGGAAATGCGATTCGGTCTAGAATGTTGCGCTCTGCCAGGTCTAGTTCAGAGCGTCTACTGGCGAGTATTTTTATATTCTATTAGTAGCACTATTTTAAAAAATACATTTTGTAGTACATTTCTTTTGAAGATTTTGTCTATGTAAAAAATTTTTACTTTTAGAAAGTGCTGCGATATTAATTAAAAAACATCACGTGAATTGCGAAAGAGTTTTGGCACAACCTAATATTTTAGTGAAAATGTTCTTAACACTTTCGGGTGTGGTGTACTATTAAAAGTACTTGTCTTTACATCGAGTATTATTTTGTCTTAACAAATACTTTTGTTACTATCTACATAGTAATGATAGTGTATGTCTATGCATTTCTTATTAGGACTTCATTTATGTTTTGTCATTTAGTAATAATAATATTAAGAAGAATAATAAATCTACTTCTGTCTCATTGGTTGTTTTCGGCGCATTCACTACCCGTATCGGGTATATAAGCCGGCGCGTCTCTATCATTTTGCTCAGCCTTGCTTTTTCTAGCACGCTGTGTCTTGCTCTATCTTGCACTGAAGAAGAATCTCGCTAGTAGATTCGAAACAGCTGTTTGCTGATTTTAACGTATTATTTGTGCATTTTTAAACGTTGGATTTCTGCTTTTTAATATTCCTGCACAAAGGCTTTAATTGCTATTTTAATAAAAATAAAAGTTTGCTTAGTTCTCTTTGGCACGTTGGCGATTCCTTTATTTTAAACATATATTTCAGTCTTTTGCTTTTCTGAACGAATCATTTACAATAAAACGCAAAAAATATTAGAAATTTGTAATATCTGTTAAATACTGCTGTAATACGATATTTTCCAAATATCTCCGAAAAGTCTTCCTTAGCCAATTGTCATATGAATATGAATTGAATAACACACAAAATAACTACATTCGTTAGATTTCAGATAATAGGATATTTTTAAACCTTCATTAAATCTACCGGGTGTCCCAAAAAGGACTGACTGATTTTAAAATTCAATAACTTCCAAACGGTGACAGATATTTAAAAAATTCTTGCAGGAGGATTATGCATAAAGTCAAAAGTTTTTTTACAGTGATTTTCGATTTTAGTTCGAATTACAAACAATAGATGGCGCTGCGATCAATAGAGGCTAAATTCAGGCTCGATTTTTGGTACTTCGTGGCCCGGATAATACATTTCCATCTCCTTTTTCTGCATGGAACAACAGAAAGGACCAAAAATCGAGCCTGTATTTAGCGACTATTGCTTACAGAGCCATCTATTGTTTGTAATTCGAACTAAAATCGAAAATCACTGTAATAAAACTTTTGACTTTATGCATAACCCTCCTGGAAGAATTTTTTTAATATCTGTCACCGTTTGGAAGTTATTGAATTTTAAAATCAGTCAGTCCTTTTTGGGACACCCTGTACTTGGACAGCTACAAATAACATTATTAACATAAAAGTAATTTTGGTCTCAAAATTTAAAAAAAAATCGGACTCGAAAGGGTTAAAGAATGAAAGACAAAACCTAATTTTTAATATTAGTGTTTTTATTTATCAATTCCGCATTATACCGCTAAAGCAATTTAGTCAGGAATTAACTGTAATTTGTAGTATAATACTTCGAATTTTATAAAATATAGCTACTATATAAAATATTGTAAGTTTAAATATTTTGTACTTACGTCTATAAAATATGCGAATCAACATAATCATTGTTAAATATATTTTTTTTCTGAATTGTTTCAGTTTTTTATAATTGTTCTCATATTTTCTTTAGACTTTAGTGGTACAGAAAAGTACATTTATAGAAAAATCTTATTTCAATTTATGTTAAACAGTGCTTATGCAATTTTGTTAAGAAAATTACCTTATATATGATGAGCTCTATCCTTACGTTTTAATACCAATATTTAAAAATAGTAAACTTCGTATTTTTAATCGCATAGAATTATTTAAAATTCTGCGCTTAAATAAGAAAAATATTATTATTTGAAACTAGTGGTACTCAATACCAAAAACAGTATGCACCCTGTTATAAGATATAACTCCCATGCGTCTTTAATTTTTTTGTGATAATAGAAAGAACCTTTCAAAAGATATATTTTTTAATGCTATCACTTAAAATTTTCCCCAGATAATTCAATAATTTCGTTATCACAACTTATATTATTATAAATTTTAGGCTCTGTTCAAAACGAATGCAAGATCTTTTTCTCACATACATTGCTTTACATTTTCCTAATTATTCCGATTTTTATTAATTCTTATAGATATAGTTTAGTTTAGTAATAAACGTTCTTGTGTCTAGAACCCCCCTAGGGGGTTTCTGGAATGCTTTTTCCAAAATAATGAAATTTTTTGTCAAAATATTTTTTAATAAATAATGAATATTAAAAAGTTTTCTATATTAAGCGAAAACAATCTTATACAAGAAAGTGAAAATAGTCATTCAATGATTATAAATGAAAACAATGTTAATTTAAAATGAAATTTTCTGATAAATACTTCAGAGTTACAGTTATTATCTTTCATGTATTTTAAATAATGTAATTTTTTATTACATTTCGTTTCTTTTTAACACTTTCCGACATAGTTGAAATGTGTTTAAGACTTGGGTTTGTCTGTCTCTCTGTGCTCTAACTCACGTAAATATACTCTGGTTGACATGTAATCGATATACGTTATTGAGGTTTGTCAAGGTATTCAAAATGAAGTGCGTAGCAGTGATAGTTCATTTACAGGGGCACTCAAAAGTATTCCTTAACATTATGGTCTATGGGGAGAAATAATTTGCGATTAATTTTAACAGTGTTACAACATTTTAATTGTGGTGTAATTTATGTACATTATTGAAGTGCACAGAAAGATGATTAACGTAGACTATATTATGTGTAGCACTTACAGTATACACATTATAACAAATACTTTTGAGCTCCCTTGTACGTCACAAGGGAACTCAAAAGTATTTGTTATATTACGGTTTATGTAGAAAAATCATTTCCGGCGTATTTTAATGGCATTAATCTGTTACAAACATAATGAAATTGAAATTTTTGAGGTGCACTAAAATCCGCTTTGTGTAGAATATGGATTGCAAAGCATACACAGGGTCACACAGGAGAGTTCGGTTATATAATGGACTATGAAAAAAAATCTGTTCGCCGCGTATTTTAATTATGTTGGAAATTAATATACATTACTGAGGCTTGCTACAAGATTACTACAAGTAGAATATCATGTGCATTGCATTTATCGTTCATTTACAGGAACACATAAACGATTTCTGATATACAACACTGTATCTGAAAAAATGTGTATTAAGATTGAGTGCTGGAAGTGCGTTTTCTGTTATGTTATGCATTTTTAGTTAATTTAAATTTTTGCACACTAAATAGACTGTATAAATTCTATAGAGCTACACAAGAAAAATTGTAAGCATTAATCATAATGAGTGCGAATTCCTTAAGGGTGTTTTTAGGTGCGTTCGTAATTATATAAATACGTAGCACCTATAGTCGTCGCTCAGTCCGTCTGTCTGTCCGTCTGTCCGTCCGCATATAACAGAGCAAAAACTAGCCAACCGAATTGTCTAAAATTTTAAATATATGATTGTTGAAAAAATTTGTCGAGCCATTTCACATTTTATGAAAATCGGATGTATAGTTTAATTACAGGGACAATCAAAATTTTTTCTTTACATTACGGTCAATGGGAAAAATTATTGCAAGTGCCTTTTAATGATGTTACAGCCTTCCAAATGGTCTGAAATTTTAAATATATAATTGATTCAAAATTTTGTAGAGCCATTTCAAATTTTATGAAAATCGGATGCATAGTTGAATTACAGGGACAGTCAAATTTTTCCGTTACATTGCAGGGAATGAGAAAAAATTATTGCAAGTGTATTTTAATGATGTTACAGACTATGCACTTATAAAGCGCAAAAAAATATACGTTCAGTACAATATGGGATGCAAAAAATAATTATAAAACTAGCTATAGTACGAACGCACCTCATTTGCCACGTTTGACGAGCAATTTCCAACTTGTTTAATTTGAGTTCAGAATATTCCAGATGAGCTATATTTTACTATATTTTTAAGAGATGTTTGTAGCATATAAATAAAATCATATACAGGGCTACTCAATAAACTGGATACACGGCCGCCTATGAAAAGTAGTTCCTGCAAGTGTGATTTCAGTAGTTTTAGGAGTGTTTTGCCTGAAAAAATCAGCTTAATATGTGGTGTGTTCAAAAATTTGCCCGTAATATGTAGGGCTGTACAAAATAATTCAAGTATACGTTCCTGTCTCTTCATAGAAAATGCTAAAGGCGAATTTTAAATTGTGTTATGCGTTTTCTAACTAAAGCATACTAAGCAGAATATATACTTATGTATAAACCATATAAAGAGCTACACAAAAGAACTGGAGTACCTTATTGGCTGATGCTGAAATGTGTTTTTCTAAAAGTGCAATACGTTTTCTAAAATGTTTACTTGGGTATTTTCTGTACATTATTAAGCGGAGTAGTTTTGTTAAAGTTTTCTGAAAGAGTTGGAAAGTGTTTCGTAGCCTATGCTTGATGCATAATTTCTCCTTCTTGTTTTTTATTTGTGCTGGTTATTGTTGTTACATAAAATACGTTTTATTCTTAAATTAATAGGGTAACTTGAGGTCAGATGCCGTGTTGTTAAAGATGCCGAATCACGTAGTTTTCATATGCGCAGGCGCTGTAGGGAAACACCGCTTAGTTGTAAAGAAGAGGGTTCCCTACTGATATTTTAATTCCGTTTATGTTCTTTAAAAAAAATTAAGTGGTACTTTTTTATTGCTATTTCGTCAAAACACTTCTGGTAAGTGTCAAAAATATTTTACGTGACTTCTTTATTTGCCTTTATAAGTCTTAGTTTCAACACCAGTGAAATAAATCTGATGTTTTTAGAGAGTACTGGAACCTGGCCATCCTACAAAGCATAAACTGTGGCCGGTTCCCGCTTCTTCACGTCAGTGGGGGGGGCGGGGGCACCGACGTGTTACCCAATACTTTGGGGTGAGTCGACGAAAATTTTTGGGGGTAAGACGCCTGTTTTTTTTTCCTTGGGGTAAGATGCCGGTTATTTTCCGTTGCGGTCAAATGCCTGGTTATTTCTTCATTGTATAAATTACTCTTGTATATTAACTAACTTGTCTGCAATTTTAATCAGATAATTTAAATGAGTGATTAAATTGTGATTTTAATCAACTGACTAAAATAATCATTAGTTAAAATTATAAATTTTCTGAATGTTTAAAATGACATAAAGAAATATTAAAATCTAAGGTGAACATAATTTGGAAGGTTTCTATATACATTCTGCCTTATAAAAAAAAACTTTATTTGCCTTATAAATAATTGTTTAATAATTATTAATTTTAATCATTGTTAAAAATTTTATGTTAAATGCAGTTATAAATAATTTTAATAAATGTAAATGTGAGTAGTATATAATAAAGTTTTATATAACTAGGGTCTTCTGCCCCCTAAGAGCTACGCTCCCCAACCTCCATCAAGACACTACAGACTTTAAAAACACGCTAATTTGATCTGCTTTGAAAAGATAACGGATTAAATTTCCTACCAAGATTCAGAAGATGGGGATTTTTATAAGTGAATGAGAATCAGTGTTAAGAGTGTCTAGCAGAGCGCAATAAAACCTCTGAAAAATATGATTGGATCAAATGGATTCAGCGAAACTGTTGGTTATATAAAAGTTATTCAAAGTGCCTAAACAAATGTGCAGTCTGTGGCATATCTGAGTTATAGCTGAAAAGGACAAAGAGGCATCTAAAAACACCAACAAAAAATCTGCATTCTAAACTCTTAATCACATTCGCTTTGTTGTATTTAAACTTGTTATAATGTTTAAAAATAGGCATACTTAAGAACCATAATTCTTTTAAATGTTAAATAGAACATAATATTTTTTTCAAGTATTAGTTTGTCCTTTTATTAAATTGCCAACGTTTGTTAAATTCATATTTCTGTAATTTCCTAATATTAAGTAAGTTAACAACTTTAGTATGTCTAAAATATTGATGTTACTTTTATTCGTGCCATTATGTTTTATACTGCTTCACAAAAATTATTGTTTACATTGAAACTCTACAAGGCATCTTACCCCTAGATAGATGTCCATCTTACCCATAGGCATGGGTAAGATGCCGGAATACAAGTGTTTACAAAAACAAAATATCTGATGCTTTATATAATATAAGTAAAATAAAATAAGATTTTAAATGATACATAAGGGTGCAAACTTCAACAAGAGATCAATGAAAAACAAATAAAAACAACAGGCGATTTTTAAAACAATAAAATAAAAAACTACGACATTTTTACCCAATTTACCTTATATACTGTTAAATGTGATATGTTATTTATTTGATTACAAGAAAATCTTTTTTACTCTTTTCATAATTTGGACGAAATACTTAGATGTATTAATAATCTATTTTGTGATATATGAAAATATGAATAATTAATTATTACGTTATTAAAATTATTAAGTTAATTAATTATTACGTTATTAAAATGAAAAAGATGATTTCAGAAACGGATTCCTCCAAAAATATAAAGAAATTAATCTTTAATACCTTCATTTTTTAATTTAATATTAAATTTTCTTCTGTAGAAAATATGATTAATTAATTATTAAAACATAAAAAGCAGAATGATTATACAAAAGTTTAGGTATTTGGTTTAATAAATATATATATCATTGTCTTATGTTATATGGTTTGTCTTTGTATGGATATTACCGACATATATACCTTTATTTAAGATAAATTGTGCTTTTGACATTTACACACTATAGAAAAAGATTAAATAGAAAAGTACTGAAACCATAGCTGATAGTAAAACATCTTAATTTTACGGAGTTAAATTTTTTTCCGAATTGTCTAATATTTTATGAATCGACTACTGTATTTGACTGTGAAAAAAAAGTTTATTTTTCGAAAAGTAAACAGTTTTTCAATGTCGTTTTGACATAATTTTAACAAAGAAGTCGAATAACAAGAATATTATCTTTATACAGGATGTCTACGAGTTCTTCGAACAAAAGCAGAGCAGTGATAGTACGCAAAAAGACAAAATATATAAACTGTAGAGCCTAAATTTAATATTATTTATACAGAGAAAAATACAGGGCGACCTCCTTAAAAAAATCAGCGCTTTGCGTTGATAACTTTAACAAAAATAAAGATATAATATGATAATTTCGACAGATTTATAGTCTTCTCTGCATAAAGTGATAACAGGCGAAATTCTGGAAGTGAAGAGTTATTCCGTCAATGACACCACATTTATGTGAGCTATATTCCGAAATATGGAATGTCCTGGGAAATGTTCTTTCCACATAGCTGATACCAGTTCCAATTTTCCTTGTGCTTTCTTCTCATTTCAGACAAAATAAGATCATTATTGTTGAAAATTTCGTAAACATATTTTCCTTACTGCTAAACAGTTAAACAAGATTCCGGGTTCAGCTTGGAGTGAGGCTACTTTTTTTCTATATAAATAAGTAAATCGCGACTGTAGTTTTTAAGACAAGTACTGTGTAAGAAAGGAGCTTTTCATTCATCAATACGATACCGATAAATCGTATACGTATGCTTTTAGTCGACACACGAAATGCATTCAAACAACAGGGTGTCCCAAAAATAGGATCTAGTGTAAATTTTAATAAACCATGCGCTGGTAAGAAAAGCGCAAGAGACTGTTGAAACACCCCAAGGTCAACACTGGGCACTGTTAACCCTTTCAGGGGCAAAAAACTTTCATTGATAAAATGTTGAAATGTTGAATGACTTCGGAATTTACGGAAAAAAATATTTCCAAATAACAAAAGGCTGCATTTCAGATACACATTAAAAGAAAAATTTTTGTACCAAAATTCTGGTGCCGTTGTGCGATTTGGGAATTAAAATAGTGTGGTTTCATAAACATACGACCGCTCTTGAAAGTGCTAATAAGACTATTCTAAAATCGAAACTGACTACTTTTTAAAAATTTATTTTTGCTGACAAACGCATTAAATTATCAGGTGACCTTTTCAGAAAACTGTAATCGAACTGTTTTCATTCTTTCTTTTTTTTTTCTTTTTTTTCTTTTTCTTTTTTCTTTTTCTTTGGTAAATACAGAAGATTTTTCAAAAAATGCTGTCGTATGATCCGAATGGATCCGTAGACTAAATTAAGGATCCGATAGCGCGAGGGTGTAGAACTACTGCCCTGAGACAACAATCACTAAATCAATACGTAAGTCATTTTGCTTAAAATTTAAAAATCTGTTCGTTTACAGGTTATCTAAATAATCATATCTCCAAGTATCATGCTTTCGTGACTAAAAATGTGTCAGAATATGTTTCAAAAATTTTTGTACTGATGAGCGTGGGAAATTATTTCTTGAGAACAGCTTTATATTAGCGGCTAAATTGGTGTCACGATTGAATTTCAGAATTATCTCGAGAAACTTCCACACGTATATAGTCAACATGGTGTTTTCACCGGAAAAGTGTTGTTACATTATCGAAGTTTATTTTCGCAACAAGAAATCGTTCAAAGATGAAGAAGTTGGGGCATCCGTGGCCTAGTGGTTAAGGCACAAAGCCCCTAATCGCTTAGGAGCGTAGGAGGTCTGTGAGTTCGACTGCCGCTGGCTTCGTTGCACACTGTTTGTGGAGCTGCCGGCTGTAATTCTCTGGTGTTGTAAATTTGCTTGTGCTACCTCGTCCTTCTATGTTGACGAAATCTTATATCTATTTTGTGTAATTATTTCTGTGTATAAAATAAAGGATCATTCGAGGCGACAGCCATTGTAGGTATAGGCCCCAAAAAAATCTCCACTTCGGTGGACTTCAAATGTCAAAATGTCAAATGACGTATCCCCAGAAGTCTGGTGAAAATTTTGCGGTATCCGATTGAATAATTAACCGAAAAAAGTATCGGTTTCGTTATGATCAAACGACATGTTGTAAACAGTCTTCTTTATCATGCTTCAGCATGCACATGCGTGGTGGAAGAAGGCATTTTCAGCATCTATTCCAGTTTAGAACAAGGGAAAACATTTATGGAATATTTTTATAATTTTTTCGAAATTTCACTAGCGTTTTATCTTGGGACACCTTGTGCATTACGCCCTTTTCCATCATCCGATCTTAGTTTGTGGAAAAGCGCGTAGTGTAGGGAAGACCGGGGCAAGATGACTATAATAACAATTTTTGTTGTTTTTCATTTCATTTATAAGTATAGTAAAATTAATTTTACATGAACTGTTAGAGTATTCCTTGTAGTATTAAAAATAGTACCATTTAATTTTTCAAATAAAAAAAATAAAGGATAATTTTATTTTTAATAACATTAACAAATCGTCATCTTGCAAAAGTGCTGGGGCAAGATGACTTTGGCTTTGGGGTAAGATGACAACACTGAAAAATGTTGAACATATGTTATCTTTTGAATATGTTACATGGTTTAACAAATGATAACTGTGTTTTTACATCTTACAAAGTATCAGACTAAGCATAATGCATTGTAACGTAATGTTGAACTGTTTAGTTGTGCAGCTAACAATAGTCACAAATAAAAATGCCATTTTCATAATTGGAACATTCCTCATGCCACCACTCATGGCATTTACAGCACTGGATCCATTCTTCTGCTGGTGGGTCACAATATTTGAATTATTTGGGGAGGAGGGAGGCTAGCGGTGGGATGGGGGAGGTTTTGACCCCGAGGTCGAACCCCGTCGAACGGTACTCCCCTCGTACCGATCGAAAAGCTTGGAAGAGGAGATACGGATCCCGACAGGGTTTTTCTTTCGTGGGGGTGCTAGGGGGGCTTAGCGGATGGCAAAATTGTCTTCCTCTGATCGCCCTCTTTCGAAAGACACCTCCCCTGATTCGATGAACCCCTTAGCCCCAGAGGAGATAGAAGCGGAAGGTCGCGCGGACAAACACACAGACAAGCAAGAGTTTACAGGATTTAAATAGAATGAACAACACAGTTAGTTTAATAAATTCCGAAAATTCCGAAAATTCTCCCCTATAAATTCCGAAACACGGGGCTCGTCATCTTGCCCCAGACTACCTGTATAAAAATATTCGTTTTCATTGCCATGACGGAAGGCAATTAATTGACATTTATTCATGGTAATAGGTAGTATTTGAACTAAGTTACTCATAAATATTAAAGAGAAACGATATATCTTACCTGTATCTGTAGCAGAGCTTATTTACGCATGCATAAAAGTTATAACGTGGCAGCGGCAAACAATTAAAGATTCACAACTAACACAAAAATGGCGATTTCAGCGTCTTTATACTATTGTTTAACGAACAGCCGATAGGAGAGTCAGTAGTGTCCGGTTGATGCTACCACCTAGTGGAAAACGGAAAAATTAAGACATTCGTCATCTTGCCCCGGTCTCCCCTATATGAGTGCATTTACATGCACCAATGTTGGCTTACGGCTAACGTATGCTGAATCTTTGTTTGTTACAAACCAAGTATAAAAGAATTACACTAGAACTCATAGTCAGTAAGCTACAGTTAGAAGTTCATTTAAAAAATATATGTATGTTCCGGTTGGAAAGTGTTTTTCTCTATAGAATAATAACGATGATTTCAGAAACGGTTTCCTCCAAAAATGCAATAAAATCAATCTTTAATACCTTCATTTTTTTAAATTTAATAATATTTTTCTTTTGTAGAAAATCAATAATTTGCTGTGTAAATTATATGATTATTAGACAAATATATGCGTGCCGGGCTACGATTTTATACCCCTAGCTCATTAAATAATTGGCTTCATTATTTAAACACATTTCTAAAATAAAGTGCTTTATATATATATATATAAATTTCAAATCGTGAAACAATTTAATTTTTTAAGGTATTTTGATAATATTTTTGGATCGCAGAAAAACTTATTAAAAGCAGATTAACATCATAAAACGATATTATAAAATTATTCTGTTACCAATCTTATATCTAACTTCTTCCAAATCTCTAGACACATGAAACATTTATTAAAAACGATCTCCGTGTAGTCAATTATGAGCTTTTCTCGGCAGAAAATTTGATACTAACTAATATTCAAAGCTATATTTAGTATTTCACAACGACTTAACGAAACTATTACACTGGGAATAGTTGCTATGGTTCTATGGCATCCAAATAGTTGCTATGGCATCCAAATATGACATGATATATAAAGGTTTTCAAGATTTTATTGAAAAGATTTATAAAAATATATATATTTATACATCTTTAAAATCGCTAGGCACGTGAAATATTTTTAAAAACGGGTCTCTAAACGATCTTGAAATGTTAAATTATGAGCTTTTCTCAGCTGAAATTTCATATAATCTAACAGTCAAAGCTGACATAACTAATGCATAGAAGCCTCTGCTATACTGGGAATAAGCAATTTGCTATGATGCAGTACCATCAAAATATCACATGATGTATATAGAGTTTTCCAGATTTTATTAATAAGAATATATTCAGTTTTGAACAGAAGTATCTTTCTGGAAAAGAAAATTTATCGGTTGAGTTAAAAATAGAGTTTTTATTGGGCAAAAAGGTGAATTGTAATTTTATAATTTTATAATAATTGTTTATATAATTAAGACACGGTTAAAGGTCAATTTATCAATAAAGGTAAAATATTAACATTTTAAATTATTGAGTTTTATTATAAAATTAACTGTTATTTAATTATTTTTGTTATCTAGAATTTTCGGATTTTTAAAGTAGTGATGGGCGATTCTCGAGAATTCGACAATCGAGAAAAATCGTCACCGTAAAAAATCACAATCGATACAGCCATCGATTAATTCCTAAGAATCTACAATCGAGATGTTTTACAATCGATTATAACGAGAGAAGCTAAAAACAGTTGTTGGAAAACTTAGCTATTATTCTGGCCGAAAATTTCATAGTAATGACAGGGCTTGCTCTATATTTCTGCTATCACAATTATTTGCTCCTGATTTTGGCTTAAGGGGTTACTTCAGTCAAGTGAAAAGACCGCTCGCTAAAGCTAATCTTATGGAAGAAATTTATAACGATATCTCATTTGAATTTCAGTACTTTAAAATGATTTTCTTTGCATTGGAATAAATTCCCCTTTCTTCTTTATGAAACTGCAATGCCCAAATCGCGTAACTATGGCGCATTTGATGAATCAAATAAACTTTCCACTTTTTCGATAACTCCAAAAAGTTTGATACAGTTTAAAGTTCCCTTAAATGTCAAATGCTGTGGAATTTCCCTATTGATCGAAAACAAAGGTTTCTTTCGAAAATCGTAAGCATAGTAAGAAAAACATACCTGCTAAGAGGGAACCTGTCTAACACGGAAACTGTTTTCCAGTGCCTAGCGATTCCAACATGACTCTTTAAGTCTTTATCGAAATCCAAAGTAGCTAGTTTATATTTATTTATAAACTCATTTTCTATTTTAGGCGCCTTAGCTAGAATCGATTAGCATTCCCCTCTTTTCGATAAAGGCAAAAGGTTTGATACAAATTAAAGTTCCCTAAATGTCTAAAGTGTATCAAATGCTGTGGAATTTCTCCGTTTATCGAAAACAAGACAGCTTTATCGAAAAACGTAAGGATAACCAGACATATATAACTGCTGAGAGGGAACCTGCCTAACACGGAAACTGTTTTCCAGTGCCTAGAGATTCCAACATGACTCTTTAAGTCTATATCGAAATCCAAAGGCGCTACTTTCTGACACATTTACTAACTCATTTTTTATTTTAGGCGCATTAGTTAGAATTGATTAGCATTTTCCTCTTTTCAATAAAGACAGAAGGTTTGATATAAGTTAAAGTTCCCTAAATGTCTAAAGTGTGTCTAACGCTGTGAAATTTCTCCGTTTATCTAGAAACATAAGGATAACCAGACATATATAACTGCTGAGAGGGAACCTGCCTAACACGGAAATTGTTTTCCAGTGCCTAGCGATTCCAACATGACTCTTCAAGTCTGTATCGAAATCCAAAGTAGCTAGTTTATGACACATTTACTAGCTCATTTTTTATATTAGGCGCATTAGCTAGAATCGATCAGCATTTTCTTCTTTTCGATAAAGGCAGAAAGTTTCATGCAAGTTAAAGTTCCCTAAATGTCTAAAGTGTGTCTAATGCTGTTGAATTTCTCCGTTTATCAAAAACAAAGGAGTGTTATCGAAAAATAGAAAGGTAAACAGACAAATATATCCACTAATAGGGAATTCTATAACTAAAATAAAACTTCAACGGACTTCATTTTTGGTATTTCGGATAATTTTAATCTTCCAATCCTTACCAACGTGGTATTAGATGATGGGTATGGAAAAGGGAGAAAAAACGCCCCCTCCCGAAGGTGCATTAGGCCCCAAATTGACAGTAGGGCAGACCAAGGATGTAAGTTAACTTGATGTAAGAGAGGACTAGGAAAAGTTGAGAATGGTAAAAAACCCAAACCATTAAATAAGAAAAAAATTGAAGAAAAAGAAGAAAAGATAAAAGAACAAGTGAAGCATGTGATTAGAGCCAGTCAAATGAAGAGGGGCCCGATGGGCCACAGCTGGTCCAGAATGAGTGCCCAAATGGTCAGAATGGGTCAAGAACTTAGAGAATAGTATCTACAATGAAGAAAAACAATGACAAAATATTATGAAAAACAAATGAAAAATACCAATAGCCTGAGGCTAAAAGTAAAATGTTTCACTAGGCGGCGCCCCCTTTTGGTAGTAAAAATAAAATTGATACGAGAAGATAGGGGAGAGTGAAAAGACTTTATTTTGTGAATTTTATAATTTTTGGACAAACAGTATACTAAAGGTTTGAAGAAACAAAACTTTAAAGCGCCCTCTTGAGGCGAAGGAGGAAGTTAAAATTAAGAAACATACGTCCATATTTTTTATTCGATTTTAGACACAGTTTGATGTTAGTCTTATAATTTTCCTATAAGTGGCAGATACCGTACCAGAGTACGAAAAAAACCGCCGCTAAGTATCTTCCTTTAGAGCATTTTAAGCCCAGGGGTCTAAAATTAACGGTGGATTGACAAAAGAAAGGTAGATTTAGAAAGGTTATGAGATTACGCTTATTTTAATATATTACATGAATGGGGTAAAATAATTTTGAAAAATCCTCTTTCCTGAGGTGACACTTAAAATCTTGAAAACACATAATTTGCAGTGCAGTTTTGTTATTAACAATAGCATTCTAATATTAAGAGATATGGGACAGCTTAGGAGGGCTAAAATAAGAGAAACATTGAAAATCAAGGACAAACTGGCGCCAAATTCAATAGAAAACGTCTATATCAACAATTGAAACCAGAACTGATAACTAAAACCACTATGCCTCCTAACCCATATTGATTAATAACAAACGCGAATGGAAAAGAACATGTACTCCTTTGGGAAATTATGGCTTACACCAGAAGCGCGGTGGCTCTTCTGAAGCTTCCTTTTTCTCTCTCTCTCGCACTTCGAGATATACTTCCTCGATCCAAACTGCTCGTTTACATTGAGAATATTTGCTCGAAGAAAACATCTCGCTTACCTCGAGGTACCTCATCGATTGTAACTCATCGCTTCCCATTGTCACTTCTCGTTTCTCGCTCTCGGTCTCTTTTCAACATTTCATATGAAGTTGTCGAGAATGAGAAATCAATTTTCGTCCTTTCTCTAAATGTTACTCTCGATGATTGTCATTTCACGCTCGGCCAAGAAGGGCCGAGAAGAGATATCCAGGGACGAGCTGGAGAGAGAAATAAGCATGACAATGAGCTGTGAAATGAAGCTCTGATTTTCAAAGTTTCTCTTATTATAGCCCTACCAAGCTGTCACATACATGGAGCCTTCCGATAAATACTATTTATTAAATATAAAAATTTCAAATAGGAAGGTGGGTCGGGTGAATTCCGAGGACGTGAGAGTGGACCCATGCGGGGCGCAATTTAAAAAAAATTACCGAACTCTTCCTGTGACATATCATCGAAAAGCCCTTTGACAACTCTTTCATATTATGAACCTTTCTTCCCTCGAAGGTGAAATTCGGGGGGTGGGGAGGGGGCGAACAAATTTTTAAAACCGTCGCCGATTTCTATAATAAATTTAAATATCATTTTAGATGTGGCTTTTTATGCAGTCTTCCGGTAAATATTTTTTATTGAACATAAACATTTTAAAGTGGGGCTGCGTGAATTCCGACGCAAAAGAGTGGGCCCACGGGGGAGGGAGGAGTAGTAATTTTCAAACATTTTTTGGACCCGTCATCTGATATGTCATCGGAAAGCCCTCGGAGGACTCTTTCATATTATGAGACTTTCTTCCCTTTCCCAATTTGGCCCCATCTGCGGGAGGGGGGTAGCTTTTCCCGTTTTTATCATTTTAGATCGGATTTTTTTTTGAAGCCCTCCGATAAATATTTTTTATAATATATGAAATTTCAGGACACTTTTCTAAATTTAGCCAAGACCCCTCATGTGACATATCGTTGGAAAGGTTTGTGACTACTTATTGATGTTATGCACTTCCGGTGGTCATCCCCCCCTTTGCCCCACCCGGGGGACACTTTTCCAAATTTCACCAAGACCCCTCATGTAAGATATCATTGGTAAGGTCTGTGACTACTTATTGATGTTATGCACCTCCGGTGACAGTCCCCCCCCCACTTTGCCCCCACTCGGGGGACATTTTTCCAAATTTAGCCAAGACCCTTCATGTGAGATATCGTTGGAAAGGTCTGTGACTACTTATTGATGTTATGCATTTCCGGTGGTCATCCCCCCTTTGCCACCACCCGGCGGACACTTTTCCAAATTTCGCCAAGACCCCTCATGTGAGATATCATTGGTAAGGTCTGTGACTACTTATTGATGTTATGCACCTCCGGTGACCACCCCCCACACTTTTCCCCCACGGGGGGCACTTTTCTAAATTTAGCCGAGACCCCTCATGTGACATATTGTTGGAAATGCCTATGACCAGTTACTCATGTTATCCACGTCTCGCACCCCTCTTTCCACTTTGCCCCCCCTGGGAGGGCATTTTTATAAATTCAGATCCAGACCCCTGAAGTAACATACGGTTGGAAAGGCCTAAAGACCTGTGACGACTTATTCATATTATGCAGCTGCTGTGCCCCTCCGCTCACTTTGACCCCTCCCCCAAGAGATCTGGTCCGAGGTTCGTTTGTTTCGAGATTATATTTTTTTACAAGATTTTGTAGTGCGTGCACACCACGCCTGCTATACGGTGCCGTATATAGCAGGTAACTTGTTCGTGATTTCATATTACAAGATTACGTATAAATTAGAGGTCCCGATTAAAGGAGAATCCCGCTAGCGGGCGAAGTCACCTAGTCTTTATTAACACCGACTCATTCCAGTTCACCCGCAGATGATTCTTGATAAATGTATGACGTATATAATATATAAAATATGATTTATAAAAGCAATTGCCAAACTGGAGTCATCGAGAAAAAATTTACACAATCGAAAAATATCGAGATGTCCATACAATCGAGAAAATCGAGAATAACATCTCGTTATCGCCCATCACTTTTTTAAAGTGTAAGTATAAAAAACACCAAAGCGTCATCAGGGGTTACATGAGCTATTTTTAAAATTTGAACATCTATCACTTGATAACCATTAAAGATAAAGTTTAATTGAGTTTAAGTTGATTTAATTTGGGCCTACCATTTTACTTTATATATATAGTTAAGACAAAAACTTTACATGCTTTAACTCATGCTTAAACTTTATATCAACAAAACAGTTCTTAATACTAAGTCTGCATCAATCAATGAAATGCATGTGTTCATCTTCTATCAGATTTTAATAATAATTCTAATTTGTAAAAGGAGATGTATAAAGTATTATTAAAAAATTTAAAGTATTTTCAATAACAAATATACAGTGTGTCCACGTATAACCTGACCGACCTTTATTTTCGCAACCGTTGGTCCTAGATGCATACTTCCAATTACAAAAGTGGTCAAAATTAGGTGCAGAGTTAAGATTAAAAAAAATTGAAGCGAAAAAACAATTTAGTAAAGAATTACAGAATCTACATTTTTATACGGCCCCCCGGTCCTATAAGTTATATTTAGTAAAGTTTTCCTGTTACACTGACAAGTAAGACAAAAAAAGTCCCGTTATTCTACGATAAAAATTGACCGAGTAATAGCTGTTTAAATTTGGAGCATATTTTTTGCTGCAATTTAGGGGTCATTCACAAATTTAGTAGAAATATAATTTCATCAGATATATTAAAGAAATGGTTGAGAATAAAATTAGCATTGCAATATAAATTTGAAATCTTTAATCATTCTGACATATTACTGAAAAATAATCAGTTTGTACTGAACATGTAAGAGGATAAAAATAACAGAATTTTTGTTCAATAAAAGGTTGAAAAACAACAGCCTCATTTCTTTACAAAAATGATACATATTTTTAAATGCTGTTAGATTACACCGTCTTTCAAATTTTGGGTTGTGCCATGTTTCTTAGCTTTTGAAAATTGATTCATATGTATTTTTTAGGGCTGAATCCGAAAATGACCTTCATTTTAAATCATCATGTCAGGATTTTTCTCAAATCTCACATTTCAAAGTTAAACAGCTCAAAGTTAAAATTGAGACGCCCTCCCCTCCCAGCCTCATCGGACCCCTGTGCTGTTTAGCTGTGAGAAACCGAGTATAATAGACAAAATTGAATAAAATTAAAAAGTCTTATATCTAGTTTATGGTATCAGATTTTTTGCTATTTTTTAACCTTGAAATTTACGATTTGCGAAAAATCCTGACATATTGGTTAAAAGTGAAGGTATTTTTTTTTTATTTAGCGTTAAAAAATAGATAAAACGTAATTATAAAAGTTAAAAAACACAACCATCGCAGGTTTATATTATCCAATCTAAAACCATTTCTTAAACTTGTTGACGGTAATCTATCCGAATTTTTTTTTGTGTTACACTCTAATATAAGTATGTATAAGATGGTAAGCGTCGAAAATCATAATAATATTACATTTTAATCGGATTTAATTCAGTATGTAAAATTTTAACTTCGATCGGACATTTGAAAGTCAGTTAAAGTTCGAGTACAAATTTTAAATTGGAAAGACGATCGTTGCAAGTTAAATAAAACCTCATGAAAATAACATATTTTTGTTAAAAGAAATCATAGCCTCAAATCCTTTCAAAATTCAACATATGTTAAAATACAATTATTTTAACTACTCTGAAACTTAACTAATAAAGTTAACTCAATCGTAATAGTTTTATGATTTCTTTCAAACCGCAGATACCTTGAAATAAGTTTAAGTACTTTATATACGACCCCAGAAAACATGGTCGAAATCATCTGTTTTGATATGCAAAAAAGTGGTATAAGTCATGTATTTCAAAGTTTCATAACTCGGTCAGTTTTAATGTCAGATGAATGGGACTTTTTCTGTCTTACTTGTTAGTGTCACAGTAAATTTTTACTAAATATCACTTATAGGACCGGGGAACTACATAAAAATTTAAATTTCGTAATTTTTTAATAAATGTTTTTCTTGACCCAAATCGCTTTGAAAATAATTCTTTATCTTATTTAAACCGTTTTTGTAATTGGAAGTATGCATCTAGGACGAACGGTTGCGAAAATAAAGGTCGGTCAGGTTATACGCGGACACACTGTATATATATATACACACATATATATATATATATATATATATATATATATATATATAGCTATACATATATATTTCCACTTTCATTACATCATGTACAACGGGAAAAAATACGCATGGTCATTGTGTCTAAATGTGTCGACCCATAAATGCGACAATATTCTTGTATCTGAAATCTTAACGCAATAATTGTATATACATGATACATATTGAAACATCACACATTCAGGAACAAAACCAGCAATATTTCCTTTCATTGCATTTAAAAGTTTTCTTTAAAAGAATTTAAAAATACAATAGAGATCGTTCATTATCAAGCGCTCCCATAATTCCCTAGATGCGGCAAATAATTTCAAAACTGGGATCAAAGTTTCGCTTTTTAACTTTGAAGATCAAATACTTTTATCTACGCCAAGGCTTCAAACGTCTGTTTCATCTATGTAAAGTGAAAGCGAAAAAAAGACACAATCTCAAATTAGAGTTGCTATAGAATATTCTGTGCATTTTAGTGACTGACTTTTTCTAGAAATCTATTACCAATAAAATTAATCTGTCGAATGAGGAGATGGCTTTTAAGAGATTTACCGGTATACGTTTATGTGCTATTTTGTATATTATATTAAAATGATGTTTAAATCAGAAAGAATTGATACATTAAGAATTTCCACATAATCGTGCACTAGTGTTTTTCTCTGCCAGGGTAGTAAAATATGTGTTTAAAATGATTGAAATAGAAAACTAACTGTATTTAAACATTTTAATCAAAAATATGATGTAACAATAGCAGAGTATATTTAAGAAAAGAATACAGACATATGATCACTGAACTATTCAATAATCGTATATGATTGAATCCCTGTGTAGTTTGAAAACTCTTAAATTAAAAATGGATATGAAAAAATCTGGCATCTCCACATTCATTCTAGAATTATCTTTCGATCACAGTGCCTGTCATTATAATAAAATATTACAAAGACAGAAATATGAATTAAATACTTATAAACGAGACATAACAACCGGCGTTTTGTCTTATAAGAGTTTAGCTATTATCAGTGATTTCTGTATTGATATGTTTCGTGCCAATTAATTGATTTTTACCGATATTTTCATGTTAATAATCAAGTATAAATGATGATCTTTCTGCTAAGAAGTCAATATTTCTCCTGATTTTGATGTTACCGATGATTTAATAGCGATGACTAATCACTAATGAGAGCTTGATGCTGACTGTTCTGCCTGAACAAGTTTTCAAGTACCATGAAAATATTAAAATATCCTCTCCAATAATGTGTGATGTGTTTCTCCAAAGGAATTTCGCATTGGATAGAAATAAAGGTAACGAACGTTTTGAATTTTCGCAAACAATAAAGGCATATTTTAAAGATTTAAAGGGGGGGGAATGTCAGATTGTATTCAAAAACAGTGTATATTGCAAACAGAATCACAATAACAAACATCTTTCTGAATGTAATCCATCTCATGCTTTTCAAATCTGTTTGTTAAAAACCAAAAACTCGAAATCCAGCAAAAAACCTCAAATCAATAGAATCAAAATTTTCTGAATGCTTAACAACTGTAGCAGATATGAAAAAATAAAACATTACATTGAAGTCAAGGAGAAAAACATTGACAAAAAAAAAAAAAAAAAAGAAAGAAAGAAAAAAGGAACAAAGTTAAAACAACTTTACTAAAACAAAATTCATCAGAAATTCCAAGTCGGTGGCTAAAACAATTTGCTGAAACAGACAGCTGAAACAGACGATAAAAAGAAGCCTAAATTTTAGAATTATGTACATCCTTACCTTCCAGAAACCAAAAACAAAATACTGAGACCGACACGGAAAATGAAAAGCAAAAAATAGTTAACCCTTTAGCGGGCGGTGTCCACAAAAAGACACTTAATTTTAAGAGTACTGGCACCCAAAACATTTAATTAAAAATTTACTTTTATAAAGTACGGGTAAACAAGTAAGTTTTTATTTTCTAATAAATTCGTTTTTAGATACTGGCGTTAGTCCATCATTTCATCTTTTTACAAACAGACTTACTCCGCACCGAAAGGGTTAAGGGCAAACTTAAATCAAAGTATTTGTTTAAAATATACAATATTAAACATTGCTTTCGTAAAATTACGTTGTATTGATCATTCATTTGATACTTCTTACTTTTTATATTTTCAAAATTAAAAGGGTTTAATGTATGAGTGTTGAAGTAATCATTATTAGGTAGATTTCGTATGAAATACTACCTGATGGCGTCGTTCCTATGTTGGAATTTCTGAAAATTTTTTTGCAGATCTACACCGATCATGACCCCTAGAACCCAAAACCACCCTCAGTAAAAAACTTTATCTATCTATCTATCTATCTATCTATCTATCTATCTATCTATCTATATACATCACTTTCTTCTGGACACGATACCTTCCACAATTCTGCGCAAATCTCTTCCAAACTGATACATAAAATCAAGGGGCATAAAATCTCGTTCAAGTTCGTTAATGGGCAAAATCGGGCCAAGGAGCTAGAAATAGGGAGGGGTTTCGTGAAAATAGAAAAACCCCCATAACTTCTTAAATTTTGTACATATCAAATCAGTTTAAAGTTTTTATTACTCCTAAAAATATGGCCAAAAATTTATGCATCACAGAGTTTTGATAAAATTAAAAATGGGCTCAAGGGGCGCAAAAATAGGGTTTTTGGGAGAAAAAAATTCATAACTTCGTCAATTCTCAAGATATCAAATTCAATTAATTTTATTATACATCTCCTGAATATTATCTACAACTTTTATACTCACAAGTTTTTGATAGGACCAATTCGTACCTCAAAAAAATTAAAAACGAAAACAAAAAAAAAGGGGGGGGGTGAAGAAGAAAAAATTCCATAACTCCGTCAATTCACAAGATATAAAATCCCCATGAATTTAACATATATCTTCTTAATATTGTCTTCAACATTTATATAGATAAGTTTTTGATAGGACCAATTCTTACAGCAAAAACAAATTAAAAATACATAGCGGTTGAAGAAAAAAATCATCTTATTAAGGGTGTATTCAAATCCAAACTGCTTATTTTCTCAAAAACAAATCTCTTATTAAGAGTCTCAAAAACAAATCTCTTATTAAGTAGATCTCAAAAAAAGAAAAAAATCATCTTATTAAGGGTGTATTCAAATCCAAACTGCTTATTTTCTGACTCATTTTTAAATTCATTATTTGCTCTCAAACGCATCCAATTGATAGATTCTCTTCTTCAGAAACTATATAATGTACCGTAATGATCGATTTTTTTTACAGAGGCAGAATATATTTCAAAAAATGATGTCAAAGTGGGCATTTTGAACAGAAATTCCCGAAGCGATTGTGTTAGAAACAAAAAATTTTGCCCTACTGAGAAAATAATTGTTTATTAATCAAGTTTCAATTAATTGAAAGAAAAACAAGAACACATGCCGCTTATAAATCTTTTCAAAAATCACGTCAGCAAGTTTCGTATTTTTCCTCTTAAAAATTAATCTGAAAATGTGCCAGAAATTTTCGAGTTGTTGAGCATGGAAAAGTATTTTTGTTAATACCGCCTTAACATGATTCTGATAAAAACTGCTATTATATAAAAATGAAAAAAAAAAAAAAAAAAAAAAAAAAAAAAAAAAAAAAAAAACCTCGTCAAAATCGGACAGATAAAACTGTTAAAGTGGATTTATATCTAATCATGATTTAGTTTTTGTTGGAGCAATTAATATACTTAACTTTCAAATCTACCTCCGCCTGTAGGCCGGGCCGGCAGGGACCTTTTTTATTCAATGTTATACATTTGAAAGTTTTTTTTTTACAAGTTATAATTAAAATATCAGTACATTGCGGTGCTGATAATTTAGCGATAGGTAGAACCAACTTTTGCCGCTGTAGCAGTTGCAAACATAAGATGTTGAAATCCAACATTTAGAGATATGGTCAAACCGAAATTCCAAATATAGGAACTAGATTTCAAAAATCTTATGGTTGCATCTGTTGTAGCACGGAAATTTTGTTAATCCCAACACAACTTTTTTAACAGCGTAAACAGTTTAATAAGTGTTTAAGTTAGCAATTTTATTTATTTCAACTCTTTATTAACTATTCAAAAAATTGATAGCAATAAGATTAATATTTTAAGAGGAAATCGCTTGCATAAAATTCATTGTCACATTTAGGTACTTTGGACGTCTCATGTATGTTTTAAATATGACAGAAAAATATCTAAATGCGATTATTATATATTATTTATTTTTATAGATAATGATTTATTTTCTTAAAAACAAGTTAGTTCAAAATTAAAAGCACACTATTCAATTTTATCTGTTTATTAAAGTATACATTTATTTAATAAAATACCAAATATATCCTTAATGTGACAAAACTATGGGGAATAGCGTTTCATTTAGACGCAGCGACCTTAGTGTTAAACATATGTTAAATGCATTTTATAACAGGTGTATTTTAATAAAAATAATATATTTAAACTGTAAAATACCGCCGAGGCATAAAGGGTTGAATCTTTCTGTTTTATACGGAATTTTTTCATACTTTTTACGATTTATCATGTTTTTAAATGTAAAAATATTTTTTACATACGCCATAACAATCTCTTTATTTCTAAAATAAAGCTACTACAAAACCTATCACGATGTTTTTCTCTCTAGATGATGTATATTTTACTCACGTTTCAAGTAGATGATCTTATTGGCCTTCTTATCCATGATATTTACGATTTAATGCGTTGTTATCCACTGTAGTATGAAAAAGAAAACCGAATCGGTAAAGGTTATTCTGTAATTGCTTTTGTATTAACTAATAGCAGTATTAGATATAAAAAATACACAAACATTCGCCAAAAGTTGTTTCTAAATTTTTATGGCATCGAAATTTTTTTCACCGTCAATTATTTTTTTTTGGATAAGTTGGCTATGGCGTAATTTTTGATGACGCCTAAAAAATCTAGCATTATTATCACAACAGGATTGAATGGACATAAAAAGTTTGTAGTCCCTTTTCCTTCATTTACTACAAATTATTGTATCGGAAAAATAGCCCAAAATTCATCTACAAAAGGATGAAAGACATATTTGAAATAAAAATATCACTAACCTGATTATGAAGTTTTAAGCGTACATTTTTTAATTTTTTACTAATAGCTCATACATAAAGGAAATGATATAACCGTTAAGATAGATATATGTTACATTAAGGGGACGAGGGACCTTAAAAATCATTTTTTTTATTTTTTGTGTATTTCACTTTAAATATTACTCAAGGGTACATTATATGCATTATGGCATCCATTTATCACAAATAAAATTAAAAAAATAAATTTTGAGAAAAAAATCGAATTTTACGCGTCGTCTTAGAAATCTTCGAAATGCCTCCTGCGCGTTCCATATCAATGAAAATCCCCAATATTTTTTTTTATAAAAGTTTGGTTTATATGTATAAATAAAACTGTGCAAGGAATTTTATATATTTGAATATAAAGGTATAAAAAAATTCAAATTTTTTGAAATTTTTTCGAAAAAAATGTCAAAATTTTTCAATTTTTTTAAACCTTTATATTCAAATATACAAAATTCGATGCACAGTTTTATTTAAATATATAAACCAAACTTTTATTTAAAAAAATATTGGGAATTTTCATTGATATGGAACGCGCAGGTGGCATTTCGAAGATTTCTAAGACGACGCGTAAAATTCAACTTTTTCTCAAAAAAAATTCTTTTTTTTTTTGTGATAAATGCATGCCATAATGCATATAATGTACACTAGAATAATAGTATTTAAAGTGAAATTTGCAAAAAATAAAAAATTGTTTTTTAAGGTTTTTAAGGTGCCTTTTGTCCCCTTAAGACATGCAAAAAATAACAATAGTTAAAGCTGAAAAAATATTTGCAATAAATGTTAAGGCTTGTACTATTATTAACACGCCCTATACGAAACAGTTAAATAAATTAACCTGATTTACAATTAGGTTGTTTACCTTTCATTATATTTAATATTAACTTAATTATTGAATAATAATAAAAAATATATCAGAAAAAATTTTCATATTTTAATTTTCAGAAATACATTTCTGTGTTAAATACGGTTATATAAATTGGCATGTAACAGTTCGCACCAGAATAATGAAAAACATTCAGAAAAAGTAAAAAATAGAATTCAGCTATTATACGGGGAATTTGTTCATGTCAGATAGAGCACGTAAGTGTTAAGTGCTTTTATGTAGAGTGATAACCCTCGACTAGAAAAATATCTAGCTTACATCCTTATTTTGAAATATTATCCCTAGAATTGTCTACTGTAAAAATATATTTTCTAATTTGAGCTTGAGTGACACTATGTATACTCGAAGAAAGTAATAACTATTCAAAAAGGTATGGAAACTGAAATTTACTTCTTGGCGAAAATTACCTTGAGGTGTAAAATTACTTTGAAGTAAAGATAGAAAGGATATTTTACTTTATTTTCTTTACATTTTTTCGTTAATTTTCTTTCTTTCTTTTTCGTTTTTTTTTTTTTTAATATTTAAAAAACTGTTCAAATGTAACCAAAGGGTGTAGTTATCATACATATCCTGCTATTTTCAAAAATAGCGACAGTTATTTTTTTTTTAACCGAATGACATTTTGCCGCTTCTAAAAACGAACCCTGAAGCTGTATTTTCCTTTCTTTTTTTGCAATTTTTCCCAAAGGGAATTTGACACTCCCATATTCTCTATAATATAACTCGTCGAACAATAAAAATACTTTCATTTTTTGCATGACATTAAGTAATGAAATCTTCAGCAGGTTTGTGAATATCTAATTTTAAGACTATGATGAAAAAACAATATTTATGAGAAAAAATATGACTATCAAACTAGTATTAATAGGAATATTTTGTTTTAATTATCTCTTTTTGTGTTTAGTAGATGGCTGAATGTATAATATCATATCTGAATTTTGCGGCTCTGCTCAACAAGCGCAAAACGTTTTGACACATTTACAAATTCATTTTTTAACGGAAAGATATAAAGCCTGACCATGGAAGCGATTTGGAATCATACTGTGTTTTCCATTTTTGGATCAATAAATTACCTATTGAGTTATAAGCGATTTTGATCACGTGACGCGGCATTTTTCTCCCCTCACTGACTGGATTTTCTTCTTTCGTTCGGAAGTTCGGTTCAAAATGCCAACTTTGACAGTATTTTCTGAAAGATCTCTTGCCTTTACAAGAAAACGGAAAAAACAGTTCGATGACATAGTTTCCGAATAGCTACATCTTCTAGTTTCATGCGTTTCCGACCAAAAATGAATTAAAACTTATGTCAGAAAGTTGACCTTTTGGATTTGAGAACAGCCTTAAGGTTTTGTTCTAACTCACGTCTAAACGTTCTAATAACGTTTTATTCTAGTAGTTTACGCATGAAAGAGAAAAAATATCTAGAATTATCTTTACAGTGAAATTACCAGTGATTCCGATAGTGGGCTCAGTTTCAACATTTATCGCGAGAAAAATAAATTTTTGAATAGCTTTGTTTTATACGGTACTTGAGTTTTGTCATTAAAAAAGGACCAAATACACATTAGTTTAAACCCATTTTTCTGAAACTAATAATGTATGTCAGCCGTGTCATTCAGTTAGTAATTTACCTTTGTTCATTATGTTACGTTTTCTGCAGTTAATATTAAAAAAATATTTTGTTCTGATGAATTTTTTAATACAATAAATTCCTAAAAGATATATTTGTTATAACCAAATTGGTATTTTAGTATTTCATAGTTCCTTTCGGCTAACTATCTTTAGTATTGTAAATTAGTACAAACGTACAATGTGGAAAGACGCACAAAATATTGCAGTTGTTTCTATAATTTGTTAATTATTCGTGTTATTCTTTAGAGAAGAAAGAATTCAATTAGAAATGTCGAAGTACGTGGCATCGCTATTTAAAGAATAAATAAATTTATTCGAAGAATAGATAAAGTAAACTCCGTCCTCTTTTTCTCAATTATAACTGAATCAATATCAGGTAATTAAATATCATTTGAATATTTTGATTAACGGCAATTTCTTCTAATACTTCATACTGTTATTCAATCCAATTGCATTGCAAAAGTATATATTTTTAAGTACGTACTTCATAGAAACGATGAAGTACGTACTTAAAAAAGTATACTTTCAATAACATTTTCGAACGATCCGGACCACTGTTCATCATATAGTTTACCATATATGTCAAAAGCAAGATTTCTGTTTAAAGATGGGTGATACATGACAGGATGCATACACTCACCAAGTTTAAAAGACCGCCTCGTAACTCACGTGCAGGAACGCATCATTGCTGCTGTAACGGACATTAACAGAAACATGCTATTGAACGTATGGATGGAACTGGATTGCCGTTGGGACTAAGGGCGCACACATTGAACATTCATAGTATGTACCAGAAACTTGGTGATTGTATGTATCTTTTCATGTATCACTCGTCTTTGTACGTCGTATATTTGTAATTAACCAGTCTTATGAAACCCGATGAATCATTTAGGCTAACCATGTATATAAACTCATCCTTCATCACGAAGGAAATAGCCATTGAAGGCTAAGTTTATGCATTTGGAATAGAAGTAAAATTATTATTTTCTTAAGTATTTTTATGTTGTTAGCAATGATGTTTTTAACTTCAAAAGTTCCTGGCTTGTTTCTTGATTTTCCATGTGTGCAGATATCTCCAACTTGACTGAGAGAAACCACTGTGGAAAATTAAAACGACTTTGATCACTGGATTTCATACTAAAATTATAATATTTTTTTCCTAATGGTTTATCAAAAACATATTTTTCACACACATAATCAATTTTTTGAAAATAAAAGGTGAATTTTCCTATAACAACATTTATATTTCCATTTGTTGTTTGTTTGGGGCCGTCGTACACACATACGACAATTACACTTTTAACAGCTACAAATGTCTCTAGAATACAGGGTTAGCCTAAATGATTCATCCGGTTTCAAAAGACTGTTTATTTAGAAATATAGTATACGACGTACAAAGACGGGTTATACATGAGCAGATACATACACTCACCAAGTTTTTGGTGCATACCACAAATGTGCGCCCTTAGTCACCCGACATACATCCCAACGGTAATCCAATTCCGTCCATACGTTCAATAGCATTTTTCTGTCAGTGTCCGTCGTAACAACAGTGATGCGCTCCTGCACGCAAGCCACGAGGTGGGTTTTTAAACTTGGTGAGTGTATTTATCTTGTCATGTAACACTCGTCAGTATAGGTCGTACACCTCTCAAAAAACAGTGTTTTGAACCCCGATGAATCATTTAGGCAAATCCTGTACAATTGAAACAAACAGAGCCTAATGCTGGGCTTATTATAAAATTTTTATACATGTTAGGTTTCAAGTCATAAAAACTTGTAAAACATTAAAATACAAATACTTTCCTTATTAGAAATAGCATTAATGTTGATCAACTAAATAAAACAAAACTAACGATAAAGAAAAACTGTGCTTCAAACATATATTATGAAATACATTCAAAGCCATTCTGAAGAGTGTAAAAAAACTTTACTGTTTAATAAGATGAAATGTTATATCTAAGTAGATAATTTTGAAAACGCATAACGCATTTGTAAACTCTATTTCAACAATTATTATCAAGGGTCAGAAAAACATTCGAATTCTTTTTTGAAGCTCAAAATATGATTTAGAGATGTATAATATAAACTACATAGTAAGCTACGATTTAGTTCAGTCAGGAAATGCTTAACACAGTTGAAATTTCCCCTTCAATAATTTCCGTCAATAAAAGGAAGTGGTCTCGAACTCTTTTCTGCAGCCTTGTATCTGGTCAATAGAATTTATATACGACAAGTTTTATGCAAAAAAATAGTTGGACTTAAAAATGTATACCACATCTGAGAAACTTACTTGTAGCAACTATTGTTCACAGACATTACTTCAACTGAATTCTTTTGTATCCCCGTAAATGAATGATAAAGGCTATGCACGCCATATTCTATAGAAAGTACTGTATTACACCTCAGTGATGTATATAAACTTTTGAAAATCAGGATTTTTTAAGAAAAATATTCGTGGTAGGTTATCGCAAAAATTGCAAGAAAAACGCGCTTCCAGGTAAATTTCTACTAAATTTATAAGGAAGATTTTTCTTTGAAAATAATTTAATTAAATTTAAAAAATCAAAAAATCCGACTGCGTAAAAAGCAAACTAATTAATTATTTCTCATCAATGTGAAACTATTTTTTTCCAATTCCTACTATTAGGTCACACTCTCGCTATATATATGGGGCATTCTCACAATCTTTCGACTTTCATGTCCCTGAATAATGATTTTTATTTTAATACATTTTTTGTGTTTTTTTAATTCATATACTGGGGAACATCCCATTGTATGATTTCACAACAATATTAACGAGATAAATAAGTTTTGGACGATGTTGGGGGTCCAAACACCTGGAAAACTCCTATACCGTCCCGTGTCCCTGATGCTGATTTTTAAGTTTGGAGCTGTCTGGATAAAATTGTTTCAATAAAAATAATGAGATGTATATTTTTTCTGAAACTGGAACTATTGTTTTATATAAACATGTAGCTAAAAATTAGCTTGCACACATTTTTAGGGTTGTTATTATTTTTTAAACTCTGTCCCTGGGTTTTAGATTCCTTACCATCCCTCTTCTAAAATTATACAGAAAATCATTTCAGATGCAGCCACAGAATTTTTTTCAAGTTTTATCTCATGCAGAAGTATGCTAGATAAATAGTTAAAAATAGCAACTAAAGCCTTTGTGCAACAATATTAAAAAGCAGAAAAACCAACGTTTAAGATGCACTAATAATATATGTAATTAGCAAACAGCTATTTCGAATCTACTAGCGAGATTCTTCTTCAGTGCAAGATAGGGAAAAAGGAACAGCGTGCTAGAAAAAGCAAGGCTGAGCAAAATGATAGACAGAGACGCGCTGGCTTATATACCCATGCGAGTAGTGAAGGCGCCAAAACAACCAATGAGAGAGAAGCAGTGAAAACGTCTGGGTGGACAAGTAGCGACATCTACCGGAGAAGGAGAGAAAAAGAAACCAAAAGAAGGGGGGGGTTAAATTAATGCTTTCCAAATACTTGGAAAATCAGGAGTACTAGATACGTCATTGACTAAAGAGTGAGAATTTTTAATGATATGGTAAGCTTTCCAAAAATCAAGATCAAGGTTAGAAGAGCATTTTTGGATAACGATGGCTGAGGAAAAATCGAACCTATGTTGAGAAGACCAAGAATGTTGAGCAGTAGAAGAACGTTTGAGCTCCTAATTTTTAACATAACCTTCATGCTCTTTTAAACGAAATCTAAGAGCACGTTTAGCCTGGCCAATATAAGAAAGGCCACACTGGCAAGAGATTTGGTAAATGCCCCAATTATCTAGGCGATCAACGGGGTGTTTGAGATTTGAAAAAGTGATTTTATTAACAGGAGAAAAAATAACTTTAAAATCAAACCTTCTTAGGATTTTAGCAACTTGCTGACTGATTTTAGGAAAAAATGGTAACACAACTGAAGTATTAGAGTTGGAATTAGAATTCTTTTCAGAATGGACGTATTTCGTCCATTTCTTATAAAAAGAATCAATAATATTAGAGGAATAGCCACGATCAACAGCAATAGCTTTGAGGTAATTAAGTTCAGCACTAAGTAGCTGAGGAGTGGAACAAATATTGGTAGCCAGAAAAACAAAAGTATTAAAAGCAGCGAATTTCTGGTTAGGGGGATGAGAAGAATCCCTATGAGGTGGGAGACTGACAGCAAAAGGTTTGCGAAAGACGGTAGTCTGAAAGCCATTTTCACAACGAATAATAAGGACATCCAGGAAAGAAAGACAGTTATTGGTCTCAATTTCAGAGGTAAATTGAATGCAGGGATCAACGGAATTCATAATAGAGAGAAAATGATTGATATCCGAATTCATTTCAACCAGGACATAAAAATCAGCAACATAACGAACATAGAACGAAAATTTTTAAATTTCAAAAAGTTTGATGATGGTCCGTATGTGGATATCCGCAAAGACCCTTCCACTAGTGAAATTAACTCTATTAAGTCTGCCATCAAGTCTTCTTCCATTATTCCTGCTAACTTTAAGAAGCCCCTTATTCCGTCTATTGCGCATGGTGCCAGGTTTTATGCTTTACCTAAAATCCATAAACCTGACATTCCTTTTAGACCTATTGTCTCTAGTATCGGTACAGCTTCTTATAAGCTTGCCAAATATTTAGTTTCTGTTTTTTCCCCACTTTTGAGCAGTAACTGTTTCACTGTTAAGAATTCTTTTGATTTTGTTAAAAACTTTATAATTTTAAGCCGCAGGGTCACATGATGGTTTCTTTTGATGTTAAATCATTATTTACAAATGTTCCGGTTGAGGGGGCTTTAGATTGCCTCAAGAAAATGCTTTGTGAATTCCATTTCTCTTATTTTGAAATGTAAGAGCTTATCCTTCTCACTCGCGCTTGCTTGTCGCAAAATACTTTTGTTTTCAATGGTAATTTCTTCCGTATGATTGACGGTTTGGCTATGGGTAATCCTCTTAGTCCAATTTTATGCGATATTTATATACACTATTTTGAGGTCAAACTTTTTAAAATTTTAAAATTTCCGTTCTATGTTCGTTATGTTGATGATGTTTATGACCTGGTTGAAATGAATTCGGATATTAATCATTTTCTCTCTATTATGAATTCCATTGATCCCTGCATTCAATTTACCTCTGAAATTGAGACCAATAACTGCCTTTCTTTCCTGGATGTCCTTATTATTCGTTGTGAAAATGGCTTTCAGACTACCGTTTTCGTAAACCTTTTGGTGTCAGTCTCCCACCTCATAGGTATTCTTCTCATCCCCTTAACTAGAAATTAGCTGCTTTCAATACTTTTGTTTTTCCGGCTACCAATATTTCTTCCACTCCTCAGTTACTTAGTGCTGAACTTAATTACCTCAAAGCTATTGCTGTTGATCGTGGCTATTCCTCTAATATTATTGATTCTATTTATAAGAAATTGACGAAATCCGTCCATTCTGAAAAGCATTCTAATTCCAACTCTAATACATCAGTTGTGTTACCATTTTTTCCTGAAATCAGTCAGCAAGTTGCTAAAATCCTAAGAAGGTTTGATTTTAAAGTTATTTTTGCTCCTGTTAATAAAATCACTTTTTCAAATTTCAAACACCCCGTTGATCACCTAGGTAATTGGGACATTTATCAAATCTCTTGCCAGCGTGGCCTTTCTTATATTAGCCAGACTAAACGTGCTCTTAGATTTCGTTTAAAAGAGCAGGAAGGTTATGTTAAAAATCAGGAGATCAAACGTTCTTCTATTGCTCAACTTTCTTGGTCTTCTCAACATAGGTTCGATTTTTCCTCAGCCATCGTTATCCAAAAATGCTCTTCTAACATTGATCTTGATTTTTGGAAAGCTTACCATGTCATTAAAAATTCTCACTCTTTAGTCAATGACTTATCTTGTACTCCTGATTTTCCAAGTATTTGGAAAGCATTAATTTAATCCCCCTCTTTTTCTCTCCTTCTCCGGTAGATGTCGCTACTTGTCCACCCAGACGTTTCCACTGCTTCTCTCTCATTGGTTGTTTTGGCCCCTTCGCTACCCGCATAGGGTATATAAGCCAGCGCGTCTCTGTCTATCGTTTTGCTCAGCCTTGCTTTTTCTAGCACGCTGTTCCTTTTTCCCTATCTTGCACTGAAGAAGAATCTCGCTTGTAGATTCGAAACAGCTGTTTGCTGCTTTTCATATATTATTTGTGCATCTTAAACGTTGGTTTTTCTGCTTTTTAATAGAGAAATAATGTCTAAAATTCTTTGGCAGGAAATTTACTGTAGAATTTAAATCAGCATTTAAATATCAATTTCAAGCATCGTGGCTTTATTGGCAGTCTCACCGTCCCCAAGGTTTATTCCTGCACTTTTCGAGGTAAGTTAAAAAAAAAAAAATAATTTTATCCAATGTTAACAACAGTTTCTAATAATCAATGAACAGTGTGGCTATCACTTAGTCTTAATATGGTTTTCCTAAAAATAGGTGGTAATTTTTCTTACCGTTCCTTTTTTTACCATTTCGTCCTTTTTCCAATACTATCCCCTTTTTTTACCTTACCGTCCCTTCTTTAACACCCCTTTAAGGCAATGCTATACAAAAATTCTGTATTAAAAGTACTACATTATTATTATTTCTTATTTGAATGTACTGTGGGTACTATGCAAATTCATTATAAGTAAAAATTTAGAAGAAAATAAAAAGTTATAGGGGTAAAATGGTAAGGGAAATTAAACTCGCAAGTTTAACTTAAACCTCAGTTAAATAAAAAAAATTTCGCTGCTGACCATTTTTTCTTTATTTTGAATCATTAAGGCATTCGTCTATCAGATTTAAATGTTATTTTAGCAAGTTTAATTTTGTCAGATTTTTTCCCCCAAAAGTCAAAAGATTGTGAGAATGTCCCATATCTTGTTCAAATTTTCAATCGTTAATAAAATACTTATTATTCATCCAATCAAGCTCAAATAATTTTTTTTAAACTTGTAGTGGATGACACTTGATGTTAATCCAGTTTTTTTCCAAATATTAATTTATTTATTAAATTAAATTAATTCAATTTTATCAAAATGTTCAGAAAAGATAGGAGTTTAACATCTAAAAAAAATTAAAATTTCGAAAATTTTTAAGCTTTAAAAAGTTCTGAGAATCCTTAATAAGAAACATTTAGTGATCCATTAAGTAAAAATTTTTCTTTCGAAATTTACGGTATGATTTGAAATTTCGGATTAAAATTAAAGGCCAAATTGGCAACCGTGCTGGGTAAGAAGGTTAGTAAACAATTAAATTTAAAAAATCAAAAAACCCGACTGTGTAAAAAGCGAACTAATTAATTATTTCTCATCAATGTGAAACAATTTTTTTTCAATTCCTTCTATTAGCTCACACTCTCGCTATATATATCTTGTTCAAATTTTCAATCGTTAATAAAATACTTATTATTCATCAAATCAAGATCAAATAATTATTTGAGGACGTGAGTTTCAAAACTCGCCTTATCCAAAAAATCAAATTTTGGGAAATCGCGAAAAACTTGTAACTGCGACCCCGTTCATCGAATACCTCCAAATTTTTGTATACTTATAGCTAGTTGCTCTGTGATATCATGGTGTTAAGTTGGAAAATCTACTTTAATTCATTTAATTAATTAATTGAAAAAAGTTTTGGATAAGTAGAGTTTTGTTGCCAACCTATGGATAAGAAGAGCTTTGTTGCCAATCTCTATCATACTTGCTGAAAGAAATTAATAGTTTCTATTTTTGGTCATCGGATGATAATATTTTGGATTAAAAAATAAACCTTACGGGAGCAATAAGTATGATTAAAATTTAATAATACGTTTTATTGTACAAAAGCAAAATTATCAATAATCAAATAAAACTTATCATAAATAGCTTATAATTAAAATAACTTTTTTATAGAAAGAATTTAATATAATATAATCTATATAACATATAATATTATATATATACACATTTCCTTCTGTTCTGGTTCCTTAGAAATAATATTTTTATAGAAAGTAAGCACTTCCATTTCTGACCAGTTTTCATCAAAATGTTTTTTTTAACAATCTGTCGACATCCTTAAGTTTCTCTTGCTTCACGGGAACTCCCTATCCCTTCTTTTTAAGAAGAAAGTTTAGTTTTAGATGCCTCTAGCAAAACTTTTACACTCTGAATTTTGATATTCCAAGAATCTTCCGAAATACACTTCCACAAATTTGAAGATGGCCATGGTTCTTAGTCTTTATATAGTACCTTATCGTAATACCTTTTAAAGGCCCGGAAATGCCTTAGGTTTATGCCTGAGAATAAAAATTAAATCTTTTAACATCTTCTGACAGTAAGAAATATAGAAAGCGATTAGCCATTTTTAACTTACATTTTAATCTTCTTTTGCGTGTATTCTTTACTAGCCCATGTGTTCGTATTTCTTTTTCTATTCTTCACCCTTCCACTACAAAATGCAAGAGTTTATTCACTGCCCATTACACATAAGACATGCTGTAAAACTTATTTAATTAGTTTGTATGAACAGAACAGGTAAAATCTTTAAACGAAAATAGCAGCAGGTCACAGAGAAATGAAGGAAAATTACCGTAATAGTAGCTGATAAGCTAGCCGTTCGTTGGTCTTACGCATGCCCAAGGATAAAGCTAGTTTTGTTGACAACTCCCTAGTGGATAAGGCGAGTTTTGAAACCAAACCAATATTTTAAGAGCCCAAAAATAAAGGATAAATATATTTTTTTTACAGATTATAGTGTTTTTTCTGTGCAGGCTTACCAATAGAATAGATTGGTAGAGAAAACTCGATTTTTTTAATTTTGGATAAGGCGAGTTTTGAAATTCACGACCTCATTTTAACTTGTAGTGGATGACACTTGATGTTAATCCAGTATTTTTCAAATATTAATTCACTAATTAAATTAAATTAATTAATTTTCAATAATCGAGAGAGCTCTCTTCTTGATCAAGGCATTTTAAGACTGAGAGAGCACTCTTCTTCATCAAGGCTTTTTAAGCACCCCTCAAGAGGAAAGAAGAATGGGAGAAAAAAAATTCTCTTATTGACCTAAGTAGGAATTGACTTAAAATAATTTTTTGTTATATTACTTGTTTATATTACTTACCTAATTTTTTATTTACTTGTGTTGATGACTTTTAAGTTGTGTTTAATTGTTAGTTCCTATCTATAAACACTGTTTTGATGAGGTCTATAGATGTCGATGATGGTTAGAGTTGCAGTAAAGCTAGTGGTCCTACCTACACAACTTCCAGGTTGTATAATATTTTAACGGAGCTTCTGACTGTAAAATAGTCAATGAAACATCGTCTTCATTTTGAAAGACCTATCCAATGATATGCCACTCAATAGGGTGCGTATTTTTTTTCGTCTCTTCCACATTTTGTACTTTACGGCCGCCATTTTGAATTTATAAAAACCTAGCCTATAACCACCGGGCCGTTAAGACGAATTGATAGAGACCTCACTCATAAAAATCCATCCAGCCGTTGGAATGTTTTGAGGGTATAAAGAAATCCACATACACAGATACGCGTGAAACATATAACCCTTCTTTTCAGTCGGGTAAAAAATGGTGTTCAAAAAACGGACGGAGTGGGAGCCCTGTATATGCGTCGTTTTCTATGAGCATTACTTCGAACATGCCAACGTTTCGGTATTCTTCCGTAAAATGGTGACAGTCAGACCCAAGACAAATAAATGTGCTTCAACACGAGAAATTTTACATTAATAAATGAAATAAGAAGTGTTTTACATAGAAAATATAAATATTTCCTGGCTTTCTGGAAGCATTTTTTGATTTGTAACTTACTTTATTTAAATGGCCATTTATTTATATTTACGAAAAAAAAAAAGTTCAGTAAAGTTACTTTTTCCATTTTTTGTATTTGATTCTAAAACAGCAATAATATATATATATATATATATATATATATATATGCATAATATATGTTTTGCAAAGCTTTATATGATCAGAAAAATGCAGATAAAAGCATTTATTCTTGTAAAAAACATTCATGGGGATATCATTTCCTTGAAACCGGTGGCTTCGTTCTCAGAGTATGCAATGCATGAGAGCTTTATATCCGAAGGAAAAAGATACTTTTATGTAAAGACGATCAGACGATCAAAATGTTATTAATGAAAAATATTTTCTCTATGCGATGCTTTAAATGTTATATCCCTATTGCTAGCATAATTTTTATGCTTCTCGCAGTAATGTTGTACCTTTAAGTAGATATAATTTCAAGTATATAAGAAAAAATGCTAACCAAATGTTTTCTCAATACATTTATTCAGTATATTCAGTTATTTATTCAGTTATATTTAACTAGTTTTTTTTTACTCACATGAAATATTTTTAAAAATAATTCTAAAAATACAACATGTTCTTCATCATTATAAAGCAGTAGTGATAGTTTTTTTCCTAAAGAGTAACAGCACTTTGAAGCCGTGAAATTTGAAGAGTTTTTGAGCATTATTATAGAAATCGTAACTGTTGAAAAATCCATTAAAATTAAATTATTATGCAAATATTAAAGTCAAAAATATTTTCTTTTAGCTGATATATAAAAAGATTATACGTAAAAAAATGTTTTAAAGACAAAAAGGAAAAACAAAATGTTGAAGGACAATTTATGGGAATAAAACCCGATTTAAAAGAAATAAATTAAATTACGAGTAATTCTTTTGCTTTTAGAAAGATATAATAAATATACAATTTTAAATCCAGCTTCTTGGCAAGAAATAAATCCCTCAACGTCTTCGTGAAGATAGAAACCACATACATTCACACACTGCGCGGAACTGAAAGACAAGACGGCGCTTTTACCAACCACGCCACTGTTCATCCCAAGAACATCAGAATATTTCTGAAGCAATCAATGACATTTACGTAACCTTATTTGATAAATTCTTTTGCACCTTGAGGGGTGGCGGAGGCAAATTTCGAATGTTTTCTTTTCATAATATTGTATATCTTCGCAAATCCGTCACACTACCAAAAATTAGGTCAATCACAGCAGAGGAATTATGTTAAAATTTGATTGCAAGAATTGATCCGAAAGGAGACACAAGGGAAGTTACATAAAAGCTTGTAAACATGGCAGATTCGTAGCTGATACACTGTAAAAAAAAATCTGTAAAGTTACTAAAGTTTTTCTAGGAAACTGGGATTCCAAGAACTTTTTATGTAACGGCAACAAGAAAAATTCCCGTAACAGACGCTGTTACAGGAATTTTTGCTGTTGCCGTTACATAAAAAGTTCTTGGAATCCCAGTTTCCAAGAAAAACTTTAGTAACTTTACAGATTTTTTTTTTTACATTGTAGGCGAAAAAAAGAGTCGTAGACGCGGGGAAGATATAATCCAACAGAATGAGTTTTTCAGTGTTTCAAATGTTAGCTATATGCGTAACCATTTTAAAAACAGTATGAAGTTTAAGTGAAATATGTTGCGTTTAAACAGAGCGAAACATTTTTACATGAAAATTCATTCATGCGCACTGATCGCTTTTTTCCTAGCACAGTCAGCCTGCGAACGAACGTAAATGAAATGTGTGAAAGAAAATCTACCTGTGTGGTATACAGTTTTAGTGAAATATTTCACTGTTGATGGTATGTATCATCAATTAAATATAAAATATAAACATTATAGATGTATGCCTTGACAAATTTTTGTACAGTTATTAAAAAATACAGATAAAAATATTTCGAAAAAATCTTAGATGTATGAGCAGAATCATATATGATTAATTTGAAAAACGACCAAGTTGATTATTTAAAATTGGACAAGCTTAAATGTCCACCGATTTTGGAATTATGTTCTGAAAACAAACCGCGCTTTAATTTTTTTTATACTATTGCGAAAGCTAGCACGCGCTCTACTTCTAAAGCTCCAAATTTGCCCTTGCACTTTCTATATCAATTTCTAACTAGTAAAATATTTTTTAAAGTTTGTAAAGCGCAGTTTAATCGACAGAAGCTTTTTTTCGAAATTTTCAATCTGTCACTGTGTGTAACCACTTAAAACAGTTGAAATACGCCATCATCATCAACACGTAAAAAATTATACTCAACATTATTTTAAAAGGATATTTTAAAAATACTTCAATCACAAGCTTTAAATTTTACACTTTTTTAAAACACAAGCTTTAACACTCTTTTAACTTGTAGATTCTCATATAAACGTTTTGTATCAGTTGAAATTCTCTAGCCAAACGGTTTGTAAAATTTTAAAATTTCAATGAAGTAAATTACAAAAATATAGAAAATATTCTAGCAATATGATTACTTATTGGTAAGATAGTTTACATTATGTTACGCTGTCTTTTATGGGTGGTTCTCCCAAAAGTGCACATTTTCAATACAAATTTTTCCCGTAAAAAATTTGTTGTTCAATACAAATGTTATCATTTTTAGAAACTTATCACTTACTGCAAGTAAAAATCAGCAATAGGCTCAGATACATTATCTTTCATTTTTTTCAGAAACACATTTTTTTTTATAACTTGAACTTTTTGCTACAGCTATGTTTGTATAGTAAGACAAAGAATAAAAAACTATTTATTCTATTAGATATATAAGTAGAGCAATTCTATATAAGAATACATAATGAATTTATTTGGAATGAATAAAAAAACCCACAAAAACTTCATCTCTCATCTGAAGCTTCTTTTCATCACCCATCTTTTATATGTTACTCAATTTTTCTCTTTTAAATTTTTGAAACAGTCTTTTTTGATTCACAGTCATTGTAAATTCTTGTTAAGCATCTTTCTCTGAAATATATACATTTCCAAAATTAAGAAATTCACGGATATGATATCACGAAGGTGAGGAACATGCTCCAAATATTAACCTACATATATATATTTTTTTTTAATTTTTTCTTTTTTAAATCAACTTACGTTGATATAATTACATAAGCAATATATACTATAATTGCTTTTTATTGTTGATTTAGTTACCTTGAATTCTCAGTTCACGGATCTGAGAATTTCCATGGCTGCTTTTTTATAACAAGATATAATACCTGGCTGTAAAAACAAATTTCTGACTTATAATTTAACAACAGCAAACATACTGGCTAACTTTAGCATCACGGGAAACAAAATCTGATGACAATTTTGCCATTTTTTTAACGTGAAAATGCAACTTAATATGTGGTTCATGGAGGTGAGAATTTATTGTGTGACACTCTTTTCTGTACTCAGAAAACAAAGAACGTAATTAACTATGCTAAGTTACTTTGCTCTTGAGATATTAGTAGCTAGAATAATGATTATTTACTATTTTGTTTTCAATTAAATAAGTAATCCAACATTTTCCTTAGTAACATTGGGTGTGTGACATGACACGGAGGTGAGATCTCGCATACTGTGCACTAAGAAAAAAATATATATAATTAATAAAAACGTATGCGCACAACACATTTAGTCTTCTTTCACTTTCAATAGAAAACATGAATTAACTAAAAAATGTTCATGTCAAATACTGAAAAGGTTTTGTGACTGGAATGGTACACTTTTTGGAGAATGACCCTTATACAGTACTTCTAGCAGTTAACAATATATTTTTTAAAGTGCCTTATACAATGAAAGAATTATCAAATGTCATCGTAAGCTAAATAGATTATTACTTATAAATTAATGGGTTACGCTTTTTGTGGAAAAGTGTTGCTAATTCAACGAAAAAAGCAAGCTGTGGAAAACATATTTAATGATATTTCGAGTGCTAACTCCAAACTTTTCCGTTAGGTGACGCTATTTTATGTCTAATCACATAGCGCATAGGCTCTTTAACATACATAGCCAACTAAAAAAAAGTAAACCTGTGGCTGTACGATCCATGAAAGATCAGGGCCTACAGTGCCCAACTCCGTTTACTTGACCCTTAGGGCCCCGAGGTGCTATGCAGCACGTGTCCCGGCCATGTGGTCAACCCAACGCGAGACCCTCGGTGTTTAGTTCCAAAGCAAGTTTGGTACTCATTTTATCGACCCCGAAGGGATGAAAGGTTGAGTGAACATTGCCCAACCGGGATCAGAACTCGCGACTTGTAGCGTGGCAGACAAGCGTGCTGACTACTACTAGGCTACTGGGCTTATACATAGCCACCACGTTTATGAATAAAGCTCTTGGTGTTCTGAAGTTAATGTTGGTGGACAGAACTTTAGTCGGAAACCTGTATATGACACACCGCTGTAAAATAGAATTTATTTCTCAAAAGATCAATAATTTTCTTCTTTTCAAACATAATGTTCATATTTGAAATAACTAAACATATTACGTCTGTATCAAAATTTTAAAACTAAAAAGACATTTAAAATCAGAGATTTGATAAAATTAAAAAGTCCTTCCGGCCAGTGCCGGGAGGAAGAGGTAGCTTTCATAATCCTTATTTAAAAAAAGCCAAATTATATCATTCAAACACACGAAGCTCAATTTAGTGGAAACCGAATATAGGAGATTCAATACTAATTTTTATCAATATAATGAATGAGAATTTCGCGAAATTAGTCAGCTTTATCCAAGCTGCTTTTCATTAAAGTAACATATATTTGGCTGCCAAATTCGGCAATTTCTTAAAGTGCCTGTCATTTTAAGACAACATGGTGGATGAGGCTAAGCAGTGAACTTGGTCGAGACCTTAGTAATTGCTGTGCACATCCTCACTCACATCGGAATCGGTTAATATATAGGAGTGCTGTCGCATGCAAAAAATCAGATTTTTCAAAATGTCACCTACAATAGAAATTGAAACTGCTATATCTGAGCCATTTTTTAAGGTAAAGACAAACAAAAAATGCTCCTGAATCCTTATATCAAGGTCAAATGCTTAAGAAAGAAACCTTTTTCAATTTCTAATTTTTTTGCACCTCACTTTAAATATATATATTTTTTAATTTAATGGCCGCCATTTTGAAACAAGATGTCTGATGAAGCTGGCCAGCGAACTTGGTCGAGATATTGATGTATACTATCCACATGCCTTCTTACATCGAAATAGGCGAATACGTGTGTTATCGCGTGACAAATACAAGATCGTTTCAAAATGTTAGCCATGCTAGAAATTCAAAGTGCTATAAATCAACCATTTTTTTTAAGATATAAACAAAAGAACAAATTTTCAAAAACAAAAACTGCTCCGGAATCTTTGTATCAAGGCCAAACACATAAAAAAATCTTTTTCATTTTCCAATTGTTTAATACCTCATTTTGAATTTTAAATTTAATTTTTTTTAAATGGCAACCCTTTTGAAACAAGATGGCGAATGAAGCTGGCCAACGAACTCGGTCGAGAAATTGGTATGTACTATGTACAGACCAAGTTAGTTCCAAATAGGTTCATAATTACGCCTGTTATCGCGTGACAAAAATCAGGTCGTTTTAAAATGTCAGCCACAAGAGAAATTCAAAATGCTATTACTCAGCCATTTTTTTTAGATATAGACGAAAGAAAACTGTTTCGGAATCTTTGTATTAAGGTCAAACACATACAAAAAAAAATCTTTTTCACTTTCCAATTTTTTGGTATCTCATTTAAATTTTTTTATTTTTTAATTTTTTTAAATGGCCGCCATTTTGAAACAAGATGGCGGATGAAGCCCGCCAACGAACTCGGTCGAGATATTTGTATGTACTATGCTATGTACACACCAAGATACATCGAAGTCGGTTCATAAATACGCCTGTTATTACGTGAGAAAAATCAGGACGTTTCAAAATGTCAGCCACGCTAGAAATTCAAAATGCTATAACTCAGCCATTTCTTAAGATATAGACGAAACACAAACTGCTCCCGAATCTTTTTATCAAGGTCAAACACGTAAGAAGAAAATATTTTTTCAATTTTTAATTTTTTGGTACCACATTTCAAATTTAAATTTTTCTTAAAAATTTAAATGGCCACCATTTTTAAACAAGATGGCGGATGAAGCTGACCAACGAACCCGGTCGAGACATTGGTATGTACTATGTATAAACGAAGTTACATCCAAATCGGTTCATAAATACGCCTTTTATCGCGTGACAAAATTCAGGACGTTTCAAAATTTCAGCCACGCTAGAAATTCAAAATGCTATAACTCAGCCATTTTTTAAGATATAGACGAAACAAAAACTGCTCCGGAATCTTTGTATAAAGGTCAAATACATAAGAAAAAATATTTTTCCATTTTCAATTTTTTGGTACCACTTTTCAAATTTTAAATTTTTTAAAAATTTTTAAATGGCCGCCATTTTGAAACAAAATGGCGGATGAAGCTGGCCAACGAACTCGGTCGAGAGATTGGTATGTACTATGTACACACTGAATTACATCCAAATCGGTTCATAAATACGCCTTTTATCGCGTGACAAAATTCAGGACGTTTCAAAATGTCAGCCACGCTAGAAATTCAAAAGTCCTTCCGGCCAGTGCCGGGAGGAAGAGGTAGCTTTCATATTCCTTATTTTAAAAAAGCCAACTTATGTTATTCAAACACACGAAGCTCAATTAAGTGGAAACCGAATGTAGGAGATTCAATACTAATTTTTATCAATACTAAATCATTATGAATGAGAATTTCGCAAAATTAGTCAGCTTTATCCAAGTTGCTTTTATTTAAAGTAACTTATATTTCGCTGCCAAATTCGGCGATTTCTTAAAGTGCCTGCCATTTTAAGACAACATGGTGGATGAGGCTAACCAGTGAACTCGGTCGAGACCTTAGTAATTGCTGTGCACATGCTCACTCACATCGGAATCGGTTGATACATACGAGTGCTGTCGCAGGCAAAAAATCAGATTTTTCAAAATGTCGACCACGTTAGAAATTGAAACTGCTATATCTGAGCCATTTTTTAAGATAAAGACAAACAAAAAATGCTCCTGAATCCTTATATCAAGGTCAAATACTTAAGAAAGAAACCTTTTTCAATTTCTAATTTTTTTGCACCTCACTTTAAATATATATATTTTTTTAATTTAATGGCCGCCATTTTGAAACAAGATGGCTGATGAAGCTGGCCAGCGAACTTGGTCGAGATATTGATGTATACTATCCACATGCCTTCTTCCATCGAAATAGGCGAATACGTGTGGTATCGCGAGACAAATACAAGATCGTTTCAAAGTGTTAGCCATGATAGAAATTTAAAGTGCTATAATTCAACAACTTTTTAAAATATAAACAAAAGAACAAATTTTCAGAAACAAAAACTGCTCCAGAATCTTTGTATCAAGGCCAAACACATAAAAAAAATCTTTTTCATTTTCCAATTTTTTAAAACCTCATTTTAAATTTTAAATTACATTTTTTTTTTAAATGGCAACCCTTTTGAAACAAGATGGCGAATGAAGCTGGCCAACTAACTCGGTCGAAACATTGGTATGTACTATGTACAGACCAAGTTACACTCAAATCGGTTCATAAATACGCCTGTTATCGCGTGACAAAAATCAGGGCGTTTCAAAATGTCAGTCACGCTAGAAATTCAAAATGCTATAACTCAACCATTTTTAAGATATAGACGAAACAAAAACTGCTCCCGAATCTTTTTATCGAGGTCAAACACATAAAAAAAAATATTTTTTCAATTTTCAATTTTTTGGTACCACATTTCAAATTTAAATTTTTCTTAAAATTTTAAATGGCCGCCATTTTTAAACAAAATGGCGGATGAAGCTGGCCAACGAACTCGGTCGAGACATTGGTCTGTACTATGTATAAACGAAGTTACATCCAAATCGGTTCATAAATACGCCTTTTATCGCGTGACAAAATTCAGGACGTTTCAAAATGTCAGCTTCGCTAGAAATTCAAAATGCTATAACTCAGCCATTTTTTAAGATATAGACGAAACAAAAACTGCTACGGAGTCTCTGTATAAAGGTCAAATACATAAGAAAAAAATATTTTTCCATTTTCAATTTTTTGGTACCACATTTTAAATTTAAAATTTTTTTTAAATTTTTAAATGGCCGCCATTTTGAAACAAAATGGCGGATGAAGCTGGCCAACGAACTCGGTCGAGACATTGGTACGTACTATGTACACACCGAATTACATCCAAATCGGTTCATAAATACGAGAGTTACAGTGTGACATAGGTCAGATATATATATATATATATATATATTGATATATATACATATATATATATATATATATATATATATCAATTTTGAACGGAGGGTGGTTTCGGGGTCTGGGGGTCATGATCGATGAAAATATACCAAAATTTTTTGAAATCGCTTTCCCCCGAACGGCTGCAATAGGTAGCTTTTTGTAAAGAAAGCTACCTAAAATGCTATAACTCAGCCATTTTTTAAGATATAGACGAAACAAAAACTGCTCCGGAGTCTTTGTATAAAGGTCAAATACATAAGAAAAAAATATTTTTCCATTTATAATTTTTTGGTACCACATTTCAAGTTTTAATATTTTTTAAAATTTTTAAATGGCCGCCATTTTGAAACAAAACGGCGGATGAAACTGGCCAACGAACTCGGTCGAGAGATTGGTATGTACTATGTACACACTGAAGTACATCCGAATCGGTTCATAAATACGTCTTTTATCGCGTGACAAAATTCAGGACGTTTCAAAATGTCAGCCACGCTAGAAATTCAAAATGCTATAACTCAGCCATTTTTTAAGATATAGACGAAACAAAAACTGCTCCGGAATCTTTGTATAAAGATCAAATACATAAGAAAAAAATATTTTTCCATTTTTAATTTTTTGGTACCACATTTCAAGTTTTAAAATTTTTAAAAAATTTTAAATGGCCGCCATTTTGAAACAAAACGGCGGATGAAGCTGGCCAACGAACTCGGTCGAGACATTGGTATGTACTATGTACACACCGAATTACATCGAAATCGGTTCATAATTACGGGAGTTACAGTGTGACATATGTCGATATATATATATATATATATATATATATATATATATCAATTTTTGAACGGAGGGTGGTTTCGGGGTCTGGGGGTCATGATCGATGAAAATATACCAAAATTTTTTGAAATCGCTTTCCTCCGAACGGCTGCAATAGGTAGCTTTTTTGTAAAGAAAGCTACCTAAAACAACACTTTAATATCACATAAAACTGTCAAATAGTATAAGAAGACACATTAATATTACATGATAAAATGTACAATAGTTTTATTGATTTCATTGCGTGATATTATTGTGTTTTTTTTATACTATTGATTTATATTATTTATTATAATATATGTGATATTAATGTGGTGTCTTTAGTTTTAATAAATATCTTTATAATTTTATAATATTCATATTTTAAACTACTCTTTCAAAGAAGCAAATAAAAAAACCGTTAAATTTAGCTTCACTTTAGAATTCAACACTTTAACCGCAGACTTCTTCGATTAATGAATTGCCATTACATCTTCAATAATGTGAACATAAACATCAAATCTCATGTAATATATATGAACGTTCGGGAGTATGTGTTACCATAATTATATGAAATTATTCATTTTCATAAACATTTTCATTTTTCCTTGCCAAAGAAAATAATTTTCGTGTAACGTAAACAGTTTGTCTAAAAGTAAGTGAAGCATCGTTCATCATTGTGAGATAAAGACGAAAAATCATCTTATATCATAGTTCATTTAATTCCGATTCTTGTTTATAAATTGAAAGACTCTTGCGACACATTTTCCGCTCTCCTAGAAACTATTCAATTAGAATAAATTAAGGAAAAGTCAAGGGATAAAATCGATTGTACCACACATTCTTTTAAATATATATATTAAGTTGGTTTTGGCGTGTTTTGTTTGCTATCCATAATGAATAAATAAAAGCAATTTATCAAATTACAACGACCATTTGGAAAATGATTTTTCCGAAGACTAAAATTTAAGACATAACAAATTGCACGGAGTTGATCATGCATTACGTACGTCATGAATTAAACATTAATAGTGTTATTACACGTAAAAATTCCAAGCGACAAAAATTGCCTGCGACTCGTACGTATTATCCACCTGAAACTTACGTATTATCCAAGCATTTCATTGGCTGTTCGGGAAAAGGCTTTTCCATCGTCAGATTTCCAAGAAATCTGAAGACTCATTTTAAAGGTAATTTCATTCTTTAACTTCTAAACATTCCACAATATTAATTTTTACACCGTCGTATAGAGAAAAAAAATTACTTTTAAATGCAATTTATTGGAAAGCTGTATCTCAATTTGTTTCTGAGTTATTAATTTTTTTTTGTAGTTTTTATTACTTTTTTGTCATAGTGGCAACAGAAGGTATCCATCTTGTTGAAAATAAAGGGAAATACAGATTACTGTATAGACCAATCAGAAAACGAATAAAATGCGGATTAAACCAATAAAAACCTTTAAGATATGCTTTTGATTTCCCATCCTGACGAGAACAATAACCATTTTTCCAAATGGTTAATAATGCATATGCGTAACGAAATAAGTTTATTTAGAAGGTACTAGCTGACTCGCGATGAATGACCCTTAAATATACCTCTAATTTGTATGATTTTATACCTTTAAATCCTTTTCGTCTGAATTTATACTTTTAAATGAAAAAAGTGCGGAAAAATATTGAATTGAATGTGTAAGCTATTTGCTATTTTATTTTCTCCGTAATTTGATTTTTGAAATCTATGCGTACCATGGAACTATTAATAAAGAGGAAGTGACAAATCCTTGAAATAGTGAAGCTTCAACTGCAACCGCGTTCGTTGGGGTTGATTACGACCAGGGAAAACATTCACCAGTAAATTTAAATAGAAATTTTTCCCTTATTTAAACGCGTTTTTATTGGAAAATTTCAGTCATAAATAATGAAAAAAATTTTTCATTTTTACTGGTGGAAATTACTCCGGTGATAGTCAACCCCTGTGTTTACGCCCTATTGTGACAACCTATACAACGTCCGCTCGGTGTCAGCGAAAAAGATTATAGTTCCTGAGAAAACTACCACCAGTAAAAACAAATAGAAAATTTAACCATATTTATGAGAGGAATATTTCATTAAAAAAGACACTAAAATACGGCAAATTTTTCTAATAAGAATTTGCTGGTGGAAGTTTGCTCCGGTTTTAAGCAGAAACTATTTATCAGATGTAAAAAATCAGCCGCCATCTTGTGACAACCTCCTCAGTTACTTTATTTGCATCTCGTAGAGAATACAATATATGTGCCCTGCTCTTTATTCATAACTCCATTACGCGTACCGAAAGCGAGCTAAACCGCGACGAAACACTCGGGTTTTTACTAATTTTGTCGAAATTTTCACACATTGTATTTTGTAAAAAATATTTCTACGCGCCCGAACGTTTCAAAAACTTTTTAGGTGCTGTAAATATGGTCTATTGAGATTCTCTAAAAATATTGGGTTGAAATACGGAAGTTTAGTTACTTTTAGCTTTTAAAAAAATATCGTATCCGTGAGGTGCAAAGTGACAAGCGTTTGCTGGTGTATATATATATCTACTAAAAAACAACTTTTCAAAAGTAAAAAAAAAAAAAAAAAAAAAAAAAAGGTGAAAGTTGTGGCTAAAAAATAGTGTGATATCAAATTTCCAAGCTTATATTACGGTACTTATTTAACATTTTTTGATAAAAATTTACCATATGTAAGTCGAGTACCTAAGTATGCGTTGATAGAAAGCCTTTTCTCCTTTACTTAAATACATCATAACGTGTTTCTGAAAATTAATTTTTTTAAATTATGCATGATCGGCTTGGCGGCCATCTTTCCATATTTTACACAAATTTCTAAGCACACAAGTTCATTGTTAAGATCGGAAGTTCGAAATTGTTACTAAAGCAAACATTTTATTCTTTTAATTTATGGAAATGAGTGCCTAAAAATTTGTGTCTAAAAATAAAGCTGAAGTAACTTCAGGTTTCATCTTATGATTTTCTTTTTTGGGAGGGGGGTTAATTAATTAGTTAAAGCAGTAAAAATCAATTGGTTTTTTCAAAATAAAAAACTTTCTTAATTTATCTGTCTGTAGCTAAAACTAGAAGTTCGAAATTCTTAATAATGCAAATATGTTACGAGCTTGAGTGCTTAGAAATTTGTGTAAAATATGGAAAGATGGCCGCCAAGCCGATCATGCATAATTAAAAAAAAATTAATTTTCAGAAACACGTTATGATGTATTTAAGTAAAGGAGAAAAGGCTTTCTATCAACGCATACTTAGGTACTCGACTTACATATGGTAAATTTTTATCAAAAAATGTTAAATAAGTACCGTAATATAAGCTTGGAAATTTGATATCACACTATTTTTTAGCCACAACTTTCACTTTTTTTTTTTTTTTTTTTTTCCCTTGGCTTTTTTTTACTTTTGAAAAGTTGTTTTTTAGTAGATATCAGTTCTTTTTTTAAAACAAATGATATATAATTGAAATAATATTACTAGCTCAAATTCAAATTAGTCCTTGTATAGCCTTTATAAGCAGGGAGCAAACACAATATTATACATTTTGTTTACCTATCATTCATTTTTTATAGTGATTAATAATTTAAAAGTAAGGAAAGTCAATTTTTTCTTTCAGAGTATCAGTCTTTCTCAATTTATATCTCCTTAAAATTTTCTACGAAAGATGAAAATTTAGTAAAAAACAGAGTCGAAATAAAATATATATTTACAGTTAGTCTGTCAGTTAATTGTTTTTTCTAACTTTTTTTTGCTGACGGTTTTGCAAAATAAATTTACCCTTACAAATACCTACGGTTAATCCGAGAATGAAACCCCGCAGGCATCTAAAGAATCGAAGATCTGTAAATCTAGCAATTCCAGACATAATAAAGGAACATTTTTGATTAAAAAAATCTAAAAATTTAGAGATATAAACTGTACATATAACTTCATCTTCATTTAGATCGTGTTATAGAGAAGAAAAAATAAATATGTAATTTTACTCAAGTCTGTTTATCCATACCTATTTGCATAAATGTGAGGATATTAATTTACTATAAAATTTCCCCTAAATTGATTATCTTTAATAGTCTATTATTAAAGCCGCATATGCATTAGAATTAAATATTTTTCGGTTAAAAATTGCCTGAAATCTATAGTCTTATCTTTCGTCAAATTTGTTTTTTTTTTAATGCCCAGTCTCTTTTTCTGAACTCTGACAAAAGATCACAGACATGTTGAAGCTATCCAAATTCTTATATCTTTCTATCGTATTTCCTTTTTTGAGGGGGGTGTCAGGAAGAGCCCTTAAGAACTTCGTTTTATTCTCAGAATTCTGAATTATTCATTCAAATGATCTACCCACATAAGTCTTGTTGCATGAAGTTATACATCATGTGAATCTATTAAATTAATTTTGTGAAATACTAGATGGGAGCCATTGATATTTCTAGACCATTTGCCTACATTTTAAACATGTGTCATTTACTACTATTCATTAATTTTCTATACGAATTAAAGAAGTCGTTGTTTCCATGCCAACTGTACCTTTCACTATTGCTTGTTTGTTTGTTTGATTTATTGAACACATGCATCATATCACATGCGGATCACGGCGGGATTCGAATATGCTTCCACCTGCGCTCTCAAGTGATTAGCGGCATGGTGTCTTATCCACTCAGCCACGGTGGGCCACTATTGCTTTCTTTAATGCCCAGATACTCAAATTTAACCAACTGCACTTAGAATCATGGTCATAACAGAGAACATTTATATGTTAGAGCAGTGTTGCCAGTGGGCTACTTTTTTTTAATTCAGATTTCTTGATTGCCAGCACTTATTATAAACGGTAAAATTCCCTTTGTTTTCGCCTTAATTAATATGTCATTAAATAAGGCGTATTTTACAATTTCAAAAAAGTGGTTCCAATCAGGTATCTGAATTACCGTATCCGTGAGGTGCAAAGTGACAAGCGTTTGCTGGTGTATATATATATGGCTATATATATATGGCTAAATTCATATTTTTAAAAACTCATTGCACCATCGATTAGAAGAAGGTTTCAGCTTTAAAAACATATTTTTGGTTTGTCGGTACCTTTAAAATTGCTCCCTAGAGGTGTTTGCAATAAGGGAGAAAAAAGTTTTCCAGAAAAACGACCCTTTTTGATATTTTTTTTTTCAAAAGGTTAACTGCGATATATTTTTTAATTGATTGTGGCATTTGAGACGTAAGATATGTATCGGTATTATAACAATATGAGTGTTAGATTGAAACTTTATTAAATTTAAAAATAAAAGAAAATACTCTGAGAATCTTTTTTAAATATAAATTTAACCCTTACGTGGGTGGTGTTCCTAAAAAAAGACACATAATTTTTATTTCACTTTCACCCAGAATATTTAATTTATATTTTCCTTTTATAATGTACTTGAAAATATGCAAGTTCGTATTTTCTATTAAATTCGTTTATAAATTCTGGTGTTAGTCCATCATTTCATCAGTTTATAAGCAGAATTACTCAGCGCCGGAAAGGGTTAAAACAAGAAAGAAAAACCATGCAATAAGCATAGATTATGAAACTCTTTTCAACACATTTAGAATTCTATAGCAAAACATCACCGTTTAACAAAGTAAATTACGATGCCTAAGAAAATAATTTACGAAACGCATAACATATTTGAAAGCCTAATTTTAGCAATTGCCATCTATAGTAGGAAATAGTATGTCAGAATCCTTTTCTGCAACCCTGGATATGATTTATAGATTTCTATATATATGGTTCATTTTCAAAATCTATCCATGTTTTGACATAGAAAAATCAAATTTTGATAAATACTCAGAATTTTTTTTTTTTTTTTTTTTTTTTTTTTGTAAGTAGTTACCTTACTTTATAAATATTGATATACAAGCATCAGCAGAGACCAAATTACTAATTTAACATTTTAAAACTAATTTCAAAATTTTAATGAACATGGTAATGACAGTTTTTAAGAGAAGAGTTAATATATGCACGTATATTATTCTATATTATTACGTGTAATAAATACAAAAACATTTTATTAATTTATTATTATTCCTTAAACAATTTATCAATGTCGCCATTGTTTTCCCACAACAAAAAGTCGTGGCGAAATAGGTACAGGTACTTGATAGCATTACACATGGAATATCACTATGTCCTAAATGTACAGAAAGTATTATGAATAGTTCTAGAATATTCTGCGTAGAGCTGAGACATATCTCTTGATACCATTTGACAACAGATAAGATTTTTTTTTCAATACTTATTTATTGGACTATTACTTAGGAAATTAAAAGCTTTTAACAGTGGTATTATTGCTACGAATTTAGATCGAAATTGGCTTAATATGTGCGGAAGCATCATGTCTTAAATTTCTTGAGATGGTGAAAAATTATTCAATTTTTAATTTCTGTATTTCATTGCAAAAAAATACTTAATACCAGTGCAATTGATACCCATTCTATAAAAGAACTGCTTGAGCTTCTGCTCCGTATGCTTATTTATTTATCTGAATGAAATCTATACGTGCAAGTACGCCATTTGTTAAACCATTCTTTATTTCTTTAATTGTTCTATACTAATAAACAACTTTTCTTAAATTACAATACATTAAAATAATGACTTTTTAAAAAACTCAATACGTAAAGTTTCTTCTTCGTGTTAAAGGATTCTTCCTTCACAGTTTTCTTTTTATCTTGCCATTTTATTTACAAATTTTTGACCTTGGGATGTTTGATTTTCCCCAGATTTGATTACTAAGCCAATAATACAGGATCATCGATAAATAATGCCTAGATTTAAAAAAATCATAACATCGAAACCTTTTATGTTAAATGAGTAATTCTTTCACTAAACGATAACTGGTGAGCGCAAGTTTGGTTTTAGTTCACCAGAATTCGTTTGCCTGTCTGTGTTATGGGCGGATTATTTGCGCAGTCGTCAAGTTCAGCCGACGCGCCAGACTGCAGCTGCTCAGTACGATGGTGACCGTGCAATAAAAAGCACAGTACGATGTTGACCGTGCAACAAAAAGTACAGTGCGTGATTTGGTATGTGGAGTCAAAGTCAATAGTCAGTGTACAGCGGCTTTTTTAGAGAACTTATCCAGGTCAAACTGCTCCTGCTGCTCACATTGCACATATTTGCTCCACACATCGAACGGTGCTCACGTTGAAACATACTAAGGTATGAAAAAAATATTTTTTGCCGCACATTATAAGGCTAAATCCAATAAATTACTTTTCATAGTTTTTTTTGTGACAGTTATTTAAAATCGAGGCATTATTTTTCGATGACACTGTATTTTGTTCTGTACTTTAAAGAGTTCCTTTTTTTAAATTTAAGTTGCTGATCAAGCTTTTTACATCTTAGGAAATCGTATGTTCTTTCTCTTCTTACTCATTTTCAGACTCTACAACTAATTATGGTACTCTGTTCATTTACTTCAAAATATCCTATCGAAAGTGTACATTTAAAGTTTGTACATTGTGTTATTGGAATATTTCATCTTATTGAAAAGTCTTGTGATGCATGTTTCTTGTGTTTTATCACCATTCCTTTCGTTTCAATCTTTGTTCCCTTGTGGTCATTTCTTTTACAGATTTGATTTGACATTTAGCTTTTTTCTGAAGATACCATTGGGGATTTTTTCTAGCAGCTTCTGCTCTTAATGCAAAATCTTCTTTTCTTTTTTTTCTTCATTGCCTTGCAGCTTTTTTTTTTTTTTCTCCCATTTTCTATGTAAAAAGCAAGAGGAACTCATTGTAATGGACCACAGGAATTGTAAAGGGTTTTTAAATAAATTTCTTTTCCCCTTGCACATTTAAAAAGTATAAAAAAATTTCCAGTACTAACTAAATTGATATTAAATGTGTCTTAAAACTCTAGAAATAATAATTAGAAATATTAAAATGAATAATTTTTATTCATAAAATATTTCTATTTCTATTTAAAATTGTATATATGTATTTAAAAATATTTTATTTAGGATTATACCAAGAAATAAAATTTTCACACGTATATATAATTTTCTTAATATTCAGTATTGCTATTGCCAAGTAGTAAATTACAAATTTGTTAACATTATAAATTCATATTACTATGTGAACATAATCTTGTCATTACCATAGTAGAAAAAAAAGCATGGTATTTACATCGAAGGTAATGGCAAATTAAGCAAAATATTTGTATTTTTACCCAGATATAAATGGTAGACATTATATCTTGCAGTCCACACAATAATTTTTCAATTTCTTATATAATAAAAGCAGATTAAGAAATAAAAATTCATTTGATTATGAATTAGAAGTTACATGGTAATGACATACAAAAAAAAAAAAAAAAAAAAAATACTCACAAAAACTTTCAAAGTCTGCTTGTTTTATTGAAACTATAAAACTATCTACCCCCTTCAGCTAAACCTGATAAAATATGACTTTTAAGGATTATTTTTGCCTTTATAAAAAGGCATGTGCTGCGCTCTAATAAATCCAGATGGACTTTTTGTCAGAAGCACGGTAATGATACTCTACTTTCTTAGAAAACGATTTAAAAATATATATATTAATAATTATAGATAATTTTAATTTATTAAAATAAATATTATTTTAATTAGTAGCACCTTAATAACTAAAAATGTATTTAAAAAATTATAATTATCTATTTTAAATACAACTTAGTCATACATTTACCAGGAAAACTGCTTGTTGAGACAGCCTATGGTAATGACATTTTAACTAAAAAAGAATATAAATATTTCTTATTTAAAAAAAATTTTAAACAATAATATAATCTGTAAATTATCACTAAAATAGCATGGTAGTTAAAATGCAATAATAATATTTTGGGATTTTGTTAAAATATTTGTCGGATTTTTAAAATTAGGTAGTATATGAATTTTGGCAGAACTTTATACATGTTTTACAATAATATAAAACATTTTGTTCTATCATATTACTTATTACATATTTCATTTCATTCATTCTGATACATATTTCATTTCTTTTCTTTTTTCAGTCACCTATAGCAACTGCATTTAATAGCCAATAAACAAAAACCATTTAAATAATCCCGATTACGAAATATTAAGCAGAAACACAGAAAGTTTGGCTGAGGGAAATAACAAGTTAGTTAATTTTTAATAATTTGGCGTGCAATATAGTTTTCCGTCAAACATTATCGATGTTAGTAACGTTACTTTTTTAAACTTAATGTAAATACCATTAAAAGCTATCACAAAGAAAATTTTTATAGCGATAAATCGATGCGATTTAGGCAATTAGCAGTGGACACAATGATGAATGATTATCTAGTAGATTTAAAAGTCTCCAAATATGCATATTCTTAGTGATTTTTGTATGTTATTGCTATCGAGTAAATTAGGATGTATTTAAACTAAAGTTTCAACATGCTAAAAGTGAGAAGAGGTACATTTAAAGGCATAAAAATGGTTTTAATAAACTGATCTGCGAATATGAGAAGAGATACTTTGAAAAATTAAAAACAATAGAATAAAATAATTCACGTTCACAGATATCAGAGTACATGCTTTCATTATACTTTAAATCAGGAGATTTTTATTTTACCACATTTATTTTTTTAAATTCTATGCAAATTTTTTTAATCAACATTTATCTTTAAAAAGTCGCCGATTGAGCATGCAAAACATGAAAATCAGTTTATTAAAGAGTATTTATATTCCTTTAAATGTTTTTTTTTTCATTTTTAGCATGTTATAACTTTATTTTAATGACAGTATATGATTTCCTTGTGCAATTTTATAGCATCTACTTAGACTAGATATTACATCTAACTATTATAGAATGATCAGCAAAACTATTTTTCGGAAATAAAAATTGTAAAAATCATTAAATCCCTATTGCTATTTGCATATTACGATAACCTAAAATATTTGCCCAAACCGTTGCTTATCTTTAGAAAATTCAAGTGTAAAACGAAATTCAAGATACATTATAACCATTCGCCCAATCAATAGGAAATTATTAATTTAAATTTAATAACCCTACGGGGGTTCAGGGGGAAGTGCCCTCCTGAAAAAATATACCTTTTAATCTAAAAATTTACCAGAATAAGCAATTCATCAGAAAGAACATCATTGTCACACCGTGTAAAATTTAATGCTTCTAATTTTCGAAACCTTCAAAGAATTTTATATGTTGCTAAATGTTTATATTATTAAAAAATAAATAAAATGCCGATTGTAGCATGCTGAATATTATAGAATGTGCGATTAAAAGACAATCACTTTAAGATCTGATGTTGAGGCTCATGATCTGCAGATTTTCTAGTAATAACAATAATAATACTAAGTTAGCAAGAGATCTTTAGTAAAACTGAAAATTTCTATTGGTGCAGCTTTCAGCAAAGGAGATCGCTCTAAATTTATTGTCTGTGGTAAAATATTTGTCCAAACTGTTGCTTATCCTAAAAGAATTCAAGTGTAAAACTAAATTCAAGATACACTATAACAATTCGCCCAATCAATAGGAAATTAGTAATTTAAATTTAATAAGACTACGGGGATTATCAAATGATTTAACTCCGATAGATTAATATTCAACAGGAAGTACTAATATATCATTCGTCTGTTGATGCAGCCATATTAATCATAAGAAAACCTGCACTTTTGAAGCAGGTTGAAATAGATAAGTCGGAAATTGTACGTCAAACGTGGCAAATGAGGAGCGGTCGTATTATAACTTGTTTTATAAATATTCAGAACTTGGTGCAACAGCTGTTGCACTCTTATCCAAAAATGCATGAATACGAAATTTACTACGATTATATATATTAATTTCAGTAATACGGAAATAATAGGACTCCATCTTAAACAGGACGTAATCACCATGACCACCTACGCCATGACCACCTGCAAACATTATCTATCACGGGATATAATTGAATTAATTAAGTATGATAGGATTTATAAGTATGAAGAAAACTTTTATTAATATCTTTTAAGGTTTTGATTCGATTTTCATAAAATTTGAAATGACTCGACAATATTTGGAAACGATTATGTACATTAAATTTCAAATCATTTGGTTGAGTAGTTTTTGAGCTGTTATATGCGGAGTGATCGACATTCACACGAACGGACCAGGCGACGACTATAGATGCTACGTATTTATACAATTGCGAACTCACATAAAAATCACAGGATGCAGACACAAAAAACGGAATATGCACCTTTTGATCCACAGATGTAAACTCAAGATTACCTTTAAATCTGGTTACGAAATTAAAATTACTATAATATATTCGGTTAGAATAATTTGAAATCCTATTTTATTTTATCAGACTTTCCCATAGATGTTAATTAAACTTTTTTTTTACTTACATATTCTTTCAAAAATAGGGGGTGCAAAACTTGTGCGAAATTTTTTTTTTTTTTAGGAGGGATAAAGGAAATTTTTCTTTCAAAAGTTCTGAGGCACAAATTCCGCGAGTAAATACGTTATGTCTGATGATTTCATGTGTTATTTATTTGATTGAAATAACCTTAATAGAAAAATCTATAAATACATTATTATATTTAATTAATTCATAATAGAAACATAAAATTTGTATCAATCATGACCTTGAATTCCCGACCTCACTAAATCCTGAATATGAAAATTCTGAATTTTGAATCAGTGTCCGAACATATATTTTAAGCATTCTCTTTTCTTTTTTTGTGAACAATGAGAATTTTCTTTTAAATTAAGTTGTTTACATAATATTTTGAAGGCATACATTTCAACATGAATTTCATTTCTGTTGAGAAGAAGTAAATTGCGTAATTCCTACGGCTTCCAACTTCCAAAGTTAGATCTGGCATTGATACGGTTACCTGCATTTTACCAGCTTCACGAATGTCACGAAATTATTTCTGAACACTAAATGTCCATAATTCTATTTGTCACTGTCCTCAGAGCGTGATATTCACGATCTATCTAAAGAAGTTATTCATCTACATCGTATTTTCAAAGCGATGAGAATGCGATCACAATACATAACTGACTCTAATGTGAAGGAATTTTTAACCTTTGTTTACATAATTGATGTAATTTACTATGACTATCACTAAACATGTTCGGAGGTGGTCCGGTAGAAAACTTCTATTATGGTGAGTTTTTATTTATTTTTTATTGACTGCAGAGGATATTTTAAGAGATTCCCTAGCTTGTAAGGTAAGGCATCAGTTTTAAACCTTCAAAAAGCCATTTTTAAGAGTTTATAAAGTTTTGTGAAGCTTTGTAAAATTTTGAATCTAATAAAACAAACCACATAAAAATATTCAAAGTAGAACCTTGTCAATTTGAAATTGATATGCGTGCTTTAAAACAGACTCAACTTGATTTTAAAATTTGAGAATGCATTTTTCTCAAAACCCTGTTTTTGCTACGTGCGTGCATTATAAAAAATTTGTTTTCAGGCAGACATCTTTCTTTACACAGATATGCGAATAATGATTATATCCTTTTAAACCATATTAAATTTATGTTGCATTATAATTTGTATATTATAATTTGATGATTATACTTTAATATGTGTGTTAAGATTTTAATCGCATTTTAATCGCAACAATTAAAATTTGAGTCTTTTAGTTAGTGAGTAAGTACGTATAGCTTTTAGATATGAATATAGTATGCATATCTGTTGAAAAGAAATTATCTGTTTTAAAACGGTTTTTTACAGTGCACGCAAATAGCAAAAACACTGTTTTGAGAAAGCCACATACAAAGTTAAACTCAATTAGAGTACGTTTTAAAGCTGACATTATAAATACCTTATTGGCCTGTTTCTAATTTCAGTATTTTCAAACCATTTGTTTTGTTCAGGCATGTATAAACTTTTTAAAATATGAAAATAAAGAAATTGGTTTTCTGAATGTTTCAACTGATGACTCCCCCTAAGCAATCGTAATGTCTGAACAAATATTTATGCTTTTAGTGGCCATAAATTTTGAAATAATTATTGAACGTACACAGCAATTTTTCAGCTATTTAAGACTGGTTTCAACTATTAGAAACTTATAAATTATATACTTTTAACAGATTAATATAACACAATATAGTACAATTCATATAAGAGATTTTTAAACAAAAACTTAAATTTTGGATTATGATTCGATTAATTTCGATTAACGTACAATCACGATTATGTTAACTTAATTCAGAATGAAGATATTGACAAATGGAACTGTATTAAAATGAACTCATAACTATTGAAAAATTTTTGGGGTGATTCCGTAGAAAATGTCAGTTTTTTTTATTATTTATTACACTGGACATTTTTTAATACGTCTCAAACACTTTAAGCACTTTAACTTTCCATTCAAAGTGAAAGGAAAGTTATGTCTTCTTTCACTGGTCATAAGTTTTTAAATAATTATGGAAATTACACAGAAATGTAAAAGATAATAAACACTGGTTTTTTTTAGGAAAATATAAAATAAAGACTGTCAATTAATTGAAATAAAAAATCTACTAATATGAGAAAATTTAAATGTCGGACACGATTAGAAAGTTAAATTTTAATGTTCTTAAACTTAATTTAAAATATTGATATTAATACATGACTTGGATTAAATTGATTTGAAATCTTTATTACATGCAATCAATTAGCAATACAGAAATTGTTTGGTCGGAATTATTTTAAAGATATGTCAGAATTTAATAAACAAGACAAAAATAATAACTAATTAGTCATTTAATCTTTAAAACTATATGAATATTTAATTTTCTAAATTGCACTAATTTAGTCTATAGATAATACAGCCATGTATAGAGATTAAAAAATTACACTTAACCAAGGAATACGTTTATTTAATATTATAGATCACCATGGATATTAAAGATTTTACAAAATGAAGCTTAATGTTATTATTACCTAACTTAACTTTGGAATTATCAACCTTAACTATGAGGATAAACCCACGTGCCAGTGATCTAATTCTTCGCACTGTTTCCGGATAGTAATCTTTAACTTATTTAACGACAAAAATTAAGAACGGTGTGAATACTATTCGGAAATAGTGGTGCTAATTGACCTTATTGCACACAGGTTTGCCACACCTCACGTATACAATACGCAACCCGTGTTCTTAAAGTCTAAAGAAAAACTACGTAAAGATACTTCAGGTATTTTTATTACTTATTTTATTACTTAAGGAAGCCCAGTGGCATAGTGTTAAGCGTGTCTGGCTACCACGTAATAGATCCAGAGTTCGGATCCGGGCTGGGAAAGGTCCACTCAATCATTCATCCTGATCCCCGGGTCGGGTTTTTCCACCGGGTTCGATAAATTTTGTACCAAGCTTGATTGGGAACTAATCACTGAGGGTCCCGCGTTAATCAGACCACCTGACCGGTACATGACCTCAGGGCCGAGGGTCATGAACACACTTTTGGGCACTGTAATCTTTGATCCTTAATGTACATCTTAACAACACCAGTTTCAGTTTAGTTTCCATGTTTCGCAAGACATTTAAATTCTTATGGGTTAAGCTTATATTGGCAACAAAAGAAAAATTCAAAAGGTTTTAGTAAAAAGTACTGTATTTATTAAATTTTAATATTACTAAATGTAGTTATTAAACACTTTAACTGCGAACCGAGAAATATACTTCCCACTGACCAATAGCCCGTCTGCTACTGACGACTATTATTTATTCTATTGGTACTAATTTTCCCCAAAAGAAAATCTTTACCAGATACTGTTAGGGCAACTTCTAGAGAAATAGACCACAAAAAAAAATATTTTTGTAAATAAAGGTACAAATAGAATATATATATATAAAAATGCAATTTAACAACTTACAACCACCATTTGGAAAATGATTTTTTCAAAGACTAAAATTTAAGACATAAAAAATAGCACGGAGTTGATCATACATTACGTACGCCATGAATTAAACATTAAAGTGTTATTACACGTAAAAATTGCAAGCGACAGAAATCGCCTGCGACTCGTACGTATTATCCACCCGAAACTTACGTATTATCCAAGCATTTCATTTGCTGTTCGGGAAAAGGCTTTTCAATCGTCATATTTCCAAGAAATCTGACGGCAAATTTTAAATGAAATTTATTTCTTAAACTTCTAAACATCCCACAATATTACTTTTTATATCGTCGTATAGAGGAAAAAATGTACTTTTAAATGCAATTTGTTTGAAAGCTGTATCTGAGCTTCTTTCTGAGTTATTAATTTTTTTTTGTAGTTTTTATTACTTTTTTGTCATAGTGGCAACACTCTGTTGTCCATCTCTGTTGAAAGTAAAGGGAAATACTGATTACTGTATAGACCAATCAGAAAACAAATGAAATTATTATTAAACCAATAACAACCTTCAGATATGCTTTTGATTTCCTACCCTGACGAGGAAAATAAACATTTTTCCAAATGGTTAATAAAAATTATGTACTATCGTTTAGTATAGTGGTATTAATAAATCCAATGGTAGTATTGCTACCGATAAAGTGGAATGTCTATGTCCCAGTCAATAGTCGCAGAGTTAACACGTTGAATGTCAAGTCTATTTTGTGGCATTCAACATGTTAAGAACTACTTAAAATGTATTATTTATAAAGCTTTTGACTGAGCAGAAAACTAGTGAGTTACAAATTAAAAGTTGAGTAAATAGATATCTTCATTGAGAGCATGGGCTAGTCACGCAAAGACACTTGCAAGGTAATGTTAACCCAATGGCAGCGTCCTTTACAAAATTTTCGTTATCATTTCAATATTTTAAGATATTTTTTGGATCATTACATTAGATATATATATCATTACATATATATATCATTACATATATTATCATGTTATATATATATATATATATATATATATATATATATATATAATTCAGAGTGGTGGCATCAAGAGGATGAAAAATTGCCATAGAACATGGGGTCGCAAACCACTTATTGAGTCACAAATACTGGGTGTTTCACCCTAACTGAAGTCGGCTTTACGGTTATAATTTTGCGATAAATAAAAATATTGCAAGGAAATTGTAACGATATGATCCTTGTTTTATATAAAATGTAATAACATCACAAAAAGTTCTGGAAAAACAGGGTGCACATGCAACTGTTGATACCGTGTCAATTGATAATCATAGTCCAAAATGTGGAGCGTCAAGTCAATACTGCTGGCGCGTATAATAGAAACTTCTACCACTTCTTTTTGGTGTAATAATATTTATAAGAAAGGTGAGTATGTCTGTTAAAAGTTTCATTATAATATACTACAGTTTTCCGAAAGTTATTAACGTCAACCAAAGTTGTGATAGGGTAGAACACCCTGTATTTTTGATTAAAAGAGTCGTTTCCGACCCCATATTCTATGGTAATTTTTCATCCCCTGGATGCCTACTAACACCCCCAGAAATTGCCGGTGGAATTCGGCAACACCCTGTATATTCTTTCAAATTCGGCATTAAAATAAAAAATGTTCGAATTAACAGTTATAAATTCGAAAAGAATCGTATTTCCATAAATTGCATTACTATCAAATCACTGAGTTAAATGAATTTCATAATGTTATTTTATGACACTTGAAAATTTCAAAAAGGGCGATAAAGGTTTTAACCATTCTACCCTATGCCTACGGTAGAATGCGTTCCATAAATTGCGTAATTCAGACAATCGGAATTAATACCAGAAAAATCTAAATTGTAAATTTCGGTAATAACAAAATGCCTGTTATTAAATAAATCAAAAATTTCCATTTTAATGAATACGGTGTGAATACGGAATATGTGAATAAAAAAATCCACTGAATCGGGAACACTGATGGTATCATAAATGATACCATAATCCTTTAAGGGTTAATATCAGGCGTGGCAAAATGTATAACATGAACACTGTCGTTGTAATCTACCTACAATCTAATATATAATATCATGCACATATTATATATATATATATATATTATAATATAACTATTAAAATACCACTATTTTTTTATTTAAAAAATTGCTTTCATTAATGACAGAAACTTTGAATATTATATAAAGCGAAGATTATCTTTCAATATATGTGGTGGCAAACGTAAAAATGTTGAAGACCCCCATATCTCACAGTTTCGGAAGTTAATGGGTTCATATATAATATTATATTATCATATATATAATATATAATATATAATTATATAACATATATATACCTAAGACTCAGAATTTTAAATTTCTAATAATTAGTTCATTTATTACCTCAGCACTTCGTTTAAGCTGATCAGTTTGAAAAGCTGATTTTTGGTTGATTTCGAACAATTACACGAAAAAACTGATTATTTTGAATGTACCTCCAGTAAATCATGAAAGAAAGCATATAAAAATTCCACAATACATTACAATTTTTATTATTTTTAAAAAAATACGATGTAGAAATAATAGACTTTGTTACAAGTTTTGGTCATATAAACAATTTCAGGATATTGTTAATTATTCATCCTGTACTTTTAAGAATGATTTTAAATGCAGAATGCGTAACAAATTTAAATGTAGCACTTTCTAATATTCCACACTGTAAAAAATTTTCGTAAAATTTCGGTAGATGTACCGTAAATTTTACGGTACTTGTACCGTTTTCACTCTTTATGGTATGAATACCGTAATTCTAAGGTATATTAAGCGTAAAAAAATGGTATATATGCCATTTCGATTATAAACGGTATTTATACCGTAAAATGATTGTTTTTCAGCACAAACTCGGTATTTATACCGTAAAATGATTATTTTCCAGCAAGAAAAAACCTGGTAGCCCGGCCTCGGTGTATCGTAAAACCCCTGAATTGATGCTCTTGCTCTTGTTTCGTAATGCGTGTATCACTGAGGAGAGGGGAGGTGCAGCCGGTACATTGTTTCAAGGCCCAAAGAGCTCAAAGGGGCACAGCTCTTAAAATACACACTGTATATAATATTTTTTAGCTTACGGGCTATCAAAGCCTGAGAGCTAATGTGCCCGCAAGTTCTGTATGTATGTAAGTATGTATGTACGTAGCGCGATAACTCTTGATAGAAATATCCGATTTGCTTAAAAAAATTTCCAATTTCATTCCGATAAGGCGCTTCCCTCATTGGTTTTGGGGGTTCATTGATAAAGTATAAATGGGGGAGGGGGTGGAACGGGAGCTAATCCCCCTTAGTTTTCATGCAGAATTATCCGACTTTATTCAAATTTGGTATACCGGTTTATTCTGATATAACGCTTCCTTAATTAGATTTGGAAGTACATTGATTAAGTATAAAAGGGTAGGAACGGGGGTTATCCCCCCCCCCCCCCCTTAATTTAGATAAATGTGTTTTTCATGCAAAATTATCCGATTTTCTTTCAAATTTGGTATACCAGTTTATTCTGATAAGGCGCTTCCCTGATTAGATTTGGAGGTTCATTGGTTAAGTATGAAAGGGAGGAAGGGGAGCTAATCCCTGCCTTAATTTAGATAAATGGGTTTTTCATGCAGAATTATCAGATTTTATTTAAATTTGGTATACCGGTTTATTCTGATAAGGCGATTCCCTGATAAGATTTGGAGGTTCATTGATTAAGTATAAAAGGGGAGGAATGGGTGCTAATCCTCCTCCCTTTAATTTAGATAAATGGCTTTTTCTTGCAGAATTATCCGATTTTATTCAAATTTGGTATACCGGTTTATTCTGATAAGGCGCTTCGCTGATTAGATTTGGAGGTTCATTGGTTAGGTATAAAAGGGGAGCAACGGGTGGCTAATCCCCCCTTAATTTAGATAAATGTGTTTTTCATGCAGAATTATCCGATTCTCTTCAAATTTGGTATACCGGTTTATTCTGATAAGGCACTTCCCTGATTAGATTTGGAGGTTCATTGGTTAGGTATAAAAGGGGAGCAACGGGTGGCTAATCCCCCCTTAATTTAGATAAATGTGTTTTTCATGCAGAATTATCCGATTCGCTTCAAATTTGGTATACCGGTTTATTCTGATAAGGCACTTCCCTAATAAAATTTGGAGGTTCATTGATTAAGTATAAAAGGGGAGAACGGGGTGCTAATTCCCCCCCCCCTTTAATTTAGATAAATAGGTTTTTCTTGCAGGATTATCCGATTTTATTCAAATTTGGTATACCGGTTTATTCTGATAAGGCGCTTCCCTGATTAGATTTGGAGGTTCATTGGTTAAATATAAAAGGGGAGCAATGAGTGGCTAATTCCCCCCTTAATTTAGATAAATGTGTTTTTCATGCTGAATTATCTGATTTTCTTCAAATTTCCATACCGGTTTATTCTGATAAGGCGCTTCCCTGATTAGATTTAGAGGTTCATTGGTTAAGTATAAAAGGGGAGCAACGGGGGGGGGGGATCCCTCTTAATTTAGATAAATGGTTTTTTCATGCAGAATTATCTGATTTTCTTCAAATTTGCATACCGGTTTATTTTGATAAGGCGCTTCCCTGATTAGATTAGGAGGTTCATTGGTTAAGTATATAGGGGAGGAAGGGGGCTCATTCCCCCCCCCTTTATTTCGATAAATGTTTATTCTGATATGGCGCTTCCCTGATTATTTACCGTTTTTCTCAAAAAGAGTGAGTTCTATTTTATGAATATAGACATAAATAAGAGTATAATATACATATATTGTGAATAGCCTGTGAGCTCAATGCTGTCAGTATTTAAATGAAGACTTTTCTTTTTTCTTTTTTCTATATTTATTTTCTATGTATACCATAATTTAAAACAAAGAAAAAATGTCTAATTTATTTTACTTTTGTAAAGCAGTATAAATGTCTAATTATTACCCTTAAATGCTGGAAAATAAATAATATAATTTATGAGAGACGAAACAAGTGGTCGCCGAAGTCGGCTAGGTATTATTAAAGATTCACATGCTTTTTATGTTTCTCGAGAGTGTGTTTGTGTGTGTGGGGGAGGGGGAGGGTTGTGTGGTTCATCCTGGACCCGTCACGACTCTCGGCGGCCTTTAATACTAGTTGGAACTTCCAGTCTAACATGTTGAATTATGTCAAACCGATCTTTAATCTTCATTCAAGAATTATGACATTCGAACACTGTAAAAATATGTCCTGAAATTAACTGGCGCTATTCTGTGAATTTTTCTTTATTTGCCTAAAAATTTTCATTTTGTGAGAAGACTGACTTTTCCTAGAATTACCGGAAATATTGAGTCTAGCGCTAAGCGCTAGCGAGAAACTGAAACGCAGTGTTGAATTCAGGGGGTGGCCCGGGGGGGGAACATCCCCCCCGGCAGATTTGAGATTTTGTGTTTTCAATAGTCAAAAATTGCAATTTCTCCCGAGGGGTCTACACTGTCCCCCTTCGGAGCCACAGAAATCCCTCCCGGAGAAAAGTGTCTGAATTCAACACTTCTGAAATGGAAAAGCTCCTCTACGGCGAGACCGAGGAGTGGCGAGACGCCCTGAGCCCGAGGTCGAGGATAATATCTCTCTGTTTTCCAGAGTATAAACGACCTTGAAGTCTCAAGCAGCGTTTACAGAGTACAGAGGAATCAAACTGGTTCTTAGAAGTCTGCACGGGCCGAAATTTCCAGGCCCGGGCTCGGCCCGACTCATAAAAAAAATTTCGGCCCGGCCCGTAGAAAAGTTAAAAGTTTGGCCCGGCCCGGTATAACAACTAAAAGTTTGGCTTCAGCCCTGCCCAATCCGAGTGAATTGCTACGAAACATTGATTTTTACGTCGATTTGGTTAAAAATTTGACTCTTACGAGGAATCCTGACAAAAAATATTTTTCTTAACTTTTTTTTCATGTTTTTAAACTTCTATGTAAATATTTCAGTTATCATTAATATTGTTAATCCATATTCGGGGCTATGCATATATAACGTTATCAACATTTTGCTAATTTTAGACCCCCTGCCCCCCTTACGATATCATAAGTTATCATTCGTCCAACCCATCCCCCCCCACCTTAAGATGTTATCGTTATCAATGTCTAACATTTTTCCCTTTCTTTTTATACGCTGCGACACATGATACACGTATATAATTATACATTTATTAGTCGCATACTTTACGGATTCAAGAAGACAATAAAATATCAATACATGATATAAATTTATATCAAATAATATCTAAAAAAGTTAGTTACTATTTAAAGGTACTTAATAACAGCTTATTGTTACATAATGCATTCAAAAGTGATGTTGTCTTCTAGCACTTGCCCCCTGCCCTGGCAGAACTTATCAACAAAACAGTGGACAACACTCTTTGTCTTTCTTTACTGCTAAACGCAAGTATCACTTCCTACATAATTATGCTCCTGATTTCTCTAACAGCGAATTATATGTGCATAAAGCAGAAGAACAGCAATGCAAACGTTGAAGTATTCCAAATTTTGGAATGAAATGATTTTATAAAAATGTAACGGCTTTAACAACAGCTTTGTATTTTCATAAAAACATATTAAAATAGTAATAATAAAAAAGGTAACAGACTATTTGGATGTAAAAAAAAAAAAAAAAAAAAAAAAAAGGGTTACTGAAAAAAGAAAAGTTTGGTTGGATCAAAAATGATATCGATATCAAAAAGCAACCCCCCCTCCTTTTCCCCAGCGATATCTTACGATATCAAGTGCCAGACCCCCCCCTCCCCCCCTAAAGTGATAACGTTATATATGCACAGCCCTTTGCATGCATTGAATTGTTAAAAATCTGAAAAATGCTATACAGTAAAATCTTCTAAGACTCAATTACATAGAAAAAAAAATGCGTTAAAGATAAGTTTCCTTTTTAGCAAATGTAAATTCATTATATATTCTTTTCTTACGTATTAGTATATCCACTTTGCACGTATCAACACGTTTATCAGTTTAAAACAGGATTCCGTAATAGGCAGGTTTCTTTTCACACGTTTTACTATATTTTAATTTAGCAATATTTTAACTAGTGTAGAAATTTACTACTCTCCAAAAAGAATAAATGTTAATGTTTAATTGTAGAATAATGGCGATTCAAAAATGTATGCATATTTTGCAAAAATCTTTGGGCCAGGCTCAGGGATGTAGTGGAGGGTATACGGGGGTATACGCCGTATACCCTCTGGATTTTTTTAAGGGACACCGTATACCTTCTGTTTCTCAAGAAAGCTATAGTATATATATACTAGGGTATACCCTCTGCCTTGAGCGTATACCCTCTGCTTAGAACGTATACCCTCTGTTTTTTTTTACGATTACACCACTGGCCAGGCTTAATTTTACTAACCTTTGAACGGACAGGTCACGCCGAGACAATGATTTTCATGCGGGCTGGCTCAAAATTAGGACTGAAAATTGGGCTGTGAAGAATAGAAAAGAAACCAGTCCCGGCCCGATTCTTCCGGAAAAAGGTAAGACCCGAACCGATCCGGTCCGTAAAGAGTAGTTACTAGGCCCGGCCCAAGCCTTCAGAAAAAAAACATGGCTCGGGCCCGGCCCGAGTGCCGCAAATGAACATAGGCCCGAGCAGTGTTGATTTCAGGGCGTGACATCCCCCCCCCCCAAGAGCCACAGAAATCCCTCCCGGAGAAAAGTATCTGAATTCAACACTGGGCCCGAGCCCGGCCCGTGAAGATCTCTACTGGTTCTATTACTATCGAGCCTGCTTTCATTTTGTACCCATTTACAAACGCAAGCATAAAACCAGAGATAAAACCTATCAGCTCCAAAAATCCGGAAGCTGCGTAATTTTCCCTTCTGAATTATGATTGGCTGATTAGTGAACTGCCGTCGTACAGACTTCCGGTGTAATCATAAACAGAATACGCCTTCGCCTGCAATCGTTTTGGCGCGTAAATCGTTGTGCTTTACATTTCCTTTTGAGAATTAAAATTGCTGACCATGCAAACTTTTTTTAATGTCTTTTTCACACCCGATTCTTGCAAAATCTTCAAGGAATACTAATGCCTGGATTCCGCGATCGCCGATTGTGGGCCAAAGTGCGACCATCAGACTGGTGGGACAGTCTTGTTGTGAAAGATTTCAAGGACCCTGATTTTAAAAATGATTTTCGCGTTTCAAGGTAAGACAATTTTCTTTTTATAGATATGTGTTTTTTATCTACTCAAATCAGGGTTGCAAAAAACCAACCTACCCCCCAAAAAACCTGGGTGGGTTTTATTGGGTATTTTACAATCCATGAAATTATTATTTAATTATCAGTAACTTTTATATTACTCGTGTTAACCTTTGTGTTTAAAGAGTTACACTATCCTATTAAAGCATATTCTGAGCCTACTGCCAAATGTGACAAAGTCAAAAAGAAATAATTTGCTTAAGTCTTTTAAAAGCATGCTAATATTATGAGGGGGGGGGGGGGCAATATCAGTGTAGTCAGCGTCTTTGATTAACTAGCTTTTTTATGGCGAAAAAAAATTGTCTAAAAAATGTGTTCTTAGTGGGGAATACAGATAAAAAGTAATCTATTGAAGTAACTTTTAAATATGTTGCTATATAATATTATATGATGACAGCCTTTTACACTGATTTATAGGTATTTAAACTGATATTACTTGTATATTAAGTTAATTAACAAAAATATAATAAGATTTATTAATTTAATACATACTTTCTAAAAATAAATAAGCTATGTTTTTTGCAACTCTGATTAAAAATTGTGTGTCGTTTATTTCATATGAGTTTAATCGCAGGCCTAACGATAATAACATATCTTATATGTAATAAAGTATTTTATTATAAGGAGATTAAATTATTAAGTTGGCTTGCACCCAGTATATGTGTGAAGAGAGGGGCGGGAGAAACAACGCTACATGCGCGTTCATTTTTAATTAGACACAATTTTATTTACAGAAAAGAGGTTCCTAATTGCAGACATTATGCATTAGGCCTATTGCATAAACATGTATTTTGTTTCTTCGCATGTCATTTTCCGAGTAATTTTGTGTATATCGGTGTTGAATTCAAGGTGGGGGGGGGGATACTCTCCAGCAGGAGCAATGAGTACCCCCCCCCCCCCCACCACGCGAAGATTTGATATTTTGTTTTTAATGGTCGAAAAGTGTCTGAATTCAACACTGGTGTATTTAATGTATTACTAACTGTAAATTCACTTTAAAACTGTGAGAACCTTTTCTATGTGTAAGTAAATTTTCATATAGCACCAAATATTTATAGTAAAGCCAAATTTTTTTTAAATATTCAAGATTGGTGTTGGAGAAAAATTTTAATTTTAAGATAAATAAATTTTAATGTTTCTAATTAATACAGAATTTTGCTAAAAGTTATTGTTTTTATAAATAAACACTTTTATAGATAAAGGATCATCATTTATTAGTATTTTTAGCCATCAGTCATATAAATATAGTGTATCATACTAAAAAGACCCCAAAAATTTAGATTGCATAAAGTAATATTTACATACTATATAATAATAACAAAACATGTTAAAACAAATTTTGGTACTTTTCAGTATATATACATACAGGGGCCTGTTTTTGTGAAATTGTGAACAGCTTTTTAACATTTTGTGAAAAATCTAGTCCTAATTTTGTGAATTTAAAATGATTGTTATATTAAGGTTCTTTTTTATATATTTTTTAGAAGATATATGTATGTAAAATACATATATTTTCTTTATACTATATGTAAAAGTGACAGGTCAGATTTTACTTTTAAATGATTAAATTTGTGAAAAGTTTAGTCTAAAGATGGAAAATTTTTGTAAAAGGATTATTTTTAAGCCGAAAAGTTTTGTGAAGGGTCCTTTAAAGGACCCAATTTCTTCCTAAACAGATCCCTGATGTACATATATTGCATATATACACATATATACAAATATCCACATATATATACTACATAGACATACATATATGTATGTAACACTGGCGTCCGGCTAACCGAAAAGTACCTACCCAAATTTTATTCTGTCATTTGTTCATATCTTTCAAACCAAAATTTCATTTAATTTCTTTGATTTAAAATTTGTCAAATTGTATTTTCTAAAATGTTTATATATATAGATCTTTCAAATCAAAATTAAATGTTATTTTTTTAAAGTAAAATTTGTCACTGAATTAGTATTGTATTATCATTATTTTAAATGAATTGGGCCTGAAAATTAAATTTTCTATTTAGTAGCCAAGAAAGCATTTGGATTTTTTTTTAGCTTAGTGGTCTTCATTCATTCTTAGTCTTAATTATTGTTAAATTAATTTACAATTAAATGTTTTAAAGTAGTATCTAATATATAATATAGGGTAGATGTGCTAGTAATGGACACCCTTAAGAAATTTCTTTAAAAATTATTTTTTTATTAATAAGCTTTTTCAATATTAATCTATCAACAATATTTAACCATTCTAGCCTCATTTCCCAATATGAATAGAAATTTAATTTTAAAGAAATAATCAATAAATTTTTACAGAAATAATCAAACGCCCAGTAGTGGACACTTTCTGTTCCAGTAATGGACACCCCATAAAAAGCAATAAATATAATTATTTTTATGGCTGTATTTAGATAGAACCAGAATTTAATGAATACATACTAATGAAAAAGAAGTAGTTATTTTCAAATACATTTAACAATTAGGATACCAGTAATTAATAAAATATTTGCGATAATCATTTACTGTTTGCATCAATTATTGTAATTATCAGAAGATCGGTGTTTTAATTATTTTAGATGGATAGTTTGAAATACTAAATATCAAGCAATTACAGCTATCAAATTATTGAAACAGTGGTGGTGGTGGTGGGGGGGGGGGGGTGTTTAAAGGGTAATTAACCCGGGAGAACTCGCTGCATGAGATTTTCTCTCACCGTCATACTTTTTTAAAACTCTTATTTAAACCATTTTTCATTTTAATTAAAATTTCAAAATGTTATTTCAATTATTTTACCTATTTTGTGAATAAAAGTACTAAGCCAACCAAAAAAAGTTGATATATGAATGTGAAGTAAAAGAAAAGCAATTGGGCATTCTCACTAGCAAGTTCTCCCAGGTAATTTTTTTTTTTTTTTTTTTTGGAATATTAATGTTAAGTTTTGTCTCACTATTTTTAACAATCTTTCAAAGACTACTTGATATATCATTTATAATAATTAATATTACAAATATGAAATAAATGATATTGTGAGTTGAATATTTTGAATACTAAATAAAATAACTTCAAAATAAAACTGTAGAACTGATGTTTGAAGCCACTGATCTGCAGATTTACTAGTTTCATGAATATTACCTAACTTTCATTAATAGTGTACATTTTTTTTTTTTTTAAATAAGGAAACATTTAAGGCAGAAAATAGATTTTTAATAGCTTCTGTAACTTAATTATTTTTATTTAAACGGAGAGGAATTAAGCCCTATGAGCCCCTCTTTGACAATATTTTCTGCTTCCTGGCTGGTTTGATTGCCAGATTATAAAATATGCAAGGTACTACATTATGTATGTACTACATTAAAAATAATAATAAATAAAATATTGAAATTTTATTAATCACATAAAATAACTTAAAAGCAGCTTTTTATAAAAGTTTTGGTGTTATTACATTTTGGTAAGTATAATTTAAAAATTAAATTTGATTATTTAGGTTTGCAGTTAAGCCAAAGTATTTTATGCACTATAAACATTACTGAAATTGAAATTGTTAGCAATGTCTACATGGGGTGTCCAGTCCATTACTGGAAAATGACTAATTAATCATCCCAGTAATGGACACCCCCTATTAAAACCTTAAAAATAAATGAAATTTTGTAAATGGCCATTTGTATATAAAATTCAAAGTTTTCTATTGCTACTCAAACAAAAACATTCAAATTTTGCAAGATAAATAATACATAAATTAATTAAACGAAGCCAACTCTTAGCCTCGTCATTAAGATTTTCACAGAAAAACAGCGAAACTTTGAAACATTATTTTCTGCTTCCTGATTGGTTTGATTAAAAGTGTCAACAATAACCCAGTTTTATAAAACATGCAAAGGGGAGTTATAAAAAAAAAAAAAAAATTAAAGCTAAATATTTATTAGTTATATTTTTATGAACCAAAAACATCAAGGGGTGTCCATTACTGGCACATCTACCCTATAATATGTATATAAACTGGTTATATTTTATTTAGCAGACAAATATTTTTTCGCTTAGTTGCCATTTCCATGTTGCAAGTAATGCATGAGTTCCCAGATCTATAACAAATGTTTATTGTAGGGGTATTCAAAGCATGCAACATCCCAATCGCGCCCGTCGGCCTAATCGTTCGGAGTTTTCATGGTTTTCTTCGAGCCGTGGATCTTCCATGCGTTAATACGGATTAGGTTCCCTTAGAAAGACCCCCCCGGGCCTATATCCCTCGTGTAGATAATTGGCCGTCAAAAATCAACCCAACTCAAAGGATGCAACTCTCTAAAATCATTGTTTTTTTTTATATGTTAAAGGTAAAATTTAAATTAAGTATTTCTATGCCATAACCCACTGTTCATCATAATTTTTTTCATCATGATTAATAAATTTTATGTACAAATATTTTTTTTTCTAAAATATACATTTTAAAAAAATGATTGTACAGGCAATGCGAATATGTTAATGCTTTCAAGTTTTGAAAGTGATCGCCACATAGGAAAATGCAATTTCTTTGTTGATTGAGAATTCAAAAATTCATTTTTAAGCACATTATCTTACAAAAACAATTGGAAATTAACTAAAAAATATTTATAAACAAAGGTTTGATTTTTTAAAATTTGTTGCATTGTTGGGGGGAGTGTCTGCCCCATGAACTCCTGTTATTTCTATTAAATTTAGCTTTTAAATATAAAAAATCAGATTGTAAAATTCATTTGATAAAAAAATATTTATGTTTTGAAGAGGATTTCTTGGAATTTGTTATGTTACAAAAAAAGAGTAAAAACTGAAAATTTGATTCTAAGGGGTGGGGTTAGGATTTAATTTCTATATTTGTGTACCTGTACATATGTCACATTCATATATATATATAGAGTGTAGAAGGAAGATATTAGAAAAATTAAATTACACTGTAAGGGAGGGGGGGGGGCAGGGGAGTTAATCCAAATGCAAAGACTCAGAATATAAGCCAAAATTATTTTGTTGATCGTATAACAACAAAAAGCGTTTGAAGTGGTGCTATGTTGTTTCAATCGTATTAGTGGTTGTTTGTGCCACAATTTTCTATTTTTTGTTTAGAATTTAAATAGTGAAATTTTTATAAGAGTATAGTTGACATATTATCATTTTTTTCTATAATGGAAGATACCCAACATTTGAAATAATCTCTCAAATTAATTTTTTAAATAATTTAGAAAGTGTAATCTGCTGGAATATAACCTTCAAATGATGTCAGCAATGTTTTGCTTTCAATATATACCTATGCATTACAGGGGTGGGGAATTACATCATTCTACTTCCACTATTCACTGCCAAGTAATAATTTTTTGACAGGGTGACTGAATTTTCAATTTTGTCTTTCAAAAACTACCGGCTGTAGAAAAGAAATATATTTAATTATTTATTAGTCACATTTTGAAACTTTCCAGTTGCCTCAATTTAAACATGGCACCGAGTTCTATTCTATACAAAACTTTCTTTTTTCTTTTTTTTGTATATATTTCTTATTTTTATTTAAAATTATAGATAGAGACAGAGATATCTGGTCTCCCAGCTAGGACCAACTCATCATTGCCCAAGTATGTGGTAGCACATAAGAGAAATCTGAAACTAAGAGTATGAGACTCCAACCGAACAATTACTCTACCAAATTAGCACTAGCATTATTCAAAGGTATTTATTTTTCTTCTAAATATTTGTGTGGTAAGAAGTAACATTAGTGTTATTTTTACAATTTTAGTACAATTATGTAACAAGTATGGGAACAATTGAGAAAAAATCTGGAAATTTTAGGAAGCAAACCAGTTTTCCTCCGAAGGCCTATTTTTCTAAATTGGAAAAATTAAAATTTCATTTATAAAATGTAGTATTTTATAATAGCTACATTCTGATACTTTTATTTATATATTTTCATGTTTAATGTCCTACATGAAAACATTAACATGTAAATTCTTATCTGTAAGCAGGGATCTGTTTAGAAAGAACTCGAGTCCCTTAAAGGATTATTTACAATTTTTCCACCTTAAAACATGTAACCCTTAAGGCTGTTCTCAACAGCTCTGCTCAACAAGCGCGAAACGTTTTGCACATTTACAGATTTATTTTTTAAAACAAAGATATAAAATTGGAAGGCCTGACTATGGAAGTGATTTAGAATCGAACTGTGTTTTCCATTTTTTTATCCATAAATTACCTATTGGGTTATAAGTGATTTTGATCATGTGACAAAGATGTTTTCTCCCTTCGCTGACCGGTTTTTCTGCTTTTTTCGGGAACTTAGGTTCAAAACGTCAACTTTGATACTATTTTCTGAAAGATCTATTACGTTTGCAAAAAATGGAAAAAGCAGCTCAATTACATAGTTTGTGAACAACAATTCCAGCTAGTTTCATGCATTTCCGACTAAAAATAAATTAAAACTTATGTCAGAAAGTTGCCCTTTTGGATTTGAGCAGCCTTAACAAAATTCTTTCTCTTAAAAATAGACATTTCAGAAAATTTTTCATCTAGAAATTGAGTCCTTCCCAAATGTAATGATTTTAGAATTTAAAAAACCTGTTGCATAATAGTTGAAATCACCAATGAATCTGTTATTTAGCTGTATATATATGTTAAAGACCTTCTCAATAATGTCTAAATAAGAACTGAGATATCATTTCTAATTCACAAAATTCTGATTGCATTTTTTACAAGTACCTACAAATGTTCACAATTTTGCAAAATCAGGATCGTGTGAGAAAAAAAAATCCAAGCAAATCATTGGTAAAATAATTAAATGCAAATTCTCTTCTTAAAAATGAAAATTCATTCCAAAATTATTTCAATAGATATACCAATTAATAAAAATGGTCAGGTGGAAATTTAATATAAAATTTGAAACATATATTTATTTTTATTCACATAGCTGTAATTTATCACTATTATTAGGAAAAATTTTTTTCATAATAATATGCAGTTGAAATTATTTATTCTTTTCTTTCTTTTCCTAAAATATAGATTCTTAGAGTTATCTAACTGTATTTTTAAAAATATAAATTTATACAAACAAACTTTGCAAAAAATGTAAGTAAATTTTCTGTGAAAAACTTAGTTGAAAACAATTTTTAAACACATGAAAAAATTCACCTGTTTTAAAGCTTTCATAAAAAAAAATTACCACTTTCAATATTAATAATCTTAAACTAAAACATAGCTGGGTTTACACTGGAAAGCTGTACTAAAACTAAATACACAGTAAATGAAGATTATAATTTTAAGGGAGGTGGGGGGATGTAATATTGTAAAATGCCAGTTTTTAAGTAATATAAGATTTCTTTTACACTGGCATTATTTATGTAGTATTTGAAAAACAGTAGGGGAGAGGGAGGCACATGTGAACAATTTTTATATTTTTGACTATTTCTCAAAATTGTTATGAGCTATTGAACAAAAAATTGATTTATATGAATATTTAGAATTTGTTTGCTCTTTTGCTCAAGCTTTTGGATGCATTTATCAAGAATTTCTAACTTATATCATCATTCTAAAAATTGTCTAAATTTGTTCACATGTGTCCCGGTGGAGGGGTAGTTGTGAACATACCTGGGGCACATGTGAACACATGCATAAATAAGACAAATATTTTTTTGTGAATAAAAACTGTGATAAAAACTAATTAGATGCCCTCTCTCTAGTTGTGTGAATAAATCAATAAATGTTTCAACATAGATACAAGAAATTATTCGTAAAATTGAACACATGCTTACTCCTTTTGAGTCACTTTTAATTGTTATCTAACTTCCAGTAAATTAAAACTGTGAAGCAATCCTAAAAACATTGAATATATAGCTCAATATTTGACAAGGGTAATTAAATTTTAAACTTAAAAAAAAAAATGCATTCACAGACTTAAAAAATACACTTGTGAACTGTTCACATATGCCCCCATATGTTCTGTTCACAAATGCCCCATCTACCAACTTCAGCCTAACTTATGAAAAAAAAAATATTTTAAATTGAAATAAGGAAACAAAACTTTTTGTAGACTTACCTAATTAATGCTACTAAGAAAGAATCAACCTTTCATTGGTCTTTATTTAATAAATAAAAATTAGTATTAAGTATACTTGGATATAAAAATATAGCGTTCAAAAAATTAATTTAAAAAGTATTGAAGAGATATTACTAAATCATTATTTATAATTATACAAAATGCATTTAATAACATTGATCAGATTACCCATTATTTTGTAAAAAACGATTTTTGCTTTATTTGTCTGTAACGTACTTTCTCAAAACTAGTGCAAAGCCGCCAAATCTGGTTGAACAACATACTGGATACTGAGCAACCAATAAGATTGCGAGCTTCGGTTCGGAACGACAAACTCACTTGGAAAAAAAAATTATGCTGCCAGGACAACACATAAGCAGGGTTAACAAAAAAAAAAAAAAAAAAATTATTAAAAAAAAAAACAACTGTTTATTTGGTTTAAACCAGGTTTTTTTTTTTTTAAATATCATTTCCTAATACATGTAGATGCATATTTGTTGATAAAAATAAACATTGTTATATATTATTTAATATAACTTCATTTGAAAATATCCTGATTAAATAATTAGTCTGTTATGTAGAAAATTTAATTCATTTCCATTTTAAACATTAGTAACCTATGTCTTATGTTGAAAGAATAAACTGCTCTACACAGTGTAGCTTTGATATCTTGAAAATCTTAAGACGAATTTTTTGATTAATTATAGATATACTATTTTATGAACATTTTTTCTACCTTGATACAGTCAAACCTCGTTAACACAAACACGCTTAACGCGAATTACTTTTAGCACGAACTGTTTCCTGTTGCCTCGTCCAGCTGTATGTAATGTAGTTAAGTTCTGATAACACGAACATAAAAAGTTTCCCCTTGAGTGTTCGCGTTAACGAGGTTCGACTGTATTAAAAATCTTATTGAAGTCTACACTAGTTCACTGAACATTTTAATATTTTCTTCTTCACCTAATCATTAATTTAACTATAAAAAAATATTTTGAAGGTAGTATCTTCAAATGGTTAACTTTTTTATATAAATATCAGTATCTGTGGTTGCTAAAGAAATTTTTTTATATATATTCGAATACTGCTGGTTATTTTCTTTTAACATTTTTGGCCATTAAATTCTGTAACAAAAAAGATTGATATTATTGAATGCTATAACTGACATATAATTTTTGCATGTCGTCTCATTCAACTTCATATCTTGAAATTCTTTTTTAAATTCTTAAAGGATAATCTCCCCAACTGAGAAAATTTTCTTTTACTACTTGGTCAAAATCTTAAAGGTCATTGTGTTATGTTATTAACTGCCATAAATAATCTGTATTTTTTAATTGATAATATTTTATGCTGAATACTGAATATGTTTTATCTCTGTTAATATTGACGTGGTTTAAGATAACTCTCTTAGTACATCAACTCATTCTAATTTTTATCCTACATTCACACAAACATGACCTAAATTCATTATGTCTCATGTAGACTGCTTAGATAAAGTATTAAAAGTAGAAATTATTTCTATCAATAATTTAAAACACTTAAATTACAAAAAAAAGAAAATATTACATTAGATTTGTTCTAAAAAACCCATTTGGTTTAAACCATGCCAACCCTGCATGGTACTGACAAACATGATGAATTTTTATGCTGCTTATATGAATTATTTATTTAGTTCTGTTTTTTATGTGAATTTATTTTTAAAAAAAAAGGAACAAAAGTAAGCTTCAATTAAATTTACCATCTAAGTATAGGAAATCAGATCATAAAATTAGGTTATTTAAAAAATAATACACAGAATTATTTACATTGTGCAGACAATTTTTTAAAGTAAGTTATGAGTCAGTATACCAGATTATTTTTAAAAAAAAGAAAAAATTAAGTGGAGGTTTTACTGTATAATTTTATTGACCCCAAACTGAAGATATGTTAGATAGTTTCTGTTTAGAGATTATGGGGGTATCACAAAATGGTGTATACTAAAACAACTATTAATCATTATTTACAGTCTTATCACAGCAATATGGAGATGTTTTTATTCCAAAAATTAAATGTTTACTGCAATATTAAGAGAAATTTATAGTTTAATTCTTGATTTTTAAATGTGCTTTTTTTTTAATTTTTGTATAATGTTTATTTGTTCTTTTGTTTTAAAAGTGTATAATTTTGATTAATATAATAAAACAGATTGTGAAAGTGTATAATTTTCAAATGTTATGTTTAAGTGATCACTTTTTACCTTAACAATGTTACTTTTTTTTTTTTTTTCAAATTTTCCCCGATTGGTACCAACTATATTACTTGGCGATAATGGCATTGGTTTAATGGAAAATATCCAATAAATAAAAATATCCAGAATGTAGTCAAGGGTGCAGGGTTTTCTGTCTGAAATCAGTTTTTTGAAAATGTCCAAGTAATGGAGAAAGGGGGGGGGGGGGGGGATCTTCCAATCTTAGATTTACTATCAGGATTAATAACTTCTCGTTTAATATTTTAATATCTGAAAATACTTTCTATATTTTTCTAAGCACAAATCTTACATGTCAGGATTGAAATAATAAAATTTCCATTTTTTTTCTCTTTCTTTTCCCTCTTGAGTTTTTGAAGGATCTAAGAGCGTGTTTGGAGCATTAAGAGTGTCTTCAATCTTGTGTAACTCTCATAAACTTTAACCACACTTTTGCATGAAACGCTCAAATTTGATGCTAACTTTTGGCTTTGGACCCAGTTACAGAATATATATTATTCCTATGCTTTTTGCAATGAATAATATAGCTGTATCTTATTTTCTAGTGTGTTAAAATGCTTTGCTGTATAAAAGCCAATTATGGCCAAAAAAAAAAAAAAAAAAAAAAAAAAAAAGCCAGTTAAAACCAATAAAAGCCACTGGGGTGACCAAAGAGGTTTTCCTTTCAATCCATAATTTCATATTTTCTCAATATTGGAAGTTTTATGGGAAGAGTAAGTTGTAATTGTCATCTGTTCGAGATCTTTGAAATCACAATGACTGCGTAATTTTGTGCTCTAAAATCTTAATAACTGTGTTTTCAAACTTATTATTTAGAGAATGAAGCAAATGATGATGATGTTTTGTATTTTCCTTTTTGCATGTTTTCCTTTTCGTTAATGAGTAATTTTGAAATATGCTGGAAAAGGGAGGGGTCTTCTGGTTAAAAAATTGTCATTATCGTCCAAACTCTTTAAAATCTTTAGGAGTTAAAAACATAATATTTTCATAGCTTTTGAGAAGCAATCCAGAAAAAATATTAATATTTAGGGATAAAATGGCTTGTATAAAGCCTTTTTTTTTTTCATTTGGTATATTTCAGTCCTTAATAATATGTATTTAATTTCCAATAACAGAAAATTTGGAATGGAGGAGGAATATGGCTACCCAATTTTATCTTTGAAGTATGGTGGAGGAATAGACCTGAACTATCATATGCATTCGCTATCCCAGTAGCAGAAAATTCTCAAAGTGTCTGCAGGAGTAACTACAGAGACAGAAAATAATCTGCAGGTAAATTTTTTGCAATTGCAGTGTTAATTAAACACCTACCTGTAACGTTTTTATGTCTTTTATTCACATTTATTAAAGAGAAACTTAAGTTTTTGCATTAAGTTAAATATAATACAAAGCAAAATAATGGTTTGATGGAAAAATAATCTGCAAAAGAGAAAAGAAAATTTGTGACGCTAGTCTCCATTCTTGAACTTTTTGCTACCGAACTCGCTACATGGTTATATAAATAGTGGATTTGACTGAATATGAATTTTTTTTTTTTTTAATTACACATACACTGATCATAATTTCTTTTTTTAAATTTTCATAAATAAATAAAATTTAACACAAATTAAAATTGATATTTTATCACTTTTTTTTTAATTAACAGCTTGATTTATTCAGTGTAATATTTCAAACACCATAATGCTAATAATAAAATAATGGCTTTTGCTTATTACTAATAGTATAATTTTATCTGTAGATGCATTTAATTCACATATAATTTAGATAAAATAAGGGGTTCATTATTATCATTGTTAAATGTACTTTTTATTTCTTTCCAGTTAGAAATTTTTAAAAAACTTTTTAACCCCTCCCCCCTGAATAATCCTTTTATATATATATATAATATATATAAAGAAAAAAATCATGATTCCCTGCTCCTCATAAGTGCAGATTCACAGTCACCAGATGTCACAAGGCGACTAAACTGTTTGCTGTGACCCCTAACTTTCACCGTCTAAGTCGCTAAACGGTAGAACTGAGAAATTGAAATTTCATTAGTAGCCAGTAATAAGAGTTTTATAAGTCGCCACTTTTTTATATAAAAGTACTAAGCAGTAAACTTTTGTTAAAATTTATTAAGCTAAAATTAAATAGCCCATATAAATATGTTAATATAAACATAATGCAAACAAGAAAAGTACAATCCATAATAAAATGCAAAAAAATTTTAGTCTGTCCTTGTAGGAAAGTGACCATAAGGTGGCCGGTGGCTAGTGTTAATTTGGCCTGTATAAGTCGCCATATATATTTATATTTTTTTTGTAAGATAATCTCTCCTTATAGCAGAACAAATGACTGAAAATTTTGATTTTTATAGTGTTAAATAATCGGACACATTCTCAATTTTTTGTATGACAAAATCAAAATAAGAAATATTGTTTTCCTGATATTTCCTACTATCATTTTTGCTTATTTTCTACATATCTTGCTCAACTTTATCTTCTGACAGTACGTAGTTTAAGATTTATATTATACTTAATATACAAATTTCCAGAATTTTCTGCTTAATTAAATATACACATTTGAAGTAATTAGTCTGTGTGTTATTGTACGTGTGTTGTTCAATTATTTTTCATTTTTTTTAATTCCTGAGTTTTTTTTGTTTAGTTTTCTGTATATAAATACTGTTGTATGTATGTGTTTGTTTCACAATGTGGCGACTGGATTTTTTTTTTTTTTTTTTTTTGGGTGGGGGGGGGGGTTAGCAGCCACTAGCACCTTACTGATTTTGGGAATCTGCACCTATACTCCTCATAGGACTTTAACTGTTTGAGTTGTTTGAATAATTTTTAATAGTAATTTATAAATTCCCAGTACAACTGAGTAAGGTATTAGAGAATGAATTATATAATTGCTTTCTTCATAGGCCTTTGGTGGTGTTCCCTTCCTTAGAGAAATCCACCTTTCTCTGCAGGAGGAGGAGGGGGATATCAGAATGCAAATAATTTCACAAGATGACATATAGCTTTTTTATTTTTTTCTAATCAATAGTGTTGTCAATTTGTAACATATTTTCCACTTTATTAGCGTTTGAAATTTTGCTAAAAATGTGTTTAGCTTTGTTTTTTTAGCAACATGATTTAAATAACTTAATTTTATTTTTACAAAGTTCTTGCTGATTTTTTTTTTTTTATAAAAAATATTTAAAATTTAAGTCAAAATATGTTGTAATAAGTATAATAGTGTATCAAAAATATATATTGCATATTTTAGTACTGTGTATTGTATGGGAGGGGGAAGTTTTTTATTTCAATGTTTCATCTTAAAATTATATGCTCAGTTAAAGATGGTAAATTTAAGCTAAAAATTATTAAAAGATTAATGTTAAATTAAATTTCTCTATTAAAAAATATCTAAATCTGTTAGGATGCACATTTTTGAGTTATTAGTAAAAAGGGAGAGTTTCTGCTACTATAAGGATAACTGCCTAGGTTAAATATAACCCTTTCTAATGTATTTTAATCTGAGTCTGAAAATATAAACCAACAGGCAGATCAGTTTAAAAAATCAGAATTTACAGGATATTTTGAACTAAATAAAATACCCCCACCCCTTTTTTTCTTCCAATTTGTCAAATTTTTAAAATATTACTAGGTAATCATAAAACCAATAACTTTTATGCTAATCAATTCAATAGTCGGTTTCCTTTAAAAGCTATTAAGGATTTTTCTAATTCTTAATCATTTAACAAGCTAATAGGCGATTTCTTCTATCAAAGAATTTTTTGCCTAATTCTCACTCCTACTAATTTTTAATGTTGAAGATTTTTTTAAAGTTGTATATGTATAAATATATAACTGGAAATTTTTGTAATATTTTTTAATTACTTTTTCAAAATTAATTCATTAACTCAATTGAAAAATTAATGGTATAACTGTTCTTCAATCAATTTATAAAATACTTATGTTAGTTTTGAAGTAATTAATGCCTGCAACAGTACTTCAAGGGAAGAAAATAATTTGCAGGTAAAATATTTTACAACTGAAGTGTTAATTAATCAATCTGTTACCTGTAATGTCTTTATGTGCTTATTCATTTTTATTAGTAATAATTTTAAGTTTTTGTGTATTAAGTAATAAAGCAAAATGTTCAGTGGAAAAAAATCTACAAAAAAGGAAAGAAAAAGTCTGTGATGACTGTCTCCTCCTGTCTTGAACTTTCTGCTACCGGGGCACCAATTAATCAAATATAAAAAGTTTTCAAGGTGTTTGTAATTCAACACAAAATTACATCTGAAATTGTACTGGGGGGGGGGGGAATCTATTTAATTTGTCAGAGGGCTTCTAGAATATATATATATATATATACTTTAAATAGTAAATATATTTAGCTCTAGATATCGCTGGAAATGGAAAAACACTTCAGGAATAAGAGGATAATTTTTTGTAATTTTCAATTGGAGATTGTGGATGCAGACTTCTGAGAAGGACTCACAAAATCAGCATTCACAATATATTTCTTTAAAATAATAAATATTAATACTTTTAAAACAAATAGCCCAACTAGGACCAGGAAAGTACCCAAAATAAATGGGTATTTTTGTCCTTATATGTATATTTTAAAATCTGATATGGCTGCTTCAAAATACAGAATGTTTTCCCGAACTTCTTTTCTTGTTGCTTTTGGCGCCTGCTCAACAACACAAAACTTTCCGGCACATTTTGTAGTTCATTTTTAAGCGTAAAGGTATAAAATTGGCAGGCTGGACTATTGAGGTGATTTGGAATTGAAATGAGTTTTCCATTTTTTTTATAAACAAATTACTTATCCAGTTATAAATGACAACTGCTTTTTCTTTTTTCTCTCGTGCAGTACCAAGCCTGGAAATTCTCCTCTAAAGGCAACTTTGACAGTATTTCTGAATTATTTTCTGCCTTTACCAAAAAAGGGAAAACATCTTTTGATCGCATAGCTTTTGAATAAAAACACCTGCCTGTTTCATGCCTTTTTGGAAAAAAAAAAAGAATTACAAGAATACATTAGAAATAAGCTCTGTTAGATTTGAAAAGAGCCTTAAAGAAACTCTGAGATGATGTTTTGGACCAGACAGTTATGGCAGCATACCATCTTGTAATAATCATTATGGTTTATAAATTATAAGATGGAGTGAGTGAAAAAGAAATCATTAACTATTGCAATGATTTGAAATTACTCTATAAAAGTTGTATAAATAGTAAAAAGAAGTGTGCTTTGTTGAGAGAATGTATAAAATTAATGATTTCAGCTCTGACATTTCCATTTTTGTTTAAACACATAGCCTTAAGAGTTTAAACTAGGCACAGAAAGAAATGTTCAAGCTAATGTTAATGCTATGGCACTATTCTTTACAGATTTCTTGTTTCCATTTTAATATTTTTAAATGATTCTTTCTTTTTTTGTGTGTGTTGCGGGGGGGGGGGGGGGGTTTGAAACACAGGGTATCTGAAGTTAACATTTATTGTGCATTTCTACTTTTTCGATGTTTCTTAGTTTTTTTAATATGTGGATACTTCTACTTTTGGAAGTGGTTCTGCAAGTGAAATTATTCTCGTATACAGAAATTGCTATGAAAATTGAAAAAGTACATACACACAGCAACAGGTTTTGACTTCAGGTATCGCATGCAAAATAATTAAGCCTTACAAGCCTAAACTAGGCACAAAAAGAAATGTTCAAGCTAATGTTAATCCTATGGCAGCCTTCTTTACAGATTTCTTGTTCCTATTTTAATATTTTTAAATGATTCTCTCTCTCTCTCTTTTTTTTTTGTGGGGGGGGGGGCGACAGGGTACCTGAGGTTAACATTTATTGTGCATTTCTACTTTTTCAATGTTTTTTACAGTTTTTTGATATGCGGATATTTCTACTTTCGGAAGTGGTTTTGAAAGTGAAACTATTCTCGTATACAGAAATTGCTACAAAAGTTGAAAAAGTACATACACAACAATAACAGGTATTGCATGCAAAAAACTAATATAAAAGTATTGAAATAAAAGTAAGAAATCTGTAAAGATTTTTCCCATAGGTTTAACATTAATGTTTGCATTTATCCGCGTGACTGGCGTAGGCTCTTAAGAGTCCACACTAGTCATGTGGAAAAGCAAAAACGCTAATGTTAAGTCTATGGGAGCATTATTTTCAAATATCTCGTTTGAATTTTAATATTTTTAAATGATTTTTTGCATAGGATAGCTGAAGACGATCTACAACTGGGATAATTTTTACTTTTTCAATTTTTTTTTTCATTTTTTTTTTTTTTTTTTTTTTAATTTTCAAAACCGCTTCTGAATTCGAAACTATCCTAATATTTAAAAACTATGACCAAAATCAGAAAAATAAAAGCCAGCTCGGTTGTAGATCACCCTCATCTATACTAAATACTAAATAAATAAATAAAAAATCATTTTGAAATATTAAAATCAAAGCGAGAAATTTGAAAATAACACCCCCGTAAGATTAACATTAACCTTTTTTTTCTTGGTGTGACTGAAATATCCTTTTAAGATGATTTTATGTAACCTTTTCTACAAGTCACTTTTGTATTTTCTTCGAAAATTTATTTTAGTGCTTACATCCATGTTGAATGAACCACTCTTTTTCTTTAAGGTACTTAAGTTGATCAATCCTGTGTGTGGAATAAACTACAGAGCAAATCAAATGACAGAGATAACATAATGCTGTAAGATGGCCAAAACTACTGGAATTTGTAATTAGTAAATGGAAAAGAAAACATTGTATACATAAATATTAGAACTGTGTACATTAATGTAATTTAATCATTGTAATAAATTTCTTTCTATATTTTAATTGCTTGTTTTAAATATTTGTAAATCATAAGGAAATTAATTTATTTTCTAAATGTTCTAAAATATTTATGCTTGAACTTTAATATGGTTCTCAAATACCCTGCTTAATAACATAAAACTTTGACACAATTTTAAACTCATTTTTAAACATGAAGGTATAAAGTTGGCAACCCTGACTATTTAGTGATTTGGAATGAAAATAAATTTTCCATTTTTTGATAAATTATCTTTTGAGTTGAAAGCAATTTTGCTCATGACAACCAATTTTCTTTACTTTTCTTGACCTGCGTGGAGAATTCGGCTGAAAGGTGTATTTTAATAGTATTTTCTGAAAGATGTTATGCATTTACCAAAAAAAAAAAAAATGTCTTTCAATTATAGTTTCTGAATTAAAAAAATTGTACATTGGAAATTTCATGCACTTCTGAACGAAAATTGATTAAAAAAATGTGTCAGAAATTAGCTCTTTTGAATTTAACGACAGCTTTAAATGATTTTTTTTTTTTTTTTTTTTTTTTTTTTCTAAATAAATATGCAGTGATAATTTTACTGCCTTTTAAAAACTATTTTAATAAAAGAAATATTCTTTGGTGATTTTAAGAAATATAAGTTTTTATTTATTTATTTTTGCTATAGAAAATTGTATTTTATTTAACAGTTTTTGACCTTTAAACCTCCATTTTCAAAATCATTCATGATAGAAATATTTTCACAAAATTTTAAAACAATAACTTGGTTAACAATGTCACGAGACATCATGCATAATGAAAATCAGTGCAAACATAAAAAAATCGTATTTAATTTTATGTTTGCATATGCATGATGTCTCATGACATTGTTTACCAAGTTATTGTTTTTAAATTTTTTGTGAAAATATTTTTTATCATGAATGATTTTGAAAATGTTGCCATTTGTGCGATGAAATGTTCGTCAATCTAAATAAAGATATTTTATCACTTTTTATCGCATCATTTAGCTTAAGAAAGATCATGTCGAGTCAGACTCGACATAGAAGTACGAAGGGTTAAAACAAAAAAAATTCTGATCGATAATAAATTTATATTGCAGAAGTTATGGACATCTGCATTAAAGAACATCAATGTTTCATTCTCAATAAAAATGCAGAAACAAAAATTAAATACATTTCTTAAATTTCTAAAACTGTTAATTTTTTTAAATAAATATTTAAAGTTGGAGTATACTTAAAGAAATCCAAAATATTTATGATATACTCATTACATCTTTCATTTTCCTATGGATATCCGATACACTTTTGACATTTTTTTCTTACAAACTACTTTTCTAAATTTAAAGTAACATTACCTTTAGGATTTTCAGTAGATTGATTTCAAAATTTCGGGAGGGAAAAGCTATTAAAAACAGCAGAATTTGAACAGTTTTTAAATAATAAATGGTTGTACTACAACTAATTGTGTCATTTATAGAATAAAATGTGAATATTTAGAAATTGTTTAATTTTTATACAGGTGTATTGTTTGTTAAAAGAAACAAATGACACGAAGTGAGTTTTTGAACTTTTAGGTATTTAGAAATTTTTTATCGGGTAGAGCTTTGTTTAAAAAATCTTGATATGATTTGTGTATTTTTCTATATCAACCAGAAATCTAAATATTAATAACTCATTCAGCTAAAAAATTATTCTAAAACCTAATTAATGTCTATTATTAATATTCTAAGTTTTAAACTGTATATTAAGTTTTGAAAGAATAATGAAACACCCATTTTGCCATAAAAAAAATAAAAAAATTACATAAGTGGCGATTTGCTTGACAGTGGCAGTTTTAAACATTTAACTGAAAGTAAGAAAATTTAGATTTGTATGTTGAGGAAAAAAAAAAAAAAAAAAAAAAAAAAAAAAAAAAAAAAAAAATCTAATTTCCAAGTACGTAACAAAAATCTCAGAAGAAATTATAAAATTTTGGCCAATTACTAATTTTTCTTTATTCGTTGAAACTGTAATTTTTATCCTCTTCAAGCCCTTGGCGACATATGTGGATGTTTAGTTTTTGTAAATATAATTAGTCAAATAATAAAAGGGACAAAAATTTGGTAACTGATTCACTACAGAATCCCTCAAAAAGAGAAGTAAAAATTTTATGGTTTGGCTGCATCAATGTACAGTTTAATAATAATAATTAAAAAAAAAATGTGAAGTAATTTTTTGGCAGTCAGTGTTGTTAAATTATTTGAACAAATCGTTAATATTTGATAAAAATATCAAATCTATTAAGTATATTAAGTTTAAAGAACTTATAGAAATGTAAGAAAAAATTTAATGTTAGTTTTTTTATTTTATAAGAAATCATTTTACTCATAAATTACCATTAATTGTCATAATGTCCACAAATGTGGGCACTATTTTTTTGTGAATTTCTATTGTTTGTTTTTTTTTTTAATCCTCTAAGTGCATAGCTGCCACCTACTGTACCTTTTATATTATTTTTATATTGCTATTTTGAAATAGTAATTTTCGTCATATATTTAAACCTAGAGTATGACAACAACAACTGTTTTAAAATAGTGTTATAAAATAAGTATAAAAAGGTGTAGTAGTTGGCAGCTATGTAAGTGTAATTGTGCACTTCATTGTTCTTAGTTACATTTTAAACCATAAAACATTGTTTTTAAACATTTTCTTTTATTTCAACAATTGATGACAGATAAAATTCCTTTTGAAACAAGTACAGAAAATTTAATATGTTTGAAAATAAAAATAAAATGGATTTTGTATACTTTTCATATGCTACATTGTTTGCTCTTCATTATATAAACAATGGCCATTTATTAATCCAGAGTAAATTTAATTTTACTAAAAGGTATTTTTCATTACATCGTTATACAAATTGATAACCTACAAATGGTCTTATTAAAAACTTTATAAAAGTATTTAAATGTATCCATACATATCTAATAATAATTTTCTCCATGATAAATTTTTATAATAAGGATAAGACTTTGTGCTTTCCCTGTATATCCGTCGATTTTGATTACAGAATAACCAATAAGAATCTCCCACATTTGACAGGATAATATAAAACAAAAAGGATTGGAGAGCGAAACTATGTTTGTTTTAAAATATACAATGGGCATGACAAGAGATTAAAATGACTATGTTTTTTAACTGATGTTTGGTAAGTGTTGTCCATTGCGAGCAATACACAATTCAAGACTATGCCTGAAATCTATCTTCATCTGACATATCATGTCTTGTGGAAGCTGCTACCTCTGCTTGAATTACTCTTGAGGCATAAGACCTACATTTTCTCTGACCCCAAGAGACTAATATTCAGGTGGAAGTAGCAGGTATTCCACAAGACGAGGCGTCTGTGGTGATAGATTCCAGAGATCACCTTGAATTGTGTATTACTCGCAATGGACAACACTTACCAGACATCATTTCTGAAAGATAGTCATTTTATACTCTCGTCGTACCTATTCTATATTTTTGAACAAACAAATTTCTCTCTGCAGTCCATTTTTTTATCCTGTCAAATGTGGGAGCTTTTTGGGGTCATCCTGTACTTTTACGGTATATATACCATATATTTCATTTACGGTACATATACTGATTATAAATGCTTTTACGGTACATATACCACACATTTAATTTACAGTATATATACTGTATATATGCTGTATAAATATTTTTACGGTACATATACTGTATATTTAACCTATGGTATATATGCTGTATAAATGTTTTTTACGGTACATATACTGTGTATTTAACATACGGTATATATGCTGTATGAATATTTTTTTACAGTACATATACTTTAAATATTTTACGGTACATATACCGTCCAGTTAAATTACGGTATATGTGCTGGTCACAAAGTTGCCAGTATATGTACCGTAATTTTTGACAAAAATTTTTTACAGTGCAGTCTTGGATAAAAATATATTCGGTCATAAAATGGCAAATTTATAATTCGATTTCATTATGACAGCTGCAAGAGGCCGAAGAAGGTTTTTGCAAATAAATTTTTGGTAATAAATATTCAAATCTTTAAAAAAATAGTGATATATTTATGATTCATTTCTATATACTTAAATGATTTTTTTTTCAATTAATTAATTTATTTATTTTCGTAAAATATCTAAGATCTTTCTTTAACCGGATAATTTCGCACTTTTTCGATTTATTTCCATTTTATTTTCGTTTTTTCTGAGGACCCTTTCGAAATCGGTTCATAGAGCAAAGATGCCAAAAAAAAAAAAAAAAAAAAAAAAAAAAAAAAAAGGACCAAAAATTAAAAAAAAAGTTAAAATACGTGCTTAGGCATCGATCTCAGATATCATGTGCAAAAAAATAAAAATAAATAAATAAAATAAAATAAAATATTTAAATGCAAACGAGTAATTTGAAAAGGACCCTGCCATTGGTTTATCATTAGTTCGTGAGCGTCTTGGCGTTAATAACTTAAGACCTTACGTAAGTATATTTCAAAATTAATGACATGCGATAGTGTGCATATTGGTGGTTATCAGATTAAATTAAAATTGGATGCCTCCTTCCTCTGACTATTTATACTATGTGATTGACGCTACTATATATTGAAAAATGCTGTACAAATCTGTTTTAGAACGGATGACACTAGAAAGGCTTGTGACAATAATTCAATCCATAATTTTTTTAAAGAATTATATATCCTCCTGAGACCTGGCATCCATTTAAATGGATGTTTTTCTTTCTCCTTCTGTTGCGTTAAATTTCATTGTAGCAATCTAAAACCAGTTTGGCATGGTAATGTATGAATCAAAAATCAACATTCAGCTTTTGGATTTTGGCAACGGTAACTACTTTGTTTACAAAATGGCGTAATAAATGATTTAAGTTGGAATTCTACGTTCTGCCGGTAAGTTTCGTTTTTATATTATTTTAATTTGTTTAAGCTATTTTTTTTCCAATTTTAATAGCAGATGTTAATACAAAGGATACTAGGAAAGTTTTGCAATATGATGAAACAAAAAGTCGCAGGTGGCGATTTGTGGTTGCGTGTTGACATAGGTTCATACTTATGCACCTGCACGTAACCACAAGCCTGTAGGCTCAGTTATTCATTAGCTGTGATCGTGTGAAGTTCTTCCAGTGGTGTCCTGGTCCCGAAGTAAGATAAGGTCAGTTTTGCGGTATAACTTCGCGCGTGGTTTAAACTTAAACCAATGCTTAGAAGAAATTACTCTTGCGCTTGGTGATGATTGTTCACATCGTATGACTATACACAGATGGTAGAGAGAATTCCAAAGAGAAATTATCTCCCTGGAGGACGCTGAAAGAGGGGGGAGTCCCCGAACGTCAATTACGGAGGAAAACATTACTGCTGTGAGGAAAATGCTTGCCAAAGACAGACGAATAACTTACAAGCATATAGAGGATATCTTAGGCCTAAATGCACCTCCAATTCATTCAATTCTGCATGATTATTTGCACATCAAGAAACTGTGTTGTTTCTCGGTGCCACATAGACTGAGTGGGGAGTAGATGACACGAAATGTGACTTGGTGCTGGGAGATTCTAAAAATGTTTCGTAAAGGATAATTTCGATATGTGAACAGTATCGTGACAGGTGACTAAACCTGGCTATACTATTAAATTGTGCCGACTAAGTCTTAAAACAAAGTTTGGGTCTTTGATGATGAGGACATACTGGTAGTTGTCAGAAAATATCGATCAGTTAAAAAGAAATGATAGTTGTATTTTTCAAATTGAGAGGAATTGTTGAGTGTATCGTTTCGGACGCACAGAAGACAGCTACTGCTAAGTGATACAATGAACAGTGCCTACCTAAAGTCATAGAATCTAAGAGGAACCTGTGACCAAAGTCAAGAACAAACAATGGTGCCTCCATCATGACAAAACTCCAGCTCATCGGGCCAAAGCCTGCACTGAATATTTGCCACTACAGGACTGAAACTTCTTGGACACCCTCCTTACAGTCCAGATCTTGCCCCCTGCGACTTCGTACTGTCCCCGCATATGAAACTGAAGTAGAAAGAGATTCGATTTTCCAGTGACGAGGCACTTCTGAAGGCTTGGGACAATGAGTGTTCCTTACTCCCAAGTGAAACTTGGCAGAACTGGTTTCGGAGTTTGGAGAACTGTATTGCTTGTAACGGAAATTACTTTGAAAAAGTTTAATAAATAACTCCGTATTACAAAACTTTCCTAGTATCCCTTGTACTTGCCTTATGTTCTTTATAATAAATTCTATTATATCCCATACTTTTAGCATTTTAAAAATTATTTTAAAGCGGGTTATGGCCTGAACATCCATTTAGATGGATGTGCTGTAAAACAAAATTAAAAAGTCGAAATTTATTAATTTCTTTAAAGACATCATTTTTTATGCCTATTTGTTGAAAAAAACTCATATTTAAAAAATATATATATGCATTATATTTTGCTTGGGTCTCAGGAGGATGTATATATTTTCATAAGAAAATTTAATTTACATATAATAGAGTTTTCACAGAAGAAAATACTGTATTGAGTGAATAATATATTTATCATATATATATAAAATGTAAAAAATATAATAGAGGAATTGATGTGTAGCGTAGGTATACAATTGTTCCTCCGTTATAAATATATTTTTTTCAAATAAGAATTATAAAAATACACATTAAAATTATACATATTTTTACACAACAAAATTTAATTTACCTATAATGGAGCTTGCACAGAAGAAAATATTTTATTGAGTGAATACTATATTTGTCATATATATAAATAAAAAGAAAAGTGCCCAGTTAAACTGATGGCATTAAGCTCACAGGCTATTCACACTAATTGTATTTTATTTTCTCATTTCGAAGAATAATGCCCCTCAAAAAATAAATGAAAGGGGATTATCCCCCGTTTCCCCTCCTTTATACTTAACCAATGAACCTCTAAATCAAATGAAGGAAGCGCCATATCGGAATAAACTGGTATATCAAATTTGAAGTAAATCGATTAACTCTGCATGAAAAACCCATTTATCTAAATTAAGGGTTGGGAACTAGCCCCTGTCCCCCTTTTATACTTGACCAATAAACATCCAAATCTAATAAAGGCAACTCCTGAACATAATATACCGGTATACCGACTTTGGAGCAAATCGAAAAACTCTACATAAAAAACACATTTATCTAAATTAAGGGAGGATCTAGCCTCCCTTTCCTCCCTTTATACTTAACTAATGAACTTCCAAATCTAATCAGGAAAGTTCCTTAGCATAATAAACCGGTATACCAAATTTGGAGCAAATCGAATAATTCTGCATGAAAACCCCATTTATCTAAATTAAGGGGGGTTACCACCCTGTCCTCCTTTTATACTTAACTAATGAATCTCCAAATCTAATCAAAGCAACATCTTAACATAAAAAACCGGTATACCAAATTTGGAGCAAATCGAACAATTCTACATGGAAAAACCATTTATCTAAATTAAGGGGGACTAACTCCCTTTTTCCCCTTTACACTTGAGTAATGAACTCCCAAATCTAATCAAGGAAGTTCCGTAACATAATAAACCAGTTTACCAAATTTGTAGCAAATGGAATATTTTTGCATGAAAAACCCATTTATCTAAATTAAAGGGGGGGGGGGAATAGACCCCCTTTTCCCCCTTTATCCTTAAACATGAACCCCCAAATCTAATCAAGGCAGCTCCTTAACATAATGAACTGGATACCAAATTTAGAGCAAATCGAACAATTCTACATGAAAAACCCATTTATATAAATTAAGGAGGGGCTAGCCCCCCTCCCCCCTTTATACTTAAGTAATGAACTTCCAAATCTAATCAGGATAGCTCCTTAACATAATAAACGAAATTTGTAGCAAATCGAATATTTCTGCATGAAAAACCCATTTATCTAAATTAAGGGGGTGACTAACGCCCCTTTTCCCCATTTATCCTTAAACAAAGAACCCCAAAACTAATCAGGGAAGCGCATTATCAAAATGAACGGGTATACCAAATTTGGAGCAAATCGAACAATTCTACATGAAAAACCCATTAATATAAATTAAGGGGAGGGGGAGGCTAGCCCCTCTTTCTCCCCTTTATACTTAAGTAATGAATTTCCAAATCTAATCAGGGAAGCTCCTTAACCGGTATACCAAATTTGTAGCAAATCGAATATATCTGCAGGAAAAACTCATTTATCTAAATTAAGTGGGTGATTAAACCCCTTTTCCCCCTTTATCCTTAAACAATGAACCCCCCCCCAAAACTAATCAGGGAAGCGCCTTATCAAAATGAACTGGTATACCAAATTTGGAGCAAATCGAACAGTTCTACATGAAAAACCCATAAGTACGTACGCCATACAGAACAGGCGGGCGCATAAGTTCTCAGGCTTTGATAGCCTGTGAGGTAAAAAAGGTAAGAAATATAATAGAGGAATTAATATGTAGCTTAGGTATAAAATTGTCCCTCCATTATATATATTTTTTGTCCGTATTAGAATTATATAAATACACGTTAAAATTATATATATTTTTTCATAATAAAATGTAATTTACATGTAATGGAATTTTCACAGAAGAAAATATTTTATTCAGTGAATAATACACATAGCACATATATAAGAGAGAGAAAATTATAATAGAGGAATTGATGAGTAACGTAGGTATATAATTGTTCCTCCGTTAATTAAAAAATAAATAAAAAATAAATCCAGAATAAATTTATCTTTATCACAATACAAATCTTAATACAAATTTTGAATGTGTCATTTAACGTAAAACCGCTAAACGTTTTATGAAACATAATCTGTCAAATTTGTTTGACACCGTAAAACACTTGTTTTCTGTAGTGACCATGTATAACTAAAAAAAAAATGCCTCTTTTAATTTTTTTCTTCGCAAAAGATGTTTTTTGAATAATAATTCTGTGAAATAAAAATATGAAAAACATTAAATCAGTTTATCACATAATGCCAAAAATTTTTATAGATATATTTTATACGAAGGTACACTATGTCTGACTAGAAACACTTAACCCTTTTGTGCAAAATAATGAAGCAGACCTGTGATGCACTGTAGTAGGCCCACTGATTGCATGTGTTATTTATTTGATTGATATAACCTTAATGGGAAAATATATAAATACGTTATTATACTCAATTAAATCATAATCAAAACATAAAATTAGTATCAATCATGAGCTTGGATTCATGACCGTGAATTCCCGACCTCACTAAATCCTGAATATGAAAATTCTGAATTTTGAATCAATGACTGAATATATATTTTAAGCATTTTCTTTTCTTTTTTGCAAGCAATGATAATTTTATTTTAAATTAAGTGGTCTACATAATATTTTGAATTCATATATTCCGGCATGTAATTCATTTCTGTTGTGAATAAGTAAATTGCGTAATTCCTACGGCTTCAACTCCGAAAGTTAGAACTGGCATTGATACGTTTACCTGCATTTTTCCGGCTTCACGTATGTGAATAAATTAATTTTGAAGACCAAATGTCCATAATTCTATTTGTCACTGTACTGAGAGCGTGAAATTCTAGACCTATCTAAAGAAGTTATTCATCTACATCGCATTTTCGAAGCGATGAGAATGTGATCACAATGCATAACTGACCCTAATGCGAAGAAATTTATAACTTTTATTTACATAAATGATGTAATTTACTATGATTATCACTAAACATGTTCGGAGGGGGTCCGCCAGAAGAATTCTATATTGGTGAGTTTTTATTTATTTATTTTATTGACTATAGAGGATCTCTTAAGAGACCCCCTAACTCTTAATGTAAGGCATCAGTTTTAAACCTTCAAAAAGCTATTTTTAAGAGTTTTTAAAGTTTTCTGAAGCTTTGTAAAATTTTGAATCTAATTAAGCAAACCGCATAAAAATATTCAAAGTAAATCCTTGTGAATTTGAAATTGATATGCATACTTTAAAACAGACACACCTTGATTTTTAAATTTGAGAAAGCACTTTTCTCAAAACTGAGTTTTTGCTACTTGCGTGCATTATAAAAAATTCGTTTTCAGGCAGACATCTTTTTTTATGCAGATATGCGAATAATGATTATATCTTTTTAAACCATGTTAAATTTATATTGTTTTATATTATATATTATATGATGTTTATACTTTAATATTTGTGTTAAAACAGACATTGCAACAATTAAATTTTTCGTCTTTTATTTGGTGAGAAAGTACGTATAGCTTGTAGATATGATTATATTATGCATATTTGTTGAAAAGAAATTACCTGTTTTAAAACGATTTTTTACGGTGCACGCAAGTAATAGAAACACAGTTTTAAGAAAGCCACATACAAAGTTAAACTCAATTAGAGTCCGTTTTAACCCCTTCAAAGGCTGTTGTTCATTTTTGGACCACTTAATTTTGATTGTTAACATGTTGGCACCAGATTATTAAAATCAAAATTTCCCTTTTATTAAGTACGTGAACAGAAGATTATCCTTATTTTGAAATAAATTTGTTTTTAAATTCTGGTGTCATTCACTAATTTCAGCATTTTACGAATAGAAGTACCTTGGTCCTGAAAGGTTTAAATCTGACATTATCAATTGATTGACATTATAAAATTGACCCGTTTCTAATTTCAGTATTTTCATGCAATTTGTTTTGTTCAGGCATGTATAAACATTTTAAAATATGAAAATAAAAAAATCGGTTTTCTGAATGTTTGCAACTGACTACCGTAAACCAATCGTAATGTCTCAAAAAATATTTCTGCTATTTAGTGGCCATAAATTTTTGAAATAATTAATGAATCTATATGGTAATTTTTAAGCCATTCAAGGCTTGTTTCAACTGTTAGAAACTTATAAATTATATGCTTTTAATAGATTAATATAACACAATATAGCAAAATTCATGTAAGGGATTTTTAAACAAAAACCTAAATTTTGGATTACGATTCGATGAAGTTCGATTAAAGTAGAATCTCGATCAAGTTAACTTAATTCAGAATGAAGATATTGACAAATGGAACTGTGTTAAAATGAACTCATAACTATTGAAAAAATATTTGGGGTGATTCTGTAGAAAATATCTGTAGTTATGGACAGTTTATTATTATTTTTTACTGTGAACATTCATTTAGGTCTCATATATTTTAATCGTTCATATTGAATGGAAAGGAATGTCTGCTTTCACTGATAATAAGATTTTAAATAATTATTGAAATTACAGAGAAATGTGTAAGATAATAATGAAATTTCATATTTTAGGAAACTATAAACTATGACTTTCAATTAATTGAAATTAAAAATCTACTAATATGAGAAAATTTAAATTTCGGACACGATTAGAAAGTCAACTTAATTTAAAATGTTGATATTGATACACAAATTGTAATAAATTGATCTCAAATCTGTATTCCATGCAATGAATTAACAATACAGAAATCTTTTGGCCGGAATTATTTTAATGATACTGTCATAAATTATTAGACGAGACTGAAATAACAACTAATTAGTCAATTAATAGTTAAAATTATACAAATGTTTAATTATCTCAATTACATGAATTTAGTCTATTGAACAATGAAGAGATGAAAAAATTGGACTTATCCATTGCATATGTTTATTTAATATTATGGATCACCATGAATATTAAAGATTTTAGAAAATGAAGCCTAATGTTACTATTTTCTAACTTAACTTCGGAATTATCAATCTTGACTATGAGGATAAACCCACGTGCCAGTGATCTAAATCTCTGCACTGTTTCCTAATAGTAATCTTCAACGTATTTAACGACGAAAATTCTAAGTTTAAGGACGGTGAAGAATACTATTCGCAAATAGTGGTGCTAATTGACCTTATTGCAGACAGGTTTGCTACACCTCACATACACAATACGCCATCCGTGTTCTTAAAGTCTAAAGAAAAACTACGTAAAGATACTTCAGGTATATTTATTACTTATTTTATTACATAAGGAAGACCAGTGATATAGTGGTCAGCAACAGGTCTTGCTACCACGTAACAGGTCCAGAGTTCGGATCCGGGCTGGGCAAGACTCACTCAATCTTTCAACCTGATTCCCGGCTCAGGTCTTTGCCCACGGGTCGATAAATTTTGTACCAACCTTACTTGGGAAAAAATAACTGAGAGTCCCGAGTTAGTCAGGCCACCTGATCTGTACATATGCTGTGTAGCACCTGAGGTCCCAGTGTCAAGGAAACACTTTCATGCACTGTAGGCCCTAATCCTTAATGTACATCTTAATAGCAGAGGTTTAGTTTAGTGTCTTTATTTCTTAAGACGTTTTAATTGTTATGGGGCAAACTGATTTTGACAACAAAAGAAAAATTCAAAAGGTTTTAGTAAATACTCTATTTATTCTGTTTTAATATCACTAAAAGTAGTTATTAAACTCTTTGACTACGGACCGAGTAATATACTTTCCAGATGACCGATAGCACGTCTGCTACTAACGACTATTTTTTTATTCTATTGGTACTATTTTTTTCCAAAAGAAAATCTTTGCCTGATACTAATAGGACATGTTCTAGATAAATGTACCACAAAAAATATTTTTGTAAATAAAGGTAAGAATAGTATATAAAAATAGTGGTATTATCGTTTAGTATGGTCGTATTAATGAATCCAATGTTTGTATTGCTACCGATTAAGTGGAATGTATTATGTACCTTTCCGTAGTCACAGGGTTAAGAACTACTTAATCTGTATTATTCATAAAGCTTTTGACTACGAAGAAATCTAGTGAGTTACAAACATAAAAGATGAGTTAATAAATTTCTTCTTTGAGAATATTGGCTAGTCACGCAAAGACACTCGCAAAATAATGTTAAACCAATGGCAGCGTCCTTTTCAAAATTTTCGTTAGCATTTCAATATTTTAAAAATATTTTTGGATTTTCGCATATGTAGATGTCTGCCATAGCATTTTGGTACTTTTTTTTAATTTCGATTGCAGTTTTATATTATATACATACATACATATATATATATATATATATATATATATATAGGATGTTGCCGACTTTGACCGAAAAATTCAGATGGGTGGCATCAAGAGGATGAAAATTTGTCATACAACATGGGGTCACAAACAACTTATTTAGTCACAAATACAGAGTGTTTCACCCTAACTGAAGTCGGATTTACGGTTATAATTTTGCAAAAAATAAAAGTATTGAAAGTAAATTGTAACGATATGAACCTTGTTTTATATAAAATGTCATAACATCACAAAAAGTTCTGGAAAAACAGGGTGCACATGCAACCCCTGATACCGTATGAACTGATAATCATAGTCCAAAATGTGGAGCGTCAAGTGCATACTGCTGGCGCGTATAATAGAAACTTCTACCACTTATTTTTGGTGTAATAATATTTATAACAAAGGTGAGTATGTCTGTTAAAAGTTTAATTATAATATACTACAGTTTTCCGAAAGTTATTAACGTCAACCAAAGTTGTGTTAAGGTAGAACACTTTTACATATAATGGAATTTTCACAGAAGAAAATATTTTATTGAGTGAATAATATACATAGCACATATAAGGTTAGTTGGAGCAACTGGGCCCACGAGGTAACTGGGCCATAGGCTATTTTATAAAAAACTGTTGATGTTTTTTTTAGTTTTGTGAACAATGCACATTAATCTCTACTTGCTAAACAACGTGTGTCAACTCAATCATAACTCCCACTTTGCTGTGATGGGTTGTCAAAAATTTACGTTTCTTCTTTTTAATACAACGTCAATATGGTTGAAATTCCTCGGCTTTTTATTAAAATACTGTAAGTACTTTTATTAAACAATCTTTTTTATTTTAAAGATTAGGCTTATAACTACATTAATATTATTAGGTATCAATACATATTTACTTCACGTCTCAAAAGTAAGCCCGGTGTCCCAGTTACCCCATATTTTTTTCAAGAATGGGGTAACTGGGACATGTATCCGGGGTAACTTGACCATGCTGGATCCAGTTACCCCAATAGTTATAAATAATTTTTTTGAGTTTCTCTTACTACGGGAAATAAATTTCTCCATTGTTTTTTACTCAGAATAAAGAAAATTATAAAATACCTTATTAAAATTAAGTAATAAAATTTTAAAAAAAAGCACATTTGGTGGTATCAAACCAAAATACTTGACCCCTTGAGAGGCGGTGATGCCATTGTGGCATCACATAATTTTAATCCGTAATTGCCACATTGGCACCGGAATTTTATAATGAAAATTTTACCTTTATTAAATACGCGAAAATATACTTTTACTTGCTTACAAATAGTTTCTCTTGTAAATACTGGTGTCATTAAATTATTTCAGAATTTTACGAATGCAAGTACCAGGCCCCTGAAAGCGAGATAGCCAAACATTGAAATTGTACGACACACAGGGGTCGCATTCAATAGAGAAACTTTTATTGTTCCTACCACTATTTTGAAAATAATATGCTCATCTCACCGTTCTTTAGAATGTGTTAAATAAAATGATCATGAAGGTAACTCGTTAAGTGTTCTGGTAGGAACAATAAAATTTTTCCTATATAATACCACCCCTGGGTACAGATAAAGTACTTAAGTATTTACGTAGCCGTTTGTTCACCTTGCTATATTTTTTTAAATACCCATGTGACTTTTGTACTTATTACCTATACTAAAATAGATAAGTACTTACTTAAATTTATGTTTTTGGTATAATAAATCTAATATTTTCACTTTTAGTGCTTTTTTAGACTCATTGACAGCAAAGGTTTCTCTTTCAACGTTCTTTATTTGATACATAATTTACATGATCTGTTTTGTTTAAATTTTTTAAAGTTGTTTAGGCTTTTTGAAACAGGACCTGATATCTTATGTGACAAAAAACAAATGCGTGTGGAACATAGACCTTAATGGAACACTTACCCCATTTTTATGGGGCAACTGGACCCATGGGGAAAGAAAGACGAAATATTTTTATATTTTTAAGTATTAAAATATAATTTTGAGCATTTCTGTCTGATAGAGGGAACTTAACTGAACACATTCACAGAAGTTCAGACTTTAATTCAAATGAACATTAGCTTTTTGAAGCTGAATTGTCAGAAGCTCTAGAGTCACATTGTAAAATCATGGCCCAGTTACCCCAACTAATCTTATAAGAAAGATAAAAAATATAATAGAGGAATTGATGAGTAACGTAGGTATATAATTGTTCCTCCGTTAATTAAAAAATAAATTAAAAAAATCCAGAATATATCAATCTTTATCACAATACAAATCTTAATACAAATTTTGAATGCGTCATTTTACATAAAATTGCTAAACGTTTTATGAAACATAATTTGTCAAACTTGTTTGACACCGTAAAACTGCTGTATTCTGCAGTGACCGTGTATAACTAAAAAAAAATGCCTCTTTTAATTTTTTTTTTCGCAAAAGATATTTTTTGATAATAATTCAGTGAAATAAAAATATGAAAAACATTAAATCAGTTTATCACATAACGCCAAAAAATTTTATTTATATTTTCTATACGAAGGTACACTATGTTTGACTAGAAAAAATTAACCCTTGTGTAAACACTTAAGACTTTGTGCAAATAAGGAAGCAGACTTGAGATGCACTGTAGTAGACCCAATGATTTGATGTGTTATTTATTTGATTGATATAACCTTAATGGAAAAATATATAAATACATTATTGTACTTAATTAAATCATAATCGAAACAGAAAATTTGTATCAATCATGACCTTGAATTCATGACCTTGAATTCCCGACCTCACTAAATCCTGAATATGAAAATTCTGAATTTTGAATCAGTGTATGAATATATAATTTCAGCATTTTCATTTCTTTTTTGCAGACAATGAGAATTTTCCTTTAAATTAAGTGGTCTACATAATATTTTGAATTCATACATTTCGGCATGCATTTTATTTCTATTGTGAAGAAATAAATTGCGTAATTCCTACGGCTTCCAACTTCGAAAGTTAGAACTGGCATTGATACGTTTACCTGCATTTTTCCAGCTTCACGTAAGTGACTAAATTAATTCTGAAGACTAAATGTCTATATAATTCTATTTGTCACTGAACTCAGAGCGTGATATTCTCGACCTATGTTTGACTATGAGCTATGTTTGACTAGAAAGAAGTTATTCATCTACATCACATTTTCGAAGCGATGAGAATGAGAACACAATGCATAACTGACTCTAATGCGAAGGAATTTATAACTTTTATTTACATAAATGATGTAATTTACTATGACTATCACTAAACATGTTCGGAGGTGGTCCGCCAGAAAACTTCTATTATGGTAAGTTTTTATTTATTTATTTTATTGACTATAGAGGATCTCTTAAGAGATCCCCTAAATTTTAAGGTAAGGCATCAGTTTTAAACCTTCAAAAAGCCATTTTTAAGAGTTTTTAAAGTTTTGTGAAGCTTTGTAAAATTTTGAATCTAATTAAACAAACCGCATAAAAATATTCAAAATAGAACCTTGTCAATTTGAAATTTATATGAGTACTTTAAAACAGATTGAACTTCATTTTTAAATTTGAGAATGCACTTTTCTCAAAACTGTGTTTTTGCAACTTGTGTGCGTTATAAATAATTCGTTTTCAGGCAGACATCTTTTTTTTACACAGATATGCGAATAATCTCTTTAAACCATGTTAAATTTATATTATTTTATATCATATATTATATGATGTTTATACTTTAATATGTGTGTTAAAATAGACATTTTAATTGAAACAATTAAAATTTGTGTCATTTAATTGGTGAGAAAGTACGTATAGCTTGTAGATATGATTATATTATGCATATCTGTTGAAAAGAAATTATCTGTTTTAAAACGATATTTTACGGTGCACGCAAGTAGCAGAAACACAATTTTGAGAAAGCCACATACAAAGTTAAACTCAATTAGAGTCCGTTTTAACCCCTTCAAAGGCTGTTGTTCATTTTCGGACCACTTAATTTTAATTGTTAAATGCCATGTTGGCAGCAGATTATTAAAATCAAAATTTTCCTTCTATTAAGTACGTAAACAGAAGCTTGTTCTTATTTTTAAATAAATTTGTTTTTAAATTCTGGTGTCATTCACTCATTTCAGCATTTTAAGAATAGAAGTACCTTGCCCCTGAAAGGGTTAAATCTGACATTATTAATTGATTGACATTATCAAATTGACCCGCTTCTAATTTCAGTATTTTCATGCAATTTGTTTTGTTCAGTTATGTATAAACAATTTAAAGTATGAAGATAAAAAAAATCGGTTTTCTGAATGTTTGCAACTGATGACTACCCCTAAACAATCGTAATGTCTCCAAAAAATATTTCTGCTATTTAGTGGCCATAGATTTTTGAAATAATTATTGAATCCATATGGCAATTTTTAAGCCATTCAACGCTTGTTTCAACTGTTAGAAACTTATAATTTATATGCTTTTAATAGATTAATATAACACAATATAGCAAAATTCATGTAAGAGATTTTTAAAGAAAAACCTAAGTTTAGGATTACGATTCGATGAAGTTCGATTAAAGTAAAATCACGATCAAGCTAACTTAATTCAGAATAAAGATATTGACAAATGGAACTCTATTAAAATGAACTCATAACTATAAAAAATATTTGTGGTGATTCGGTAGAAAATATCTGTAGTTATGGTCAGTTTAATGTTATTTATTACAGTGGACATTCATTTAGGTCTCATATATTTTAAGCATTCATAGTGAATTGAAAGGGATCTGCTTTTACTGATAATAAGATTTTAAATAATTATTGAAATTACAGAGAAATGTGTAAGATAATAAACTCTGCTTTCATATTTTAGGAAACTATAAAAAATGACTCTGAATTAATTGATATTGATACACAATTTGTGTTAAATGGATCTGAAATCTGTATTCCTTGAATAAATTAACAATACAGAAATCTTCTGGCAGGAATTATTTTAAAGATACGTCATAGTTTAATAGACGAGACTGAAATAACAACTAATTAGTCATTTAATCATTAAAACTTTACGAATGTTTAATTATCCCAGTTACATGAATTTAATCTATATAATACAACCATGTATACAGATGAAAAAAATTGGGCTTATCTATTGTATACTTTGATTTAATATTATAGATCACTTTGATATTTAAAGATTTTAGAAAATGAAGCCTAATGTTACTATTATCTAACTTAACTTCGGAATTATTATCCCTGCCTGTGAGGATTAACCCACGTGCCAGTGATCTAATTCTCCGCACTTTTTCCGAATAGTAATCTTCAGCTTATTTAACGACAAAAATTCTGTGTTTAAGGACGGTGAAGAATAATATTCGGAAATAGTGGTGCTAATTGACCTTATTGCTCGCAGGTTTGCCACACTTCAGTTATACAATACGCCATCCGTGTTCTTAAAGTCTAAAGAAAAACTACGTAAAGATACTTCAAGTATTTTTATTACTTATTTTATTACTTAAGGAAGCCCATTGTCATAATGGTCAGCGTGTCTGGCTACCAAGTAATAGCTCCAGAGTTAGGATACGGGCTGGGCAAGGTTCACTCAATCTTTTAACCCGATCCCCGGGTCGGGTCTTTCCCCCCGGGGTCGATAACTTTTGTTCCAAGTTTGTTTGGGAACTAATCACTGAGGGTCCCGTGTTAGTCAGATCCCCTGATCGGTACATATGCTGTATAGAACCTGAGGTCCCTGTGTCAAGGAAACACTTTTGGGCACTGTAGGCCCTAATCCTTAATGTACATCTTAACAACACAGGATTAGTTTAGTTTCCTTATTTCTTAAGTCATTTTAATTCTTATGGTGTAAACTGGTTCTGACAACAAAAGAAAAATTCAAATGTTTTTAGTAAAAACTACTGTATTTATTTAATTTTTATATTACTAAAAGTAGTTATTAAATTCTTTGACTGGGGACTGAGAAATATATTTGCCTCTGACCGATGGCACGTCTGCTACTGACGACTATTTTTTATTCTATTGCTACTAATATTTTACAAAAGAAAATCTTTGCCAGTACTACTATTAGGACATATTCTAGAGAAATATACCACAAAAAAAATGTTTTTGTAAATAAAGGTACGAGTGGAATTTAAAAATAGTAGTAGTATCGTTTATTACAGTGGTATTAATAAATACAATGGTAGTATTGCTCCCGATTAAGTGGAATGTATTATGTACCAGTCCGTAGACACAGGGTTAAGAACTACTTAATATGTATTATTCATAAAGATTAAATAAATTAGATTAAAGAAAAAATAAATTCCTTCTTTGAGAGCATGGGCTAGTCACGCAATGACACTCGGAAGTTAAAGTTAAACCAATGGAAGCGTCTTTTCAAAACTTTCTTTATCATTTCAATATTTTAAATATATATATATTGGATTTTTGTATTTTACCATTGTATTTTGGTACTTTTTTTATATTTTGATTGCAGTCATTACATATATATATATAATTCAGAGTGGTGGAATCAAACGGGTGAAAAATTGCCATAGAACATGGGGTTGCAAACCATTTATTGAGTCATAAAAACAGGGTGTTTTCCCTAACTAAAGTTGGCTTTACGGCTATAATTTTTCGAAAAATAAAAATATTGCAATGAAATTGCAACGATATGTACCTTGTTTTGAATGAAATGTGATAACTCCATAAAAAGTTCTGTAAAACAAGGGTGCTCATGCAACTGATGATACCGTATGAACTGATAATCGCAGTCCAAAATGTGGACCGTCAAGTCAATTCTGCTGGCGCATATAATAGAAAATTCTACCACTTCTCTTTGGTGTAATAATATTTATAACATAGGTGAGTATGTCTATTAAAAGTTTCATTATAATATACTAGAGTTTTCCGAAAGTTATTAACGTCAACCAAAGTTGTGTTCGGGTGGAACACCCTGTAATTTTGATTAAAAGACCCCATATTTCGATCCGTTATTCTATGGTAATATTTCATCCCCTTGATGCCTACTAACACCCCCTGGAATTGCCGATCGAATTCTGCAACACCCTGTATATTCTTTCAAATTCGGCATTGAAATAAAAAATATCCGTATTAACAGTTATAATTCGAAAAGAATATTATCACCATAAATTGCATTACTATGCAATCGCTGAGTTAAATGAATTTTATAATGTTATTTTATGGTACTTGAAAGCTTCAAAATGGCGGATAAAAGGTTTAACCATTCAATGCCTAGGGTAGAATACGTTCCAGAAATTGCGTAATTCAGAGAATCGGAATTCATACCAGAAAAATGTAAATAATAAATTTCGCTTATTTTAATAACGAAATGTCTGTTATTAAATAAATGAAAAATTTCCATTTTAAATTTCTGTTGCCAATACGGAATATGAGAATAAAAAAACCCACAGAATCGGGAATACTGATGGTATCATAAATGATACCATAATCTTTTAAGGGTTAATATCAGGCGTGGCAAAATGTATATCATGAACGCAGTCCTTCTAATCTACCAACAATCTAATATATAATATAACATAAATATATAATACCATGCACATATTATATATATATATATATATATATATTATATTATAACTATGAAGATACCACTATTTTTAATTTAAAATGTGCCTTCATTAATTACAGAAAGTTTGAACATTATATAAAGCGAAGATTACCTTTCAATGTTTGTGGTGGCAAACGAAAAAATTTTGAAGTTTTTGATTCCCTATCTTACAGTTTCTGCAGTTAATGGATTAATATATAATATTATATTACCATATATATAATGTATAATTATATAACAAATATGTATAAATAAGACTCAGAGTTTTAAATTTCTAATAATTAGTTGATTTATTACGTCAGCACTTGCTATAAGCTGACAAGTTTGAAAAGGTGATTTTTGGTTGATTACGAATAATTACACGAAAAAAGTGATTATTTTTAATTTACCTCCAGTAAAGCATGAGAAAAACATACAAAAATCTCGCAAAACATTACAAATTTTATTATTTTTAAAAAAATATGATGTAGAAATAATAGACTTTATTACAAATTTTGGTGATATAAACAATTTCAGGATATTGTTCATTATTCATCCTTTACTTTTAAGAATGATTTTAAATGTAGAATAAGTAAAAAATTTAAATGTAGCACTTTCTAATATTCCAGTCTTGGATAGAAAATATATTCGGGGATAAAATTTCAAATTTATAATTCGATTTCATTATGACAGCTGGAAGAGGTCGAAGAAGGTTTTTGCAAATACATTTTTGGTAATAAATATTCAAATCTTTAAAAAAATAGTGATGTATCTATGATTTCTTTCGATATATTTAATTTTTTTTTTTTCAATTTACTTATTTATTTTTTTGCGTACAATATCGGAGATTGTTCCTCCGGGTATTTTCGCACTTTTTCGATTTATTTTCTTTTTATTTTCGTTTTTTCTGAGGACCCTTTCACTTTCGAAATCGGTTCATAGAGCGAAAGTGCCCTCAAAAGAAAAAAAAAATTAAATAGGAAAATACATGGTTAGGCATATATCTCAGATATCCTGTGCACAAAAATAAAAAATAAAATAAAATAAAATAAAATAAAATATTTAAATGCAAACGAGTAATTTGAAAAGGACCCTGCCATTGGTTTATCATTAGTTCGCGAGCGTCTTAGCGTTAATAACTTAAGACCTTAAGTAAGTATATTTCAAAATTAATGACATGCGATAGTGTGCGCATTGGTGGTTATCAGATTAAATTAAAATTGGATGCTTCCTTCCTCTGAATTTTATACTATGTGATTGACGCTACTATATATTGAAAAATGCTGTACAAATTTGTTTTAGAAAGGGTTACACTAGGAAGGCTTGTAGCAATAATTCAATCCATATTTTGTTTATAGAATTATATATATATTTTTTCATAAGAAAATCTAATTTACATATAAAAAAGGCAAAAAATATAATAGAGGAATTGATGTGTAGCGTATGTATACAATTGTTCTTCCGTTATATATATATATTTTCATATAAGAATTATATAAATACACATTAAAATTATATATATTATTTCACAACAAAATTTAATTTACCTATAATAGAGCTCGCACAGAAGAAAGTACCTTATTGGGTGAATAATATATTTATGAGATATTTAAAAAAGGTAAAAAATAGAATAGAGGAATTGATGTGTAGCGTAGGTATACAACTGTCCCTTCGTTATATATATTTTTTGTCCATATTATAATTATATAAATACACATTAAAATTATATACATTTTTTCATAACAAAATGGAATTTACATATAATGGAATTTTCACAGAAGAAAATATTTTATTTAGTGAATAATAGCTGTAGTACATATATAAAAAAGGTAAAAATTCTAATAGAGAAATTGATGAGTAACGTAGGTATATAATTGTTCCTCCGTTAATTAAAAAAAATAATAATAAATCCATAATATATCAATCTTTATCACAATACAAATCTTAATACAAATTTTGAATGCGTCATTCTACGTAAAACCGCTAAACGTTTTATGAAACATAATCAGTCAAACTTGTTTGACACCGTAAAAGTGGTGTTTTCTGTAGAGTGACCAAGTATAACTAAAAACAAAATGCCTCTTTTAATTTTTTTTCGCAAAAGATATTTTTTGAATGTTCTCAAATCCAAAGAAGCTATCTTCTGACACATTTCTAAATTTATTTTTATTGTTAAACGTATGAGTTTGGCAGTTGTTCTTATACAGAAACTTTGTAATCGAATGGCATTTTCCATTTTTTTTTTTTTTTTTTTTTTTTTTTTGTAAAAGCGAACGCTGTTTCGGAAAATAGTGTCAAAGTGGACGTTTTGAACCGAATTCCCGAACCGACATCGCAGGAAAGAGAAAAACCTCTTGTCACATGACCAAAATCGCTTATATCTTAAGTAATTTATTTATCAAAACTTGGAAAACGCCAATAGATTTCAAATCGCTTGTATGGTCAGACCTGTCACTTTATGTCTTTGCGTCAGAAAATGGGTCGGAAAATTTCGCGTTGTTGAGCAGGGAGTTTGAGAACCGCCTTAAAGAAACATGTTGTGAGCAGAAATTTTATTTAATAAAGGAAATAAATACCATACAAAAATGAGCTACCTGTTATTAAGAAAAAAAAATCTGGCTTGTGATATATTTATATGACTTAGGATCAATTGGCCTATACCGCCTTTCTGGTGTTAACCGATTCCTATTGCTGATGGTGTGAAAACGTAACACTTTCTTAAGTATTTTTTATTATTAAAAGAAGTGCTTGGAACAACGACTAGAATATGTGTTTTAACTAATCAAATTGCTTTGGTAGCCAGTCGCAATTTTTATGTTTTAAAAAAAAGGCTAAATTTTTTAACTTTAAAAAATGAAAAGGGACAATAGTATTGCAACATGTAATATTTCATAAAGAATTAAAATTTGAATCTCCATGATTTTTATTTCATTAGAAAAAAATTCATTCAAGTCATACTTCTTTCTGTTTTATCAGAACCATATTACGTCTGCTTTTTTTTTATAATTCGTGCCGATAGTGTATTTTGTATAATTTTATAATTCTTAAACTAATAAAGATATTGTTTGTAGTTTTCTAAGTAATATGAACTCTTTATCATAAAACATTAGTATGAAGCAAAGATTATTATAAAAATTATTTGCGGCGGGGAAATTATTAAACTACCTTATCTTTGCGCATTCTTTAAATAATAATGATCCATTAGATGTAAAAACTGGCTGGTGTGAGGAAAGGTTGATAGAATATATGAAACCATCCCATTAATAAGTCTTTCACGATGCGTAAGTTTTATGTATTTCAATTTTGCTTAGTTTATAAATATATATGTATTGCTATGTAGTTTCGTTTAAAAATGTTTCTACATATCATTCCATATCGATTTTAATTTATCAATGTCATTGTGGAAAATATCAATAAATTTACCGATCACTTTCTAAGTATTAAAGTCAATGACAAACAATTTGACCGCCTCTGATTTATACGATTTCATCTCACTCTTAATCGATGAGAAGAAAGCATACGACGTCGGTCACATGTCGCTAACACACGCATGATACCTGTTGGTAATCTCATCACTTCTTATTTAATTTTTTATTTTGAACCTAATTTAGAATGAGGGAGATTTCTTTTGTTTTTTAATAAAATTTTATAAAGCATATTATGCGAACATGTTTGTGGAACTTTCTAACGGATGCTCCAATCTTAATATTCTTAAAAAATACATATTAAAAGTGGGTACTTCAAAAATCGGCAAAATGCACTTATATTCGAGTATTTTCATATATTATAGCAGTTTTGAGCATTTAAATATCACAAAACATGTATAATAATTTTTTTAGCGTATGTATATATCACTATATAAATTTGGTACTATGCACAACTTCGGCTTTAAGAAGTCGCCCTTGTTAAACAACTCCGCCACAAGACACTTAAAAAAGATCAGATATACATTCACACACGTATGCTATACAATAACATAAGTTATAGTTTTATTAAGTTTTGAAATTCAAAACTATCATTGTTTAATATAATAAGACAGAATATTTCGTATAAAATTTTAGTTAATTTCATTTGAAAGTTATGATAATTGAATACGGGTACATGAAATCGATGTTTGGGTATCTTCGTATTTTTTAATTTTGATTGCATACTATTTTAGGGCACTTTCAGTTTTATAATCGGTTGCTAAATTGAAAGGATCTTAAAAAAAAGCAAAATCGATAAAGTACGAACATTTTCTGGTTAGTTATCGATCTCAGATATCCTACACAAAATAATAATAATAATAATAATAATAATAATCATTTAAAAATATTGAAATGCAAACGAGAAATTCAGAAGAATGCAGCCGTTTGTTAAACACTAGGGGGTTTTGCCCCCTGAGAGATACGTCCGCCAACCCCCGTTCAGACTTCATAGCCTCTAAAATGTTGGCAATGTATTCTGTTTTAAAGAGTTTACACGATTGCGGATAATTGAATGATGCTATCACGAACGGCGAAAATCTTCAAAAAACGGGTTGTCATGCTTTTCCGTTCGAATGGGGCATTTTTCGGTTACCTCTCCTCATCCACCTCTGTCGCGACAGCTTACTGCTGTTTTTGAGATTGTTAAGAAAGAACAATTACACATTTGAAAAACAGCTTCTATAAAATGGTTAGATTAAAAATGTTGCTGCCTCTCGGACTTTTATAATGACACTAGGGTCATTCCACACAAAATGAGCAAAAATTTAAAAAAAGTCGTGGCCACATGGTAACCGATTTTAATAAAATTTGGTACACGGATTCAATTAATTTTTAACTAGAACTTTTCAAAATATCTTGACAAAAATTAAAATATTTTGGCAGTTCTGGACATTTAAAAAACTTGTGACATAGAATGATTGGCATGTGTGCAATCGTTCAAGGTTGCAAATTTGAAGTTCCGTATCGTAAAAACTAATTAACATAAATTGAAAATTTTCATAATCTTATAACCTCTGGAGAATCATCTTCATATTTATTTAGTAATAATAATTTGGTAGCACAATGATTAATATTAAATTTGCTATAAAAAATTTTAATTTGTCAATTTTGAGAAAATTAATAACTTTTTAAAAATCAAAGGAATTTTAAAATATCTGTGAAATTGATACCTGGTGTAGTGTTACATATGAAAATCGAAATGCTCAAATTTGGAAGTTGTCACTTATTTCCTTCATCCTCAAATAGCTTAGAAACTTTTAAAAAATTAAAAAATCACATTTTCTCCTCTTATGTATGCGCAAAAATTAAATAAAGGAATGTCAGATATTAACAATATTGCATAGCCATAAAGATCAATAAGCCCAAATATTCCTAAAAAAATTCAAGATTGCTTTTTGATTCCTAACATAACAAAATTTGCTTTAAAAAGGGAACATTTGTTACATTCTATGGGATATCCCACTTCAAATTTGTGCGCATTTTTTGTAGCATTGTTAAAGAATTCAAGAAGAAAAAATGAATGCTGACATTTATATTGATTTAGGATTACTATATGACTTTTTGTTGAACTCAATCTATTCTAATTTAAAAATTCTATTTAAATTTAAAATATTCTTGAGGCAAAAATAAACTGAAAGCAAGTATAAAAGTTTCTATATTTAAAATATACACTTTTATCTAAAATGTAAAATAATTTAAACGTTCTAAGGGCTTCCCTTCATGTTCAAACAAGTGATAACAAAATTGCATTTTCCCCTCAAATTTTTCATTATTTATTTTTTTCTCTTTAAGGAATATAAAAGGCAAGTATAAAAAAATCTATACATAAAATATATACTCTTATTTATAACGTCAAATAATTTTAAAATTTTAAGAACTTTGCTTCTTGCTAAAACAAGCAATAGAAATATTACATTTTCCCTCAAAATTTTTCGTAATTTATTTTTTTCTCATTGCGGAATAAAAAGACAATTACTAAATTACGCCAATCTGTTACTCATTATTCATTTTTGATTATAAATAATTTTTAATATAGTCTTTCCATTCCTAATGCATTAAATCAAAATTGAAATTTCAAGCATGGAGACAAAAACCACGATTTTGTATCATTAACATAAATTTTAATGCTTAAATAAACGATTTTGAAATCTATTATTTTGCATTTACTCATAAATAAATATGATTTACTTATATGCTGATTTTCATTAAAATCCGACATTGTCAGCCAAGACTGATTTGCACATTTTGTATGGAATGACACACTAAGGACAATATCTTTCTTTTAGGTTCGAGGTTAATAATCTCCGTCTGCTTTGGAATAACATTCAGAACCGCGTTATTGAAAAGCGCTGTGTTTGGAAATTTTACTGTTATATTTTATGTATTAATTGTGTTTTAGATATTTTCAGGAACATATATAGTTTATGCATGAATGCACCATCATGCACATTTTTGTTTTAATTTTGAAATGTATATTATTTATTTTAATTATAAAGTATTTACAAAATTTCTAATATTATTTATCGAACAGTCAGTCGTACAAAATAAATCGAAAGTATTATGTACATGCATTTGCCCATAACTGCCAACATTTACTCTTTTTTGTTACCACTAATATTTAATAGAGTTTTTCGTCTTTTTTAATCGTGAGATTTCGACGATTAAATAAGACAATATTTATTATAAAATTTTAGTGGTAACAAGGAAGCGCAAAAGTCTGCAGCTATGATTTACCTGTATTGATGCTGCATCAAATGATAAGATATATAATCAAATTTGCTAACATAGTTGCAAACTTCTTAACAAAGCCTAAGATATTTTCTAAGAACTAACTTATTATTTCAGTACATGCTTAGCCTTCTTCCATTTATTCTAGTTTTATTGTTATTGTAAATAGGTATTATTATATAAATCTGATATTTTATTGCATTTAAAAGGAAAGCTCTCCCGAGACTTTTTAAATAATGTTAGATCTTATATGTTAGATTAAGCGTATTTTAATAAGCTTTATACAATAATTTAGTTTTGGTTACGATATTAAAAATATTTAAATTATGTCTACTTATGATTATATTTAAAATTAAATAAAATATATACGCATGAAAATGTATAATAGGATTCGTACGGGTACCGTTATTTTCAAGGCCAAATATCACTATATTTTTTATAAATAAATCTAGTCTAAACACGCGAAATTTCGCCTTATTTAAGGACGGATTTTCTATAAGAAAATATCTAGTACCGAAGACTTTCTTAGTCTGGAAATTCAAGTACCGTGCGAACCCTGTATAAAGTAAACGGATGGAACTACCCGTATCAAGTCTGCGCCAATAGTCATCGTCCAGCCCAGATCATGCGGAATTGAAAAACTACTATACAAGTATCTAATAAAAATAACATTAGATAAGAGGTTTCCTAACTAACTCAAATTTTTGTATTGAAAAATTTTGTACACTTTGTAAAATAAATAACTTAGAAGGAAAACAAATCCGTCAACAAAATTGAAAGAGCATCACCTATATTCAGCAATACATGAACATCATCTGTTGAACTGTAACTAAAAGTTTTATTTATGAAACATTATTTACGCATTTTCAGCATAAAAAATTAGTATTTGATTATTCACACCGAATTTTCACTATGGAAAAAATACTTTTTATGTGATAAAAGTATTTAGTTTTATTCAAAGTTTATTATTATTATTATTTTCAAAACAATTTACTTCATGCCGATAATTTTTTACATTCTCTATGCTGTACTTTGATATAAATGTGGCAGCATAAGACAAAGTCAAAAAATGGAGTACTGCCTTCTTATGTAAAATATAACCCAGTCCTAAAATCGGACAGTTTAAAAATAAAAAATGCTTAAATATAATTTAAAAGATACATTTTACGTACACTATATGCATTAGTTATATTTAAAGCACATTGTAAAAATCTATTTAGGTAATTAACATTAAATAATAACTTAAAAATTTATGCAAAGCTCTTATTATTACCGTCTTTAAGAAAAAAAAAACAATTTATATTTAAAACTTTTAGAGTTTTTTTTTTTTTTCATTTAAAATAACACTTGTAAAAAATACAAACAAATGCTCATGACTATATTTTCTTATAAAAGAAAATAGCAAATGAAAAATTATGTATGTCTAAGCACATAAGGCAAAATTAATTTATATGAGAGATTGTAAAATTTATTTATTACGCCGGGTCTTAAAATCTTCAGGTGGATAATAATTATTTCACTTCAGCGGCTGCAGAATCCCATAAATTACTTCGGCCCATTAAGTATGAAAAATTATTAATGTTAAAACATTAATTTTAACATTTATTATCCAAGATATGACACCTCATACTAATATCAAGATAAACGTGTTTACTGTTGAATCTCAAAACTTCAAAAGTCATGTTTGTTTTAACGCTCTTATAAAAATATAAATATATGTAAATTATTTTTAAGGGGGTCCGGAACGCATTTTTAAATAATTTTTATTTATTGAGCTAAAATTCTGAATTTTTTTGTGATGGTAAACCTTATCATTTGTAAACAAAATCACATGATAAAACTTCTCATATTTTTTTTTTATTTTAATTTTAAAATTTATTAAAAAAGTGGGGTAGTATAAAATCATTATAACTCGGAATATTATCCATAGGATTTCAATTTTTTTTTCATTAAAATAAACAAAAATATGTAAGTTTTAATTTTGATTCAGCAATTTTAAAAATATTAATTTATAAAATATTTAAAAATATTTAACGAAAAAATTAAAAAAAAAAAGGTGGTGCAACTTAAAAAAAAATCATATTTTCAAAAGTAAATATTTTTTTTCAAATATGCTGAATCAAAATTAAAGTAAAATAATTGAAAAAGATACGTTCCAAGCTTGAACCTTCTCGAGTTATAAGAATTTAAATACGACCAATCGTGGAAAAACCTATCATGAAGAAAAACGCATTTTTAGAAGTCGTTTCCGTGACAGCCATTGCTTGAAAGCTAGATTTTGAAAACAAACCAAAAAAAAAAAAAAAAAATATTTTTTGTTCTGGTTGAGATAGAAACATGATTAAAATGTCATTTTAAGCACGAAAAAAAACAGAGAGATTTTTAATGAAATAAAATGTTTTTGCAAACTTTGAAGATTTTTGTGTCCTTAAGTTAACATTTCCATCTGCAGTTTTTAAGAAAATACTATTAAGTAATCATTAGACGATAAGCTTCTTAATATCTCATTTGACGATTAATTTTTTTTATTCTAATATTAAAAAAACGATATATAATGTGCTTCTGTATCATTTTTAAAAATATTTACTACTACTAATAAAATATATTTAAATAATTAAATGAAACTTCCAGTCAGCAGTCTGAAAGCTTTAAAGGGCAACAAAATATAATATTTTGATAACGTAGTGTAATATTGCTATTACATTAACAAATGCATAGATGAAACGATAAAGTTACATGAAATTAATACATAATTCCTGAACGATGCGACACTAAACAAAATCATTGATGAAATTGCTGATATTTGGAATATAAATCGATTGTTGAAAACTACAGTTTCAATCTTAATTACTGAATTGAATAATACCTTGAAAATATAACATATTTCGGTATGTGACTCGCTGAAATTATACTAAATACAACAACACATGAATGTGTACTCAATGCACAAGTTCGCGTTTAAATGAACGTTTTATATATGATCCTTATTCAACATATACAGGATAATTAAAAAAATATTGGGCAAATTTTAAGAGGAGGTGGTACATAGCAAGACAAGCAATTTTCTATATAGAATGCATGATCGGAAATGAAACGCAAAGGCACTACAGGTGACATGATGGTGAAACCGAGGAGACGAGGCAAAACGCAAGAATGACCTAAAAGTTAAAAAAAAATAATAATGACAATAATTGCTCTAAATAGTGACCTCCAACGGTAATTTACGCGAAACAGCGGCGAAGGAGGGATTGGCGAGCGCTGTGAAATACACCGGGCATCTCGCGCACTTCACCAGCAGCGGCCGAAAGTTTGGCGAAGAGCTCCTCCTGCGATTCAAAGGAAGTTGCATATGAAACGCTTCAGCTGTCCCCAAAAATAGAAATCTAGACACGAGAGGTTGGGCAGTCGAGGTGGCATCCATAAACCACCTCGTTCAGTCTATCGGCCTGGAAAGGTCACGTCCAGATTGTGTCGCAACACTCGCCCATAATGGACTGGTGCTCTATCCTTCTGGAACCACATACGCCGCCGGATGTGTGTAGGCACATCTTCCAACAAGTTTGGCGCGAAGCCCTCTTGCAGAAACGTGAGGTATTTCCCTCGTCAAGGCGTTCCGGCAGAAGATACGGTCTTATTAGATTCTCACCTATGATTCTTGCCCAGACATTGAGGAAGAAGCGTCGCTGATGCGCATGCGAATTTACATTCGCTCATTGTTCATTGTAGGTGTTAAATGCACCATCACGTGCGAAGGTACACTCATCTGTGAAAAGTACAGTTCCTGCAAAATATGGACTTCCCGCACTCTACTGCAGGACCCAGCGGGCGGAGTCTACGCGACGAAGATAAACCGATGCAATCAGTTCTTGGATGCATCGAAAATGGTATGGGTCCAACCTTTCACTCTTCAGCACCCTCAATTTTGTAGATTTCTGCACACCAAGGATACATCCCACTGCTCGTGTGCTTGCACTTGGCTTATCTGCCACAGAACCCAGAATTTCCTTTTCACAACTGCCGTTCTGGCTGTCCTTGCACGACCTGCATTCGATTGGTAAGCGAGATGTATCTCGTTTCACACAACTGCCGATGCAAGCGCGCACATGTTTTAGAATGGGGCAACTACCTATGGGGAAAACGCTCCCCGTACAATCGTGCTGCGTCACTCCTATTTGTGTTCGCAGCTTCGTATTTGAAATGCATATCGGACTTTTCGGTTTTACTAAACTACTATATCCTCTCTTACTATGATTAACGGTTGCACATCGGAATAGCCTCACAGGATTGACGTCACTAGCTTTTATGCGCCGCGGCGTACGTTTTCATACGTATACTTCCTACCCAGATGGCATTTGTACATGGTATTCTTCTTCTTCCGGTAACTCACAACAGGAATGGCGCTTTACCTTTTGCTGAGCAGTAGTTTCCAAATGTGCTAGTGCCTTTGTGTTTCATTTCCGACCATGCATTCTATGATGTAAATTGTTTGTTTTTGTGAGAGCTACCACCTCTTAAAGATTGCGCCATCTTTTTAATCACCCTGTGTACATTTACAAGAAAGTTTGATCAACATGTGTCCTTTTAGGTAGAAAGTAATTTCGTATGCGAAATTACTTCTATATTTCCCATTATTTTCATACTTATAAAAAATGAATTTTTCCTTTTTAATTGTATACTAAAGTGGCAAAAACAAGTTACGCCTACCTAATATCATGTAGGGGCCTCGCGAGGACGCATAAGTGTCGATGTGGTGTCGACGTGGCTAATGTTTGACTCGACTAATGTGTGACTCGACTAATGTTTGAAGGTATCCTAGAGGCAATTCACACCATGAATCCTGCAGGGCTGTACACAACTCGATAGGCGTGGGAGGTGAGGGAGATATCTTCTAAACAGCACGTTGCAATGAATCCCAGATATGCTGAATAATTTTCATGTCTGGAGATTTAGATGGCCAATGGAAATGCCTAAAACCAGAAGATTGTTCCTGGAGCCACTCGGTAGTAACATTTGTAGTGCGGTATGTCGCGTTGTCTTGTAGGAATTTTAGAATTCCGTAAGAATGCACAATTTACATGAATGGTTGTAGGTGATCAAACAGGATGCTTACGCGCCCGTTATCTCTCAGAGTTGTTGCTAGACGTATCAGGGTTCCCATACCACGACAATTCCACACGCCCCATACCATAACAGAGGCTCTATCAGCTTGAACCATGTTACCATGTAGTGTCCATTGGTTCATGAGATTGTCTCCATTCCCGTACAAGCCCATCTGCCTGATACAATTGGAAATGAGATTCGTCAAAACAGACAACATGTTTCCAGTGATCCAGTGTTTCCAGTCATCCGTGTTTCCAGTCCAATGAAAGTGTTTGCAAACCAAGATGAAGGATAAAGTTTTTTGCCAGTGAGTCAACAATCGTAAACGAGTGGGCATTCGGTTCCTAAATCCCATATCAATGACAGTCCACTGAACAGTTCGCACGCTGACACTTGTAGATGCCCCAGCATTGAAACCCGCAGCAATTTGAGAAAATGTCGCCAGCCTATTTCATTTAAGGATTCTCGTCAGTTGTCGATAGTCCCTTTCTTTCAAGGTCTTTTTCCGGTTGCATCGGTTTCAGAGATTTGAGGTTTTACCGGATACTTGATATTCACAGTACACTCGTGAAATGGTCGTGCGCAAAAATCGAAATTGCATCGCTACCTTGGAGACGCTATGTCGCATGTGTCGTGCGCCGATTATAACAACATGTTCAAAGTCACTTAAATCGTGATAACCTGCCATTCTAGCAGCAGGAACCAATATAACAGCTTCGCCAGACACCTTTTGTCTTATATTGCGCTGCCGATTGCATAGCGTTATGCTGACTGTTTGCATACCTCTGTTATTTGCATATGCACGCCTGTACCAGTTTTTCTGGCACTTAAGTGTATAATTGTGCATAACAAAAGAAAAGTTCAGATAGTTTTTTTTTAGCAAGAACGGCTGTAGTGAAGAAGTCCGAACGTCCTCAAATTCGAAGAATGTAGTTCATGTTGTTCTTCAGTTTTTGATTTAAAACACTTATTACAATTTAAGAAGGGGCAAATTTCATATAACAGAAAATAATATAAAACATTAAAAGTTATAAATTTTAAATTTATGAAAGCTTTTAAAAAGTCTCGTTATAAAACCGTTATAAACTTTGATCATACTACTGGCAGTTGACTAAAAAATAGCTAAGGGTAAATAATTCAAAAGATTTATGTTACTAATGATATCATTTATTGGAGGGAAATATTGCTGAACAAGGCAGATTTCTTTATATTTCTATTGTTTAATTATCTTTAGCTGGTGTATCTTAATATGTTAGAAAATCTACAACAGAAGAATGCTAGATCCATGTATTCATGTTAAAATATGTGCCGAAGAACTAGCAATTTCATAAAATAATACGAGCATATAAATATACAGAATATACGTTATGAAAAAAAAAATTGCACTCAGTGTTAAAAACAATCAAAATATTTAATGTGATCTTTCATATGCACGGTTTTATTTTGATGGAAGAACACATTTATTACTTTATTTAACGTAATTTTTATATGTTTTTTTTTTTATAAATAATTTATGTTTATGTAAACATTTTAATTATTGTGGTTTTACTTTCAAATAATTTATTAGTTATAAAGTTGCTTTAAAATGTCATTTGTGAAAGGTCTGTTTATTATAATTTGTACTTTTGTAAGTTCAAGTATTTTGTGTATTTGAATGACAGTTTATTAAGGATGTTTATGTTAAGGACAGTTTATTAAGTTCCATATAAGGATGTTCATATAATAAAAAGATGAAGAAATTCAGATTTATCTTAGCCCATTACTGTTTTTGTATTATATATGATACATGATACATACTATTAAATGCTTTTATGTACCATGCACTTGCACAAAGTGAGAATTTTCCATAACTGCATCGCCTCACCAGTGGCTGAGAGGTTCTGCTCTCGACGCTGGTAGACGGGAGGTGCTGGGTTCGAACCCAATCGCGCCCGTCGGCCTAATCCTTTCGGAGTTTTCGTGGTTTTCTTCGAAACCTTGGATTTCCAAGTGTAAATACGGGTTAGGTTCCTTTAGAAAGACCCCCCCCACGAAGGGAACCCCCCTTAGGGCCCATATCCCTCGTGTTGATAATTGGCCGTCATAAACACAACCAACCAACCATCAATTACTGCATCAATTTGATGTATTAAACAATACGAATAAAATCTGCTTGATGATGACTGAAGCTAAATATTATATACTCCGTTTTACAAAAATGCAGAAGTGTAAAATGGGTGTTGATGATAAGATTTCTTTTTTTTTTTTAATTGCAAATGGAAAGTAAAACAGGCTCTCATCATAACTGTCACGCTTTTTCAAACAGGTAGGTAAAACAGAGTAAACCATGTAATCAGATGAAATCGGTTATCTCAATTTTGACTTAATTTCAACAACCATGTAGCGAGTAATGGTTGGCATGATATTTTCATATGTTATGATATTTTCATAGCATTTTTGTACTTTTTTGCTTCGGAAAGTTTATTTTATCATTTTGTCTTTTAAAATTTTTTAGGGTTTTATATTATTTATTATTATTATTATCATTCCAAATTTCATTTGTATTCCTAGAAATTCTACACTCGTATTGTAAAGTACGTGCGACTATATATTTTAATTGTACTAAGTTGTAAATATTTTTTTTTTAAGTTTTAATAATCGGGAATTTGCATGCTTGAGGTTCTTTTGGAGTATGCTTCTTTGTTTTTGTGTTTCCTATTTTTTTGATATTATTATTGCTTTTTTCTGATAGTAGATGATCTTTCACTCCAATTCCTTCGGAAACCACTAGTTGTGGCTAAAGCCTTTAGTCAGTCGCCTTGGTGAGTTCGTTGGGAACCAATGTTCTAAAGACTAAAGCCTCTAGTCAATCGGGCTGTACTCTAGCTGTTATTTTTAAAATTCTCAAATATAGAAACATTTTTAAGTTGCTTAAACATTTTATAATAATATATAATGAACGTTTAATTAGTATTTTTTATCCACAGTGGAACTGTTGCTAGGTTTTATAGGGGAAGTTTTACGGATTGTTCACAGATTTTCATTATCCTGGGGTAAAACCGGATATCCTATTTGTATTAAAGCCGGATATTTGAAACATGATCTTTTTATTACATTACAAATGCTGGAAGAGTCGGTAAATGAGGCTTGAAAAAAAAAGTAGTCAAATCTACGTGGGCAAGAGTGAATATGCTTTTCCTAGAGCTAATAAGAAGGTGAGTTTCTTTTCTGGAGTTACTCAAATTTTAATGCCGATAATTATTCGTTTCTCTTGAAATATTAAATCATTAGATCATATTTCAAATATTAAGTCATGTTTTTATTTAAGTTTCTTAGTTAAAGTTGTAAAATAAAATATATTGTTCCTTTTCAAAAGAAAGCCTAAACTCTTTCTTTTCCTGAAGGTTGAACATATATATTCATGAAATCTTACCTTAGTGTCGGGTAGAACCGGTTGTTTGACTTTTTCTAAACCAGCAATTATAAAAAAAAAGTGGAAAAAAATTCTAAATTTTTATTCGTTTAAATATCGTTTAAACATTAATTTTCGTTTACTATTAATCTTAAATTCGTTTGGAGATTCTGGATTCAAAGAGCAAAATCCGTTTTCTTCCTACTTTCCTTTTGAACTATTTTGTGTGTCGCACGTAAAAAAAGATAAATTCACATATTTGGCTGAAAGTTTGGTATAATATTTTTAAAAAATTCTATTTACATAATTCAGATTTTTCTTTCACAGATATTTAAATAATCATTAGGGTGGGTCGAAAAAACCAAAATATTTATAATCGAAATGTAATAGAACAGAAAAGTTGCCTTTTGTAATAAATAATAAATTCGTAAAATTTTACACCGATCGGTTAATATCTTTTACCGCCGCAAGGGGGCCAAAATTTGCAAAAATCGCAAAAAAACATGTTTTTTTTCAATATTTTTTTTTAATTATCCAAACGTACGAATACAATTTCTAATAGAACGCAATAGCTACATGAAGATATAAGAAATGCCCCGGTAAATGTTCATTATGATAAAATCATATCTTTTACTGCCGCAAAAGGACCATATTTAAAGAAAAAATTGTAAAAATTTCAAATTTTCATTTTTTCTAAATTTTCATAATTTCGATAAAATGCCTATAAATAAATAAATTTACTGCATATCTATTAATATGCCATAAATTTTGTTATTTGTTATAGACTGGAAAATAAAAACGATAATCATTAATTTTTCTTGACGATCGCTTCATCTACTGCTGTTTTACTGCATATCAACAGTTCATAAACCACAAATCACAAAAGTGATATAAAATGAACAAAATATCTTAGTATTTTATTAATTAAAATACAGAGATGTTTAACCGAAGCGGATTAAATAAATTTAAAATGAAGAAGTATTTAAGTTAACTGAATTTTACAATATGACTTGTTTCCAAATAAAGCCATTGTTGCTCGAGAGGTCGAAATTGATCATATGTGATCCTACCACTGTTCTGGTCCACAAACTTTACCAGCACTTCAGTGACTAATTTCAAGTATCTTTCTACTGATTGAGTGGGATAAGTAAAATTATAATAGCTGGTATCTTTAATCGAACATTCTAAAGTCCCCAGTGTCGTTAGATCGTCAGTCGATAGACAAACCGCAACAGGTGGATTCGTTGGTTTACAGTTTTGCCACTCGAATAAATCCATACAGTTTTAAGCTTCAAAGTTCAAGTCTGGAATGAGGAAGTGGCAGATGGCACTATTCGTGTCCACATAACTTCGTGCTTTGGCAATTTTCTTTATGGCTGGGGTCCTGATGTCCTCTCCTTCATATGCTATCATTCCAATGAGGCGATTTTCATGATTTGCGAAACAGGCATTTCGTGAAATTACAGGAACTACATGTTTCCTAGATGATATGGCAAGTAACGGGGGTTACTAATTATAGTCCACAGAATCTGAAAAACATGATGGATTCATTTTAATTGTGAACCAACTGATGCAGTACACTTTCAGGATGTACTCATTGAGTACATCCTGAAAGTGTACTGCATCAGCCGGTTGCCAAAATAGAAAATTTCCGAAGCACGAAGTTCTGTAGACACGAATAGTGCCATCCATTATTTCGTCATTACAGACTTGAACTTTGAAGCTTAAAATTGTATGGCTTTAGACAAAAGGCAAAACTGTGAACTAACGAAACCACCTGTTACGGTTTGTCTATAAACTGATGATCTAACAACGCTGGTGAATTTAGATTGTTCGATTAAAGATACCAGCTGTTATAAATTTCCTTGTCTAACTTAATTAGTAGAAAGATGCGTGAAATTAGTCACTGAAGTGCAGGTAAAGTTTGTGGACTAGAACAGAGTGAGGACGCCATATAATCAATTTCGGCCTCTCGAAGAACAATGGCTTTATTTGAAAGCAAGTCATATTATAAAATTCGTTTACTTTTAATATTTCTTCATTTTAAGTTTATTTAATCCTTTTCGGTTAAACATCTCTGTATTTTTATTAATAAAATATTAAAACATTTTGTTCATTTTATATCATTTTTGTGATTATTAGTATATGAATTGCTGATATGCAGTAAAACAGCAGTAGATGAAACGATCGTCAAGAACAATGAATGATTACCGTTTTTATTTTCCAGTCTATGACAAATATTTAAAAAAATTTATGACATATTAATTGATATAAAGTAAATTTATCTACTTCTAGACATATTATAAAAATTACAAAAATTTAGAAAAAATGGAAAATTTGAAATTTTTACGATTTTATTTTAAATATGGTCCAGTATGCGGCAGTAAAAGATATGATTTTATCATAATGAACATTTACCGGGACATTTCTTATATCTTCATGTAGGTATTGCGTCCTATTAGAAATTGTATTCGTATATTTGGATAATTAAAAAAAATATTGATAAAAAGATGTTTTTTGCAATTTTTTGAAATTTTGGCCCCCTTGCGGCGGTAAAAGATATTAACCGATCGGTATAATAGTTTACGAATTTATTCTTTATTACAAAAGGCAACTTTTCCGCTCTATTACATTTCGATTGTGAATATTTTGGTTTTTTCGACCCACCCTAATAATCATGCAGTAAAGGATTAAATATGGTATTTCGCGACAGATTTAATAAAAATGCCACGGGAATGTAATAAAAAGATCATGTGATATTATTCTTGATGCAATAAGACAGGGGGAATACTGCGGGAAATAAAATAAGCATTGCTTTCATTTCAGAAAGATATATTCAAAATCCTCTTAATGGAATTCTGAGTTGGCTGGAAATGTCGAAAATATCAATTTTCCGAGTTTTAGCTTAAAATATATTTAGATTTTTAGACATACCAAGTATATTCTGGAGAAGTTACGGAAATATCAGTTGATGTAAAAAACTCTTTTTACTGCATCCATAATGTACCAGAGTTACAATATTTTAACTCATTATTTTGATATCTTTTTTCTTACATTTTGCTACCTTTAAAATATTTAAAACTTCAAAAGATATATAAGACATGAAATATATATATTTTTTGTGTCACAGAAAAGTTATATTCAATAAAATCATTGAATCAATGGTGGTTTCTCCGATAGAATGAATATTCATTTTGAAAAATTCAGAAACAAAGTTTTCTCACCTGTAACTTACAAATCCAAATTCAGTCATCTGTGTCTCTTGAAAATTTCTTTAAAAAAAATCCCTTTGAAGGTACTGTTTGGAATGCGTTATATTAATATTTGTTCGTGCTCTCTTCTTTTCTTTAAATATTTGCAGCAAAAAATTCGTTTTAAAAAACTTTTCAAATTTCCTAAAAGAAAAAGTTTTTTAAAATAACCAATAAATGAACTGGAACATGGAAGTGCATAGCTGCCAACTTTTACGCTTTTTTCTTACCACTAAAATTATTTAGTAACTATTGTTTTGTTTAATTGTCGAAATCTCATGATTAAAGAAGGAGAAAATCTCTGTTAAATTTTAGTGGTAGCAAAAAAGCGTAAAAGTTGGCAGCTATCGAAGTGAGCTTTTGGAATTTTTAACTAACAAACAAATATAGATAAAACATTTATCATTAAAAAACGACATGAATCTTTGCAAAAATTACCAGTACATTTGAATAACTTTTCCTTTCAAAAATTTTATAATCTTAATGGGAAATGTATGTGGTTCACAAAATACATATACAGTAGAGAAGTTCCTTTCGTATGAAACTTTCGAATCCTATTTCATTAATTACAGTCTGTTGTAAATCTATTCTAAAAAGATGTTCTTTTTAATACATAATTTGAAATGCATTATATAGAATTTAGTTCGTATGACTTTTTCTGTAATGAAAAATTCTTATTTAAAAGTTCCCTTCTGTAACTTTACCTTTTCATAATTTAATCTTTTTAATGGTAAGCACATTGACTTCATAAAAAATAACAAATGCAAAAAGAAAGTTTTCATACACGTAACTTACAAATACAAATTCAGTCATCTTTATCTCTTTTAAATTTCTTGTTACAAAAAAAAAAAAAAAAAAAAAAAAAAAAAAAAAAATGAAGGTATTGTTTGGAATACAATATATTAATATTTGATCGTTCTCTCTTCTGTTCTTTAAATATTCGCAGTGAAAAATTCGTTTTAATAAACTTTTCTTTCAGAGAATTTCCTAAAAAAATGTTCTTCTTAAGAATAACCAATAAATGAACTGAAACACAGAAGTGAGCATTCAAAAAGTTTAAATACGAGCAAATTTAGATTAAAAATTTATCGTTCAAAAACTACATGAATCTTTGCAAATATACCAGAACCTTTAAATAATTTTCCCATGCCAAATTTTAATAATCTTAATGGAAAATGTATATGGTTCACAAAAATAAAAAATACCGCAGGAAGCTTTATCACATGTAACTTTCAATTCCTATTTCATTCATAACCGTATGTTGTAAATCTGATGAAAAAAAATGTCCTTTTTAATACATAAATTGAAATGCATTATATAAAATTTTCTTGAACTACTTTCTTTTTAATGAGAAATTCTTATTTAAAAGTTTTCTTCAGTAATTTTCCCTTTTCAGAATTTAATCATTTTAATGGTAAGCACACTGTCTTTTAAAAAATAGCAAATGGAGAAACAAACTTTTCACACCTGTCACTTACAAAACCAAATTCAGTCAGCTATGTCTCTTATAAATTTCTTTTTTTTTAAAAAGTAATTTTAAAGGTACTGTTTGGAATGCATTATAATTTTATTTGTTTGTTTTCTCTTCTTTTCTTTAAATGTTTGCAGTAAAAAATTCGTTTTAAGAAACATTTCGAATTTTCTAAAAGAAAACGTTCTTCTTAAGAATAACCAATAAATGAACTGAAACATGGAAGTGAGCTTTTCGAAATTTTAAATAACAAACAAATATAGATTAAACGTTTATCAATAAAAAACGACATGAATCTTTGCAAAAATTACCAGTACCTTTAAATAACTTTCCCATTCAGAAATTTTATAATCTTAATGGAAAATGTATATGGTTCATAAAAATAAAATATACAGGAGAAAAGTTCCTTTCGTATGAAACTTTCAAATCATATTTCATTCATTATTGTCTGTTGTAAATCTATTGTAGAAAGATGTTCTTTTTAATACATGATTTGAAATGCATTGTATAGAATTTAGTTCGTACGATTTTCTTTGTAATGAAAAATTCTTATTTATAAATTCTCTTCAGTAATTTTCCCTTTTCAGAATTTAATCATTTTAATGGTAAGCACCTTGAATTCATAAAAAATAACTAATGCAAAAACAAAGTTTTCACACCTGTAACATACAAACCAAATTCAGTCATCTCTGTCTCTTGTAAATTTGTTTTGAAAAAGAAAAATCCTTTTGAAGGCACTGTTTGGAATGAATTATATTAATATTTGTTCGTTCTCCCTTCTTTTCTTTAAATATTCGCAGTGAAAAATTTGTTTTAAGAAATTTTTCTTTCAGAGAATTTCCGAAAAGAAAATGTTCTTTTCGAAGTTTTAACTAACGAACAAATATAGATTAAACATTTATTATTAAAAAACTACTTGAATCTTTGCAAAAGGTACCAGTATCATTAAATAAATTTCCCATGCAGAAATTTTAAAATCTTAATGGAAAATGTATTGGGTCGATCGGGAAGTCGTGTCGTGTTGGGAAAATCAATTCGAACCGGAAAATTCTGCCCGGTAATTATTAGAAATTAGATGATAGAATTTTCCGGTGCGAATTGATTTTTCAAAGACGACACGACTTTCCGATCGACCCAATGTATGGTTCACAAAAATAAAAATTCAGGAGAAAAGTTTCTTTCACGTGTAACTTTCAAACCCTATTTCATTCACTACTCTCTGTTGTAAATCTATTGCAGAAAGATGTTCTTTTTAATACATAATTTGAAATGCATTATATAAAATTTTATTCGTACGACTTTCTTTCTAATAAAAAATTCTTATTCAAAAGTTCTTTTCAGTAACTTTCCCTTTTCAGAATTTAATCATTTTAATGGTAAGCACATTGACTTCATAAAACATAACAAATGCAAAAACAATGTTTTCACACCTGTAACTTTCAAATTCGAATTCAGTCATCTTTGTATCTTTTAAATTTCTTGTTGAAAAAAAATCATTTTGAAGGTACAGTTTGGAATGCATTATATTAATATTTGATCGTTCTCCCTTCTTTTCTTTAAATATTCGCAGTGAAAAATTCGTTTTAAGAAATTTTTCTTTCAGAGAATTTCTTAGAAGAAAATATTCTTATTAAGAATAACCAATAAATGAAATGGAACACAGAAGTGAGCTTTTCGAAATTTTAACTAACGAACAAATATAGATTAAAAAAATTTCATTAAACAAATAAAAATTAAATTTAAAAAATCAAAATCCCGACTGCGTAAAAAGCGAACTAATTAATTATTTCTCATCAATGTAAAAAATATTTTTTTATATTATTTACCTATTTTTTTATTTACTTGTATTGATGACTTTTAAGTTGTGTTTAATTGTTGGTTCCTATCTATAAATACTGTTTTGATGAGGCCTATAGATGTCTATGAAGGTTAGAGTTACAGTAAAGCTAGAGATCCTACCTACACAACTTTCAGGTTGTGTAATATATAAACGGAGCTTCTGACTGTATAATAATCAATGAAACATCGTCTTCATTTTGAAAGACCTATCCAATGATATGTCACTCAATAGGGTGGGTAAAAATTTGTTTTCGTCTCTACCGCCATTTTGTATTTTACGGCCGCCATTTTGAATTTATGAAAACAAAACCTAACTTATAACCATCGGACGGTTAAGACGAATTGATAGAGACACCATTCATTAAAATCCATCCACCCGTTGGGATATTTTGAGGGTATAAAGAAATCCGCATACCCAGATACGCGTGAAACACATAATCCTTCTTGGCAGTCGGGTAAAAACGACATGAATCTTTGCATAACTTTATTGCGAATCATATCATAAACAAATAATACAGGGTAAGTCAAAATGAATATAGCGATTACAAACGGCTATAACTATTTAATGGAAAAGAATTTATCAATAAGATTAACACAGAATGTAGACGGAACTTCAAAATTTCTTTACGTAAGGCAAGTGCAGTGAAGCGGAAGCCTACGCATGCGCGATTTGAAACTTTGCAACAACAAGAAACCTGTTCATTGCGGCCGTCTCATTAGTAAAAATGACCAATTATGACAGTGTGCCTCCCATGCCCAAAACAATTGGAGAACTCAAAGTACACATTTGTAATGCGCTTGCGTCGGTGACTCAACAAATGCTTCAGAATGTATGGTGTGAAATGGACTACCGTCTAGATGTTGTTCATGTGACCAAGGGGAGTCACATAGAACATTTATGACGTATGTATACAAAATTTTGAAGTTCCGTCTACATTCTGTGTTATTCTTATCGATAAATTGTTTTCCATTAAATAGTTATAGCCGTTTGTAATCGCTATTCATTTTGACTTACCTGTATCTTTCGTATTTTATCTTTCGGAAAGAATGCTAATTATTATTATTATTATTCTCCTCTTATAACAAGAGTCTGCAAATTGAAAAACTATTATGTGGAAAAGAGACAGCAATAAATTACTTTTGTAATTTTGTCGAAGCTGAATCTGAAAATGAAGTTAATTTTACTCATCAGATATATTATTACAGCCTGTACAGGGTCGTCTCCCTATTGGAATTCTAACAAACTTTCAAACTTCCAATGGAAACACCCAAATTTGACATAATATGTGTGTTCTCCGGTACTTTACCTTTAGATGCCAACTGAGAAAGCTTTTGGTAGAGTAATTTAAGAATTATGCTGAAGCAAATTTTTGAACTCATAATGTTAACCCTTTGCACTCGAGAGGTGACTCTCATTCACCACTATGCTGCCAGATGTCTTGTGTAAATTCAAGCTCTAAATGCTCTGGACACCCATATTTTAAAGAAATTTTCTTAGTCTTCTCTAATGTCAGAATTATTTGCGATTAAAGATGGCGAAATAAACTATAAGAAATAAGTGGTGTCTAGAGAATCTGGCGTCCTGATTTACTCGTGACAGCTGGCAAAACTAGTGGTGAGTGAGAGTCACCTCTCGAGTGCAAAGAGTTAACCCTTTAGTGCTCAGCTTTGCATATATGCAAAGAACGGTTTTTGAATTTAATAGATATTTTTATTCCTATAAACCTAATTCACACCAGAAAATTAAATTAGCAATATTTGCTTTAATTAATAACAGACATTACGTATTTAAACAAAGCTAAATTAACCATTGAAACTTTCTGGTTTAACGTCAGATTCTCTGAACTTACGTAATTTCTAGAATGTATTCTATCATGGGAATTGAAAAGCCAAAGGTTAAGTTTTATAAAATAAATAATTATATAAATTAAGGTATTTGGAGTCATTCTTATTAAAATATTTACTAATTTGCAATATTTTAGCTTAAAACAGCCTCACGACAGTAGTTTTTACTTGTATTTCAGATGTGCAACAGAAGAAAATATTCACGTATTATATGAAAAATGTATATCTGATTTTTTTTTCATTATTTTTCCTGTGTAATAAACCTTTCAGAGAATCATATACAATTTTTTCGAAAAGAAATAAAAAGTCGCACATTTAAGGGTTAAAGTCCTTTTTAATAAATGCTTATCAATCTTCAAAGGGCATAATTGTGTAAAAATAAGCACAAGCGTAAGCAAGCTCTTAAAAATAACTCAAAAAACAATTGGTGGTATGAGATAAAATTTCGGATTGGCATTTTGAAGCTTCTAAAAATAGATTTAACGTAAAAAATTTATAGAACCCTATACACTTTTTAACAATATTTGAATATTAATTTTATAATTTAAATTTTTAGAGTTTTATAACGAGAAATTGAGGCGCGATAGAGCCTTTTTGATTGAATTTTCTATTTCAGCTGCAAATTTATTATATAAAACACACATTTAATTATTTGTTTCTCAAAATCCTATAGATTAGTGTGATTTGAGTATAGAAGAATTGAAAAAATAAAGATACGAATCTTTTCTTAAAATATAGTTAAAAGTATGCTTAAATTAATTACTAAAGTAAACCTAAATAAAGGATATTCTAGTCTAACAAATGAGTAGTTTCGTCATTTTATGAAGAAGCATTTTCCTGAAAATTATTCAAAAAAAAATCGGATAACTCTGAACATTCTAAACTGTTCAAATCTAATAGATGAGGAAACCTTTAACAGAACACATAATGAGAAATGCAAAAAAAGTCAGAAATAGTCAGAACGTCAATTAAACATTAACGTATACGTAACGTAAACGTATTAACGCGTTCACGTCGGCGCGGTGGGTCACACTCGACTGTCTCAGAGTTGTCAAGTCTTCGGGTTTTTACACATCACTTTTATTTTAGAGAAAATGTTGCTCCTGGGTCATTCCATGTCAGTTCAGGCAGGCATGTAACCCACCATCACAGATTTTGATGAAACTGCGTGTGTTTGTTCCTTTTATTAAGATATGAGTCCCAGTATTTTTTTTTTACTCCTTGGTCAAATAGTTTCTGAGAAAAAAATTGTCAAAATTTTGAAAAACTGCCGTCAGTTGGCATTATTGACTGCTCGATTTTCAAATGTAGCAGGACATAAATATGATCATATTTCAAAATCTATTCTACAAATCATCTTCAAATAATTTATGCATAATATATAGGGTACGCAGTTTACGAAAAAAAATACTGTTACGCTTATAACATTTTAAGTGTGTCTAAAAAATGTTTAATCTTTGAAGTCGTGATTTTTTTTATGAAAAATAATGCATTAACTAAAATAGCATTATCAACAAAAGGCGGTATTTTTATTAAATTTATTTTTTGTGGGGGATATACTTACAGGTGTCCTTTACCTGATTCTGAAATAAAAATAGTGGGATTTTGGGTGTTTTTGTAGTATTTCCTATTTAAAAATATTTTGAGGCGTATTTCAAATCAAATCAAGCAGAGTCATTCCATGTCAGTTCGCCTAAGACATTTAATTCACTGTCACAAATTTCAACGAAACTGGGTATGTTTATAGCTCATTTTAAGACGTAATCACCTTTAATTTCCTTGATCCTAAGTAAAATATTTTTTAAGATAAAAAAAAAATCTAAATTTTGAAATTTTTAAAAAAAATGTTTTTAATGACAGATCTATATTCAAAGACTGCATAAAAAAAAGTCATTTCAACAAAAAATCACTAAATAAGTTTCAAATAATGTATATGTGACAAATAATGTAGGCAGATTATTATTTATTGTTGTTTGTCATGTTTAAACGCTAAGAGTGTGTTTAATCTTGTGAATTCTTAAAATCAAGAATTTTGTGAAAAATAATGTGTTAATCAAAAATTTATAATTAACCGAAGGCAGGCTGTTATTACTTTATTTAATTGTACGTAAAAATATCTTTTCAATAGTTATAAAATAAAAATAGTGAAAATATGAGCAATTTTAACAAAATTTTCATAAAATGTGAATGTTTAATGATAAATATTGAAGCTTTTCATTCTAAGATGTACTATAATGACTACGATATCGTGTATTGCTACTCTTGCTTAAATATAATACATACAATAATAAAATAACAAATATTATTTACAGCAATAAAAATTAAATTAAATAGTACCAGTTCCTTTACCAACACTACATTGCTCAACAGCAGACTTAAAAACAACAGCCCACTCTTATTGAAAAATACTTTCAACTGTTCAAATAATAAATAAACTACATTTAAAAATCTTAATATCAACTTGTTATCTTAAGACGATAATAATAACTAAACAACATAATGAATTTATAAATCAGCTTTTAATTGAAAATTCATGAAATGGTCCCTTTAAATGTTGTTGTTCATCGAGTCAATCAAAACAAATTATAAGAAAAAAAAATAGTGAACCTAATATGCTGACTGCAATGACACTTCTAACAAAACTAATTAATTCATTACCATCTGAAATCAAACCCGAAAGATCAAAAAGAAAAAAAAATCAGCTGTAGTGTGAATGTGACATACTCAGTGGTTGTTGAGATAGGATTGTCTTTGTGACATTTTCGCCTGTACTACAATAAAATATAAACATGTAAGCTTTTTTCATTCATCCAAATTAAGTAAAACAATAATAAAATTTTGTTGTCATCACACCAGATGTTAAATTTTTCGTTACATAGTATTAGATGAGTTCTTTACTTTTAGACATTATTGACATATCATAAAATTTACTATATGTATTTTCTATAAGTGTATAAACAATATATATATGCTTTATTAAACATAAATGAATAATTTTTAAATAATTTGTTTAAGAACAGGGATATATATACACACATATATATGTTGAAAATCAATCTTTCAGCAATATTGTGATGAAATAAATCAAATTGCCGTAATTCCCGGTGTATAGCCCGCGAATCAAACAATCGTGTTTCGACCCAGAAATTTTTAAAAATAAAATGTAACTTTTTAGATCACAGTAAATATTGGTCTTCAAGTACTGAATAAAATTTCTGGGTCCAAACTGAATTGTTTGATCTGCGAGGCTATACATCCAAAATTACGGTACATATCATTAGAAACTGAATAAAATTACAAAAGTGCAACTCATTAAGTTTTAAATAATTTTTTAGATATATAGTTATTTGAAAGATATAAATATAATGGATTATAAATTTTTTGCATATATTTAAAGCACAATATGTCAAAATTTTCTTCAAAAGAGTGAAATTTGGTATTTTTTTCAATATTAACAGCTCAATGCTAAATTTTCAATATTAACAGCCAAATATGAGTTTAAAGATTAGGAATGTCATTTTGAAAATTTATATTGGGCGATGAGGAGCTAGTTATTTTTCTCTTTTTTGGAAAGGGATAATTGCTCTTCGCCCTAGAAGTTTTACTAAAAGACAATATTGTTTATTTTTTTCCTTAAGAAACGAACATAAAAGATAATTTGAAAAATAAAATAAATGTATAAATAAAAATATTTCCAGGGATGATACATTGGATAGATTTTACATCTGAAAATATTGATAATTTTAAATATGATTTAAATACTACTAAAACCAACCAAAATCCCACTATTTTTATTTCAGATCCAGTTATAATGTAGTATTATGTACAATTTAAAATTAAAAAATTAGTCATAGAAACTCCGCCTCTGATTGATAAAGATTTTTTAGTAATTTCATTATTTTTTGTAAAATATTTTTGATTTCAAAGATTATACAATTTTTTAGACACATTTAAATATTTTTTAACATTACAGCAATATTTTTTTCATAATCTACATACTTTATTTACCTTGCTTAAATTATTCGAAGAAGATTTCTTTATTAGTTATTGAAATATGATTTTATATATAAAATGAGGCCTTTGAAAATTGAACAACCATTAATAGCAACTCGTAGCATTTTTCCAAAACTTTGATAATTTTTAATTAATTTTTCAACTACATTTCAGCAGTGAATTTGATAATTTTTTCTCAAATTTTCAATATTTTTATTTTATAACCATTTAAAAGATATTTTTACGTACAATTAAAAAAAGCAATAACACCCTGCCTTCGGTTAATAATAAATTTTTGATTAACACATTATTTTTGACAAAATTCTTGATTTTAAAAATTCACAAGATAAAAGACACTCTTAGTGTTTAAACATGACAAAAAACCAGAGATAATAATCTGCCTACATTATTTGTCACATATACATTATTTGAAACCTATTTAGTGATTTTATATTGAAATGACTTTTTTTTTTTTTTTTTTTTTTTTTTTTTTTTTTAATGCAGTCTTTGAATATCGAACTGTCATTAAAAAAATTTAAAACAATTTTTTCAAAATTTTGATATTTTTTATCTTAAAAAATATTTTACTTAGGATCAGGAAAATTAAAGGTGATTACTTCTTAAAATAAGCTATAAACAAACCCAGTTTCATTGAAATTTGTGACAGTGATTAAATGGCTTAGGGAAACTGACATGGAATGACTCTGCTTGATTTGATTTGAAATGCACCTCAAAATATTTTTAAATAGGAAATACTACTAAAAACACCCAAAATCCCACTATTTTTATTTCAGAATCAGGTAAAGGACACCTTTAAGTATATCTCCCACAAAAAATAAATTTAATAAAAATACCGCCTTTTGTTGATAATGCTTTTTTGTTAATGCATTATTTTTCATAAAAAATTCACGACTTCAAAGTTTAAATATTTTTTTAGACACACTTAAAATGTTATAAGCGTAACAATATATTTTTTTCATAAGCTGCGTACCCTAAATATTATGCATAAATTATTTGAAGATGATTTGTAGAGTAGATATTGAAATATGATTATATATATGACATGCTACATTTGAAAACCGAGCTGTCAAGAATGCCAACTGACGGCAGTTTTTCAAAATTTTGACAATTTTTTTCTCAGAAACTATTTCACCAAGGAGCAAAAAAAATTACTGGTGAGATCATATCTTAATAGTAAGAACAAACACACGCAGTTTCATTAAAATCTGTGATGGTGGGTTACATATTGATATTTTACTGCCTGATTTGATGTGGAATGCCCCTCCTTTAAATCGCCCAATCGTTCAAATTAAATAAAACATTTTCTGTATTAAAATACTGGTAGCCACAAAGCCGGAGACTTGGCGGCTCTGAGACAGTCGAGTGTGAGCCACCGCGCCGGCGTGGACGTGTTACACATTATAAAATGATTTAAACCAAAAAATTGTGAACTTTCAATTATTTTATTTTACAAAGTACAGTCGATTAAAAAAAAAAAAAAAAAAAAAAAAAAAAAAAAAAAAAAAAAAATTGGAAACTGTACGTCAAACGTGCTTTCGTGCTATAACTAGCTTTATAAATATTCAGATATTGGTGCAATAGCTGTTGTACTCTTATTCAAAAATACATGAATACAAAATTTATTAAGAATATATATATTAAATTTGGTAATACGGAAATAATATGACCCCACCTTAAATAGGACGTAATCCCCATGGAAATCCAGAAACATTACCTAATAAAATGAAGAAAACTTTTATTTGTATCTTTTTAAGTTTTGATGGGATTTGCATAAAATTTGAAATAACCCGACAGAATTCTCCAACGATTATGCATATGAAATTTCAAATCATTCTGTTGGGTAGTTTTTGCGATGCTATATGCGGACAGACGAACAGACAAACAGACCGACGGCCCAGATAACGACTGTAGTTGCTACGTCTTTATATAATTACGAACGGACCTAATAAATGAATCTTTAGAATTAAAATATATCGCTAGATTGTAGTAATATTAATTATGAGATATGCAAAGAAAAGACAAATATTTCTTACTCTATGAAGTTTTTCTTTTGCTGCCACGGATATTTATAAATGTTTCCGAGTAGTCTTTGCAGCATATTAACACTTTCCGGTATAGAAAAAATCTGTTCGTAAAATGATGAAATGATTGATTGACACCGGAATTTACAAACGATTTTTTAAAAATGAACAAAATGTAACTTTAAACTTTCATTGTGAAAGAAAAATTTTATTAAAATATTCTTGGTGCCGTTTATGAATTTGAAATTAAAATTAGGTGGTCAAAATTTTTCATGTTCAGCAAACATTTTTTTTTTTTTTTTTTTTACAAACAGACATGATAAATTAACAGCCTTAATATTAACATTTAATTTTGTTGTTGTTGTTGTTGTTGTTACACTTGTTTTTCTCAAATTTAATTACGCACCTGAAAATATTTGAGAATTAATAGCATCCTAAAAACCAATTTTTTGTTGTGAGAAAGCTGATTAATACACTATAAAAATACTCGGAAAGGTTTCCGAAAATTAGTGGAAGAAGAATAAACTTTGTTTTTATAAATTCATATTCAAATTTCGAAAGTATGTGGGTTTCTGTGGTTTCTAAAAATAACAAATGTTTTGGAATCATGGGTAACTCCGAAGAGGTTATTATATATTTTCGTTCGTGGTTTTGTTATATTGTCATAGATTAACAAACATTTGTCTTTTTTTGCAGTGTGGTTAATTTTGCATTGAGGATGTTCGAATTATCTTAATTGGAATTTTTCCAGTTACTGTATTTTAAATTTATCCATTCTCTTTTCTTTCCTTCAAAAACTCATACAGTAAAATTCCCGGTAACTCTCTCGCTGCGTAATTGCTTTATTAAAATAGCCTCAAAATAATTAAATAACTTCTTTTGTCACCGAATTTCTAAACAAAACTTTTCTTTTCTAATTTAATCGGGAAAATGCTCCGATTAAATAAGGCAAAATTTACAAAATAAATAAATAACTGATGGGATCAAGGAGGATTAATTAGATGAAAAAATGCATGCGCGAGAAAATCTCGGGTTGCGCAGCGAGAGGGTTAAGCAGCTTTCTGTCAGAGAATTTGGCAATCTTAACTGAAAATATGGGTTCTCCCAAATAATACCTAATACAGAAACAAAGTTTTCATACGTGTAACTTTCAAATTCGAATTCATTTATCACTCAGAGTTCGTACGGTTACCGTTATTTTCAAGGCCAAATATCAGAATTTTTTTTTTTATTGAAAAATAAATCTAGTTTAAACGGACTTAATTTCGATTTATTTAAAGAGAGATTTTCCATAAGAAAATACTAGTACCGAAGAATTTCTTAGTCTGGAAATTCAAGCATTCGTACGAACCCTGTCACTGGCTGATCTCAATCAGTTTTGAAAAAAATTGCATTTCGAATATATCGCGAATAGGCATATCGAATTTGGAAAGCATTATATTAAAATTTGTTCCTAATCCTTTCTTTTCTTCGGATATTTGCAGTGAAAAGTTTCTTTTATGTAACTTTCTTTTTAGAGAATTTTGTTGTTTTGAAGGAAAGTAATAGGTTTCCTGTATAACACATTAGCGACATAAGCAAAGAGTGCAAGCTCAGACTGAAGTTTTTGTCCACGCATTAGTAAAAACGAATTCATAATTTTGTGATACTCGCCCAAACGAGTTCAATTAGACGAGTTAGACTTGTTAACAAACATTAATTTGGCGATAACGTCAAGTTCGCCGGGATGTTATGCGATTTTTTTTTTTTTTTTTTTTTTTTTTTTTTTTTTTTTTTTTTGTAGACATTCGTTTCAACCATTCAAATTTTATTGTCCGTTTGTCGCCACTGTCTTATACAGGCACCTTAGATATATGCATACAAGAGGAATATCAGATAATTGATCTGGAATACAGAAGCAAATACTTCGCACTTGTAACTGCGAGATACAGATTGTGACAAATAAATATGTACTGAAATGTCTTGCTTTTAAAACACTATTAAGTTTTTAATCTCATAATGACTTGTAAAAAATTGCCATTAGCAATATCCTTTTTCTCATCGCATAATTTGGGTGTGAAATAAATTTAATGATCCTGATACGAATATTTTCTAATAAATAATTTGAAAGATCGTGACATGAATATTTTCTAAAAAACAATTTGCTTAAAAAATTCTAGTTAAACCTATAAAAAAGGATAATTTCTACATTTGAATGACTTTATCATTTGTTGGACAATTATTTTTCTTAAAATTGGTGTTGGAAAAGCATCTCTTGATTGCTTCTTTCTGATATTTATTTATGGGGGGGGGGGGGAGCTGGTATACTCAAACCTTCTTATTTCTCTTTTCTCGGGGTTGACAATTGCTACTATTTTTTGCCACCACTATTTTTAGTAGTGACATTTGAATTAATATTGACCTTGGTTAATCAGAAAATCTGCGATTGGGTTAAGCGAAAATTCATAGTAAAAAACAAGGGTGACAAAAAGTCGTAGCAGTTAACAGCTGTGCTTTAATTTTCTTCAAAATTTCACATTGAAAAATTTCTGTTAAGTAACTTTCTTTTTGGAGAATTTAGTAATTTTAATGTAAAATATATGTATTCTATAAAAATGCCATACGCTGACATAAAATTTTCACACCTGTAATTTTCAAACCCAAATTCATTAATCGCTGTCTGTTGTAAATCTGTTTTCAAAAAACATTTCTTCGGAATTAACATTTGAAATACATAATTTTGCTAGTTCTTTTTTTCTTGAAATATTCGCAACGAGAATTTCATTATAAGCGACTTTCCTTTCAAGCAAATTCGTAATCTTAAAGAAAAGTACATGTACTCCATATGGGTAACTAATAAGAGAACAATAATGCAGGAGTAAACTTTTCGAACCTGTAACTGCCAAATACAGATTCATTCTTCGTTGTCTATTTTAAGTAAAATTTTGATTTTGAATCTACTATTTTGAAGTGACATACATTTTCCAAAAACATTTATTGTGGATACATGCGTAATTAAAATACTTTGTAAATAGTTTTATAATTTCTCTCCTCTTACCTTTCGAGTGTAGAAATATTAAAAAGAAATCTAGATACGGATGTATATTTTCTAAAAATGTACTACTACTGAGTAAACTGAAATGTTTTCGTAAATAACTATAAAAAAGTTAATCACTCCTCTCATTTGCATACTTAAAAAAATTTTCTGTAATTACTTTTTTTTAGGTAGCTTTCTTTACAAAAAGCTATCTATTGCAGCCGTTCGGAGGAAAGCGATTTCAAAAAATTTTGGTATATTTTCATCGATCATGACCCCCAGACCCCGAAACCACCCTCCGTTCAAAATTGATATATATATATATATATATATATATATGACCTATGTCATACTGTAACTCTCGTATTTATGAACCGATTTGGATGTAATTCGGTGTGTACATAGTACATACCAATGTCTCGACCGAGTTCGTGGGCCAGGTTCATCCGTCATTTTGTTTCAAAATGGCGGCCATTTTAAATTTTTTAAAAAATTTAAAATTTGAAATGTGGTACCAAAAAATTAAAAATGGAAAAATATTTTTTTCTTATGTATTTGACCTTTATACAAAGACTCCGTAGCAGTTTTTGTTTCGTCTATATCTTAAAAAAGTCCTTCCGGCCAGTGCCGGGAGGAAGAGGTAACTTTCAAATTCCTTATTTTAAAAAAGCCAACTTAAATTATTCAAACACACGAAGCACAATTATTGGAAACCGAATATAGGAGATTCAATACTAATTTTTATCAATAGTAAATCATTATGAATGAGAATTTCGCGAAATTAGTCAGCTTTATAGAAGCTGCTTTTATTTAAAATAACTTATATTTGGCTGAGATGTTGATGTATACTATCTACATGCCTTCTTACATGGAAATAGGCGGATACGTGTGTTATCGCGTGACAAATACAAGATCGTTTCAAAATGTTAGCCATACCAGAACTTCAAAGTGCTATAATTCAACCATTTTTTAAGATATAAACAAAAGAACAAATTTTCAGAAACAAAATCTGCTCCGGAATCTTTGTATCAAGGACAAACACATAAAAAAAAATCTTTTTCATTTTCCAATTTTTTAATACCTCATTTTAAATTTTAAATTTAATTTTTTTTAAATGGCAACCCTTTTGAAACAAGATAGCGAATGAAGCTGGCCAACGAACTCGGTCGAGACATTGGTAGGTACTATGTACAGACCAAGTAACATCCAAATCGGTTCATAAATACGCTTGTTATCGCGTGACAAAAATCAGGTCGTTTTAAAATGTCAGCCACAATAGAAATTCAAAATACTGTAACTCAGCCATTTTTTTAGATATAGACGAAACAAAAACGGTTCCGGAATCTTTGTATTAAGGTCAAACACATACGAAAAAATCTTTTTCATTTTCCAATTTTTTGGTATCTCATTTTAAATTTTAAATTTTTAAAATTTTTTTAAATGGCCGCCATTTTGAAACAAGATGGCGGATGAAGCTGGCCAACGAACTCGGTCGAGACATTGATATGTACTATGCACACACCACGGTACATCCAAATCGGTTCATAAATACGCCTGTTATCACGTGACAAATATCAGGACGTTTCAAAATGTCAGCCACGCTAGAAATTCAAAATGCTACAACGCAGCCATTTTTTAAGATATAGACGAAACAAAAACTGCTCCGGAATCTTTGTATAAAGGTAAAATACATAAGAAAAAAATATTTTTCCATTTTCAATTCTTTGGTACCAAATTTAAAATTTTAAATTTTAAAGAAAATTTTAAATGGCCGCCATTTTGAAACAAAATGGCGGATGAAGCTGGCCAACGAACTCGGTCGAGACATTAGTATGTACTATGTACATACCGAATTACATCCAAATCGGTTCATAAATTCGAGAGTTACAGTATGACAAAGGTCAGATATATATATATATATATGGATATATATATATATATATATATATATATCAACTTTTGAACGGAGGGTGGTTTCGGGGTCTGGGGGTCATGATCGATGAAAATATACCAAAATTTTTTGAAATCGCTTTCCTCCGAACGGCTGCAATAGGTAGCTTTTTGTAATGAAAGCTACCTAAAATGGCTGAGTTATAGCATTTTGAATTTCTAGCGAAGCTGACATTTTGAAACGTCCTGAAGTTTGTCACGCGATAAAAGGCGTATTTATGAACCGATTTGGATGTAACTTCGTTTATACATAGTACAAACCAATGTCTCGACCGAGTTCGTTGGCCAGCTTCATCCGCCATTTTGTTTAAAAATGGCGGCCATTTAAAATTTTAAGAAAAAATTAAATTGGAAATGTGGTACCAAAAAATTGAAAATTGAAAAAATATTTTTTTCTTATGTGTTTGACCTTGATAAAAAGATTCGGGAGCAGTTTTCGTTTCGTTTATATCTTAAAAAATGGCTGAGTTATAGCATTTTGAATTTCTAGCGTGGCTGACATTTTGAAACGCCCTGATTTTTGCCACGTGATAACAGACGTATTTATGAACCGATTTGGATGTACCTTGGTGTGTACATAGTACATACAAATAACTCAACCGAGTTCGTTGGCCAGCTTCATCCGCCATCTTGTTTCAAAATGGCGGCCATTTAAAAAAATTAAAAAAAAATTAAATTTAAAATGAGATGCCAAAAAATTGGAAAATGAAAAAGATTTTTTCGTATGCGTTTAACCTTAATACAAAGATTTCGGAACAGGTTTTGTTTCGTCTATGTCTAAAAAAATGGCTGAGTTATAACATTTTGAATTTCTATTGTGGCTGACATTTTAAAACGACCTGATTTTTGTCTTTCGATAACAGGCGTATTTATGAACCGATTTGGATATTACTTAGTCTGTACATAGTGCATACCAATGTCTCGACCGAGTTCGTTGGCCAGCTTCATTCGTCATCTTGTTTCAAAAGGGTTGCGATTTTTTTAAAAATGTATTTTAAAATTTAAAACGAGGTATTGAAAAATTGGAAAATGAAAAAGATTTTTTTTATGTGTTTGGCCTTGATACAAAGATTCGGAGCAGTTTTTATTTCTGAAAATTTGTTCTTTTGTTTATATCTTAAAAAGTGGTTGAATTATAGCACTTTCAATTTCTATCATGGCTAACACTTTGAAACGATCTTGTATTTGTCACGCGATACCACACGTATTCGCCTATTTCGGTGGAAGAAGGCATGTGGATAGTATACATCAATATCTCGACCAAGTTCGCTGGCCAGCTTCATCTGCCATCTTGTTTCAAAATGGCGGCCATTAAATTAAAAAAAGTCCTTCCGGCCAGTGCCGGGAGGAAGAGGTAGCTTTCATATTCCTTATTTTAAAAAAGCCAACTTATATTATTCAAACACACGAAGCTCCATTAAGTGGAAACCGAATGTAGGAGATTCAATACTAATTTTAATCAATACTAAATCATTATGAATGAGAATTTCGTAAAATTAGTCAGCTTTATCCAAGCTGTTTTTATTTAAAGTAACTTATATTTCGCTGCCATATTCGGCGATATCTTAAAGTGCCTGCCATTTTAAGACAACATGGTGGATGAGGCTAACCAGTGAACTTGGTCGAGACCTTAGTAATTGCTGTGCACATGCTCACTCACATCGGAATCTGTTGATACATACGAGTGCTGTCGCAGGCAAAAAATCAGATTTTTCAAAATGTCACCCACGTTAGAAATTGAAACTGCTATATCTGAGCCATTTTTTAAGATAAACACAAACAAAAAATGCTCCTGAATCCTTATATCAAGGTCAAATACTTAAGAAAGAAACCTTTTTCAATTTCTAATTTTTTTGCATCTCACTTTAAATATATATTTTTTTAATTTAATGGCTGCCATTTTGAAACAAGATGGCTGATGAAGCTGGCCAGCGAACTTGCTCGAGATATTGATGTATATTATCCACGTGCCTTCATCCATCGAAATAGGCGAATACGTGTGGTATCGCGAGACAAATACAAGATCGTTTCAAAGTGTTAGCCATGATAGAAATTCAAAGTGCTATAATTCAACCACTTTTTAAGATATAAACAAAAGAACAAATTTTCAGAAACAAAAACTGCTCCAGAATCTTTGTATCAAGGCCAAACACATAAAAAAAATATTTTTCATTTTCCAATTTTTTAATACCTCATTTTAAATTTTAAATTACATTTTTTTTTAAAATGGCAACCCTTTTGAAACAAGATGGCGAATGAAGCTGGCCAACAAACTCGGTCGAAACATTGGTATGTACTATGTACAGATCAAGTTACATTCAAATCGGTTCATAAATACGCCTGTTATCGCGTGACAAAATTCAGGACGTTTCAAAATGTCAGCCACGCTAGAAATTCAAAATGCTATAACTCAGCCATTTTTTAAGATATAGACGAAACAAAAACTGCTCCCGAATCTTTTTATGGAGGTCAAACACATAAGAAAAAAATAGTTTTTCAATTTTCAATTTTTTGGTACCACATTTCAAATTTAAATTTTTCTTAAAATTTTAAATGGCCGCCATTTTTAAACAAAATGGCGGATGAAGCTGGCCAACAAACTCGGTCGAGACATTGGTTTGTACTATGTATAAACGAAGTTACATCCAAATCGGTTCATAAATACGCCTTTTATCGCGTGACAAACTTCAGGACGTTTCAAAATGTCAGCTTCGCTAGAAATTCAAAATGCTATAACTCAGCCATTTTTTAAGATATAGACAAAACAAAAACTGCTACGGAGTCTTTGTATAAAGGTCAAATACATAAGAAAAAAATATTTTTCCATTTTAGGTAGCTTTCTTTACAAAAAAGCTACCTATTGCAGCCGTTCGGAGGAAAGCGATTTCAAAAAATTTTGGTATATTTTCATCGATCATGACCCCCAGACCCCGAAACCACCCTCCGTTCAAAATTGATATATATATATATATATATATATATATATATATATATATATATATATCTGACATATGTCACACTGTAACTCCCGTAATTATGAACCGATTTCGATGTAATTCGGTGTGTACATAGTACATACCAATGTCTCGACCGAGTTCGTTGGCCAGCTTCATCCGCCGTTTTGTTTCAAAATGGCGGCCGTTTAAAATTTTTAAAAAAAATTAAAACTTGAAATGTGGTACCAAAAAATTAAAAATGGAAAAATATTTTTTTCTTATGTATTTGACCTTTATACAAAGATTCCGGAGCAGTTTTTGTTTCGTCTATATCTTAAAAAATGGCTGAGTTATAGCATTTTGAATTTCTAGCGTGGGTAACATTTTGAAACGTCCTGAATTTTGTCACGCGATAAAAGGCGTATTTATGAACCGATTTGGATGTAATTCGGTGTGTACATAGTACATACCAATCTCTCGACCGAGATCGTTGGCCAGCTTCATACGCCATTTTGTTTCAAAATGGCGGCCATTTAAAATTTTTTTTAAATTTTAAAATTTGAAATGGGGTACCAAAAAATTGAAAATGGAAAAATATTTTTTTCTTATGTATTTGACCTTTATACAAAGATTTCGGAGCAGTTTTTGTTTCGTCTATATCTTAAAAAATGGCTGAGTTATAGCATTTTGAATTTCTAGCGTGGCTGACATTTTGAAACGTCCTGAATGTTGTCACGCGATAAAAGGCGTATTTATGAACCGATTTGGATGTAACTTCGTTTATACATAGTACATACGAATGTCTCGACCGGGTTCGTTGGCCAGCTTCACCCGCCATCTTGTTTAAAAATGGCGGCCATTTAAATTTTTAAGAAAAATTTAAATTTAAAATGTGGTACCAAAAATTGAAAATTGAAAAAATATTTTCTTCTTATGTGTTTGACCTTGATAAAAAGATTCGGGAGCAGTTTTTGTTTCGTCTATATCTTAAGAAATGGCTGAGTTATAGCATTTTGAATTTCTAGCGTGGCTGACATTTTGAAACGTCCTGATTTTTCTCACGTAATAACAGGCGTATTTATGAACCGACTTGGATGTACCTTGGTGTGTACATAGTACATACAAATATCTCGACCGAGTTCGTTGGCCAGCTTCATCCGCCATCTTGTTTCAAAATGGCGGCCATTTAAAAAAATTAAAAAATAAAAAAATTTAAATGAGATACCAAAAAATTGGAAAATGAAAAAGATTTTTTTTGTATGTGTTTGACCTTAATACAAAGATTCCGGAACAGTTTTTCTTTCGTCTATATCTATAAAAAAATGGCTGAGTAATAGCATTTTGAATTTCTCTTGTGGCTGACATTTTAAAACGACCTGATTTTTGTCACGCGATAACAGGCGTATTTATGAACCTATTTGGATGTAACTTGGTCTGTACATAGTACATACCAATGTCTCGACCGAGTTCGTTGGCCAGCTTCATCCGCCATCTTGTTTCAAAAGGGTTGCCATTTAAAAAAAATTAAATTTATAATTCAAAATGAGGTATTAAAATATTGGAAAATGAAAAAGATTTTTTTTTATGTGTTTGGCCTTGATACAAAGATTCCGGAGCAGTTTTTGTTTCTGAATATTTGTTCTTTTGTTGATATCTTAAAAAATGGTTGATTTATAGCACTTTGAATTTCTAGCATGGATGACATTTTGAAACGATCTAATATTTGTCACGTGATAACACGCTTATTTATTAACCTGTTTCGATGTAAGAAGGCATGTGGATAGTATACATCAACACCTCGACCAAGTTCGCTGGCCAGATTCATCAGCCATCTTGTTTCAAAATGGCGGCCATTAAATTAAAAAAAATATATATATTTAAAGTGAGGTGCAAAAAAATTAGAAATTGAAAAAGGTTTCTTTCTTAAGTATTTGATCTTGATATAAGGATTCAGGAGCATTTTCTGTTTGTCTTTACCTTAAAAAATGGCTCAGATATAGCAGTTTCAATTTCTATTGTGGGTGACATTTTGAAAAATCTGATTTTTTGCATGCGACAGCACTCCTATATATTAACCGATTCCGATGTGAGTGAGCATGTGCAGAGCAATTACTAAGGTCTCGACCAAGTTCACTGCTTAGCCTCATCCACCATGTTGTCTTAAAATGACAGGCACTTTAAGAAATTGCCGAATTTGGCAGCCAAATATAAGTTACTTTAAAGAAAAGCAGCTTGGATAAAGCTGACTAATTTCGCGAAATTCTCATTCATTATATTGATAAAAATTAGTATTGAATCTCCTATATTCGGTTTCCACTAAATTGAGCTTCGTGTGTTTGCATGATATAAGTTGGCTATTTTTAAATAAGGATTGTGAAAGCTACCTCTTCCTCCCGGCAATGGCCGGAAGGACTTTTTAATTTTTTGGTACCACATTTCAAATTTTAAATTTTTTTAAAAATTTAAAATGGCCGCCATTTTTAAACAAAATGACGGATGAAGCTGGCCAACGAACTCGGTCGAGACATTGGTATGTACTATGTACACACCGAATTACATCCAAATCGGTTCATAAATACGAGAGTTACAGTATGACATAGGTCATATATATATATATATATATATATATATATCAATTTTGAACGGAGGGTGGTTTCGGGGTCTGGGGGTCATGATCGATGAAAATATACCAAACTTTTTTGAAATCGCTTTCTTCCGAACGGCTGCAATAGGTAGCTTTTTGTAAAGAAAGCTACCTAAAATTATATTTAAAGTGAGGTGCAAAAAAATTAGAAATTGAAAAAGGTTTCTTTCTTAAGTATTTGACCTTGATATAAGGATTCAGGAGCATTTTTTGTTTGCCTTTATCTTAAAAAATGGCTCAGATATAGTAGTTTCAATTCCTAACGTGGGTGACATTTTGAAAAATCTGATTTTTTTGCCTGCGACAGCACTCGTATATATCAACCGATTCCGATGTGAGTGAGCATGTGCACAGCAATTACTAAGGTCTCGACCAAGTTCACTGGTTAGCCTCATCCACCATGTTGTCTTAAAATGGCAGGCACTTTAAGAAATCGCCGAATTTGGCAGCCAAATATAAGTTACTTTAATTAAAAGCAGCTTGGATAAAGCTGACTAATTTCGCGAAATTCTCATTCATAATGATTTAGTATTGATAAAAATTAGTATTGAATCTCCTACATTGGGTTTCCACTTAATTGAGCTTCGTGTGTTTGAATAATATAAGTTGGCTTTTTTAAAATAAGGAATATGAAAGCTACCTCTTCCTCCCGGCACTGGCCGGAAGGACTTTTTTTTAATTTGGGCTAAAAATATTTTTAAAATGTAGAACTTTTGATTATATGTTAGTGAATTTCTTTTCATATAAATCAGTATTTGCTTTCTTTTTCGGCTAATATATTTAAATTTTGTTATATTTTTTTTTCCTTCAAAATCTAATGCTCAAAAATTCCCCATGTAACTTTTATTAGTGAGTTTCGTAATCGCAAGTTAAATTATATGAATTTTATAAAAATAACTATTGCAGAAACAAAGTTTTCACACATGTAACTTCCAAATCAAATTTCGTTCATCATTTCCGTAGTAAATATGTTTTTTGGAAAAATCTTAGATCTGTATTCCCTTATTTGGAATGTATTATAATAATATTTTTTCCTTCTCATTTATTTTCTTCAAATACTTGCAATGAAAATTTTCTTATAAATAACTTTCCTTTCAAAGAATTTCGTAGACTTAAAAGTAACTACATATTCTAGATAAAAATAACTGATAATTACAATGGAAAATGGAAGCAAGTTTTTGGTACATTTCGTACAATTTCACACATATTTTCATACATATATTTTTCATACATCCAAATACAGATTCATTCATCGTTGCCAATTTTAAATGTGTTCTGAAGAATTTTGATTTTGAATCTTTTATTTCGAAGTGACATGCATTTTCCAAAAACTTTTATTGTGGATAAGTACGTAATAAGTATTTTGTAATTAGTTTTATATTTTTTCTCTTCTTACCTTTCGAGTGTCGAACGATTAAAAAAATCTAGATAGGAATATATTCTAAAAATATAAGCTTAACATAAACTAAAGTAATCTGAAATGTTTTCTAAAATAATTATAAAAAAGTTAATCACTTAGTAAGCGCAAGATTATAGAAGCAGAGATTTTATACATGTAACTTCCAAATCCAAATTCGTACATCATTTCCGTAGTAAATCTTTTTCATTATTTGGAATGTATTATAATAATATTTGTTTCTTCTGATTTCTTTTCTTCAAATACTTGTATTGAAAATTTTCTTATAAATAATATTCCTTTCAAAGAATTTCGTAGACTTAAAAGTAAATACATGCTTTCCTTAAAAACAACTGATAATTACGATACATGTCATGCATTTTCATACATTTTTTCATAGATATATTTTTACAATTTAAATTAATTAATATTTGCTGTGGGAAATCTGTTTTTGGGAATATCCTTACATTTCAATGCGTATTTTGGCATTATTTAAAATAATATTTATTAGTTCTCATTTCGTTTCTGGAAATATTTGTAATGAAAATTTCGTTGTAAGTAGCTTTCCAGTCAGAGAACGTTGTAATTTTAGAAAAAAGTACATATTTTCTATAAAAATAACCGATTTTTTAATTAGAACGTAGGAGTTGTAAAATACTTGAGATATGATAAAATAAACTCATAGAATCCAGATTCACCTTAAACGATATACAAATAATTAAAAATGATATAAATATTCTAAAAACATATATATCATTTTATAAAAACACTAGAGGGGATGACCGAGCTAAGCTTGGTCAAAATTAGCCTTGTGTTCAATTCGATATTTTATTCTCACTGTATCAGTCTTGCTGCTCAGGTACAATTGACATGATCCTGAGCAATAGGGACTCAAAAAGAAACACTAACCGAATTTTTGAACATGCGACCTAACCAATACTCTTCTCGACCTTGAAAACGATAGAATACAAAATTTTGTCAAAATCGTTAAATTCGTTTTATAGATAAAATTAGCTTGACCCACGGTAACCCAAAAAAGACCGACTAAATTAAGTTGACCGAACGTGTGACCCATCCCAATGGTCTTCTCGTGCTAGGAAACGGTTCAATAAGAATTTTTTCAAAATCGTTTGAGCCATTATTTTAGATACAATTAGCTTGATCTTGACCCATAGTGACCCAAAATGACCCAAAATGACCCATTAATCTAATTTTCTGGAGCATCTGGCCTAGACCAATGGTCTTCTCAAACCCGAAAACGATAGAATTTTTTTTTTAATCAAAATAATTAAAGCTGTTTTCTAGATAAAATTAGCTTGATCCACAGTAACCCAAAACTGACCCATTAATCGAATTTTCTCAAATATGTGACCTAACCCAATGATCTTCTCGCGCCCAGAAACAGTATAATACAAAATTTTGTCGAAATCGTTTCAGCCTTTTTTTAGATACAATTAGCTTGACCCACAGTGACCCACAAATGACCTGCTAATCGAATTTTCTCGAATATGTGACTTAGCCCAATGGTCTTCTCATACTCAGAAACTGTATAATACAAAATTTTGCCAAAATCGTTTGAGTCGTCTTTCAGATACAATTAGCTTGGCCAAAAGTGACCCAAAAATGACCCACTAATCGATTTTTCTCGAACATGCGACTTAGCCCAATGGTCATCTCATTACCCGGAAATGGTATATTAGAAAGTTTTGTCAAATTGTTTTGAGCCTTTTTTTAGGTTCAATTAGCTTGACTCTGACCCATTGTGACCCAAAATTAATGACTAATCGAATTTTTTTTTAACATGCGAGCCAGCCCAATGGTATTCTCGTGCCCAAAAACGATAGAATACAAAATTTTGTCAAAATCGTTAGAGCCGTTTTCTAGAAAAACTTCTTCTCTAACATGTGACTTAGCCCATTGGTCTTCTCGTAATCCAAAACAGTAGATTTAAAAAATCTAGCAAAAATCGCTTGAGCCGTTTTTATATAAAATTTGCTTGACCTGAAGTGACCCAAAAATGACCCATTAATCGAAATTTCTCGAACATGTGACCTAGCCCAATAGTTTTCTCGTGCCCAAAAATAGTTGGATATAAAATTTAGTCAAAATCGATTGAGCCGTTTTTTAGATATAATTAGCTTGACCTTGACCTATTATGACCCAAAATGACCCACTAATCGAATTTTCTCGAACACTTGACCTAGCCCAAAGGTCTTCGCGTACCCGAAATTAGTAAAATACAAAATTTAGTCAAAATTGTTAAAGCCGTCTTTAATATAAAATTTACATACACACACAAATTTTGCTCGTATTATAGTATAAGATTACTGAAGGTGCTTAAAATATATACTTTACATACAAAATGATATATGCTGTGTTTTTAGAACATTTATATAATATTTAGTTATTTGTAAGTAGAATAAGGTGAATCTGGATTCTTTGAGTCTTTTTTATTATTTTTCAAAATTTTTACGACTTTTCTGTCGTATACTAGTTAAAATGGGATCTACTGCAATATTAGAACCAAGTACAAATCACAAAGGTTTTTATGAAAATATAGTTTTGTATATAATGTATATATTATAACCCTCGCAGTACTGAGATCATGCCTAAGTTGGGGTCATTTTGACCCCATAGGTAATTATAATGTTTAAGCCGGAAAACTGATTAAAAGATAAAATATCGACATAATACTGGCAATCAAGGCTTATTAGAAAGAGGAAAGTGTAATTTCCCCTATATTACGAATATTTAAATAAGCACAAAAGCTATAGAAACTTTTTTTTTAAACAATAACATTTCATAAGAAATAATGGTAGTGATGCATTTTAACTGCCTTCAGTTCTGCTGCTCATCTTTTTGGCAATCAAGACAGAAAATAACACATGAAATATGATTTTTACGCATAAACTGTCTGCATTTGTTGCACTACAGAGAATATTTGGTGTCATGATAGAAAGCCTTCATGAATTCCCTGATTACCTAAGATGCCTTCAATGTGACCTCATTCGCAATTATTACAAATAAACAAAAAATTTATTATGAAACTTACTAAGCAGGAAAAATTATGAAAAAGACTTTTACAGGAAAATTACTAAGAAGAAATTTTAAAATACACTTTCTAAGTAAAAAAAAAGCTGCTAAATGTCCAGATGGGGTCAAATGGACCCCAATCTTAGTACTGCGAGGGTTAAACACCTTCAGTAAAGTTTTTATAAAATTAAATATGCGTTTTTAGAACTTTATATAATTTTTAGTTATTTGTAAAACGTAGGAGCAAACTTTTCGCACTTGTAACTTTCAAATACATATTCATACATCACTGCAAATACGTTTTTCTTTTGGAAAAATCATTAGTTTGAATTCATTAAATGAAATATTTTATAATAATATTTGTATTTTATCATTCCTTTTTTCTCAATAATTGTACTGAAAATTTATTTATGGGTAACTTTTCTTTTGGAGAATTTCATAATATTAAAGGAAAGTACAGTTTCTCCATAAAATAAATTTATAATTTGACTGGAAAACAGGAAAAATGTCTCTAATAAAAACTGCAAAGTATAGAAAAACGTTCGTCACTGTCTTCTATAAATAAGCGCTGGAAAGTCTTGTTTTATAATTTATCATCTAGAAGTGACAGTCTTCTTCAAAGATTTTGATGAGTATAAGTATGTTAAAATATTGTTTGGAAAGAATTGTAGCATTATCAATTTTCTCATCTTACAATTTGAATGTAAAATGATTGGATAAATTCAGATAGGAATATTTTCTAAAAAGATAAGATTAACAAATTCTTTAATATAACTAATTCAATTATATGATATTAAAAGGTTTCTCAACTTCTGAACAATCATTTTTCCATTAAATTTGAATTTGAAAAACAAAATGACAAAGATAGACACTTATATAAAGCTTTATATATACAGGGTGTCCCATCTAAGTGTTACAAACTTCGAGGGGAGGAAAGGTGCACCTAGAGGCTTCGGAATCACATAGGAATGCCGGGCCGGAAACGCCTTCCTGACCCAGTAATGGCATTGACAGTGTTGCCAGTGGGCAATTTTTTTTTAAATCCAGATTTCTTCATTGGCACCACTTTTCTGAAATAGTAAAATTTCCCTTTTGTTCGCTTTAATTAATATGTCATCGAATAAGGGGAATTTTACTATCTCAAAAAAATGGGGCCAATCAAGAAATCTGAATTTTTAAAAAGTAACCCTCTGGCAACACTGGGCATTGAAAAGTCTGGATCACACAAAACTGATCTTTGTCCCTGTAAGAGTTGCCAGTGGGCTACCTTTTTTAATTCCAATTTCTTGATTGGAACCACTATTTTTAAATGACAAAATTTCCCTTGTTTAATGACATATTAATCAAGTTGAAAGCCAAGGGAATCTTACTATTTCAAAAAAGTGGTGACAATCAAGAAATCGGAATAAAAGAAAAACCACTGGCAACACTGATTCAATGCCCTCTAACGAGTCAGGAGGGCGTTTCGGACCTGGCGTTCGGGGAGGCCTTTCCTATGTGATTCCGAGTCGTCTAGGTGTACCCTACATCCTCTCGAAGTTTACAACATCTTAGCTCTGACACCCCGTATAGTATTAGAAGAAATTTAGCTAGGCTTTAAAAATACATAATAACAAATGGAATAAAAACATTATAAGAATGTAATAATGTTGTTAATGAGAAATATATAGGAATAAGAACAGGGAAATGTTCCTCAAACTGAAATTGCCTGTAATACAGAGGACAAATTTTTTCACAAACGTAACTGCCAATTACAGTAATATCCATTATTATCTATTTTAATTATAGGGGGATGCAAACCGCTCTTCCCAAACTAAAGAAAATAGGTGAAAACCATTTCTTTAAATCGAAAAGTCTAATGGACTTTTTACTTTAATGTAAATATATATATATATATATATATATATATATATATAATATTTATACATCAATTGCCCACTAACATCACCAAAAAGCTTTTTTATATGAAAAATATGAATAATGTATTCAAATAAAGTTTTGCAATTATTAAAAGCGATTATTTAGTATTAAGCGCATGTCAAAAGTTAATAGTCTAAGAAATCTCAAAAGCTCGATAGTTACTGCAGTCTTTTTGTTTCTTGTCATTTCAGTGGCTTAAGCACGTAGTTCGATCACATATCTGTTATATTTTTGTTTTGTTTATATTATATTATTATTTTACTTATTGATTGAAGAGGTTTAATAATGTTATAGAATATTAGGTGGAAACAAATGGTGAACTATTTATATTGTTTTGAGGGCAAATGAGTTATCGTTATCGGAGATTTTTTTAAAAATTACACTTGAAAATTATTTTATATTCAATAAAAACTCAATAAATTGAGATACAGTTTTCAAGCAAATTGCATTTAAAAGAACATTTTATTAGTTTTCGATAGTTTAAAAATTGGAATTGTGCGATGTTTAGAAGTTAAAAAAAAATCTCGGTATATGAGAAGTATATTGGTCAGGTGTTGCCACTCTCTGTATGACGTCAGCGGTACTCACGGACATATTTTTGCTTTACAAACTAGATAACAGTAAAAACGAAATTTACTGGTCAGGTGTTTCCACTGCCAATATGACGTCAGCCTTAATCATCGACATGCTTTTGCTTTACAATATAGATTCCAGTAAAAGTGAAATTTAATGGTCAGGTGTCACTGGCAGTCACTATGATGTCAGCATTACTGACGGGCGTGTTTTTTTTTTTTTTTTTTTTTTTTTTTTTTTACCGGGTGTCCCAAAAATGAACGATGATTTAAAAATTCAATAATTTGTAAACGGTGACTGGTATTAAAAAATTCTTGCAGGAGTGTTATGTAAGATGTCAGGAGTTTGCATGCTGCGATTCTGAGTTTTAGTTACAAATATCATCGATAGATGGCGCTGCAAGCAATAACCGCTAAATCCAGGCTCGATTTTCGGCCTCTCTCTTCTTCCATGTGAAAAAAGGAGATTAAAATGTATAGAATGGACCTCGAAGTACCAAAAGTCGGGTCAGGACTCAACACCTATTGCTCTCAGCGCTATCTGTTGTTTGAAATTCAAACTAAAGTAAAAAAAAAAAAAAAATCCTGCCATCATACATAACCCTTCTGCAAGAATTTGTTTAATATCTGACACCGTTATTGAATTTTAAAATCATCGGTCATTTTTGGGACACCCAGTATATATCTACCCTATATATATAAAATCCTAATGAAACGAATTTATGAAACGATTCTTTGAAACGACTGATTAAACGACTGATTCAGTTTCACGGCTATTTCTCCTAAAATATGGAATACTTTGCGATGAAATTAACACCAAAAATCCGTATTGATCTGCAGATCTCAAAACTGATATTAGAATTTTTTAAATCGAATTAGTTTTCGAAATATTATTTTTTTTTCTAATTTTAAGTACATTTTTCTAATGATGGCAACTCAAATTTTAATGAGAACAGATATTTTTTTTCAGATTTCAGAAAAGGTCATTTTAGTTCGGCCTTTTCGTTTATCTTAGTTTTGGCCCCCAGTTTGGCCTCCCTTAAATATATGCTAAGAAATGTATCGTGCTACTTTTATTTATAATTCAATTTACTTGAACAATATTTCGCCAAATCCAAAGATTCTGATTGGCGCCAAAATAGCATTATTTTGATTGACATGGTGACCCGGCTATTGCTGTTTATTTAATAATAAATGTTTATTTACTGTTATTTCTTTTTTAAAATTATATAAATTATTTTGTTCTATAGTTATTAATTATTTTCTTTGTTATTTCCTTTGAAAATAATAGAAAATAATTAAAAAATACGGTACTACTTACGTAAATAAGTGCGAGTAGTAAATCAAAATTACGTCCAGTACTAATCATATTATAATATTAAAATATTTATTTGCTTAAAAGACGCTATAAAAACACATAGATTTTTAATTTACTTTTAATGTGTTTTTATAACGTCTTTTAAGCAAATAAATATTTTAATATTATGATACGGTACTACTTTATTATTCCGTCGACCAATTTCGCCAAATTATACAAATTGACATAATTTTTATCTTAAATAACGAAAGAACAAATAAATTAGTATAACATTAATAAATATAGAAATAAAACGTCCAAAAAAAAATCACTTGATGACGTAAACATGTGTAACTTACTTAAAGTCAACTGAATGTGACATTTACGATCAACCATTATTGACATTTAATCTTATAGTTTGGCGATAGATTTTTGGTCGACGGGATAACTAAGTAATACACAAAATGCATATGTAACTGGTATTCGAAAACGAGGTTTTCGCCAAATTTTCGTAAAAAAGAAAAAAAATCACGCCAAACCTGCATGTGACATCTGGCCAAATGTTAAATAATGCGGGAAGAGTTCCATATTGTGTGCTGTTTTTTTTTTTTTTTTTTTTTTGTCGAGCTTTTTTTGGCATTAAATGAATCGATGTGGTTGCGATCTTCAGCCTTTGGGGTTGCTTTTTTCTGGAATGGACTTTATTCATATGTTTTTTTTTTTTTTTTTTTTTTTTTTTTTTTTTTTTTTTTTTTGCATTTAGCCTATAATTTTCGGAAAATATATAACTTTTGTTTTAATTTGACATGTAAAATAAATATAATAAATACATAAAATATAAGTACATAATATTTATTTATAGGTGTATATATACTATGTATGTATAAGGTATATCTGTATACGTAATATATATAAAACTGTCTGTACAAACATCGTACTTTTTTTAACATGTGACACATAAAACATTTATTAAATATATATATATATGTTTACAAATATTTAAAGACCATGTTTTTCCGACATCCTGAAAAATTTTATAAGACTCTAAAATGGCTTTTTGGCGCCATTTTGGATTCAATCGCCAATCGTGCCAACAAGCACACAATATGTAACTCTTCCCAATAATGCAACAAACCATGACATTTAATTTCAACTTCAAATCAATGTTTTAATTTACCACTCGAAAAAAAAAAATGCTAACTGGCGAGTTGAAAAAAAAGCTATTGGCGAGATTTACACTCGGCTAGCGTAACAGTACCAAGAATTCTTTGCGACCATGACAACTTTTATATAGTTTTATTCGAAAAAAAAAATTGATTTTTTAATCAAAATGGAAAACTTTTGGCACAGATGTTATATACGGACCCATATTGGCGCGATTTTTTTTCTGACGCCAATGTCATATACGCAACGGGTACTTAACTGGCGCCAAAGTATTGTTGTTTTGCTTGATATGATAAGCCGGATGTTGTTGTTTTTGCTGTTGATGCGTTCCCCAAATTGGCGTCGGAAAAAAATTGCGCCAATATCGTATATGACATCTGTGCCAAAGTTTCATATGAAAGGCGAAGGGATCAGACCGTATTTGTTTATGACAGTTGATGAACTATTATAATATAGATGAAATGATGGCGATAAAATAATACTTGGCGACTTATCACCTGTGCATGGCTAACATTAAAGAACCAAAATGGCACCTAGAGTATAAAAAGCGAAGTGGTCCGCCCGAAATTGTTGATGATAGTCACATGACTTATGCTATTATTATAGAGATTGTTTTAAAATACCGGGACACAAAGACTCTGTATACTTAATTCATTTTATTTTAGCTATATTTCAAATGTTTAACTGATCCTCTTTAATCAAAAACGAAAATAACCATTGGAGGTCTTAACAGCAACTGATTCGCCCTTACATTTTTGCAATCAAAGGGAATTGAATGGAAACCCATTTACAGTGAGATCTGCACAGCTTTTTTCAGTATAATTCAGTCTTCTCTTATATTTTTAAAATTCATCAGATTATCGTGTTTTTAGATTCTGTGGTGTCTGAACGGGGATTGGCGAGCGTAGCTTGCAGGGGGCAGAGCCCCCTAGTATATATATATAAATGTGATAAAAAATCCTCCTTTTAAATTTATCATTTAGATGTAGCATGAATCTCCCAAAAAATTTGTTGAAGATCCGCGTGTTACTAGAATACTTTTTCGTTTGAAAAGAAATGTATTTAGTTTGTCTCATATTGCAGTTTGAGTGACGAATGATTTGAAAATCAAGCTACAATTTTTTTTTCTAAATATATGTGCTTAATAAATGCTGAAGAAAATATACAGAAAGATTGATTCTATCATATGAATAGCTTTATAGTTTTTAGATAATTATTTTTCATAAAATTTTGCTAGAAAAATATCTAAAATTATTAATTGCTTATTTTTGAGTTTTGTTCTTTAATATTTAAGATTTTTCGTCTGTTTTTAGGCTGGTAAATTTAAACTTCGTTTGTTGTTCATTTTTTTCTACATTTTATGACAAAGTCCTCTTAGGTAAATTTATTTTTATAGAATTCCTAATTTTTATGAATAATACAAGCATTTTTATAAAAATAACTAATACTGAAACACAATTTTTGCCATTATACACTGTAAAAAAGACAGATGTTTGTTATTCTACAAAAATATTATCTAACCACAAACGATAATATAATATGAATTCTTCCGAGTTCTGCGAAGTGCGTTCCTTTATCGTTAGAAACCTAAGAAACCAACAAATTTTCAATGTTAAGGTTGTTTCGATTAATGTTAAGTCTATGGACTTTTGATGCATTCGTATATTTAAAATATCTTCTCAAAAAAAATATATATATTAACATATTTTTTCTGAGTACTCTTCTCAAAGGATGTCTCTTTTTTTCTTAGTTTTCAAAATATTTCTAAAATCTATGCTGAATTTAGTATTTTATGTGTTGAAGGCGGGCGAACTGCGAGTAAGTTTTGAACACTTCATGTAAAATTAAGTCTATACTTTAGAAATATTTTGAGAACTAAGAAAAAAAGAGACATCTTTTAGGAAGTGTACACAAAAAATAGAAGTTAAAAATATTAATTTCTCGAGGAGATATTGTAAATATACGAATGCATCAAATGCCCATAGACTTTACATTAGTGCGGTAAAATTGGAAGCTCAGTGACCAGCCCCCTTAAAGAAGCAGTTATGAACTGATGTTTTTTGTTTGTCCTTTGTTTTCGGAAACGTTTACGAGTGGTTTTCATAATGTATTGATGAGATTTCTCAACCCAAAATACATCTTCTTTGGATGCCAGCAATTCTCAAGTAAACATTTTCATTACAACAAATATGTTTAAGAGACAAATATGCTAAATTAATATCATTAATATTAACATTAAAATTAATACTTTTTTGCGTAACTGCATGTAGAAATTCAGTTATGCATTTGAAAAGGCTTACGTGAGAATTGATAGTATCTTAAAAAACGATATTCCGGATTCATAAAACTGATTAATATGCTGTAAAAAATTATTCGGAAACGTTTTCGAAATTTACGGGCAACAAAAAAAAACTTTGTTTTTGTAAATACTTCTTTAAATTTTTAAAATCTATTTGGAACGTTTATTGGAAAGTTTATTAACCATTTGGAAAAATGGTTATTGTTCTCTGTCAGGGTAGGAAATCAAAAGCATAGCTGAAGGTTTTTATTGGTTTAATCCGCATTTTATTCGTTTTCTGATTGGTCTATACAGTAATCTGTATTTCCCTTTACTTTCAACAACGATGGATACCTTCTGTTGCCACTATGACAAAAAAGTAATAAAAACTACAAAAGAAAATTAATAACTCAGAAACAAATTCAGATACAGCTTTCAAACAAATTGCATTTAAAAGTACATTTTTTTTTCTCTATCCGACGGTGTAAAAAGTAATATTGTCGGATGTTTAGAAGTTTAAGAATGAAATTTCATTTAAAATGTGTCATCAGATTTCTTGGAAATCTGACGATGGAAAAGCCTTTTCCCGAACAGCCAACGAAATGCTTGGATAATACGTACGAGTCGCAGGCGATTTTTGCGCTTGCAATTTTTACGTGTCATAACACTATTAATGTTTAATTCATGGCGTACGTAATGTATGATCAACTCCGTGCGATTTTTTACGTTTTAAATTTTAGTCTTCGAAAAAATCATTTTCTAAATGGTCGTTGTAATTTGTTAAATTGCTTTTTTTTTAGTATATTTATGTTCGTCGTTATGATTTATTTTTCTAGATTAAGAAGCATATTCATTTTTTTACAGTGTAACTAACAATGTCAAATGTTTTTATCTCTGTCTGTTTTAAAACTATTTCTGAAAAATCTTACTTTTGAATGTATTATCTGGATTGCGATAAATTTCTATTGATTAGTTTTTCTTCATTTCTTTAAATACTTATATTGAAAAATTTATTATAAATAATTTTTCTTTCAAATAATTTTGTAAATAAAAAAAAAGTACACTTGCTTTTTAAGAAACAGATAATTTATCAGGAATACACGAACAAACTTTTGTAACTAACAAATATAAGATTAATTATTCATTGTCTGCTACAAATATATTCTGAAAAATCCTGCTTTTGAATATGTTATTTGGAAATAATGAGCAAATAAGCAAAAATATTTGCATTACTTACGGATTTTTTCACCAATTCTGCACTCTAATGTTTGGAAAATATGCTAATTGCCACTGCCAATTTTATACTTATAGTTTCATTCATCAGTATCTATTATAAATGTTTGGCAAATCTTCCTTTTGAACTTATCATATGGAAGTGACATGCGTCTTCCCAAAAAATTTGTTGCGGATGCGTGCCATGCTAAATTTCTTTATAGTTTCGAAAGAATTGTAATTACAGTAGCCTCCCGCTTAACTTGCCTAAACGGGATCGAGGGTTAGCTGGTTAAGAGAAAAGTCGGTTAAACCGGAAAAGCGCAAAAAAAAAGTAACTGCTTAATTAATTAAATGCGTAGGATGCATTTAGTTTTTTAATTTGTGTAGCTTTAAAAAAGTACATATTTTCTATATTTTGTGAAATGAATACTAGTAATTAACTGAATTGAATTAAAGATTATTCCTAATAACAAATGATGAATAATATTGAATGCAAATTAAGTTGTTGAAAATCTTGTCACATACTTGTATAAGAAGTTGGAATTATTCTACATTATATAAATTTGAGTTAATTAACCATAAAGAAATGAGAACCGAAATTTTCCTATCGGAATTTTGCTGATGTTGGGGGAAAAAATTCGGCCGGTTAAAGCGGAGTTCCGGTTAAGAAGAGGCAGGTTAACAAGAAGGCTACTGTAGTTTTATTATTTATATCATCTAACAATACAATTTTCGAATGACATGAAAAATCCAAATACTAATATTTAAAAAAAAATAAAGGCCTAACAAATTACTGATACAAACTGAAATATTTCAGAAGTAACTATTAAAATATTATCATCTCCTATCATATGAACACCTTTATCATTTTTTGAAAAAATAATTTTTTTTTAAATGTGTTTTGGTACACATACTATATGTTTATATTTTTTATTTTATTTTCATATATGATAATTTGTTTTCTTTTTTTTTTTTCGGCTGGTGTATTTCAACTTCATACTTTCTCTTTTCTTTTTCTTCAGAAACTCATGGTGAAACATTTTCTAAGTAACATTCGCTATTTTAACCCTTCACTGCACCACGTGCCCCATCTGGCACATACCTAAAAATACTGTAATTCTTATTATGTGCCATGAATTTGGCCAATATGATCTCTATTCCTGATCAAGAAAATTCCAAAGAATGTAATAACAATTATTTTCTCCATACCAGATGGCTGCATTTGTCAAAAATTAGAATTTGTTCTTCGGAAACAAAAAAAAAAATCGATCAAGCTATTAAAGTAAAATTTACTTTCATTACTTTTACTAAATACTTAAAAATATTAATATAAAAAAAGTTGCAGAGTGTTAAGCAGATAAAATTAATTAATTTAAGCTCATTTAGTTGTAAAATATACCAATGCAATATTTTAAAACCGTAATTGTGAACATAGGGTACACAACATGAAATATCAAATTTTAGCTGAAAATTTGAAATTTAATTTTTTTTTTACTATTTTCCAATTATTAGGCCGATTTATAGCTTTCAAATTTTTTTTCTCATAGAAATAGAAGAAATCGTGCAGTGAAGGATTAATGAAAATTATATACAATTTAAAAAATAACTAATACAAAAAGAAAGTTGTTACACCTATGACTTCCAAATCCAAACTTAACATCACTGTGTGTTGTAAATCAGTTTTTTTTTTTTTCAAAAATATAATCCTCGTGAAGTTGTTATTTCGAATGTTTTAAAATAACATCTCTAAGTTCTCATTTCTTTTCTTCAAATACTTGCAATAAAAAATACCTTATAAGTAGCTTTCTTTTTGTAGTCATAAACGGTGGTACAGAGTATTTCAAAAAGAATGAACCGATTCCAAATGACTATGACTTTATTGTACAAAGTGATCGAAAGTAAAACTTTGAGGGGACCGGGTAAGCTCTGTCTCGGCCATGTTAAAATACACAAACTTTATGTACTTTTTCTCAGAAATGATGAAAGATAGATTTCTAGATTTTTTAGAGTAGTTTGAACAACATACTTTACGTATTTTAACAGACAATTTTCTTTCTAAGCGAAACTGAAAATTAATTATTAATTATTTACTGAAAGACATTTTTAAATTATCATTTTGGTAAAATTTCACTGCGTAAAATAAATAATTCTCAACAAATCATTAAATCCCTGTGTAAAAAGTATGCGTTATAACACAATATATGTATTTAGAAAAATATGAGTTCTTAATGTAATAGATATTGAAAAAAAGAAAGACGAATCGAAGTTTTGAGAAAAAGTCAATTAAAGCTATGAAGCAGTGTTGACAGTGGGCTACTTTTTTTAAATTCTGATTTCTTGATTGGAACCACTTTTTTGAAATAGTAAAATTCGCCTTTTTAATAATATATTAATTAAGGCGAAAACAGGGAATTTTATCACTTCAGAAATCAATAAATCTGAATTTAAAAAAAAAGTAGCCCGCTGCTGTGAAGTGCTCTCAGAAAGAATGAAAAAATCCAACACTTTTTTTTATATATATAAGCATGTGTAATACATCGTTGAAAAGATAAAAGTTTAAACTATTTAACGTTACAGTAAAGTAAAAATAGATTTTTCGGTTGAATTTCGCTTACCCGGTCCCCTTAAGATTTTACAGGTCAAGTAATTGTATTTCTGTAACGTTGACTTCATACCAGAATTTTTGAAAAATTCGTTTGAAAAGAAGGAATCGCAATTTTACGCCTTTTTTCACCAATAAATTTTTATTCAAAGATTATCATACAAATCTTGATAAAACTTAAGTGGGAGAAACTATATCCCACCGCAATTCAAGGTATAAAACACAGAAAGAAGCGCAAAATATTGTTTGATTACTTCACAACTGTTCTAAATGTATCTTATTAGTTATACAGAAAATATCCAACTGATAATCCATTTCATATTAGATATCGGGAAGGAAATATGCAAAACGCTTTGCATTGACTTAATTATTGGGATATGCTTTGTTTGCCTGCAACAGTGAACGAACTGATGGTGAGGATTGAGAATACACTGCCATCGGTGTTTATACTGAACATTCTTCACAATATTTAGCGGAAAATGGATTGATTGATTAATCGATTTCATGGATATTTTTTGTACTACAGAAAAAGAGGTACATAGAACAGTCATCCTAAACAAATAAAGCTTTAAGCTATTTTCTCTATTGTATTGAAATCTTTCCTTCCAATCACTGTTTAGAACGAATTTACTTTCACTTGTAATCAAGTCTTTCTTTTTGAAACACCCTGCATATGTTCTCAATAGATACAACTGATAGTTGAATTGGGAAACACAGTAGAAATTTTTCGCACCTGTATTTGCTAAATGAAAATTCATTCATTATTGTCTGTCATAAATATGTGACGAATTTTCTTTTCTTTTGAATTTATCACTTGGACGTAACATCCATCTTTCCAAAAATTTTTGCCCGGATCCGTGCGTTATTAATTACTTTCTCGTTTGAAGAGAATTGTAATTATTATATATATTTTTTTTTCATTTTACAATTCGACTGTCGGATGATTTGAAAAATTCACGTGCGAATATTTTTCTAAAAATATACGCTTAACAAATTACGAAGTAAACTTGTAGAAAGAATTATGTGTTTTATCACACGAATAGCTTTGTCATTTTTTTAATAATTTTTTACACAATATGAATAATGTCTAAAAATAGTGATTACCTAGTTTTTAATTAAATATTTCAGAATTTTCTTTCATTTTTCGGCTTGTATATTTAGCTATTTTTCTTTTTTTTTTTATTTCTAGAAAAATACCAGTATGTTTCGCAAACATAATGAAAAATACATCCACCTCAGAAAAATAAATAATGCAGAAACAAAGCTTTCATACTTGTAACTTTAAAATCAACTTCATTCGTCACTGTCTCTTATAAATCGATTTGGAAATTTTCTTATTTTTGAATGTATCATTTGGATAGTTTTGTATTATCAAAATTATTTCGCTCTCTTTTTATTTCTTCAAATACTCATAATGAAATATTCCTTATAAGGTCTTCTTTTCAAAGAATTTTCTATTTTTAAAGGAAACTACATGTGGTATATAAGGATAAGAAATAAGTAAACAAGAATATTGGAGCAGATGTTCACAGGCGAGAGTACCAATACAATTTTGTTTATAATTATATGTTAGAAATATTTTCTGGAAATTTTTGCTTTTGAATACATCATTTGGAAATTGCAAATTTTGCAAAACTTTTATTTTTTGCACTGATACATTAATTTACTGTTTGAAATAGTAACTGGAATTATGAATTTTATAATTTTATAATGCAAGCGTCGAATGATTTGGAAAATGCACATAAGAATATTTTTAAACAGATATGTTAAACAAATTATTAAGTAAGTCTAAATAAAAGATAACAAATTCTTACATTTGGTTAGTTTTTTTTTTTTTTTATGTATAATATTTTTTTTCTTTGGGTTGGTTTGAAATGTAAAAAATTTGAAACTTCAAAGCGAATCTTTACAGCGTTCTATCTTAAAAATAACAAACACACTTTTTTACACAAAACATTATTTTAGCAATTACTGCATTTCACGCAGATTAACGTTCTTATAGCTGAACTTTTGAAACTGATGCAATAATTGTTTAATTAAAATTATCTACTACCGAAACAAAACTTGTATTCTTTCAATAACAAAGAAAAGAGGGAGATACATATACAGCAGTGGCGTGGCGTCCGGTCATCGCTGGATGCGGCGATGACCAAGCAATATTTTAAAACTCTTAATAAGCTTTTAAAACTCTATGATCCAGTTTTAGCAGAACATTTGGAGTTCGTGTATAAGTGAAGGTAAGACTTAAAGTTTCTTTCTTGAACATTCAACCATTGAATTTTAGAGTTAATAATTTTTCACCACAAACTTAAATAATTGCGATGACCACTGAAAATTTTCACGCCACGCCACTGATATACAGTGAGTCAAATTTAAAAAGAAACATAAAGAGCTAGATATAATCCACTAAACAAATTTTAGACATTACATATACAAATCTTTTTTTTGGGAGCATTTTAAATATACCTAATTTACTAATGCACTTGAATATAAAGAGAAAAAAATAACATTGAAATTTTAGAATTCATCTCAATGTACCACATTTAGTACACAATGAGGCAGTTCTGATTTTATATGTCTTTCAGCGACACAATCTCCAATGTGATAACTAAAGTAATTGTGAAGGGATGTATGAAAATTCATGTGTAAAAGTTGGCACTGTGGAGCAAAGGGTACTAAAACTGGTAACTGGATGAATTGTTATTTGTAGTTGTTATGTGGTGATAAGGTGATAAAAGTTCCTTGTTTTTATACGCGCTCATGTTTTCAAGGTTATAAAACCATATTTAAAGAAGCATCTAATGTATGTTATTAATTATAGAATAAATATTATTGTAATTCTTCACAGTTTTGCACTATTTCACAGTGCACCAGCATTTCAAGTCTCGTTGTGTATCAACTCGATTTGTATAAAAATGGTTCCATACGTCTTCTTCTGGCTTTGTTTCAGTTACGTACGTGGCATTTGGTGGAGAAATAATACAACATGTGTATAAAATTCAACCTGAAATACTGTGTTTTTCTGAACTTTGCAGATATCTTTCCATATTGTTAAAAGTAATCCGATTTCAATGTTTTAGCCTATTATGGTACATTTTTTCTTTTTTTAATTAAAGTTTATTGTGAATTCGTAGAGCAATTTTTAGGGTTTATTCGCATCTATCTGTGTGTTTAATTAAATAGACTACTCCTATTTAAAAAACGGGATCCGCATTCGGAAAGTAAACACGATTCCCCGTCGAATGATATATATGAGTTATATTTCTGCGATAATTTAGTCATAAAATAGTTATTACGAAAATCGTTCATCGTACGAAAATCGTCGAAATCAGATTATACGAAAATCGTATATTCTATTAAATATACAGGATGTCCCAAAAGCCCAAAATCCAATAAAAAATCAAGTAATTGTCGCACTGGAGTGCGGTTTGGACTAAAATGCTTCTCACGATGAAACTTTTTTTTTCAAGCGAATTAAAAAAATTAGTTCCTATCATATCCCATAGATGGTGCTGTACCTTAAATTAATCAGAAAGAAGCATAAAAAACTCAAGACAATCAGATGCAGATCATTTTTTTATGTCAAAATCAGTTAACGAGTAATAATTTGTGCAATCCATTAGCATAGTTAAATGAGTGCATTTTCAGCTCGACCCACATTCATACGGAACTCCAGTTCAATCCACGTATTCGATAGCATTGCTTGTGGAATCGACTGAATCACATGCTTGATTTTTGTCTTCAGTACTTCAATTTCAGCCACAGCAAAAGCATACTCTTTTTTTTCGCTGGGAGTCGTCATTTATGTGTTACAGCGTCAAATTTATATGAAATTCAGAAAAAAACGCATGTTTGAAAACATTAAAACCAAACATACGGACAAATGGCGCCATCTAAGATCGAAATTTGTAACTAATTATTTTCATTCGCTTGAAAAAACTTTCCAGCCTGAGAAGCATTTTAATCCAAACCCCACTCCTGTACGACTATTACTTGATCTTTTTTTATTGAATTTTGAAATGTCTCAAGGACTTTCGGGACACCCTGTATTGTGTTAGTTTTTACTGGGTATTTTAGATAAAATAGCTTTAAAATCACACTTGACATCTAGTATTTTGAAAATCTTCATTAATTTGAAAAATTGTCAATGTAAGATATAAATATGTCCAGGGCCATTAACTTTAACCAATGGCCATATCAAGTAAACACAATGCATCCCAAAAATTTTATTTAGTGAGAGGAATTAGTTAACACTTTTGACTACTAACGGGATATATATGTCCCTCTGACAGCCCGCAATTTTGAAATGAAAAACCGCTGATTTAACTGGAAAGGAAACTGCAGGAAGATCGCCTAAATTATGCGAACAGTTCAAAGGAAGAAAACCAAGCGAAATAAACTTGCTCTGTCACTTGCATAGATTTCACATGAAACAAAAATTAGTAGCTAAATGGTTAAGCAACGTATGGAAATAAGTTACAATTTGTTAAACAAAATTTCTGGTGGAAATACATTTATATTATTTTGAGTGTCAAATATGGCTGAAGTGTATGCGTTGGATCCAGTTTAAGGGATTAATGAAAATATCTCGTTTTAACCATTTGAGGGGCAAGTAATTGCATTTCGGCAATGTAGACTTCACACTGGAATCTGCAAAAAGATTTCTTGCAAAATGAGGAAAAGCAATTTTACGACTTTTTCACATCAAAGTTATAAAAGTAAATTTTAATAAAATTTTTCTGGTGCAAATCTTCATTAATCGTAGGTGGGAAAAAATATATCCCACCGCCCGTCAAAGGGTTAATCATTCAGTGCTTTTTCCGTAAAAAAGATGAAATACATAATGGACTTTTTTTATATGAGGCAAACTGCAATGATATTTATTGTCAAACACAAATTTAGATAATTTTAGTAAAAAGTGCATAAAACATCTCAAGTCTCTCAAACTGCTTTATCGGAAAAAAATCATATAGCTAGCTTTCTAATTTCTTTTATTCAAATGTTACTTAAAACGAAAGTTTTGAATATTGACATTCCAATTGGCAAATCCAAAGAAAAAATTAAGTACTCAATAATTTGAGTTTAAATGACTTTAAGAAATAAGAAAACTCCTCGATATTCCATGAAAGGAAGTTGAACCCATAAAACTCGCGCAAATTGCTTGTTTAAGACTCTTAAAACTGCCCAAACTTTCTACAATGAAAACTTTAGATGCGTTTTTAGGAAGACATGTCTTTCGTAATAAAAATAAATGATAAAAGGAAAAGAAGATAACATAGAAACGCGTTAATATAGCTACTTATAGTTCATCTGACATGTTGCACATAGAATTGTAAATGAAATTAAACAAGAGTTTACATATAAGTTATCTTTTGGAACATTATAGCATATTTTTCAAACTATAAAAGGGGATTAATTTAGATTATGAGGATTATTTCGATAATAAGTTTCTCATAAATGTTTTATTATAAAATGTGAAAAAAGACAGATATTTCTTAATGTAGGAAAATATGATATAACCGCGAACTAAAATATGCAATAACTTCTTCCGGGTTACCACGATTCCGAAAAATATTTTTATTTTCAGAAGCCTCAGAAACACATATATTTTCGAGATTTAAAGAAGCATTTATAAAAACAAAGTTACTTTTTTTGCCGCTGATATTTATAAACGTTTCCGAGTAGTTTTTGCGGTGTATTTATCAGTTTTCTCAAACCAGATATATAGGTTTTTTGGATGCTTACAATTCTCAGGTAAATATTTTCATATTCAATATGCTTGTTTTACAGACAAACATTGTAAATTAATCATAATTTTAGAACTCTTCAAAGAAAAAGTATGTCTTTAAAAAATCTCTTATGTTTTTAATCAAATAAAATTTCTAAATATTACAAGTAATATTCTAAATAAAGGCACAACACCACTGTACTTTTTACGAAAATAAATGATTAAAATAACAGCCGAATAGGGTTTTCGAGGGAAGAATTTACACGGACCATGCAGATAATGATTTTTATACAGGCTGAGTCGGACTCGGGACGAATTTTTCTCTTTTATATCGGGTTGTACCTGGTGCTGGAAATTCCGGCCCGCGCAGACCTCTTGGAATAATGAATTCCATGCCAGGCTCGACCCCAAAAATGTCTAGCGCGCCGACCCGAATAGCAGAAAAATATAAAGCCCGAAAACATAGAAATAACATAATCCTGAAAACATAGTCTGCGCGACTGGTTTCTAGGTCTGGGCGTTAGTTCTGGTTTACCAAGCTTTGACGAGATGAATAACACTATATTATTGATGAAAAGTAATACTGTCTCCGTTGCACACTCTTGTAGAGTTCCCGGATGCAAGTGTTTCTTTTCCGTCGTTATATCAACAACGTGACGCCTTATCATAAGCCGGCTTTTGGCGCCAAGCACAGAAGTCGTGTATGTGTTCAATAAATAAATAAACTAAGTAGATACGAATTAAAATCACAGATCTTGACATTCCGCAAAAAATGAATAGAATCAAAAAAAGTTATTAATTAAAATCTACTCGTAGATAAAAGCATTCAGTTTGAATTACAAGGAATATCGAGTTCAAACGAAAAAAATCTAACACGCATTCTCAATTGAAAGTGACCCCTTGTGGTTATTACGTAACGGAAGAAACAAAATATCTTAAATTAAGACGTTTGAAGCAATGAAATGTCTTAAATTAAGACGTTTGCTGATTTTTCTCAGTTCGCTTATACCATGATCATAGTAAGACACTTAGCGTCTTAAATTAAGACATTTATAATGTCTTAAATGTATATAATGTATGTACCTGTATTTTTTAATCTTTTTGACTAACGACTGAACCTAGGGCTAGCGAATTCGGACACATATAGATAACCCTAAACGGGACTTAAGGTTCTTCCAAGCCATATTTGAAACTTTTTATTTAATTATTATTACTTTACTTTTTACTCCTGTAATGTGTTCTTTCTGTCCTATTTCAACTGTGTCTTCTTCCACTTTGTTTTCCCCAAAATAATGACAAGGGACTCCTAATTTTTTATGTTAGATTTATTCAGTTCCGGCGTACATACAAAAAGAAGACATGCAATTGACAATGGTGACTAATATTTTTATAAAAAAATGAAAAACTCGGAATTGTGTTATAGCTGATGTTGAATGCCGTCGCACTAATTTTGACACAGGAATTAACACTAGTACCGCGATAACAGGTCATTGTGACAGGTCATATCAAATGAATAGATTTCGATTCGAACCAGAAAGCTCTTTCTAAAATAACTTCAATATATACTGCAAAAAAATAATTTAAATAAGTAAGTTAAATAGTTTTAAATGAAAATTCTGATGCGAAATATTTTTCTAAAACTTGAGTAAAATTTCCCGCGGTTAAGGAAAAAACAATTGTTCAATATCAGGGTTCGTACGGGTCCTTGAATTTCCTGACTAAGAAATTCTTCGGTACCAGTATTTTCTTATGGAAAATCTCTCCTTAAATAAGGCAAAATCTCCCCCGTTTAAACTAGATTTATTTTTCTATAAAAAATACTGATATTTGGCCTTGAAAATAACTGTACCTGTACGAACCCTGAATATTGCTAAAAATTTCTCTCCCTATTTTGTGTCGATTAATGCATCTTTACCTGAATTTTTCCCCCTCTCAACTTCTGTTTAATTACAATTGTTATATTATCGTATACTATTACACTGATTATTACATTAAACTATGCCAATATTCTGTTTCTAAATGGTGTAATATGAATAAAAAATTTCTTTTTAAAAATTTTCAAAAAATCAAATCATCTTAATTTTGGGAAGCTACGCAAAAACGGGATAAGACATCCAGCATGAAATCGACGCTTAAATAATCTTTAAAAATTTCTATGCTTAATTCGAATTGGAAGATTACAGAACACTAACAGCCATTAATGTTATAAGAAATAAATATCTTTACTGTATATAATTATTGATAATTCAAAAGTAATTCGCTTCTATTTTGTACTGTACAGTTTACACGCTCTGTTTGATTAAGTGTCAATGTCTTATTGCATTATTAAATAGTGCGACAATAAGCTACAGTAGAAGAAGGAAATTGCAAAGTGTAGCTATTTGGCTTCAATGAACTGTAACTTTAATGTTAAACGACATTTTATTTCTCATAAGTGTTTGTTATTTAAAAGTGATACATTTACATTCAACGCATTTTATAATTTAGCAATAACAAATACATGTGATAATTTAATCCTGATTATCCCAGCAGACAATCTAATAGAATAAAAATATATTGTTAAATGGATATTTTATTAACGGCTAATTTTTTACACTTGCAGCCACAGATCATTATGCTATTTCTTTCTTCTACTTCTGACACGTTAACTGGACTCCATACATATATTCCTCACATATTTGGCACCCATGACAGGATCTGGATTAGCACTTGTTTTTATATTATCTATCGGACTTTTCGTACTGTAATATCCGTTTTATTTAAAACACGAAATGAGTGCCATTATAAAAAAAGCACATTGCTATTTGAAAATTCTTGTAAATATTTTGAATAAAAAACGCACTAAATCGACTATACTAATTACCAGCCGTCATATGACATACTTATTGAGAACTATGGCATTTTGTATGGCAGTTAACCTGTTAAAAAAAACGTACTATGATACATAAATTTTACTGAATTTAAACGCATTTAAAAAGCTAAAGTAATTGTCAAATATTTCAAACTCATTTATATCCCTGTTATTTGTTGATGTAAACTAACTTTAGAAGCAAATGATTGGTAAAAAGAACATTAATGGGTTTTAGCTCTTTCTCAAGTCCTCTTATCATTAATTCTTTTGCTGGTAAAAATAATTATTTTTTTCTGAAGTTACATTTTCTAATTCATTTAATCGCTCTCAAAAGTGTTTTATTTAATGACTTCAATCAATGTTATAAAAAATCATATGTTTTAAATAGGACGCAGTATTCCGCATTATTCTTGAAGTAATGTATGAACGAAAAATAAAAAGCAAGGTATTTTAAAAGATTAAAAAACTCTGGCAACTACATCTGCTTTATAAGAAATGTTGATTATAAAAGAATTGAGATACATGTTTGTCTTGAATTTAAACGTCAGGAAATGTTAATGTTAGTTTTTATTTTTGGTTTCAAAAGTTAGCCAGAAATATCGTTTTAAGAAGTGTTCAGTTTGATTACAATTACCTATTATAAGTAATGTTGTATGACAAAAGCTTAATAGTATTTTCTTATTTTACTGAGAAATCATATTGGTTTTTTTGTAACAAAAATCCAGGAACGCTACTCTAATATTTCAGAAAATTCTGTGCTGAAAATAGTTGCAGAATTTCTTTTCGTGTTCAAATGCGATTAAATCTTTTTTTTTTTTTTTTTTTTTTTTTTTACTGTTTCCAGTTTTTTGTTAAAAATGGTATATCACCAATAAAAAGGGGAAACTAAACTTATAAAAAAAGGAAACAAAATTCTGTTCCTTCAGACACTGACCGTAGATTATCTACTGGCAAAATTACTTTTTATTACTTTTACGATGTTACAAATGAAATAAGATTTTTGACACAAATATAGATCTTTTCTTTGATTGTTTGATACACGCACCTTTTCAGGATAGTTCCCATACTCAGTTTGGTATCACTTGTTTTCAAAAGAACTTTGATTTGAACACTTTTGACTAAAATGTGCTATATTCAGGAAGCATGTTACTAAAATTAGAAGTTATGATATTTTACAAATCAGAAGCTATTATAGTTTTTTAAATATATTTCTTTAAAAATTCTTTGTATAGTTAAAAGTAGGTTTTAAACAATCGATAAAAATGCGGAATTTCACCTCTGTATTGGAAAATAAGTGGCTTTTGTCATTTATTTGCCAATATTGCCAAAGTAAAGCCATTATTCCTTTAATTACGGTTAGAGACATATACGTGGGACATATACGTGCTTTTATTCTATTCGTAACACTTTTTGTTAAATAATATCTACCATATACTTACATTAGGATAAATTCAAGATCAATCTACCACAGCGAAAAATGTTTATAAATTGTGGTACGATTCAATATAAAAGTAACCGCCAGATCTTGCCAATATATAAAGAGTTAATTCTGAAACATTGGAATTTCATTCTAAGTATTTATAATGCAAAGCCATACTTAAAAAAGAAAATCTGTTGATTTTACAGAAAAAGACTGTTTGCCATTGTGCCAGTGAAAAACCTCTTTGTTTTACGGAAATAATATGGGTTTAAATTAAAAATTGGACAATTGCACCATGAAATGTATTTAAAAATATGTATTAAAAACAAATACACTATGCTAAAAGGTACACACATTAAAATGTAATAAACAACAACGTTTCATTTCGCATCTGCGAACGTCTTCATGGTGTTATGAAACACACAAGTCTAAAATTTTAAAAATGGAGGCAAACGTCTCAGAGTCCTTTTCCTCAGTGTACTCAGAGAATGTTGAGACGTTTGCCTCCATTTTTAAAATTTTAGGCTTGTGTGTATCATAACATCCTGAAGACGCTCGCAGACGCGAAATGAAACGTTGATGTTTATTGTATTTTAATGTGTGTACCTTTTAGCATATGTGTATTTGTTTTTAATAGATATTTTTTAATAATATAGGTTTATTACGAACTTTCTGTTATTTTATCACATTTTTCCGTAAAAATACAGATTATTTCGTAAACTAAACAGTTTTTTACTGGCGTCCTGGCTGAGAGTTTTTTTCTGTAAAATCAACAGATTCTTTTATTTTATTTTATTTTATTTTTATTTTTATTTTTTTACAGTGTAATATTTTTGCAATTGTGGCATTTCATTAAAAATATCTTTACTAAAAAGCCAATTTTATAAATTATATTAGTATTTTAATGGAAGTGTTTCAGACGAATGCAATAATGCTGCAATAGTTGGTATACAGTTGGTATAGTTGGTGCTCCGATATAAACAGTATTGGTTTACTACTAATGTCAATGAAATGTCTTCATTTTTAATCTGATCTTTCTGTTTAAATTCAAACAAATAAAACCTACTATTTTTTTTTCGAATTTCAGCTGGTTTCTAATTTAAATTATTTTTCTTGACATTACATTTTTATTGTGTATTATTATCCTGAATATTTTCTGTAATCTTTTTAAATTTTGGTAAAAGTAAAATTCTAATATAGATCGCAGGAATTCAAAATAATTCATCATGTAAAATAATCCGATTTATTATTTTTTTTGTAAGTTTTACTAAAGTTCAGATTTTATAAATATATTTTTATGAAACTTTTAATCTTAAGAGGACATGTGAATATGAAACTAAAGTGATCTTTACTAACTCGTGTTTTATTTCTTTCTTTTATAGATGATAATCTTGACGAGACTGAATTTTATGTAACACGATATAAACCGGAACGTTTGGATGCTTTATGTAAGACAACAAAATTTTCTAGGAAAGAAATTAGGTTAATGTACCAAGGCTTTAAGCAGGTAAAATGTTTTATTATGAATAAACTTAATAGGATATACTGTTGTATTTTGTAATAAAATTCTACAACATCATTTTTTTTAATAAACCACACTGTAGAAAAAAAAAAAACAATCAGAAAAATCAGAAAATTTACTAACAGCATAGTTGCCTTCTTTTTTCCGTTATTTCACAAAACTTCCATTTCGGTATTTTCCAGTTTTAAAGACGGAAGTTTACCATTATTCAAGACGGGAAATTTCTGTTTTTAGAAATAAATATGAACTACTGCGCAATATTAAAAACTAACCTATATAATAATTATATAAACTGATGCGCATTCATAGAGAACAGGTGTTTGTGTTGTATATTAACACACCCATTTCTTATCGCCTTGCTTTCCTGAGGGTTCGAAGCTCGGTACTCCCTATTAGAGAGTGAATGCTCTGTTCTTTACACCAACTGGTCACGTCCAACGACTTTGTTATAAATCAAAACATCAATTGCGAAAATTTAACTGGATATTTTCCCTTTTATCTCAATTGTAAAAGAACATTTCCGTCTCTGTGTCTTACAAGAAAAATGTTTGTTTTTAACATTCAACGAGCAAGAATGAAAAGGAAAACTTTTGTTTATCCCTGGAAAATGTACGATTCCCCCTTAAAACGAAAAGTTTCCATTAAAAGACATAAATTTTACATAAAGTCAGCCGCATTAATACGGATTTTTTTTTCACATTGCATCTTCTAAAAGATTTTATGACCGACTAGCAGACCTGCCCAGCGTTGCCCGTGCCCGTGATAATATTCTTAAATGAACCTTAAATTTGTATTATTTAATTTGCCGCGCATGCGCTGCAAGCTCTGTTAATTTCAATTTCTACCACCATGTAGCCTGCTGTGTTGTACACAAACCTATATCCAAACAAAACTCCGTTATTCAAATTTCCCGTAGATATATTACTCGAGGGGAGGGCAGTATCAAATAAGAAGTTGAGAAATATGATGAAAATCCTTTAGTTCCACCTTCCACCGCCAGGGATTGCAATATGTTTATTATGAACATCTGAAACACCGAAGCGGCTCCCCAGCTGCTGTGGTCCGGTAAATCAGGCGTGCTGCGCACGTTCTGCAAAATCTGTTAGTTCCAATTTCCATGCCCAGTTGCCGCACTCTATTTTAAACAAACCTTTTTCAATTGCTATATTTAATGGAAAGTACTTCTCCCCCTCCCCCTCTCTGTCTCCAGAAATATAACAAATACAAAATATGTCTCGCGTGAAAAAGTGTTTGCTTTATTTTTCCTTTAACCCTTTCAGGGGCAAAGTACTTCTATTCATAAAATACTGAAATGAGTTAAAGACACCAGAATTTACAAGCTAATTTATTTCGAAATAAGCAAAACCTTTTGTTCACGTACTTAATAAAACGATTTTTTTATTCTAATATTCTTGTGGCAATATGGCATTTAGGAATTACAATTAGGTGGTCCAAAAATGAACCACCGCCTTTGAAGGGGTTAAAAAATCGATTTCACAGACAGCTGCCTGCGCTCAACTGATTTCAGATAAAATCGCATGATAATTTAAAACTGTTAATTAATGTATATTCGTTAATTGCTGCCAGATTTCAAAGAAAATTACATATGTGGATTAAGCGCTAAAAAATACGCATAAATGTGTTAATTTCTAATTAATAAATGCAATATTAAAAACATTCTATAGAGCAGCAAAATTGCGTAGTCTCTTTAGTCACGTTTTGCTTTGAAATAATTTTGAGTCCCGCTCGAAAAACGCATCTCATCGGTGCGAACACATGATTAGAATTTATTCTGCGGTTCCATGAAAATCTATGCTTTTGTTGAAGTAGGAATACTTTTCCATTCTTTTTAATTTGGGGTTTTTAATTAATTTCTGAACTAATTATTAGAAATTTAAAATTCTGAAGTTCAATTACACCAGGAGTTCCCTTTGACTTTTCTCACAAAAATTTTGAGCCTCGTACGTGCCGTATATTTTGTTAGACATCGCAGACAGGCACACAAACACACACACATACAGACCGATTTGTTCATTTATTAGTATAGATGATGTTCATTTATAAATTAATGTATAGTATTTTTATTTTGAAAAATATCGCATAATTTTATTCTACAAAAAGCATTTGAAAAATGCGACTATAAATTATTTTGAGAAAATATACAGGGGATACGATCATTTCTTTCCGCCTTAAATAGCTGGTGAACTGAGTTGACTGCAGTCATGAACGTGGTGTCTGGGTACAGTGAAATTGTAAACAATGAACGATGGGGGTGACTGGCATTCCCCTACCGGCAAACTTTGGAGTTAACGTTCTATATAGGAAGCGGTATAAGATACGTGAAAAAGTCAACTGCAAAGCTGTGCAGTATCCTCACATAAATATGAAATAATATCTTGCATGTAAAAATAACTTTATTAAAAGCTCTGAAATGTAAGTACTCGATATCCAATCAACAGCATTAATACGCCAATAATGCATAGAGAATTGAGGTATCATAAGGCATATGAGTCATTCTCTGAAAAGTGGCAATTTTAAGTCCCAGGGGTCTTGAATACATATTTTTAAAATTACAAAAATAAAAAGTGATTTAAACTATAAATATTAATCAGTTATACATATAAACTGTAATTATTTGCTTATTGAAACCAAAATATGATAAATTAAATGTATTTTTTAATGCAAATATCATTCCCTCACTATGTCCCCAGTCACACATGTAGGAAAGATAATGCTTTCTCTGCCATTGCAGCACGTATGTTTATAATTATTTTTTTCTCAATCCATTAAACATACTTAAATAAATATTTAGCCATTTAATTATATTTATATTTTATATAATAAAAGAATTAGGGCACTTTTTAATGATTCCCCTAGTATTTGTCCTCATTCCCTCACATAACTATAAATTTGCCCCTATTTACTTAGTAGAAAGCAGCACATGTATTATACAGGTCTAGGACAGTTTGTACATGAGTAAAGTGAAGCAACCACCTTTCTGTTTGCTCAAAAACATTCCTGAATAGCTAACACATGGATTTGAAGTACCAGATCAAAGCAAGTATTTTTATTATCCGTCATTCCCTCATCTATTATAAATTTAATAAAAACAAATGATTTTTTTTTAATGATGCTATGTTATCAGAAATGTGTTTCAAAAGATATTTAGTAACTGAAAATATACCTTAGACATATTCCCATTCACATTCCCATTATAGTATTATATGGTTTTCAGAAGCATTTCGTCATTCCCTCACAATCATTCCCTCATAATTTTAATGTATAAGGAAATGTTCTGAATCCATTTATATACGTACTAAACAGTAAAATAAGAAAATCTAATGCAATAAAATACACATTAAAAAGCTCATAAGGATTTAATTAAAGTAAGTAAACATAATACATTTTTAATTTTTATTATTTTACTGGGATAAGTTCAAAATAAATTTTAAAAATATGTTGTACTAAATCAAATAAACATTAACTCTGATAAAAGTTAATGCTTTAACTTTATTTTTCAATTGAAATAGAGTAAAAAGAAATATTATTTATTGACAGTATGACTTCTAATTACAATTTCTTTTCTTTTTTAACCCTTTCAAGGGCTGTGGTATGTTTATTAAACTACTTAATTTTAATTACCAAGCGCCACAATGGCACCAGGCATTTCATAATTTTTTTCTATTTAACATGTATGTGTAATATAGCATTTTTCTTATTTACAAATAAATTTGTTCTTAAGTACCGGTGTCAATCACTTATTTGAACATTTTAGTAATGAAAGTGCTTTGAAATTAAAATCTCAGAAGATCTATCAGGTACAGTTTGGTTCATATTATTTTTTGATAAATATAGCAATAAGATACTTGTAGGCTAGATTTTGAGATTTTTAAGGCAATTTTATTTGGCCGCATTTTTTTTTTTTTTTTTTTTTTTTTTTTTTTTAACAACCACTTTTCAGAGAATGACTCATATACACTTTCACTAATAATAATGAGATGTAGATTGTATCATTTGAATCATTTCTTGATAAAACAGATTGTATCCAAACATTGCACGTTTATGTCATTGATGAGACCAGACATACATTAAAAATAATTTATTTTACATAATTGTAGATAGAATTCCTAACAAAATACGAAAAAACTCGTTAAAACGTTAAATAAATAAATATATATATATATTTAAAGTTGAATTAGCTATTTTTTTTTTTTTTTGAGATTCTGTAAGCGCATAAAATCAAAACAATCGTGATTGTCATAATGATTTTATTTACAGAAGTTAAAAAAATATAAAATATTTATCAACATAAGAGATTTGGCATGCTGATGCGTAAAGTTTCTTACGCTCAAAAAATATGTACACAAAGAGTGTTTTTGTTTGGAATAACCGTAAGGACATCATCAAAGACTCGGCTACAGTTGTATAATAGTGAAAGAGTTTGAAGTAAATATTTTTGCCTCATATGGGTATGGCTTGATTGATTTCTTTAAAAAGTTTTAAATTTTGAAGTTAATTTCGGGAAGATTTCGTCTTTAATGAGAATGTTTCTGGGGTTTTAATATTTTACTATTAAAATAGGATAAAAAGGTGAATTATAAATATTTTTATGTATATTGCTAGATGTAAAATATGAATATTATATTTCTATGCGAGAATTTTTTTTTGAGTAAAATTGATTTTTTTCCATTTAATACTTTAATTAAAATATCTATTTTAAATGTGTTCATTTAAAATACATTTTAAATGAGAATATTTTTTATAACCTTAAAAAATAAATTGTGATTAATTTTAAATAAATGATAAAATTAATTGTTATCTGTTTTTAAATTCGAAAACTTTCTTTTCTTTGTTGTTGGTTTAGTTTTTAACATATTAAATTAGAAATCTTAGTTTATAGAATTCATGTTTTTTCGTCTTTAAGGGCGCACAGGACATTTGAGTTTGTCAAAACAATAAAAAAATTGCCTTTTTCAAAGTAATAAAACACAAATCATGTAGCATTAAGATCTTTTTTTCTGCTTTCTGCCTAAAATGTATATTCTTTGCTATATTCTCCAGAAAAATAAATGTTGTATATAAAAAATTAATATTTAATTTTAAAATTTTAAAATTCATCTTACTAATGCGTAAATTAAAATCATTAAGTGCTGCGCGCATGACAAAAGTCTAAATTATGCATATAGAAAACAATTTTTTAACAAAACACAATCATAACATACCTACTTCTAAATTAAAAGCGAAATATATACAAAGAGTTTTGTTTAAAATTTAATTTTAGCACAAAATTTAAAAAAAAAATTGCAAGTTTTTTAAACGTAAAAAAGAAATAACCAAAATATGTTTTTATTTTATTTTTTTTTTTAGAATGTAGACTATATGGAAACGCATATTTGGTTAATTTTTTTAAGCTGTAGCTTATATAGTTTGAAAGTAACAGCGCGCGCAAACAAAAATTTACTAATCTGAGAAAACGCGTTTTAATGTTTATTAAAACATTTGTGATGATAACAATTTGTGATGATGTAAACATTTATGATATTAATCAACGCACTTTCCATTGTACTGACCGTCTATAAATGAATATACCTCAAGAAATAATGCAGATTTTTGAATGGGGTTTTCTTCATATTGTTGAGAAATTTTCAATAATTCAGAATAAAAAAAAATCCGAAATCTGATTTTTTGAAAGTTTAAAGGTCCTGTGCCCCCTTAAAATGAATTCGGATTTTACTATTAATAGAGCCAATACGCATGCGTGCTAGGAATAAACGGAATTTCTCCTTCTTTTTTAGACTTTCGGGAAGAATTCACGGATAAAACATGTTTTCTAGGAGTACGGAAATTATTTGTTAAAAAATGAGGAATAATTTAGTGTATATAGGCAAGTTTTTCTGACAGTGCACTTAAAGATAAATGTTTCATCTTATCCCTTTAAGACCGGGTGAATTTTTGGAAGAAATTTAAAGTTTGGGTGGTTTCCCCTTACCGATAGGGCCGTATTTGATTGAAAAAAAAATATTTAAAAAAATACCCAATGTCAGGTTATGCCAAGGGAGGACCCACACAATTGTGCGGGTTCGGGCTTAATGCAGCCGTTTTTGGGCTGTATCTACACCATTGTGTAGTTTGGGACTGCGTGTGCAAATATCTAAAAATAAAAGTTTAAGCAAAAAAAGTTGTTGTTTATTGAGATAATTTTCATCAGCCACAATGAAAATGTTTGAAAGAATATTTGTTTTTGGACAGACCACTACAATTTCATTTTCTGAGATGTGCTCAATGCTCGCATCCTTCTTAAGAGCCGTTGAAAAATGGTATGCCCTTCACTCTGTTTGGATTGTGCCTGATCTTTCAAATTTCTTTTTTTCAGTTTTTCCAGCAGCGGTATTTTGTTATAATACCTATCGAAATACATAAAACTAGGTTTGAACTAGAGTAAGGACTACAGCAGGTCCTAAGCCCAGATCCTTGTGGACTAGGTCTGTACTTTCCCACTGGTAAACTACAAATTTTAAAACTATCCCAGGTGATACTGTTACAACAGAGTGTGGTTTGTTTTTTATATACTGCTTTACTGAAGCACGTCCTAAAAATGGAATCGTCTGCTCATCTATGGAAAATTTTCCCTGATCTCCTGGTAAATTCAAGCAGACACTACGAAATCTGTCGAGCATTTGTTGAATTTTCCATAATGTATTATTTATTCCTGGTGGCTTACTTGCTGTGTCGACAAAATGGAATGAATTTATCAAACTTAAAAATCTATCTCGTGATATGCATATAACTCATATAAAACTTATGAATCATATATGACATCTAGAACTCAGAGCAAAAACATACAGTTCGATACATGTGCATATTATATATCTAACACTATCAATTTTAAATAGAAATAATGAATATTTTAAATAGAATTCATGAATAGTACAAACCTATTTAAAATTAATCCGGTTTAAAAATGTAATTAACAAAAAATAAATTGCTAAAAACATAAGTAAAAAAAAAATCACTTAAAAATAAAAATTTTATATATTAGGAATTGTACCCATTTTGGAAACGGTAAAACACGTACCCGCACAATTGTGTGGGTCATTTGTTTTTCAATATTTGTAAAGCCTAATTAAATTTATCAAAGACAAAATCAATTAAAATCATGAATAAAGTATATGAAAAGAAAAATTAAATCTAAGCAAACATTAAAAATCATATTTAAAAGAAATTACGGCAGTACATACTTTTTGTCTATTGCTGTCAGATGATATAGTCTTTTTAAAAGCAGAAAATCTAATCCTGTATTTTAGTTAGTGTCCCCTAGTGGTGTCTTATCAAAACATCTGAAGCCAATTAACTCATATAAATGTGCACTTAAGTATCATCCCCACAATGCTGTGGGTCAAGGCTTAAAAGGATATAGGAAAGCATAATATAACTACGAATGAAAACATGCAAAATCCTCTTTGAAATTATCTCTAAAAGCGTTCTTCATTTTCAGAAAACGCAGAAACCAATATATTTTCGAGATTTAAAGAATCATTTATAAAACCAGAGCTTCTTTTGCTGTCAATGATCTTCGGAAATGTTTTCAAGTGGTTTTTGTAGCGTATTAATCAGTTTTCTCATCCCCAAATATCGATTTTTCAACGCACTGTGAACTTTCAAGTAAACATGTTCCTGTTCAACAACGTGTTTTACAGAAAAACATGATAAATTAATAGTATTGGTACCACTGAATTTCAGAAACGTTTTCGAATAGTTTTATACTACATTAATCAGTTTTCTGACCCCCGAATATCGGTTTTTTAAAGTAGTATGAACTCTCAAGTAAACATGTTCCTGTTCAACAAACGTGTTTTAGAGACAAACATGATAAATTAATAGTATTAGCATTAACATTAAAATTACAAATATTTTTTATCTTGCATGTATAAATTCAATTACGCAGCTGAAAATGTTTCATCCTTTATGTATGGAATTATGAATTCATGAAAATTATATCTTCTAAAGCATTTTTCGTAAATTTTTAAAACTACATTAGAATATTAATCGTTTTAATAAATTTTAGAAGAGAATAATGGTTTAATAAATTTTAGAAGGATTTTAGAAGGATTGAAGGAATTAAAAGGATTAATTAAATTTGAATTTATAGGGATTTTGTGCAATATTTAAAACCCCACTCAAATCTTTTATTTTAAATATATTTCTTAGCATTTTGCACAATTAGGAAATGTACAAATATAATATTCTGATAATAGAAATATAGAAATATTTCCGAATTCAAAAATCCCTCCCCCAACGCCCAGAAAGCTAAAAAGATGCAAAGGCAAAAGAAATCATCCTTTTAAAAATATTTTTGTTTTGTGTAACCGATAATGCTTTCGGAACAAGATAAAATAATGCATCTATAACTAATTCTAAAATGTATTAGTACTAATCGATGAATTAAATGAATTTTATAACAAATTATATTAATGGTACTGATACGTACCGTCAGTAGATAAGGGTTAATTGAGAATGGATAGCATCCTAAAAACCTACATTTTGGTTTGAGAAAACAGATTAACACACTATAAATCTACCTGGAAACGTTTTCGAAAATCAATTTCAGCGATAGAAACTTTGCTTTTATCAATTATTCTTTTAATTCTTCAAAATATATTGGTTTATAAGACTTCTAAAGATAAAGAATGCTTTTTCGGATTCACAGCTAACTCGAAAGAGTATATTGTACATTTTCCTTCGTGCCTATATTATAGTTTCGTAGATTCAAAAACACTTGCCTTTTTAGGTGCGTTCGTAATTATACACGGTCATTGAAAAATAATGCCTAGATTAAAAAAAAATATATAACATCGAAACCTTTTATGTTAAGTGAGTAATTATTTCACCACACGATAACTGATGAACGCAAGTATGGTTTTAGTTCCCCAGAATTCGTTTGCATGTTTGTGTTATGCGCGGATTAGTTGCGCAGTCGTCAAGGTCAGCCAACACGCCAGACTGCAGCTGCTCAGTACGATGTTGACTGTGCAACAAAAAGCACAGTACGATGTTGACCGTGCAACAAAAAGCACAGTGCGTGATTTGGTATGCGGAGTCAAAGTCAATAGTCAGTGTACAGCGACTTTTTCGGAGAACTTATCCAGGTCAAACTGCTCCTGGTGTTCGCATTGCGCACATTTGCTCCTGGTGCACACCGAACGGTGCTCACATTGTAACATACTAAGGTATGAAAAAAAAATATTATTTTTTTGTCGCAACTTACAAGACTAAAACCAATAAATTACCTTTCATAGTTTTTGTGACAGTTATTTAAAATCTAGGCATTATTTTTCGATGACACTCAATAAATAGGGTGACCCAGCCAGTAGTTGATCAAATGATGTCGGTGCTATGGGGTTTTTATTATATTTCCTTCCTTTTAAGTAAATTAACACGATTGCTACAACCCTTAATGAATGTTCTACCATGGGCAAAAATGAAATCTGCTGAAATTAAATAGCAACAAAATTATAAGCAAATAGTTTCTTTAATTGCCATTTTCCCAGTAGTAGATCAATCGAAGAAATCAGTGGAAAATTCAAAAATTAATCTTTAAAATATCATGCTTAAGCTGTGATTAACAATAATTCATATAAAACTATTATTTGAAATAAGCAAGATGGAAGTGGATTATTTTAACTTACAGTAATTGTCTCCAGCTAATCAAAAACCAAATTTTTACATTTTCTAATTTAAAAAAAAATCTCTTACAGCATCTTCTCTTACTGCAGGCAGCGACAACAACGTGACAACAGGTGCTCCAACATTCAAACAAAAATGTTATATCTAGTGCCACGTGTAAAACTCCTTTCCGCTCGAAATAGCGCAATATTTCAAAAAATTTATCAACTACTTTCGCGGTCACCCTGCGTAGCACCTATAGTCGTCGTCTGGTCAGTCCGTCTGTCTGCCCGTCTGACCACATATAAGAACGCAAAAACAACCCTACTGAATGGTTTGAAATTTAATATATATAATCGTTGCGGAATTTTATCGAGTCATTTAAAATTTTATGAAAATAGAACCAAATCTTAAAAAAGTATTAATAAAAGTTTTCATCATTCTATTGAATCCTATGATACGTAATTAATTCAATCATAGCCCATGATAGGTAATGATTCTAGGTTGCCATGCCCATGACGTCCTATTTAAGATGAAGTACAATTATTTCCGTATTACTGAATTTAATATATACAATCGTAATAAATTTTGTATTCATGCGTTTTTGCATAAGTGTGTAACAGCTATTGCAACAATATCTGACTATTTATAAAACTAGTTATAGTACGAACGCACCTTATTTTCCACGTACAATTTCCAACTTATTTTTTACAGTGTATGAATAATATTCTAAATCGATAACATTAAAAATTATAATGTTATAATGCATATTACTTTTAAGAAATTTAGGATAGTTTGGAAAATGGTTGCAAAATGAGAAAATTAAAAAGTAGTAAACATAGTAATATTTTTTCGACCTCTATTAATGATATGTTAATCTAAGGAATGGACATCATCCTAATGTTAGTCACTTTTGATAAAGTTTTATACTTATTAAAATAAAATTTGGTGACATTCCTCAGTGTTTCTCGGTAATACTATGCAATCTAACAATAAAATTGATAACCTTCCTGTTTTTAAACTATATGCGCAATCTTTCCCTTCAATATTTATGCTCAGACATTTATGAAAAGTTTTAAAACATATCATGCATCGATTTTCTTATACTTATACGTGGGCCAATACTTTTCAGCGGCTGCATATAATTTCATTGAGGTAAATACTATAAACTATAAATAATAACTCTAAAAGTTGCTTCAATTTATTGATCTAATGCGAGACACACTTGGTACTTTCATGAAATATTGTTCGGAATTTAATGTAAAAATAAGTTATTTTGTCCAATTTCTGTAAAAGAAAGTAAATATTTGTAAAATTTGAAAATTGTGTTTTATATGTAGAGGAGCGCACTTTAAATATCTGCAAGCTCAAATTACATTTTTTTCACTCAAACTTTTATCAGAAATGCTGCTTTAGTAGTTTAAACTCTTACTGTTTACATTTCAATTTTATTTAAACGGTGATTCTACTTTTTTTAAATCCAAGAATATGATTTACTTTTATATTTTTTGTAGAAGACATTTTTTGCTTAAACTTTTTACCTAAAGTAAAGTTCGGGTCGGGAAACCTGAAACCCGACTCAACGAGTCTGGTCATGCTGACGCCAAGTTTTTCCTTGTATGGGTCGGGTTGATATTACTTATGTTGGGTCCGGTTTCAATTTAGACTCTTGTGTGTTCTGTTCACGTTGATCTGATATTTCAAAAGTCCTGAATGATTTTCTTATGGGAAAAAAATTATATATATATACACAATGTGGCCAAAGGTGACCGGTCACTTGCGATTTTAGACGTTTTGTTAAAAATCTAGAAAAATACATGAGGAATTAACCTGAAACTGCAGGTGTGTAAACTGGTCACATATTTCCGCGAAGATTTTTTTTGCCGAAACCCCATAGGGGACCGTCAACAAATTGAAACAGAACGAATATCTTTTGGATAACCCTGTAAAAACTAATGTAGCAAAAGCGTTCAAACTCGAGATTATTAATAAGTGGCTTATTGTAATATGCTGTGTTCATTTTTATGATGATAGCATGTATACTCGTAGAGAAATTAAGGTTTTTATAAAAACGGTCTTAAATTTTGCCAAGTTTTTTGCTTATAATTTGCAGAATTCTTAATATAAAAAAAAAGTTCTTTTCAGAACATATGACAAACAACATTGTACATAATACTCTGCAATCAGAATTAAAAAATAATAGAAATTGGATGAAAAATGAGCATGTTTACTAAAAAATGTTTCACTGCGCATGCGCGAATGCAATCAAAATATAATGTGCATAATGTATTACTTAAGTGTATAGAGAAACTTTTGTGAAAGTCTCAAAACCATAGCTTGAAATTTCTAAAAAATTATCATCCATAGAATAAGCTCGAAATCCGTTGTTCCCAAAAGGAAGCAAAAAGATGAGACAGAGAACTGAAATTTTTATTTGAAATAGAAAGATTTGCTGAGAAACGTAAAAATATTTAATTGCAACACGCTTTACTTGGTTTTTTTAATGGAATTTATCTTCATTGAAATTTTAATTTATTATATGAGTCATTTCTTTCTGCTTTATTTCTGATCCACTTCAACATTTGTCCCGAGATAAGCTGGGGTTAAAAGCACTTTTTCCTTATACCTACTGCTGGTGATGCGGTTAATGATTTTTTATTAGAAAATTTATGTATCATGGGAGTCTTACTATCTGATGGAGAGATATCTTCAGAAATATAGCAGTTTTTTTTTAAGGTAATAATTATTTTACTTCGAATTAACCAACGCAATAAAAATAAATTTGAATAAAGTAACAATTTTTAACTGCAATTTCAATGCCAGGTTTTTCGGATTCAGTTGAAAATTAGTTAGTTCGAATTAACAGAAATTTCGAATTAACGAAAGTTCAAATTAACGGAAAGTTCGAATTAAAGCTATACCACTCTAAAGATATAATAATAAAGATAATATGTTGGTCTGACTGCCTGTGTGCATGTGTGAAAGCTGTGTTCTGAAAAATTCGCTGCACGCAGACCTACAAGGAACGGTAATTGTATGTCTGAAGTTATGCGCATCAAAGCATGCTTTCGGATTTTTTCACAATTAGCCGAAATATTAATTTAAGGGGACGGTGGAGCTTAAAATCCTTTAAAATATTTTTTTTTTTTTTTTTTTTTTTTTTTTGTAAATTTCAACTTAAATATTATTTAAGGATACATTATATGCATTATGGCATGCATTTATCACAAACAAATTTAAAAAAAAATTATTTTTGAGAAAAAAAAATGGAATTTTCCGCGTCGTCTTAGAAATCTTCGAAATGCCCCATGCGTCTTCGATATCAATGAAAATCCCCAATATTTTTTATAAAAGTTTGGTTTATATATATAAATGATACTGTGCATCGAATTTTATATATTTGAATTTAAAGGTTAAAAAAAAAAATCAAAATTTCAAAATTTTTTCGAAAAAAATTCAAAATTTTTCAAAAAAAAATTTTTTTTTAACCTTTAAATTCAAATATATAAAATTCGATGCCTATTTTATTTCTATATATAAATCAAACTTTTATAAAAAATATTGGGGATTTTCATTGATATGGAACGCGCAGGGGGCACTTCGAAGATTTCTAAGACGACGCGTAACAATCCATTTTTTTCTCAAAAATAAATTTTTTTTTAAATTTTTTTTGTGATAAATGCATGCCATAATGCATATAATGTACCCTTGAATAATATTTAAGATGAAATTTACAAAAAATAAAAAAAAAATTGAAAAAATTTGAAATTTTGAAAGTTTTTCGAAAAAATTTCAAGTTTTTCATTTTTTTTTTTTTTTTTTTTAGCCTTTAGATTCAAATATGTAAAATTCGATGCTCTATTTTATTTCTATATATAAACCAAACTTTTATAAAAAATATTGGGGATTTTCATTGATATGGAAGACGCATGGGGGATTTCGAAGATTTCTAACACGTAATTTTTAACTGACGCGTAAAATTCTTTTTCTCAAAAATAATTTTTTTTTTTTGTGATAAATGCATGTTATAATGTATATAATGTACCCTTGAATAATATTTAAGTTGAAATTTATAAAAATAAAAAAAATATTTTTACGGATTTTAAGCTCCACCGTCCCCTTAAAATGATAATGAAGGTTTCAAAATGGCGAGCTTCCATCGTGTTACGGAGTGTCTGGCCCTTCCGGGTATTCCACGGTTCTTCAAGCAGACGAAGGCAAAATGTTTCCGCTTTTTCTACATTTCGAAATCAAGAAAAAAAAGCCAAGAAAAAAAAAAAAAAGCAATTTAACAAATTACAACGACCATTTGGAAAATGATTTTTTCAAAGACTAAAATTTAAGACATAAAAAATCGCACGCAGTTTATCATACATTGCGTACGCCATGGATTAAACATTAATAGTGTTATTACACGTAAAAATTGCAAGATTTCCCGAAACTTGCGTATTATCTGCCTGAAACTTACGTATTATCCAAGCATTTCATTCGCTGTTCGGGAAAAGGCATTTCTATCGTCAGATTTCTTGGAAATCTGACGACCCATTTTAAATGAAATTTCATTCTTAAACTTCTAAACATCCCACAATATTACTTTTTACACCGTCGTATAAAGAAGAAAATGTACTTTTAAATGCAATTTGGTTGAAAGCTGTATCTCAATTTGTTTCTGAGTTATTATTATTTTTTTTGGTATTTTTTATTACTTTTTTGTCATAGTGGCAACAGAAGTATCCACCTCTGTTGAATGTAAAGGGAAAATACATTACCGTATAGACCAATCAGAAAACGAATAAAATGCGGATTAAACCAATTAAAAGCTTCATATATGCTTTTGATTTCCTACCCTGACGAGAACAATAACCAATTTTCGAAATGGTTAAAAAGAGAGAGAGAGAGAGAGAGAGAAAGAGAAAATCAAACAATTTTTCTTGTACCTTTCAGCGTTTTTTTTTTCTTGAAAAAATATTAATATCTAATATTTAAAAAATATATCTAGAGCTGGATTACGTGTTAGTATTTACTTTTTTTGATTTTTTTCGCCTGTTTTTAACTACCGATTCCCAGTCTGGGTTGAAAAAAGAAACGAAGACGTTCACTTATTCGGAACACTTTTCCGTGTTTAACGGTTTTAAAATATCAACATTTACTATTCCATGTTTTTTTCCACGTTTTCCTATTTGTTTTCACGTTTTGCGATTTATATTTCCGATAGTTATATACAGGGTGTCCCAAAAACATTGACCTCGGCTTTTATTCCCTAACTATTGACCATAGATATATATTATGAATTACAAAGTTATGTAAAAAATGGTACAGGATTTTATGAAATCGATTAAAATTTTCAGGGAATTAAATTTGAAAAAAATACAAAATTTAAAATTTTATACAGCCTCCATTCAAATAAATCCCCAGTGAGTAAAATGATCCCCATGCTCTAATAAAGTCATTTACAAAATTTCAGTATTTTATCAGTATATATTTATAGTATATTATCAGTAGTATTATTCAGTATTTATTTATACCATAAAAAGTCGCAGAAATATGTTTAAACAAAGTTGGTGAGGGTTTAATCATACAGTGACAGAAAACCTCGTCAGCATGCGGCAAAAATGTACGTAGGCAGGGACCTCTGGCGGACACGCGGAACGCCCTGTTCCGCGAATTCTGCGGCGGTCCGGAGCGTCATAAATAACAATTACAGTTGATTTCCGTTATAACGAATTCCATTACAACGAAAAATCCTGTTACAACGAAATTTGACAAATCCCCTTTTCAAATTGCATTAACCTTTATGTATTAAAAATTACGATTTAACTAAGTGCATATTTTTAGGAATTCCATTACAACGAAAAATCTTCACCGAGCTCTTTCTTTTTTTGAAATGATCTCTGGTTCGTGGCAAGAAATTAGCCAGAAAGCAATTTCTAACTGTTGGAAATATGCCCGGTGAACTGAGACCGAAGAAAATGAATCAGAAATTTTAGATTTGAATAAATCCTCTGAGTTAAACGCAATTTGGTAGGTGTCAAAAAATTAACATCAGTCCCTGATCAGGTAGATTTGGAGGATATATCTGTGGATAAAAATAATCAAATATGCTCTGAAGTATCTGGTGAAGAAATCATTTTGTCCATTAAAAGTACATTAGACCGACAAAATTACGAAAGCAGCGATGACGGTATTGATGTTACCGACGATTCAAAAGTTTCCGCTTCGGGAGCTCTTTCATGTTTGGAGAAATTGCGTGCTTTTGTTTCTCATCAAAAGAATGTTCCAGAGGAGGTATTTTCTCATATTCATTCGTTGCACATGTTTTTGTTATCATCAGCTACACATTCCTTTCTACAAACTAAATCACAGATTTTCTGCAATAATGTGCTTCTAAATAAAGTTTAGTCCGTAATTTTGCATTTGAATTAATTCAATATTTCAAATATATGAATTTTATTTTACTAACTTTTTTTGTTAATTTAAGTAATCTTCCGTTACAATCTTCTATACTGAAAAGTAAATTTATCTTACATAATTAGTTTACGTGTATATGTAATTCATTAGATATATAGGAGTAATTCCGTTAAAACGAAAAAATCGTTACAACGAAATATTCTAACAGTCCCGCGGAGTTCGTTGTAACGTAAATCTACTGTACTTTTCTCATTCATTCAAAAGTACTCACATTTTTTTAAGTTGAAAATGTTTAATAAAGTTAAATAAAATTGAATTTAGAAAGTTGTTTATAAAAAAATATTATCATTTCAGATATATTTTAAATGAACACATTTAAAAGATATTCTAATTTAAATATTAAATGGAAAAAATCGATTTTACAAAAAAAAAAAAGAAAAAAAATTCTTATCCAATAAAAATACAATATTTTCATATTTTACATCTGGCAATCTATTTAAAAATACTTATAATTCATATTTTTATCATATACCAATACTAAAGTATTACAACACCCTCCACAATCTCATTAAAACCGAAATCCTACCGAAATTAACTTCAAAATTAAAAGATTTTAAAGAAATTCACCCATCTGAAGTGAACGTATTTACTTCAAAGTGTTCCACTACTGTACAACGGTAGCCCAGTGGTCAGCATACTCGTCTCGTACCGCTAAGTATTTGGCTTGGTTCCAAGGCCAGCAACTTTTACTTTTCCCCACTCTCTTCAATTGGCATATAATTTACCTCATGTAAGCGGAGAAAACATAAACGGTAATTTGTCGATTAACGGGAAAATCCTGTTAGCACTGCTGCCAGGAAAATTTAACTGAATTGAAGAAAGCATTTCTGAGAGTGTAAATTGTTTCTCTATCATTATATGATCATTGATTTTTTTCGTAGTTTGTGTACAACCCTTAAAACGCGATCAACGACATGATGTTTTAAAATGCCTAACCGTTTTCCCGCCTGAAGTTTAATGTATATATATATATATATATATATATATATAGTTAAAAAATTCCAATAGTTATTTCAAGCATTACCACAAACTGTAAACTTTAATTGAAGCACAAAATTAACTTAACCAAACCAAATAAGAACTATAATTTAACTTAATAAACAAGCTTAAAGAAACACAACATAACCAACTTTAACTTAAACAAGACAATCATAAGAAACAAGGATATATATATATATATATATACTCGTTTCTTTGTGGGTACCTTTCTGGTTCTAAAAATATTTTCGATTTAAAAAATAGTAATATTTACTATTTAAAAATATAATTTCTAAATTTGAATTACATGTTGTTTTTCATGTTTTCCGGTTTCTTTTCATGTGTCCGGATATCTGCAATTCAAAGAGTCATTCCGGTTTCTCGGATGGAAATACGAAAAACAAAGATAACCATATTCTGAATATCTTTCCGATTCAAACTATGTCTTCAGTTTTAAAAAATATTAATATTTACTATATATATACATTGGAGGTTAATTGTGAGTTTGCTTTCATCTTTTCATTTTTTCTGCCGTTTTAAAATGCCATTCCGTTTTAACGGATGACGATATAAAAATAAAAAAATACTCACATAATTGAGGTAACCTTCCGGTTCTAACAATAATTTTGGTTTAAAAAAATATTAATATATATTATTTCAAAATAATTATTTTCCTGAAGTCGTTTTACGATATCGGCAGAGACTTGTTGTTCTCGATGTTTTCTCCAATATCATTTTGCATTTTAACTGTATTGTACTTTCGGAAAAGGTAGTTAATACTGCAGGATAACATATTTCGTTTTAAAAGAATGAGGGTAGGCGACGCGTTTTTTTTATTATAGGGGAGAGTAGCCATATTTGGACGGCCGCTTTAATTGGACCGTTGCCATTCTGCCGTTAATTACAGGAAGCGACTCCATCTACCGCTGAAATAATACTCATCAGAATGACGTCACTCATGATTAGAAGAAGCAGCCGCCTACCACGTGCTGTTTTCATACAATTTTAAAAAACCTAAAGTTAGTTGTTTTGATCTAATTTTTTCTTACTAAACGTAAGTTAATATTTTAAAACTAAGGTAAATTGTTATGCTTTCAAATACCTATATGAATTCATCTGTTTATTACGCATATTTTTCACGCGGATTTGTTTGATTTCGTTTTTGTTCTTAGTCTTGAAATTAACTGTTTTAAAAAATGGTGCAGTTCCCGTACTTGGGCCAATTTAAGTTGCTTAAATTGGAGCAGATATACGATCATAAATTTGAAAAGTAAGTAATGAATTTCGTGGACGGTACGCTTTGTACACTATTTTTTTTTCATTTTATAATGGATTGCTATCTCCATGCAAGTTTTTTTTTTTAATATCTGGATTATTTTTTTTATACAGTTTAGGTCTATATAAACATAAAAATATTTTTACATGTCTATGCTATAAATTTTGCTTGCAGTGTCTTTTATCTTGTATGTAATTGTATTTATTTTTTTTTTAATTCTTTATTCCTACGGCGTATTTGATTTACAGAGTTGAATTCAAACATTTTCATCCTGCGGATATTTGTGATGGAAGACTTTTTACAGTTCTGGAGAGTGGAATTTTTTTGCCATTAAAATGCTTAAAATCTCAAACATTGATGAATATGTTGAAAAAGGCATAGAAAACTCTCTGGAAGAAAAACACCCGTGATAGCAAAAGCTGTTAAAGATATAGGAAACAAAAAGCAGACAGCAATTTGTGAAGAAATTGACCTGCAACAAGGCTGCAGCTACAAATCCTCCCCAAAAGGAAAAAAAATCCTTAGAAATGTTATTTCCCTTGCTAAATTCAGTTAAATCAAAGTCCAGAGGGAGCCAAAAAAAAAAGTTGTGTTAACATCATCGCCATATAAAATCAACCTTGGAATGAAAAAAAAAAAAGACAAAAAGGAAGCTTTAACAGCGCAAAAGCAATTGGAACATCGAGTTTTAAAAAATAGACATAATGCAATTAGCAAGAAAATGATGGAAGAGAAGAACTACAAAATAATGTAAAGAAAACCTCTGTTGCAATATATATATATATATATATATATATATCTGATAATTCAGAATCAAAAAAGAAAAATCTAGAGAGTGATGATTGGTTTTGCCTAATTTTTAAGAAATATAAAATAGCAGAAATGATTCAGTGTTCAGATTGCCATATACGGTTCTATGTTGTGTGCGCTGGAAAACAAAAACAATAAACAAAATTCATGTATAAGCTTTGCATCACTCCTTACATGATATTCAAGTAACTGACAATTAGTTCAATAATTTCTATTCTTAATTACTGATAACTTTGATTTCTATTTTGAATACATTTTGATTTATAACAATTACTCCTACTTCAGATATTTGATTTCATAACATTTCATTGCTGACACTTTGTTTGATTGTTTATACTTTGCTTTTAATAAAATTAGTTATATTCCCTAGTCATTAAAACAACTTGATATTATTTGGTCCAATTTAGGAGACTGGGGGTCCAAATTAGGCGACCAGTTGCTGAATTTGGACCACTATTGACAAATTTTTCAAATTAAAATAAATTTAAGATTTTCAAAAAGAAATTGATCTAAATATTTATTTAGTTAATAGATGAATATATTAACCCTGTGTAATGATCTTTTGCAGATATTCCAAAAATTAAGGGAGTTACACCTGAAAATATGTGAAGTGGTCCAAATTCGGCTACTCTCCCCTACGGGTTTTCAGGGGAATTTTATGCATATATGTAAATATATTATATCTAAATGTCAGGAATAAAATCGGCAATCATTATATCGGAGGCATCTTACATCGTTTAGAAAGATTATCATTTAGTAAATAAACATTATAATAGAAAAAAAAAGTCCGCAGCATGTGTAGGCAGTACCCTCAATACCCCCGACTCAAGGTTCGTCTGGATAGATATTTGCCCAAAAATATAAAAGAATTCAAGAATGTACACTGCCTATGGCAGTGAGGCTTTCATCATTAGTTTCGTTTGGTAATATTTTCGATTAAAAATTGTAAATCATACAAATTCGAGGGTATTTTCCAGAAACAGATCGGAGCGAACCTGTATGTAACACGCAAGGTGTGTGCTGCCGAAAGCAATGGGCCCTTCAAGGGGACAGTAGACCTTTATTTGAGCAAAAATCGACCCCAAAATCGGATAACCAGAAAACTGTGTCTTCAACGTTTTTATCATTTTTAAATGCTCCTTGCGTTTTAATTTTTGATTAAAATTCATGAAATAATTGATAAGTAAGAATCCTGATATTGCTTACAAAGAAACTGTGTATGCATTTTAAAATTCGACTTCATTAAGAGAATTAAATTTGATTTTTAACTAATAAAAAGGCAAAATTTTGATGAAAATCGATATGGAATTCAGAAAAAAATTCTAAAAAAATAACTATTCAAGAGATTAAAAAAGATACACAAATTTGTTTGTAATAAAGTTTTAAGTGATTAAATGTAAAATCAAGGAAATGTCTAAAAAATTAAGGCGGATGGTGCATTTTAAAATTTCGTTTGACAATTTTATTTATTTTTAATCTTGAAATTTTAATAATATTGGAAATTTCTTTTAAGGTGTTTTATATACTTATGGTGAAATGTATATTTCCACAAAATTTCATGTCTCTATGAGGATAAATAAAAGAAATTTTTTAACGTTCACCATCCCCTTAAGTATAGGCTCGAAAAATACATACTAATCCGAAGGGTGTTTGGTGCAGAAAGCTGTGAGGCCCGTCACACTAAATGCCTCCCGGAAAAAATCTCTGAATGAAATCATTTTTAGATGTATATATTTAATGCTATTATTTCGGCCCAGGCAACGCCGTTCTGGTCAGCTAGTAAATTAATTAATTAAAACTTTCAACTCGTTGTTTTTAATCGCATTTTTAAAAATCGATGCAACATAGCCTTCGAACCAATCAACCGATTATCAAAACATTAGTTGGGTTTGAATGATAGTCTTTTTTTTTGGGGGGGGGGGGGGGCATGAACATACTTAATGTTAAGAAATTAACTGTTAATTTTTTTTCGGAGACTTTACAGTTAAAAAAAGTGAAATCTGAAGGTTTATTGTGATAAAGTGCGTGTCAATTCAAATGAATTTTAGTTAAGTGCTCCGCAATTTTATTTTAATTTTATAACCTGTATTGTTTTTCTTTTTCAGACGAATGCACGAGGCTTAATACTACCCTCCACAAATACGTGCACACACAATTTAAAATTAAGTTGACCTCTACCAAATTTTATATTTTTACACTCAAAATATTTCATAACATCAAAAACATACTAGTTTAATGGGGGAAAGTCCGGTTTCGTTTTATTCGTAGTTCTTTGAGAAAAAAAATTCTTACAAATCGCCTACTCTTTGCTATTACAATGTGGAATCTTCCCTACTTAGGATATAAAAATCGATAAACAAAAACAGCTCTATTTAAAAAAATATATATTACCACTTTACGTCTTTCAGAAATATTCCGTAGCATCGAATGATTTCTTAATTCATATAAAACATATCTTAATACATAATTCTAAATATAATCTGGTTAACATTTTATTTTAAAAAACATCTTTTTAAATATTTTAGCATATTTAAAAATTTATTTTAAAATAGAAGTATTTAAATTCTATACTAAATCTCTACCATCTCTGACTCTAGCTTAGTTATCTGCCTCTTTTAATCCCTATTTTATGAGAAATTTAGAAACTTAAGCTTCTAAAGCAGATCATACTTGCTTTAAAATTTCAATATTCGATAGGTTTCAATCAGATCAATCATAAAGATATTTATTCGTAAATAAAACAGATAAATTATTTATGTTTCTTTTAAAATTTCATTTTCATCATCTTTTAATCAAAACTTTCACAATTTTGAAATTTCCCAAAATAATGAGTTTCTAATGGCGAGGATAAATATTCCTGAAATAATTTATTTCAATATATAAGAAGAAACATTATGAACTATTCTGAATAAAATATTATTTAATATTTTAAACCTGGTTTAAAATTAATTTAACATGCAAGGATTTTATTAGACCGTAGAAGAAGCTTTTAAAATTGGGCTATATTTCTTCTAATTTTCAGTTTTTCGATAGCTTGTAATAAAGAACTTTAAAAGAATATTTAGGCCTTAAAGACAATAGAATTATTTCTACTTTTTGGGGGTTTCTTAAAAGAAAACCTCAACTTTTAATCAAATATTTTACAAGCTAAGAAATCACGAAATAACTAATGATTTCTAATAATGCAGAAAACTTTTGTTACTGCACTTTTTTCAAAATACAAGGAGAAACTTTTTAAGATGATTTTTTTCCCGTTCAAATCAAAAACCTCACAAAAATATTTATTCATTTGAAACTATTAAGTGATTTTTATTTTATTTGTCATATTCGTTTTCAAATTTCATTTTCATCATTGTTTCACCAACTAGATTACTCATAAAATAACCGATGAATTCTAATCATTTGCGCAATATTTAATGTTAAATCACAGGAAAACGATGTTTTAAGATGATTTATTTATAATTTTCTAATCAAATAGAATATTCATTCTCTGAAAACAACGTGATTATTTGTATTTTGTTATGTTTCTTTCCAAATTTCATTTTCATCATCTTATAATCAAATGTTTCATAAAAAAGTATACCATTTGTTGTAATACGAGCAATTCTTTTGTCTGGGTATGCACATTTTATCTAAAAAAAGACTCAAACGATTTTGACTAAATTTTGAATACTACCGTTTTGGGACACGAGAAGACCATTAGGTTAGGTCACATGTTCGAGAAAATTCGAGTAGTTAATCATTTTGGGGTCATTACGGGTCTATGCATTTGAAAAGAATGCACGTTGAAATACTTATTAAGTTTTTGAACAGTTGGCAGAAAACATAATCGCAAAGTTGGCAGAAAACATAATCGCAAAGTTGGCAGTATTTCGCCAAATGTAGCGATATTTGATGAAATATTAGCGACATTGGCGAGATTTGGCGTGAAAATCGACTTTTAAGATTACCAATGCACGCCTATTTGGCGCCAAATGAAAGAATGTCGCTACATTTGGCGATATTTGGGGACATTTTGGCGACATTTGCTTTTAAAAAAATGGCTTTCAGAAACTGAAGAAATTTTCTAGAATGTCCCAATATCAGCCGAGATACATGATTTAACCAATCACAGTCCATATAACGTTATCGAAAACAGAATTCAACCAATCAGGGTAAGGCTCGAAAATCGACTTTTAAGATTACCAATGCACACATGGTTGGCGCAAAATGAAAGAATGTCGCTAAATTTGGCGATATTTTGTGACATTTTGAGGTCATTTGGCTTACAGGAACGTGAAACAATGTTCTAGAAATTTCCAATAGGAGCCGAGATACATGATTTAACCAGAGTCCATAGAACGTTCTCGAAAACAGGATTCAACCAGTGAAGGTACATAGAAATTTTTCTACGCATGCTTGGTGCTAAATAAAAGAAAGTCGCCAAATTTCGCGAAAATTGTCTTGTAGAATCTGAACGAATTTTCTAGAAATTTCCTATATGTGGTGAGATGCATAATTCAACCACCAGTTTCCCGTGCGGCAGGCGTTCGCCATCACCGTTTACAAGTCCCAGGGGCAAACACTGGACTTCATAGGAGTGGATCCACTTGTAGATCTCCATATTTATGTACGGAATGCTGTACGTTGCTTTCTCACGTGAAAAAAGGCATTCAGGCCTAAAAGTCTAAAATTAAAGTCCTTCCTGCATAATTCTTCCGCAGGAAGAATCTTTTTAAGGCAAATTCTATTTAATTTTAAAATAAAACCCTTTACAAGATTATTTATTGTTAAAAAATAATGGAATTATTTTATTTTGTCATGCTTCTCTTTGAAGTTCTTTTAAAGCATCTTTTAACTAAGTGCTTCAAAAACTTGAATACTTACAAAATAATGGATGATTTTAAATTTTAGCAAAAAAATATATAATAATAATAATAATTCCGCATAGCTTTCTTTCAAAATCCAGGAATAACCTTTTTAAGATGAATTCTCTTTAATGTTCAAAACAAATCCTTTACAGAAGTATTTTTCATCAAAAACAATGTAATTATGTTTACTTAGTTCGTTATGCTTCTTTTTCAAATTTCATTTTTATTTCCTATCATTTAATCAAACCTTTCACAATCTAGACAACTCACAAAGTAGCCCTATTGCTTTCTAATGGCGAGGGAAAACATTTTAGCGTCTATTTTCTTTTAAACAAGTAACATTTAAAGACTAATTTTTTTCGCTGTTCAGTTGGCGTAGCGGACTAATGAATGAGTAACCAGAAAGAATTCCAAGTACTTGTCGAGAAAAAAAAAAAACTGCTTTGCGAACAAACAATAAAATAAAATAATAATGATATCGATCTAAGGAATTTTCTAATTTTAAAATGTACAATCTTAATACATAATTTGGAAGAAAATATCCGTGTTTTGTTTAAAATGTTTTTTAATATTTCTGAATATATTTTAAGGGGAAAAGTATTTACGAAGACATATGGAAAACAGTTGCTAATGATGTACATTTTTCTCAGGAATAACTAAATTAATTTTAGAATCTGTTTTATTTTATCGCTAAAATTAGGTATATCTGGGTGGTTTTTCATGTTTTGGAAAATCAGTAAATTTACTAATAATAGTCGAATATGAGTACGCTTTGTTTACTTTTAAATGGCCGTCTAGCATTGTATTTCCTTTGTTACGTTTCATTTCAAATTTCATTTTCATCATCTTTAAATCTAATATTTAATAATTTAGAAAATTCACGAAGTAACCATTGATTTCTAAGGCATCATCCATTAAATACGTCACACTTCTAGAGAGCGAGAGTGAGTATACCTAAAGTGTGACAGAAGTAGGATAGGGGACATTTTAATGTCACATCTGAGACATGAAAATTTGGTAGGCATTTTTTTAGGTGCGTTGGCAATTATATAAATACGTCGCACCTATAGTCGTCGTCTGGTCTGACCATCTGTCGGTCGTTCCGTCCGTCCGCATATAACAGCGTAAAAACCACCCAACCGAATGCTTTGAAATTTACTATATATAATCGTTGTAGAATTTTGTCGAGTCATTTCAAATTTTATGAAAATCGAATCAAAACTTAAAAAGATATTAATAAAAGCTTTTGTGGTTTATTAAATCCTATCATACATCATTAATTCAATGATATCCTATGATAGATAATGACTCTATGTTGCCATGGTGATGACGTCCTATTTAAGATGGAGTCCTATTATTCCCGTATTACTGAATTTATTATATATATTCGTAATAAATTTTGAATTCATGCATTTTTGCATAAGAGTGCAACAGCTACTGCTCCAAGATCTGAATATTAATGAAACTAGTTATAGGACGAACTCACTTCATTTGCAACGTTTGGCGTACAATTTCCGACTTGTTTTCAAGCAGTGTAGTAAAATTCATTAAAAAAATATGTGTTTTTATTTAGGTAGAACTAGGTATATTTGTAAGAGGATGCAACTTGTATTTTCAAAACAATGCTTGTAAAATTATATATAAAAGAATACAACTGTCTACGGTAGATTTCCAGCAGGTATATTTAGGTGTTTCAATTATATAATGGCGGATCAACGTGTATATTTTCTCCGTAGTTTTATTATTTAATGATTGTGTTTTGTAACGTTCACGTGCATGTTCAACATATTATTATGATATAGAAAGCTCGTCATGATTTAGATTCAGTTTTAACCTGGAATTCAAGTACGTTTATTTATGCTTTAAATATGATTACAGTCTTTTATGTTCCTTTTACGTCTGATTATAAATATGTGATCTCCAGGAACAATTTACGTTAATTCTTTGCCCATGGACATCGATTAACACTACACTATTTCCCCCTTTACTTTGATTTGAGCAACTTGAAATAAAAGCACACGGAATCTTAAATATTCTATAATGTATATGAGGACGTGAGTTTCAAAACTCGCCTTATCCCAAAATTTAAAAAAACCGTGTTTCCTCTATTAATCTTCTATTGGTAAACTGCGCCGAAAAAGCACAACAATCTGCAGAAAACTAGTTTTATTCTATTTTTCTGTCATTATAGAATCTTGGTTTACAATGAAAACCAATGGACGCGTTCAGGGTTTTTTCTCGATTTTCCAAAATTTGATATTATGGATAAAGCGAGTTTTGAAACTGACGTCCTCATACATAAATAGGTAATAGATAACATATTGTTTCGCAAAAAAAACCAGCTTTGAATTAATATGTGTATAAAACATGACGCCTCAACAAGAGGCACGGTATCAATTGAATGTGACCATCTTTGACATAGTGAGAGGGAGGGGCCAAAATTTCCAAATATTTGCTTAATGAAATAATAGGTGACCCTTTTTAGGGAGGAAAAATAATTTCCCAGAAACTTTTTTTCCCGCACAAAGAAAGTTTTATTTCATATTTTATTTTTGTTGAATTCCTTTCAATGATCAAATAACTTCCTTTGCAAGAATATCTATCAATTGTAAACGACTAAATTATTATTATTTGAAGAGCTTCCTGGAAGAAGATGTTATGTAACACAAATTATTTTTTTAGAAAATAGATAGGAAATATTTTTGTTCTACTTTACATTATTTTTATTTTCTTTACATACGTTTAATATGTTAACATGTTATACTAAATAACATACCATATGCTAACACATGGTACTCTTAGACATACTTTATAATAATTTGATATAAAAAAAATATTGATTTTATTTAAATTATTAAATACTAAAAATTAATAAATAATGTCGCAGGCCTTCAAGACTAATTAGAATAATAGTATTTTACATTTAGCATATGAAAGAATCCATCATGAATTCTTCATCCATAAAATAAAACAATTTTTCAGTATACGTAACATAACATGTTTTTCTACTAAACTCTCCATTTATTCTCGTGTGCTTCTCTTCAAATATTGTTTTCATCAACTTTTAATCCAATCTTTTCCAATTTAGACAACTCACGCAATACCAATGCTTTTTAATGGAAAAGAAAAACATTTCCGCAACACTTCTTCTTTGAAAACAAGAAACTTTTTTAAGATGAATTCTTTTTAATGCTCAGTTAACGTAGCGGACTAATGAATGAGCAAATAGAAAGAGTTTCAGATACTCTTTGAAAGAAAAAAAGAATGTTGTGTGAGCTTAACTGAAGAAATACGTAACAAAAGATGAGAAGCCATACGTAATTGCTGCTTTAGTAACAGTAAAGTATGTTTATCTTTTTACTTTCGGCTACGGTAATCTAGGAAATTTTTTGAAATATCTCAGCAAAGTGACAAAAAATAAACTTTTGCGAAACAGAGAAAATTTTTCTGAAAAATAAGTTATTGCTGTCAGATTTTATTTCAATACTTTTGATATTTTATTTTGTGTTTATTTATAAAAGAGGGTACGAAATAATACATATTGTTCTAGTATTAAATCTCTATACTTTAGTTTTGAAATATTTAGAATTCAATGCCATAAATTGTGTGTATTGGACTTATAGAAGAAATATTTTAGTTGATTTGGTTTGTTTATGGCGGCCAATTATCTACGCAAAGGATATGGGCCCGAATGGGGGGGGGGGGGGAGTGCCCTCCATGGGGTCATTCTAAGGGGAATATTTTCAAAATATATTTACCTTTTACTTCGGGCTGTTGTAGTCTAGGAAAATGCACGAAATATCTCGCTTCAGTGATAAAAGATAAATATTACAGGTAACAATTTCTGTCTATTAAAATTAAATTATTCATGCCATTAATACTATAATTAATTATTGTATTTTTTCCTGTTTTAAAAAGTACCCATAATTTATGTTTAAAAATTATATATTTGAAATAGTGTTAATAGTTGTATCGATTTGGAACTCCATAACTTCAACTGAGTATAACTTTGTTGCCAATATAGTGATAATGAATTATAATACATGACTCCTATACGAAATTTAATGAAACATCAAGCTGCAATATTTATTTTTATCAAAAATTTCACTTTGTTAAACATGTACCTTCTTGCAAGAATCGTCGTTGACGCAGCAAATGTCCACGAGTCTCTTAGTATCTTTGAAAAATAATGAAAATTCTTTCGGCATCGGCAACAGGTAATACGGAATTCGAGTACATTGCATGAAAACGTATGCTGTTTTTACGAGTGATTTTACTCATAGATTTCTCCTAATAAAACGCTATGTACTGCTTTCTGTGTTTTTCACATTTCCTTCTATCTCTTAGGGTGTTCCGTCCGGACCTACATTTTTTAACACTTTCCAAAGTTGAAAGGTGTTTATGAATCCGGTTTGTCTGTTTGTCTGTCCGTCCGTGCTCTAACTCGCGTAAATATAGCCCGACCGCCAGGAAATTGATAGATATTATTGGGAATCATTATGACTTGTTCGGTATTGAAGATGAAGTGTATAGCATTTACGGTTCATTTACACAGACACTCAAAAGAATTCCGTTACATTAGGTCTATGAGTAAAAATTCGTTTGCGGTGTATTTTAATAATATTACAGTATTTTAAACATACTGAAATTTATATGTATTATTGTGGTGAACTACACGATGCTTACTACAGAATAGGGTATGCATAGAATACATCGTTCATTTACAGGGACATACAAAAGAATTTGGCTACAGAAGAAATTGTACTATTGAAGCCCATGAACAATAATTGCCTGAAGTGCATTTTCACTTGTGGTAAGCGTTTTTAAATTGAACTATTCGTTTAACTATTACTTGGTATATATAAATTCTATAGATCATATACAAGGCTGCACAAAATTTCTCAAGTATATTTTCGTCTATTCACGGAAATTGCTGAATGGAAATTATCAATTGTTATATTTGTTTCAATAAACTAAATTTTAGAATACTATGTAGTATACATAAAAATACATAGTTCATATATAGGTCAGAGCAAAACAAAAAACGATATTCCTCGGACTATTGATTGTAATAGTAGAAATTGTATTTCAAATACATTATGAATTTTTCAAATTGTTTACTTATATTAGTGATAGACCGAAAATTCGGTTTCTTTTTCTTTTTCGGCCAAAAATCTGAGTTCGCTAAAAATTCGTTTTCGGCGAAAATGCAGCTGAAAATTCGACCGGGCCGAAACTATCAGTATACCAAAAATCTCGTTTCTTCCTTCGGAAATTTTCAATATTACTCATCGATTTGTTCTTTATCGGCTCTAATGAGACTATTTATTGCTACGAACTTCGTTGTTCTTAATTATCAGTCACGACTAACTCAATACGTGAAGGCAAATTATAAAGCAAGCAATGCATATATAACTAAACATTTCCACGTGCTCATTAAAAACTGCAGACATAACCGTAATAGAAAATTTTCAGTTTTATACCGCAGAAGTGTTTCGAATACTCTTTGAGAAAGTTCTAGTATAACAGATGATCCTTTACATAAATCATTATAAAAGATAAATACAGGTGTATATATATATATACACCTATATATATGTTTATATTATAAAACTAAAATATTTTTTATTAAATGAAATTCGTATAATTAGAAAATCTTTCTGTGTCGTGATCAATTAATTACGTTTTATTTTATGTAAAAATAAAAGTTTTCGTTCTAAAACACAGAGAGCCAAGTTGGGCGACATATATAATTAACTAATAATCATGTATCTGTATTTAATAAATACGCATAATTAATTAATAATTATGCATATTTATGTATGTATTAATTACTTTAATACAATAATGTATGTATTAATTACTTTAATACAATAATGTATGTATTAATTACTTTAATACATACAATTTAATTACTTTTAAAATATTTTTGGACATTTTTGTTTTCGTTTCGTTTTCGGCCTAAGATCACCGAAATTCGGCTTCGGCCTTAAGCCTTTCGGGACCATGGGTGCGTATATGCACCCTCAAAAAGGGCTTAAAACGCTTGAGTTTGATACCAGTAAAAAAGAAATGTAAAATTGATTTAATTACGACAATTTAGTGATTTATAAAATTAAGTCAAATAATTAACAAAAAGTGGTGCCAAACGAATGAAATTAGTGTAAAAGATGGCGGTCCTGAACGGATTAAAAACCTGTTTCGGTCGATCCGTAATTTATATACGTCATATTTCGCAATTAATAAACTGTGAAATTTTGTTACTGCATTCTGAATGTGTTGGAAAGTTTTACATAATCTATGATGTACGCGTGATTTTTCGTTCTTGTATTTATGTGAATAAGATTCATATCGATGTTCTGTATCCCTCAAAGTTTGTACTTGGTATATCGGAATAGCCGGTATAGAAATATGCTTCCATTTTTGGTTCCCTAATATTGACATTAAATTAAGGGACAAATTACAGTGAAGCGCTGCATTCTATAATGAAAATATCTAGAATTTGTTGAAGCAATCTACAAACAAACTAGTATGTGGAAATATGCAATTTTCAATGAGGAATTAAAATGACTTCTAATAATTTCCATGAAGGGGAAGAGTATCTATTTCATTCCAGGGTTTAACTAAAATACATCCAACTTTTAAAATATTATTACACTTATATGGAATAAATACTGGAAAACATGTGGTCTTTCAATCGCACAAGCTCCATTATAGGTTTAATATCAGGGAATCGTGAACTTTAGCCCTACTATTGTTTTAATATGCACTTTTTTACATAAAACTTATATTAGATTTTACTTAAGCCAACATTTATCAGATACTTTGTAATTTACATAATTAAAGAAATTTTTACATTTAGATTCATTTAGGCGATACATAATATTAAATATATTAGACTTTTGAAATATCCTTTGTGAATTATACGAAAATGTAAACAAATCTTTCTCTAGAGCACTTACTTACTCATTCACTATAAGTTTCTTTTGTCTTTTTTGGGATACGTAGTGTTGTAGGCTAAAAATAAATGGAATACAAGCAAAATTTAATAAATCAGTTTTTATTGAATTTTTAAAATGTTCTGTATCGAAATTTAAAAATAGATTTAACACCAGAATAATTATGCGAATAACTTTTGAAAATATTTTGATATCTTTTAAAGTATTAAAACTCACTATAATTTTTCTGGTGGTAAATTTAAAAATTTTTCGTAACGTTTTGCATTATTTATTAAATGAGTTTTCTACTTCTATTCGCTAATACAATTATCGATATTGGGAAAGGGAAAACAGATAGAATATGTTATGCAAAATAATGGCTACTTAATTTGATAAAGATACGAATATTAAAATACTTCTTGTGTATTGTGTTATCCATATAAAGAAAAGTCAGTGTCCAAAGCTTTTCCGCCAACTCTTAATAAGCTACAAGAATGCATTATAAAATGTATGAATTTATAAGTTTTAACGTCAAATGTAAATGTTTATTTAAATTACTTGGGAAGATAAAAATGCAGACCGTATAACACTTTTCTTTAACACTGAGTTAAATTGGAAAAGTACAAGATAACTCGTTTTGGCATGTAGGCAAAGATGTATAATCTCATCACATTTATAAAATTATGTTAAAAACACATTTGTGGTAGAAGATTCACCTTTTTGATAAGTTAAAAAATATGAAATAAATAGATTTTATTAAGGCTCTATTGCACTTCCACCGTGTGAAAAGAGTTCATTAAAAAAAAATGAGACATAATTTTCATATTAGGGTGTGTGTGTGTGGGGGGGGGGGGGCATAGTGACTTTACGGATTCTTTGGTGGGGCGTGGCCAATAGAAGGTTGGGAACCACTACTCTAGAGGGACATAGTCTGGAACGATAATGGGGATAATTCGTGTGAAATACTGTATTTATATGTCTCGTCTTTAGATTGAAGAAGCTACTTCTTTTTAAAATCTTCTGTGCCATTATTATATTTTAATATCTTATGAATTATCCTGAGACATATTAATTATTTTTAGATTAATTAATTATTTTGAAACATACCATATTTTAATTTAATGTTAAGAATTATTTTAATATAATGTTAAGTTTTTGAATTGTAAACATTCAAAATTTAGAGATTTTGATGTTAAATTACATTTTCATATTATTATTAATATCTCCTGAAATTATAATCCTAATATGATAATTTTGTGTGTAGTTATAATACTACCCAAACATAAATACATTGAATTTCTAATTTAAAAATTTTTATAATATGAATTATGAAATTAATATTCGAAAAAAATATGAATTGCAACTTACAATTTTTTTGATAGACATAGTACATTTATTATGCGAATTCTCAATATCAAATTTTTCTTTCAGTTTTCGAATTATAGTTAAAAAACGTCAAAATGATGTTTTAAGGAGCCGTCTATGATGTGGAGAAAAGCATAACTTGAAAAAATATATATTATTAATTTTATTGAAATATTTGGGCTGGCAATAGTCAATATATATTTAGCGAGTGCAATGGTCATATTGGCGAGAAAAAATACAATAATAGAAGTGACATATTCATATTGTAGCATTTCAACAATCGAGTGCCAAACTGCAATTTGGATACAAACCCTAAAATATGCGCATTTTAAAATCATTAATTTCTAAAGAACTAATCGTACGAATTTCACGAAAATTTGGATTTAGGCTAATTGAAAGGTGTAGAATTTATTTATGGCGGAAAACTTGGGTATTGCTATTGAAAAAAATAAAGTTTGAGTTCGTTTTAATATGTAGATGTCCCCCTAAGCAAAATTTATGTACATCATTTAAAAGTAGACTTCATTTCCAATCGTTTTGTATCTGGAAATTTTTTCTACGTTAATTTGTTGCAGAGTTAGCAGGTGATGTTTACTCTTTTTTCCACGACTGTACTACAAGAGCAAACGCGTATTAAAATTTTCTACGTTATATGTCATGTAATAATGCATATCTAAACAGATGACCTGTGAAACAATATTGCATTTTTATCGCATCAAAGAAATCCGTTGCTAAACTCTAAAATTCTATCAATAACATACTATTTCGCTTGTGCCTGTGGTGAATAAATATAAATCTTAGCAGTGCCGAACTTTTTTTCAAAATTAGGACAATCGTAATAATAGACATGTTTGAACAGGACGATAGTAAAAAGGCTTTTAATTATATAAGTAAATTATTTGTAATAGTAAATATCTAAAGTTATCTAGTTATCTAAATATCTAGTAATTATTGTAAATATCTAAAATATATCGGTTGATAAAATGACTTTTATTTCCATCTCTGATACGGTCAATTCTTTTTTCCTTTATACTAAGATGCTTTGATTGCTTCAATATTATTTATAATGCATATTTCCTTCCTCTTTGACTGAATTTGGTTTGAAGATTGATTAAATGTGTTATAAATGATTTCTATCACAGATTTAATTATGAAATTTTTGTCTGAATCAAATACATCACTTTGATTTTTTTCAATATGAAGCGCTCATAACAGCATAGCTGTTTTTAGATATGTTTTATTTTATTTTTCAGATATTAACACATGTAATATAGTAAAAATATGAAAAAATATTCGGAAAAATATCCTATATGGAGGAAGGGGAGGGGGCATTGATTGATACCAGTCAAATTATTATGTGAAGATTTCAAGCATGGTTACTAGGGGGTGATAACTTTTTTATCATTTTCCGGGCTGCACAAAATACATTATGTGTGATGGTAATAACACAAACCTGATTTTTTATCTTACTCTTTTTATGACCTGTGGTTTTGTTTACAATGCTTAATTTGGATCCCGGTAGTAAAAGAGTATTTCATGCCTGATATAAACTTATAAATGCTTTCTAGGCAGATACAGAGGGGTCAGTTGACTGCATGATTGACGTCCGCTGCGATATACGAAATTTGCGTCTTTCGTAGAAACGTGCTTTATTCCCGCAACAAGCTGTAAGTCTGTAAGATTTTGTTTGAGATAGTGGCATTTAAAAAATGTGTAAAGTTTTTGCAGACAGAAAATATGCTCTATTTTATAAAACATAAAAATTGTACAAATGTATTCCTTCAACATATATGCAAGACACCCTAAAAAATGTACACATAGTATATATAATTATAATGTAACTTTTTATTAACACACATTTACTAATAAACTTAACGCCTATAATCAAATTGATGGCCATTTGGTCCAGACAAATAACGTGAAACATTAGGATCGCAAGCATCGACTTACCAGCCTCTCTTCATTTGCGATCTTTGTTATTATAACGGTCTTCCCGAAAGTTGCATGTAAATATTTAGAACAATTAAATTTGCCTCAAACTTACTTTTAACTAAGCGATTGCATGTGGCGTATGCCAGTACTTTCCAATCAATTATCCGCGAGCACTTTCCTGGGGCCCGGCAGCACTTAACGAAAATAAATAAAATTTTAATGAAGTAAACACATTGCAGTCAAGGGATTTTTTTTTAAATGAGTGTCAAAATTTTATTATTACAAACATCACTATAAATTAAAAAGTAAAAAATAAATTTAAAGCTTGGATTATACTTGTTATTTTCGGTACGAAATTATTGTTGCGAAAATTATTTTCTGCTACCATTCTATTTTTACGTTTCTGGCATACGGTATGTGAAAAATTGAGAAACAAACTGCACATTCAAAATAATAAAGCTAGAAATCGCACTCGGAGTGGAAATTTGCCAAGTTGAATTTCGCACCTACTTAATCACCGGCCTTTCAGTGTAATTTGTGGCAAAGTGTTAATGAACAGTTTCATGTTTATTTATAAAAAAACCTTGTCCTTCCGAGGGAAACAACACTGACATGTTATATAAACCAACAGATTTTTTTAGAGGAGGTGCAGCGAAATTTTTTATTCAAAGAAAACACCACAACACTTAATAAAACCAAAAATGAAAATATATTCGAAGCTTCTTACCAGAAATGTTATCATATAAGTCATACTATTTTATAGATTCATTCTTATTAAATCTCGTACAATATTTATTGTCAGAGGTTTGATTGTTGTAAAAGTTGTTAGTTTACTCTCCAATATTCTATTGTGAAATAACACCAATGTTTTTTGAATCAGCAAAAAAGAAAGGGAACGCATATCAGTCGTCCCAGATGTACTAAATTCTACCTACAAATGGATGAATCATTTGCTGTCGCTGGATTGGAGGTTTTATTACTTTTTTTTTTTTTTTTTTTTTTTTTGACGTCAACTTAACTTCCAAAACTGTCAGAAAGATCGTCTTTGCTGACTGCTGGAAACCAGCACATCAGGAGATAAAATATTTACTCTTTTTAATGAATTCTTATTATCAAGTAAGATATCATAAAAAACTGCGTAAATATACGTATTGAAGAGGATGCGAAAACAATGATGGGTTTCAATTAGTATTGCCAGGTGTCTCGCGTAAATAGGGGTTCTAAATGCTCTGGACACCAGTATTTTAAATTAATTTTCTTCACCTTATCTAATGGAAGAATTACCATTGATTAAAGAGGCCGAAATAAACTGTAAGAAATTAGTGGTGTACGGAGCATTTGGAGACCTGATTTACGCGGGACACCGGCCAACATTTGTCTCAATATTTGAGCCACTGATAATTTTAAAAACAAACTATTAAAGACAAACTATTTTAGACATGACCATACCGTACTTTATAGTATACACATTGTAGACACACCACCCCCTGGATACTAGGCCTGAGTGCTCACACCAAAAGGGCGGCTACCGAAGGCGGATTTTTTTCAGCATGTGTACGGTCCCTTAAATATTCGTACCAATAATTTTTTTAAGTTTTTTTCTCTTTATTTTTTCGAGACTAAAAAAGTCAAAGAAATCTTTTATAAAATACTGGTGTCGACAATTAAGGGACCGTACTTACGTTAAAATAAATCCGCCTTCAGCAGCCGCCATTTCTGTATCAGCGCTCAGGCCTTGTATTCAGGGGGTGGTGGTAGACCCAATAAAAACGTCACCTGAATTTAAAATAATGCTGAATGAAGCCATTAAAATAGAAAACTCTATAAAATCCCGACTTCTTAACCCTTTTGGGAGCAAGTACTTATGTTTCTGTTATGTTGAATTCACACCGGAATTTTCGAAAAAATTTCTTTCAAAATAAGGAACAGTAATTTTACAAAACTTTTCCACCAAAGTTATAAAAGTAAAATTTAATTAAAACTTTCAGGTGCAAATTTAATTAAAATTAAGTGAGATAGAATATCAAAGAAAACTTTTCAAACTGTTGTGTGAAGATATGGGAAGCCATCACTAGTTCTCCCTACTGCGTACTGTAGTAAGATGGTGGTGATCTCGAGGGAGGCTTCATGGAACTTTCTTGTGGAACATTTTTTCTTCAACCATAACACACTCAACTGGGATAGATTTTTAAAAATGAAGACTGAGTCTTCATAATTGGCTTATTTCGTCAACATGTTTAGCAGAAGTAGCCAAATACGTCTATCACTTCCACAAGAACGTCTCACAGTTTTTCATGCGCAAGTTAAATTTCTTCTTTTAACCCATTGAAGGCGGTGGGATATAATATATCCCAATTAAATTTAATTGTCAAATGCCACATTTACACGAGAATTTTGGAATAAAGAATTTAATTTTATTAAGTATATGAATAAAAGCTTTTACCTACTATGGAATATATTTGTTTGTAAATTCTGGTGTCAGTCATTCATTTTAGAATTTTACGAATAGAAGTACTTTGCCCCTGAAAGGGTTAACCCCTTGAAAGGAAAAATGTATGTTATATATAGCACTTAATTTCAGTTTTCAAATGCTATATTGGCACCAGATTTTAGGAATTAAATTTTTATTTTTGTAATGTATGCGAATAAAACTTTTACTTACTGTCATATAAATTTGTTCATAACGGTGTCATTCAATTATTTTAACATTTTAGCAGCAGAAATATTTTGCGCCTGAAAGAGTTAAAAGGAAACCTGCATTAGCTGGAGTGTTTGAGAAAGAAAAGTACCGATTTTTCCCTCTTTAAATATGCTCACAAAGGAAAACAACATCAAGCTTAAAAAAATACAGGAAAATATTCATTTCGCGTCTTGCTGGTTTGGAAGTCATATTTGAAAACTATTTTCCAGCAGCTCAAGAAAAAACTCTTTACTATCTTAAATTGCTACTGAATGAGTACAAGATAAATATTATCGAGCTTAAACTAATCGGAATACGAGGTCGTCTTTCACTGGCTATCTCACAGCAAGCTGAAAATCGCATTTCAAATCCAAAGTCTACCACATTTGTTTTGGTTTTTTGATGGACAAATATAAAATCTTGTCAGAGAAAGCAAAATTACTTTTGTTACTTTTCTCATCGACATATCTCTGTGGCACTTTTATTTCCCCGCTTAGACAGCCACCAAAACAAATTTCAGAAACCACTTACATGCAGAACTAGAAATCTGCGTGAAGTTATTAGAAATTAACCTCAGATTTCACGTTAAATGTATATATGTTATTAATCGTCACACTAAATTTGTAAAATCTATTTTAAGACAAATGTTTTTATTATTTTTCAATTCCGAGAATTTTTATACATAAACAATTTTTCCCGATTCCGTGAGTATTAGTGATGATTGAGAAAAGAATCAGCTTTATGGTAAATTTTTCAAAAAATATTATTTAATTACAGAGACAATACGTAGATGTTTTCTCTATTATCTAATCCCCCAACATGACACACACACACATACTTCTTCTGCTTTGTAGCAATGCATATAAACACCACTATTGTAAAACATAGAGTAAAGCAGGTTTGAGGCTATGTCATAGAAAATCTACCTTAAAGAGGCTCTTAAAAGGTTATTTCCCCTATAAAGGTTCTTCAGCTATGTTTTCGAACGTCCGGTAACACTTAAAAATATATTTACTTACAAGGAGACGACTAGGGTGTGGGATATCCAAATCAAAGCAAGGTTTTGTGTGTAAATAGCACTCAGTAAGAGAACTCAGATGACCAAATCGTAGCGCGCACTACTCAGTAGTTATTGAAAAAAAAATTAGTTGAAAAAAAAACTGATAATTTGTTATGATTAAGGTTAGTTGGGGTAACTGGATCCACGAAGTAACAGGGCCATAGGCTATTTTATAAAAAACTGTTGATGTTTTTTAAGTTTTAGCTTTTGTGAACAATGCACCTTAATCTCTACTTCCTAAAACAACGTGTGTCAACTCAATCATAACTCTCACTTTGCTGTGATAGGTTGTCAAAAATTTACGTTTCTTTTTTGAAAAACAACGTCAATATGGTTGAACTTCGTCGGCTTTTTATTAAAATACTGTAAGTACTTTTATTAAACAGTCTTTTTTAAAAAAGATTAAGCATATAACTACATTAATATTATTAGGTATCTATACATATTTACTTCATTTTTCAAATGTAAGCCCGGTGTCAAAGTTATCCCATAAATTTTTCAAGAATGGGGTAACTGGGACATGTATCCGGGGTAACTGGACCATGCTCAATCCAGTTAGCCCAAAAATTATAAATAATTATTTTCAGTTTCTCTTACTACGGGAAGTAAATTTCTCCATTGTTTTTTGCTCACAATAAAGAAAATTATAGAATACCTTGTTAAAATTACGTAAAATTTTTTTTAAAAAGCATATTGGGTGGCATCAAACCAAGTTTCTTTTTCCCTTGAAAGGCGGTGATGCCGTTATGGCATCACATAATTTTAATTCCTAATGGCCACATTAGCACCGGAATTTTATGTTGAAAATTTCACCTTTTATTACGTACGCGAAAATATACTTTTGCTTCTTTTCAAATAGATCCTCTTGTAAATACTGGCGTCAGTAAATTATTTCAACATTTTACGAATGCAAGTACCTTTCCCCTGAAAGCGAGATAGCCAAACCTTGAAATTGTACGATACACAGGAGTAAGTTGAGCAAAAAGTTCTGGGAAATTTTTAATCTATTAGTTACCAGAATTTGTATCGTATATAGGAGTACGAGTGGTACAGTTCAGACATAGCTCCATCTGATTATGGTCTCTTTCGATCAATGCAACACTTTTTCAAGGGCCGTCTATTTGAATTCTTTAACACTTTCAGGGGCAAGGTACTTGTATTCGTAAAATGTTGAAATAATCGATTGACACCAGTACTTACAAAAAACTTTATTTGTAAACAAGTAGACGTATGTTTTCGTGTACTTAATAAAAGTGAAATTCTCATTAAAAAATTCGAGTGCCAATGTAGCAATTAGGAATTTAAATTATGTGATGCCGTGGCGGCATCACCGCCATTAAAAGGGTTAATGAAGTTGAAGAAGCATTTCAAGAGATTTTCGATTCCAAAGAGCCGCCATGGTACTTCCAGCAAATCCGGAAACTGGCAGAACGATGGCAGAAAGTCGTGGACTATGACGCTGTCTACTTTGAAGAATAGTCCTTGTTGCTTTTGTTGTTAATTTGCGCATAACAACGCAACTTTCACAAATTTCATAGAACTTTTTGCTCAACCTAGTAGTATATATAAACTATTGGATAAAATTTTGTTACATGTAATAAATGAGTATAAAACATTAGAGTAAAATTCATGTCAGTGGGCTTGGCGCCCCAGTCATGTCTTCCCTTAAAGTGAGTGAGCGTGGCATCCCATTTTTTGTCTTCGCTTGAACTTTTAGAATTATTTTCTAATGGTAAGAAAAAAAACTGGATATACCAATGGATTCAGGCAAGTTCAAAGAATTTTTTAAGCCAATAATGGAAACAAAATTTCAAAAAATGTCACTCATGTTTCCCCTTAACCCTTTAAAGGGGGGTGACTACACGGTCAAGCCATCTAATCTTAATTCCAAAACTGACAAGTGGCATCAAGAATATTTTAATAAAACTTTCATTTTGTAATGAAAGTGCAAAATAGCGAGTTTTTATTTTTCTAAGAAATTCGATTGAAAATTCTGGTGTCAGTCAATTATTTCACCATTTTACCATTTTAGGAACAGGGCCTCTGAAAGGGTGTGTTTTATGTATGAACAAACACAAAAAAATAAAGTAAAATATTTTTTCTCTCAATAACTACTAAGTAGTGCGCGCTACGGCTTTGTCATACGAGTTCTCTTACTCAGTACTGATTACACACATAACCATACTTTGATTTGAATACCCCACACCCTTGCCATCTCCTTGTTAATCAAAGCTTTTTCCTGTTTCATCGATTATTTCAAGTTAGTTAAACCCGACAAGAAAAGGAAAATATGCCAGTTATTAGAGAATAAATGGTGTATACTTTTTTAGGACACACTCTATATATTTTGGATAGGTTTAAATTGTTGTTTGATGAGTAAGAGTGAAATTCCAGGAAATTTAAATCTTTAACTTCATTGTTTTTTAATAAATATTTGTCATCTTGACTTTATGTTTGATTAAAATATTTCTTTTAGGATTGTCCTACGGGTGTTGTAACCGAGGAAACGTTTAAAGATATTTTTGCCCAATTTTTTCCACAAGGAGGTATGTTTAAATAAAACTTTTAATAACTATTTTTTAATTATTAGTATTATCCAATTTCATTTTACGTCAGTAATGTTCTCCAGTGTTTTGTATAATTAAGACTGTATAAAGACTGTTATACTAACGCAACAAAATTTAGGAAAGTAACTTTGCATGGGCTATTCAATTTTGTTTCGTTTTCTTAATTAAATTATTTTTTTTTCAATATATTTTTTTATGTCATCTGTAATAATCATTTTCAAGTGCTAAAATAAATATAGTAATATTTATAAAAGTGGAATAAGGTTTTGTAACGATATAATAATTAAGATAGACGTTCTTGACAATTAAAGCTATGACCATTTTCTATTTTTTTTCATTTCTTTATCTTTTGCATGTTTTCTCATCTTTAAATGCCCGTATGAGTATATCAAAATCACTTTTTGTCAACAAGATCGATGGAAAAATCTAATCAATGATTTAAAAAAAAGTAAAAGATCATACGTGCGTTGTCAATCACAAATAGCAACATATTTTAACATTCCTGTTACATTAGTCATTAATCATATATTGTTTGATGTTGCAATTCAAGATATATTACAGGATGTGTTGCACTGCTCTGTGGATTAACCAGGCAGAAAAAATGGAAGGAAAAAGAAATATATATATATAATATAATAGATGCAATAAATAATAATTATATAAAATCAAATAAAGAAGTATAATATATTGAAATGAAGTATAAAATAAAAGTTTACTTAGTTAAAGGGAACAAGTAACAATAGACTGCAGACAGTCTAACTCAGTGAAATTTTTTAATAACATTTATTATTATTATTATTATTATTATTATTTATTATACTTTTTTATTATCTTTATTACCTTTTTTAGTCCATTTTATTCATTCTTTTTTGCCTTGTTGTGTCACATTCTGATTGGTAGTTGTATCCTACTTTCCTGTTCTTTTGTTCCTCCTACTTGTCGGTTTCTGATCTATTTACATTTTGTCGTGCTGTAATGGTAGCAAATCCTATTTGTGCCTGATGAAGAAGCATTATGTTTCTTCAAAATGTATTGTGTATTTCTCATTTTTATGGTATCTAAGAATTTTTTTAGTTGTGTTTTACAGTTTTACATCCAGTTATCGTAAAAAATTAAAAAAAATTTTTGAGCATAAATGCTGATAAGTTTTTCGAAAATGTGAAAATTCAATAATTTATCATCATAAGCACGATATTAATATGCTTTCAGTTTTCTTGCAGAGAGTTTGAGTATTTCTATTTTCGTGTTTACCAGCTTAAGATATAGTTTTAAAAACATTTATATTATCATTTTTAATTATATTTTATATAATTTGTATATGTGTCTCAAAGAATTAACAAAAATAATTTTACACCGTGATAATACATACGAAAATATTTTTAGATAAAATAACTTTATAAGTCATTTTAACTAAAAACTAAATGTTTTTCTACTATTTTTCATTTTTTTTTAGATTCTACTCAGTATGCACATTATGTATTTAAATCTTTCAAACAAACATACGGAGGAACGCTTAATTTTGAGGTATGTTACATCTTTCTGTTTAAATATTTTCTTTGTAACTTTTGATGTTCTATTACTGTGTGGAGAGTTAGAAAAAATTATCTGAAAATAATATTGAAAATTTCCGAATTTTCGAATTTTGCGAGATGGACAAAAATTGCAGTGTGGAGAAATCATGGTATCTGTTTTATGTATTAATGTATGAAAATAATGTGTAATTGAAATGTTAATGTTCAAAGTTGATTAGGATCGCCTGACGGATGAAATATTCAAATTTGCCATTTATGCACAAATGATGCAATTTTTCTTATTTATTTCGCAACACTTATTTTGGATTTTTGCTTTTAATTACAAAATAAAATAGACTTAAAAATAGAAGAAAATCTTTGAAAATAGAAAAAAAAAAGAAAATGGTTAAGTGGCTACTTCACTCACGCAAAAACACGGGTTCGCTAATGTTAATTCTATGGAAGAAATTTTTTAAGATAGCTCGCTTGAAAGTCAATATTTTTAAACGATATTTTTTGCATTGGCTAGCTGCGGTCGATCTATACAAAAGCCGTTTTTTACTTTTACTATTTGCTTTGCAGGTTTTTTTAGATGACTTTGAGAATACTTTCAGTTTCGAAACCTGTTCCGAAAGTAAAAGTATCTTAATAAAAAACCTATAAAAATCGAAAAAGTAAAAAACGGCCAATGGACAAATCGATCTCAGCTAGCCAATGCAAAAAAAAAAAAAAAAAAAAAAAAAAAAAAAAAAAAAAAAAATCGTTTAAAAATATTGAAGTGCAAGAGTATTAAATTTTTTTTACATAGGATTAACATTAGAGAAAGGTTGTTTTCGCGTGAGTGAAGTAGCCTTTTTCACGTGAGTGAAGTAGCCTCTTAAGAAGAAATTCATTTGTTCGATAGGTTTTGTTGCTTTCAGTTTCTCTAGATTTTAGTTGTTTTGAACTTCTTCATATATTTTATAAAAGAATCCTTTTCTGAATTTTATTCACTTAGTGGACATGAAACAAATTTAATTGTCAAGCACACTGAATTTTTCAAGCAATGTTTCGTTTTTCCTGTTTAAAGAATTTTATCCTTACACGTGTTATGCTCTTTCGCCTTTCCAAAAAATTGCTAAAAATGCAGTGGATGAAATTATATATCATTCTATATTTTAAAAAAAGTAACGATTTGGAAATGGGCCACAAGATTTCGAAATGGACCAATGAACATCTGCGTAGATACTGCGAAACGCATCTGATTTGTCAGAGCTTTCTGTCTTTTGTTAGCTGGAATTGTGCTCGGCGAAAACCATGGAAGTAGAGAATTTAGATAGGATGGGCGTGTGGAAAGGGAAGAATCTTCGGCATTTCGATAGACTTCTGTTTTTTAAGGGGTCGATGGCAAAAGTGATTTTGACAGAAAGAAGATAAGTTAATGAAAACATTAACTAATGAGAAAGGGGGGGGGGGTTCTGCGTTTGGAATCTAAAAATGAATGCATAGAAAATAAGGGATCGTGACGCGATCCAGAATGGAAACGCGAAAGAATTACGTCTGGTGTTTGCTTGAAAATAGGGATTACTTCGCGATACTGAACGTAATCGCGAAGCGATTACGCGGGAGGTTTGTGAGCGTAGCGAATAAGAGCCCTCTAGTGTGTGTATATATATATATAGAGAGAGAGAAATTCTTTGTTTTGCTTTTAGAGATGATAATAAACTGGAATCTTGCTAATAGCACATTTTAAGTTAATTTACCGTAAGAAAACGGTATTTTTACAATTTTTTCTTTGAACGAATTGTCGAATCATTCAACTGGGTTTATAGATAACGGTTATTTAACCATATTATGGTACATTATTATTGGTGAGAATGCAGATAAAATTGTGGCTACATTAGAAGTTTCGTTAAAAAATACAAAAGGATATATATTTTTGTTATCATTGCTCGAACGAAATCTTTGTATAATCATGATGTTCCTGCCATTTCTGTATAAATGTTAGAGTAGAAATGAATGACTATTTTAAGAGAAAATTTAACTGGGTATTCGACATTGTAACTTTTAAAGAACGGAAACATGTTAATTTAGTTTCTATCTGCCTGATCCAAGCGAATTAGTATTTTCATATTTGTTCTCCTCTTCTTTTAGGATAGGCGAACACACTGAAAACGCAAATGACATGACTAAAATAATTCACCTTCATCATACAATAAATGTGAATATTGTCTTTAATATGCTGTTACTCAAAGTATATAAACTTACATTTCTGCCATGATTATTACATTCTGGTTAATATATAAAGATCAATGCATTTTTAAGCCAATTTGAAAAAATTTATAGTGGATGCAAAATATTAAAAATTATGCTCTATTACATTCTTAACCCATTCAGGAGCTAGTAATTGTGTTTCTGTAATGTTGAACATACTCGAGAATTTTCTAAAAAAATATTTGAAAATAAGGAAATGTAATTTTAGAGCCTTTTTCACCAATGTTATAAAAGTAAAAAACTATTCAAAAATTCTTGTACAAATATTATAAGTGGGATAAAATATATCCCACCGTCATTCAAAGCGTTAAGCAGACAAAAAATCATAGAAAAAATTATAAATTTAAATCACATTTTATTTTGGTGGATTTCAGTGATGTAGGTAATTAAATACTACTTACGTCATTTGTCATAGTGATATGCAATAGAATCGCCTAACAGCAAACAAAAAAATACTGTCACAGCATATTTCTACTGGCATATATTATATCAGAGGATTAAAAAAAAAATATGATTCTTGTTTCTTGTGAATTTTCAAATATATGAAGACAGATTTTTTTATTATTAATTATTTCATTGGTGTTAACGGAACTTATGATTTATTGGTCAACATATTTAATAGGTTTTGTCTTATTATTTAACACACATTATTGGTTATTACGCACATTATTTTTCACAGTGGAATCTGTTAATTATCCCTTTTAATTCAAATAAATATTCCAGAAAGCATTAAATCGGGTGAAGGGAAATGGTATTGACACCAAGAAAACTCATTCAAAGAGTAGCACATACCCAAATTAAGACATTCAAAGCAAGTAGAAAATAAATGACGTAAAATTCATCGACCGAGGCAGAATGGCGTACATATCACGAAATCATTCGGAGTGAGAATCTTAAAATAGAGTTTCATTTGTATGTATTAATGAATACTTATTACGTAATATATTTTTGTAAGTGAAAATCACATCTATTACATTAATTTCAGTAAATGTTCAAATTAATAGGCTGAAATGTTGAAATTTTCCACAGGAAATATATTTTAAGCAGATATAGAAGAATCATATTTTAACTTTTAGTCTAGATGGAGTAAATAAAACTTTAAAAAAGATAATTTAAAAAACTAAAAATAATTTATTCATATAAATAATGTTTAAGGACAGTTGGAAGGCAAATTCGTGAAAAAAAATCGTTTTTCGGATTTTTTAATGTTTTGAATATTTTAATTTTACCCCTTTCGAATGGTATATTACTTTTGTTTCTACGACAACCGGACGTTAAAAATTTTAAAGTAAGGTGTCCTTAGGTGATAACGCCACGTTAAGGTTCTGTCAATTCTCACGGCTTAGTTTTAGATTTTTTTCAAACAAATATAGGATTTCATACAGCAACTTATTGACTATGTATACAAGTAAGATTATTTTAGCAGATATGTATTCATAAAAAGGAATGGCGTGATTACTTGACCAATGCTTTCTGGCGTTATTACCCACCTAACAAAACTATAAAATAAGATGGGATAATGGAATGTAAATTGTCCAATTCTAAAGATACAAACTCTGCAGCCCTAGAAATTGCCAAATTTCTCTTACTTACCATTAATTCCGATATCAGCATACAGTAATAATCATTTGATATTTTATTCTTCTCACATGAAAAAATTAGCAGCACTTAGAACATATAAATTTATGTTTATCCTTTTAGGTTTTCAACAATGACAATAATGTTCTCTCGTGCATAAAATAAAAAATAAACCCTCTTCGGATGTAGTTCCCGCACTGAAAAGAATCAAAAGGAGTAATAACGCCAGCGGATGGCGTTATTACCCACCTAACAAAACTATAAAATAAGATGGGATAATGGAATATAAATTGTCCAATTCTAAAGATACAAACTCTGCAGCCCTAGAAATTGCCATATTTGTCTTACTTACCATTAATTGCGATATCAGCATGCAGTAATAATCATTTGATACTTTATTCTTCTGACATGAAAAAATTAGCAGCACTTAGAACATATAAATTTCTGTTTATCCTTTTTGGTTTTCAACAATGACAACAATGCTTTCTTGTGCATAAAATAAAAAATAAGCCCTCTTCGGATGTAGTTCCCCCACTGAAAAGAATCAACCGGAGTAATAACGCCAGTGGATGGCGTTATTACCCCGGTGTACTTATTGCGCAGTATATTTTAAACTACAAACTACCCCGCGAACACATCCAAAATCTTCCACAACATTTTGAAAGTACATGAAATCTACAAATTTAGGTAATAAACAAAGTATTTCCTAATAAATATATAGTCTTCATATCACAGAACTTACCTCGCAAATTTTAGATCGGGCTCTGACTCTTTTGTACTTCTTCTAGCGATAAGGTTTACAAATGGAACAAATTAACTTTTAGCAGTTGTTTGTGATTCAGATGACTCAGAGCCCTTTTGCGCAGAGCCCGTAGATGCTATCTCTCGGATTCCTTCATAATTGCGCGTAATATTAGCACTCACCCACCTTGCATAATTAGCGTTATTACCCACCCTGGCGTTATTACCCCAGGACAACTTAATTCAGTTTGTTTACATCATACATAAACATTACATACATAAAGTTTAAACTCAGCTTTCCCAAAATGATGTTTTTTGATTTCGATGTGCTTTTTTACAGAAAGTACTATATATTATTGTCTGTACTCTTACCAGAATATTTTACGCATAACCCTGATCAATCTGAAGTGAACTTTTGTTAGTAACATATGTACAAAATTTTTATTAAAAAGTTTTTCTTAGGAAAAATGTATTTTTTTTTGTTGTTGTTGTTATTTAAAAGTGGTTTTTACTGCAGATTTAAAAACAAAAAAGATAAAGAAGATCTGTTTAGAGATTTGACTTATTATGAATTACTTATATTATGTATATAAAAAAATCAATTGAATATCTTTGGTAGTTTCTGAGAAAAGGTACATTAATTTAACATCGTAGGTATAGGGACTTCCAACTCTCCTTAAATCTCATTATAAATAAAAATCGGTCTAAATTTTAATGGATAAGTAAATACTTGTTTGCACCTGGCGATTCAAAAACACCATTACCTTCTATTGTGAATCGGTTGATTTTGTGACCTGAAGAAATCATCAACAATTTTGTCCCAGTTTTATACTAAACTAGTTATTTCTCAATTCAGATAAATGTTTGATAGATTTAATTTTTAAAAATTCAATCTAATTGAAGCAAAATGAAACATCGCTATTTAATATTTTATAATATATAATACAAATTTACTATCAGACATTATTACATATGCTGTTTGGCGATGGCTACATGCATTATTTCCATTGTTGTGTAGTGAAAAAAAAAATGTTATTGTTCTTAATACTATATATCAAAAATAAATCTATATTTTTATTCCATCAACATTTTATTACACAGCCTCTTCCAATCTTGAATTCTAATCTCCCAATTCATAAATTTATACAGCCTCTTAACTTCAGAACGGCTGCTGCTATATTCATAAAAGTGGTGTCTAGGTATAGTAAAGTAGCCATGAACTACTGGATGAATTCCCCTATGGCTCCACCTGGTGGAAATCTGTGGAGATAGCATACCTATCTCGAAAACGAAAAGATATAGGAAAGAGAAGTAATTTACAAAGTTGTACAGCATCATCGATTTAGTACGAAAAGACACCTTTGGATATTAATGCGAAGAATAGAACGGTTAAAATGCGCATTTGTTTTTCCGTGATTTCCTACACTATGACGTGACAAAACGATCTTGGAAAGAAAAAAACAACTACTTACAACAATATACCTTTATTTGAGATGTTCAAACTTTTCACCGTCAGCTGCAGTGCACATTTGGATACACATTTGTCCGAAAGATAATCATTTCTCCTTCCGTTCAAGTTTCGTGACGTCATAGTGTAGGATATCACGAAAAGACAAATGCGCGTTGTAACCATTCTTTTTTTTTTTTTATTAATGTGCATAAGGTGTCTTTGCGTACTAAATCGACGATCCTCTACAACTTTGTAAATCACCTTTTCCCCTATCACTTTCCGTTTAAGAGATAGGAATGCTAACTCCGCAGACTTCTACCAGGTAGCGCCGTAGGCGGTTTCATTCAGCAGCGCATAGCTACTTTACTATACCTAGACACTATTTTTATGAGTATAGCAGCAGCCTTTCCGAAATTAAGAGGGTGGCAAGGGACTTTAGTTGGCACCTGTACTGTACATAACATGTTAGTATACTTTAAAAAATAGAGACATAACCGTTTAAAAATTTATTTGGCTTTCGCTAAAATGGCTCTGCTGAGTTTCTCTACCGGGCAATTACCCCCCTTTATTCATAAATGAAGAACTTTAACAGAAAAATCAATCAGCTTATCAATCTCAAGGTATAAAATTTTCTACTGCCGTTAAGGTTAGTTGACCAGTCGCTTAAAAATATGTTTATTATTATTATTATTATTATTATTGTTATTATTACTATTATTATTAAAATAGTTCAAGTATTGTAGATTTATTATCTTAGAAATATGCCTTGCAGTTCTTTCACCGTTACAATATCCAAAAATGTTTTCACTCTGACAAGAGTATCTTCAGTTGTGCTAATAATGTTTGATAATAAATTGGTAATATAAATAATAACATATTAAATATAGACATTAAAACTAAAGGAGGTACACAATATTTTTTTAATATTGCCATTTCATTGATAGGTTAAGCTAAAAACGATAATAATTAATTAATATTTTATATTATAATATTTCTAAATAATTTTAGTGTATTCGAGGATACTTCAGTTATTAAGTAAAAATTTGTTTGCTCCTGGACATTTACCATTCTTTTTTGTTGTGAATCGCCTGAATTCGTGAGTTTAAAAATTCGGACAGCTATCCGTATATCTCGAAGAAAGTCGTTCATTCTGGTAACACTTCCATAAATCAAATGTAAATGGAAGAGCATCCTACCACTAAATCTATTGAAAAATTAACCCCTTAACGGTCGCATTAAATTACAGTTAAAAGTTTCAAATTTCTTATTGGCACCACTTTTTTGAAAAAGAAATATTCACCTTATTTAATGACAGGTAAAATGATACCATAATAAAGCCAATTACACTATTTATAAAACTCATGGGAATCAAACAATCTGAATAAAAGACGCAGCCCGTGAACATCACGGGAGCGAGAATTAAGGGGATATGCTTGTTTATATATATATTTATAAATCTAATGTCATTTTACATATATGTATTATAATTATTGTTGTTGTTTGATATACAATTTACTTATGTTTGAGTACAAAAGTAGACAAATGGCTTGTTTATATTAAATAAATTATATAAATATTGAAAAACTGCTTTTGTATACGAGATGTTAAACAGTTTGCCAGAAAATATGCATAAAAATTTCCTACTCTCAACAATCCCATTATCTCTATCTGGCTAAGGAAAACTATCCTATTTTTTATGTTAATCTTTCATTAAGGGGGTGACAGCACTTACGAAATCGCATGGAAAATACATGATACTGATGTACCTTTTTGGTGAATTTTTATTTATTGCCAAACTGTTGATTTATACTTTATAATCTGTATAAGCTATTTAAAAAATACTGAAACGCTTTCTGTAGTACCCAAAATAAAGAACATCAATGTCAGCTGTTTTAGATGTGATTTGTTTTGTTAGTAAAATCACGTAACTATCATTTTTTTTATTGTTATTCCTTGCTGAAAGATAAATTTATAATATTATCAATGATATTATCAGGGATATTATAAATTATAATCAATTAATAATACCGACGAAACTAAAAATTAATTGAAATCTCGTCAGTAGTTCTCAGGAAAAGCTAGATCAATGTCAGATGTTTTACGATTGATTTTGAGTTTATTATCTGATAAAACAATTAAAAAAGTATTGAAATACCTTTGTAGTACCAGAAAATGAGGTGCATCAAAGTCAACTGTTTTAGATGTGAATTTTGTTTTGTTTGTAAACTCACGTAACTACCCCTTTTTTACTGTTATTCCTTGCTGAACGATCAATATTATCTATAATATTATCAGTGGTATTATCGATTATAACCAATTAATAATATCGACGAAACTAAAAAATAATTGAAATCTCGTCAGTAGTTCTCGACAAAAAGATAGATGAATGTCAGATGTTTTACAAGTGATTTAGCAACCGCTGTCCTTCCTTTATTTCAATTTTTTATTTAACTTGCCTTGTGTACTCGTTTACTTTAAATATTTCAATCCAATTTTAACACACTTCCTCTCCTACAATTTACCTAATTTTTGAAAGTGTGGCGTATTTCCCATGACAATAGAGTAAACAAGTCGAAAATTGTACGTCAAACGTGACAAATGTGGTGCGTTCGTACTATAACTAGTTTTATAACTATTTAGATCTTCGTGCAATAGCTGTTGCAAACTTATGCAAAAACGCATGAATACAAAATGTATTACGACTATATATATTAAATTCAGTAATAAGGAAATCATAGGACTCCCTCTTAAATAAGACTTCATCACCATGGCAACCTAGAATTATTACCTAACATGGGATATCATTGAATTAATCACGTATGATAAGACTTAATAGAATGAAGAAAACTTTTAGTTATACTTTTTAAAGTTTTGATTCGATTTTCATAAAATTTGAAATGATTCGACAAAATTCTGCAACGACTATATGTATTATATTTCAAACCATTCTGTTGGGTAATTTTTCAGGGTTCCTACACGTCAGGGAATTTCCCTGACTTTAGGTCACATAAAAATCAGTATTTTCTTACAGAAAAAATCGCCTTTTGTAATCACGCAATTACATAAATAGAATTTTTCTACATAAAAATACTGGTATTTCAGCTGAAAGTGTAGGAACCCTGTTTTTGCGCTGTTACATGCTGACAGACGGACAGACAGACAGGTGGACGGACCAGACGATGACTATTGGTGCTACGTATTCATATAATTACGAACGCACTTATGAAAAGATGTAATTTTGAAATTTGTTTTGGACATACTATAAAGGTGACAAAAACATTTGCCCAATAAGGGTACTTAAATATCATGACGTATGTGAACAAATAAATACCAATGATTGCTTCAGAAATAAGCTTATTTAGTTACAATCGTTCTTTTTTGATTACACAGAGACATGGTTGGTAAATGCGCCCTCTTTCAGTTCTGCGTAGGTGTGAGTGAATGTGGATTTGATCCTCAACCGGACGCTGATCGGATTTTTTCTTGCCAGGAAGCTGGATTTAAAATTGAATATTCATTTTTTTTTCTTAAACGAACTGATAAAAAATCACTCGCAATTTAATTTATTTCTTTTTTAAAAGGTATATATTTCAATCAATTTTCCTTCAACATTTTTATTTCTTTTCAGTACATTACAATAAAAGCTTGTCTTTAAAACATGTTTTTACTTATAATTTATAATTTAATACATTTTATATTATATTTTAAAGATTTCAGTTCATAAATTGTGACTATTTTCTTTCGCAAGCAGCAGTTCCTGAGCGTTCTATCCCTATTATCGAGGGGCAGCGTAGCGGAAAAACTACAGTGGGTGTTTAATTTGTATGACATTAATGGCGACGGCTACATCACGAAACAAGAAATGTTAAATATAGTCAGTGCAATTTACGATATGCTGGGACATTACACAGATCCTGCAGTCACTGAACATTCTGCTAAAGAACACGTAGAGAATATTTTTCACGTAAGTCTAATTTTACCATTTTTTTCTATATATTGTAATTTTAGCTGTTTCAGATCTGATTGGTATATCTAACCTTTTAATTTAAAAATGTAATTGGACTTTTATGAATTGTACCAACAATGGAACCACTTTTGGTGGAGCTCGCACCTAGGTGCATTTTATTGCCTTATAGTCTAAAGTTAGAGAACCGATAAAACTTGCCTGTAAAAATCGTATTATCTATATTTTTCTATACATTTAGTTTCAAAGTAATTCATTTTTAACTGTTAATTTCGCGCCAAAAGCTAGTTAAGTCGCTTAAATATGGTGCTACAAATCCAAACCTTTACTTACAAGACTTACATACATTAAGCAACAATGACATTTGACCAATGTTGCCGGGAAAATTTCTACGGAAACTAGCCAATTTCTTGGCGCCAAAAATTCAGTTATAATGTATTTTTTCTAATAGAAATGCATGTGCTCTTGAAGGAATTACTTTTTAACTTTTTTTCAATATTTTGTTCATATTATTAACTAATTTTTATTTTAAAGTATTTAAAAAGAAAAAAAAAAACTCTATGCTAGTAGTCCTATAAGGGGTCTCAAAAATTGCATTTTCAGAAAGTTATGCTGCTGTGAAAAGCCATAAATACGATTTTTGTACGCAAATTTTATCGGTTTGCAACTTTGACTTCTAGGGCTCTAAAATACGCTAGGTCTCAATGCTTGGTGCGCGATTTAGCAAAAGTGTTTGCCTTGTAAGTGCATCAAGTTGGTTGTATAACATCATAATCATAGCTTGCCTGCCAAACTCCAAGAAACTCTTCTGTAAAACGTTTTGACCCCATTTGCATCATTATGCGCATGTAATGCGCCTATTTCAAGATTTTTTTCAGAAATTCCGAATCCATGCCAGAAGTACGGAAAGGAGAATTTTTACTAATACTTAATACCTAAAAGGTTACTATTAAGAATTTCCGGTATGATTTCGAAATTACTGAATAAAAAACAAGTTCCTGAAATGCATGTTTCTGGTGCAAATGGGCTAAATATGTCTCGAACTAGATTTTTTTATGCAAATAAAATCCAATAAGTTCCACGTAATAAAATTAAATAAATAACGATTTATCAAATGAATTTTCTAAATTTTTAAAACGATTTTAATTTGGTCAAATAAAACCGCAGCAATATTAGTTAATAAATAGTTGTAGTTTGACAAGAATGTCATAAGGTAGATTGTTGTAAGTGTTCTAATTTGCAAAATATACCAGTCTATAAAGAAAGAAATAATGGATGCATCGAAACTATTTGGATATGTTGTTAAACCTTAATAATAAAGTAACAAAGTATCTCATAAAATGTTTATTTTATAATAATAATAATACTATAAGGGATATACAACAAAAATTTAAAGGAACATGCATCCTTTAAACACTCAAGCGAAGAAAAGTGCGCCTACTGATAATTGTTTTTATTTTTCAGCAAAATTTGAGTCGCCAAAGCAGTCTCTAAATACACCCGGGAATTTTCTCGTTGTTTCGAACGCATTCATAATTTTGTCGTTCAAAAGAATCACGAAAATATTAGAAGTATGGAAAGATTTGAAAGAGTGTAAAGCTTGAATTGTATAAACATTATTTGAAAAGTGGTTTGAAAATTCGAAATAACTTGTTATATCTCATTTTAATGCAGCCATAGTTTTGTTTTTTCGAGCAAATCAGCATTAACTGCTCTCGAAACAAATTTGAACTTCGCAACGTGCTTCACAAGAAAATGTTTTCATGACGAATGCATACTCTCAAACCACCTGCCATTCAAGAAATATCAGTATATTTTTTGTATACCGAATGAATCAGTTGTTCTAGAAGTTGTCAAAATATTTGTACCGGATGTCCCAAAAATGACTGATGGATTTTAAAATTCCATAACTTGCAAACGGTGACAGATATTAAAAAAATTCTTGCGGGAGTGTTATATAAAATGTCAGGAGTTTTTATGATGCGATTCTCACTTTTAGTTACAAACAGCATCGATAGATGGCGCTGCAAGCAATAACCGCTAAATCCAGGCTCGATTTTGGACCTCTCTCTTCTTCCATGCGAAAAAAGGAGATTAAATTGCATTGAATGGATCCCGAAGTACCAAAAATCGGGTCGCGACTGAGCGCCATGTGCTCTTAGCTCCATCTATTGTTTGAAATTCGAACTAAAATCAAGAATCACAGTACAAAAACTCCTGACATCATGCATAAACCTCCTGCAAGAATTTTTTTAATATCTGTCACCGTTTGGAAGTTATTGAATTTTAAAATCCATCAGTCATTTTTGCGACACCCGATACATACACTCTGAAAAAAAGATGTAAATCTACAAAACTAGTTTTCGTAAAAGCTACAGAAATCTGTATGCTTACTAAAAGTTAATCTGTACACTGTCCAAAAAAGTATGTTAATCTACAAAACTATTTTTTGTAAAGCTACAGAAATATGTATACATATTAAAATTTTATCGGCAACACGAAAAAATTACATGAAATGTTTTTGTTGCAGTTACATAAAAAGTTCTAGGCATTCCATTTTCCTATAAAATTCTTAGAAACCTTATAGGTTTCTATTTTACAGTGTAAAAGTGAATCTGTTACATGATTTTTTTTTTGTTGCAGTTACATAAAAAGTTCTAGATATCCCAGTTTCCTAAAAAAAATTTAGTAACCTTATTTTACAGCGTAAGATCAAATTTTTAACTTAAACAAAAAACGCTATCTTCGAATTAAATTATTTGTATTGCATGCAAAGATACATTTAAAATTTCAAGTGGGGTGTAGAAATGAAATTTAAACGAATCTATATTAGGATGGTAATGTTTATTGAGCGCACAAAAAATAAAAACATAAAACTGTAATATTTATAAACTCAGAAATACTCCAGCATACCCAGGGTATGTACGGTTTCTACTTTACCACCAATATACCTAAATAATAATCCTCGACTTGCTTAATCGGGAACAATTATTATAAATTCTATGATAGCAAAAGCTAAAGATAACTTTTCGAAAAATAGTGGCGACAAAAGTAAAATTCGTGCGCACCCTGTATATGTCATACAAAACGCGACTATTCCCGTGTTAATGATAAATTTTGCGGTTTCCAATCTTATGTGAAGTGTCAATGGCGTGGTACATATTTCTATAAAGATATCGCAACAAATTTTAAGCATGTCAATCGGTAATTAAAGCTCAATTTTGTATTTCTTTTAGTTTCAAAAATGAAAAAGTGATATTACACGAGTCAGTTTAAATACACTGTAAAAAAAAAAAATCTATAAGAATACTAAGAATTTTCTAGGAAACTGGGAGGCCCAGAACTTTTTATGTAACGGCAACAACAAAAATTCATGTAACAGATACACATTTGCACGGTAAATCAAAAAATCTGTAAAGTTAGTAAGAAATTTTTATGAAACTAGAATGCCTAGAACATTTTATGTAACTGCAACCTGAGTTACAGATAAAATTATAGTAAAATTACTGTAATTTTATCAGATTCTTTTGTAAAGCTGCAAATTTCTGTAGCTTTACAAAAACTAGTTTTTTACATTTACATATTTTTTTGTAGTGTGTACGGATAAAATTTTAGCAAGCATACAGATATCTGCAACTTTATATCTGTAGAATTATATCTTTTTTTTTACAGTGTGGTAATTACAAACGAAAAAAGGATTATTCTAGATGTTTTTTATTTGGAATCGATCTGTATAAGAATGAGCATACCAGAATTTACACACATTTCTTCAATTAATTTCTTGTTCGTCCTCGTTTATGAATTCTGAAAATAAAAATTGTAGTTAAGACCCTATACTGGTAATGGGAAGACACTTGCAAGTGAGTGCTAAACAAATGGCACTGTTGTTTTCAAGTTTTTCGTTTACATTTTAATATTTTTAATTTTTTTTCGAAACCGCTTACGAAAGTGAATATATACATCAAAAGCAAACTATAATTAACTCGACATTACACGCGTGAGAAAAACGAACGGGATTTCTCGTGTTGGGTATGTCATACCCATGGCGGTTTCTTCCAATTTTTTACCATAAAATCTATATGAAACATAAAATTAGAAAAAAAGAAGGGATAATAGAGCTTTAAACAGATATTAAACATGTTACTTACATTTATTTTGTACATTCGCTGCGTCTATCTATATTGAATGCACGTGCGAGAAAAACTGCCGGTTTTACTCGCTCTGGGTATGTCATACCCATGGAGGTTTCTTCCAATATTTTTACCTTAAAATCTCCATGAAACATAAAACGCTACGAAAAAGGAAGGGATAATATAGTTTTAAAGATACATTAAAAATGTTATTTACATTTATTCTGCAAATTTCCCGCATCTATCTGTACTCAGATCTGTTACAGAAATGCTCGTGCTGGGTGTGAGACACCCATATGTGGCGATTACGACAGAACTATATTTCTAATTATTTAACCGCTTTTCACCCTCTAAGATTGGTTGGTTGTGTTTATGACGGCCAATTATCAACACGAGTGTATAGGCCCTAAGGGGGGAGGATGCCCTTCGTGGGTCTCTTTCTAAGGGAACCTAACCCGTATTTACGCTTGGAAATCCAAGGTTTCGAAGGAAACCACGAAAACTCCGAAACGATTAGGCCGACGGGCGCGATTGGGTTCGAACCCAGCACCTCCCGTCTACCAGCTTCGAGAGCAGAACCTCTCGGCCACTGGTGGGGCTTTCACCCTCTAAGATTATGACCTTCAAAGCAACTACGCAAAGACTCATCCATTTCTGAAGAAAGGTTAGGTAGAAAAACTGCATAAATGCAGCCCTGAGTGTGACACACCCAGTGCGAGCAAACTCGGGTTAAAATCGAAAAAATACGAAATTACCCGTTTTGACATCGAGCTCGGATATCTAAAGCAAAAAGAACAATACTTAAAAAACATTAAAAAGCCTATGAGTGTCTCCGAGATACAAACGTAAAGCATTTAATAAGCAAAAATCCTTAACTGTTCCGGATAAAACGAAAATCAATTCAGGATTCACTTGTTAGCCATCTCTCCTCCCGAGGAATATACAAAATACTTGTTAATATAACATTCCTTAAATTACACAAACGGCGGATGATTTTTTTTTTTAAATAAAGGTTGTTTTCTTATGTATTTTTTATGCTATTTTCTGGAAAATTGCTAAAAATTCTCCTTCATGTATACTTTCGATTCCAATCGAGAATTTCTGTCTGGTTGGTAAATTAAAATTTTTGCGATAAAAGGACAATATATTTTAATGTAATGAAGACACAAGACACCAATAACCCTAATACTACACTTTCGAAGGTTGGTGCTTATGAGGAGGTAGCAATTAGAGCATATAATCAACAGTTCTAAAAGTAGGGTAGAAAAGGCGTTACAACGGATTTTACTTTGTGGCAATTGTGACAAACGTGAAAAATAAAGAAAAATGTAATACCAAATATTTATTTAAGGGTTTTTTCAATAAAAATTTTGGACTGTACTAGATTTATATTGTATCTTATCTATGCATTCAGCTTCACATTGTAGTTTTTTTTTCTTGGTATGTTAGGGCACTAGGCTCATTTTTTGCACACTAAGGTTAAACAAGGACTTTTGTTTAAAGTGCAATTTGACCCACTACATACATTCATGCCTAATTGGGATTCGGATCCTGAACCGCTTTCCAGTGACCAGTGTTCTAACCTCATCACAAGTGTTTCTGATCTTGTGGATCTCACTTTCTGGAGAAACCTTACATGACACAGAGAAATGCCCGGCATATTTTAACTCACTGTATACAAAACATTACAAACATGTGAAACGGGCAGAAATAAAAGAAAACTATTATTTTACAAGCCTGTATTATTGATTTGGTGTTAGATAAAGTGCTCAGAGAGAATTAACGTCAATATTTTATTAAAGCAGTTATATCATGCTTCCGCCGGGAGTAAAAGCAATCATATTTATACAATTATCACCAAAATATATTACAACATAAATATTTTGTTGTTTTCACCCATTTTCTTTAATATATTTAAACGAAAATTCCGGCAATTTTCAGCCTAAGAAAAAATAAATACAGCAGACACTGCACTTAACATACGCATCGAAACAGTGAGAATGAGCTCTTCAACAGTAAAAGGTTTAAAAACTGTACCCTAACACTGTAAAATTATATGAAAATGGCATTTAATAAAATTTCATACAATTTTAAAGTTTTTGTAAATTTTTTGTCTTATTTACTTATTCAGGAAACATGAGTTTAATGTAAACGAGATTAATTTACGATCTCTAATCGGGTACTTTATAAAGTTTTTTGTTTTAGGTTACACATTTTTTTAAATGTTATTGTTTGGTCACTTTATGTCCTAGAACAGGTTCCAAAAATGAAAGTATACTCATATAAGAAAACTGCATTTAAAATAGGAAAAGTAAAAATGTATCTGGTTTTAGTTCGACCTAAGGTATCCTCTGAAAACAATCGTTTGTAAATACTGAAATGCAAACAAGAAATTCGAAAATAACACTGCCATTGGTTTAACATGAGTTTCTGTCTGTCTTTGCGCGACTAACAAACGCTATTAATAATTTTTAACTTTTGAAGTCGTAAACATAGCAAACTTTCTTCCATAAATTACGGTAATCATTGGTAATTTTTTGTTTTTAAAAAAAGAAGAAAAGTGTCTGCACATGTGGAAACATAATTTATAAATTAAAAAGCTTTAAAAACTCTTTTAATTTAATAAAATATCATTGCCCGCCCTCTTCTTCCGAAAAATAAACGAAATAAAAATGGTAAAAATAACTACAAGCGGACAAATTTGTGGAATATACGCAATTTTGTGTAATCGTAATTAAATATTTTATTTTCTTAAAATATTTAACTTTTTTGGAAGTTGTTAAAAATGAAATATAACGACATTTTTAGCAGTGAAAATTTTAAAGTGTGTAGTTTATAAATTGAAATGTATATGATCTGCTGAATACGACGCGACCTTCAAATATCAAAATAATATAAAAATAATATAAATAATATAAATCAGGGTGGCGAGTGGTCAGGGAAAAACTCAGTCAAAAAAGGAGTTAAATACCAGTATTTTGTTAAAGAGAAATTTGGCTTCGTTAATCCCTTTATACTATTTGAAGTATTTTGAAGAAGAAAATACTGGTAGTTTCTACTTTTTTTGAGCGTGCTTTTCCCTGACCACTCGCCACCCTGTAAATGCTATAACATGGTTTTAAATGTGACGTACTTTCACCATGACATGCTCTTCGCAAGTAATAATTTAATTAATTTAAATATCTCCATCTGTTTCATTATTCACGCATAAATATATGTATTTTGTAATTGAGAATGCATTGTTTGGTAATATTATTATTTGGTATTTTTAAAATCTGGTAATAGTAGATAAAAAACAGCTATTTGAACATTGAACGAATAAGCAATGGATAGTGACCGCAGCTACTCGCCGAAGAGGCGCAATCGTGGACGCATTCATGACTGCCCGGTAAGAGTGGCCCGATCACGAAACATACAACCGGAAATGTTTTAAAGTCAAATTCAATTAATTTAGGACACCGCCCAGTGTGTTTGGGAGGCCTAGGACGTTTAATGTTTCGAACAACCACGGCGGATACAAGCTCACTCTATTGGATAATATCGAATAAAGAATCTGAAAAAAGGAAAATGGACACTGTACACCCCGATCTAATCAGTATATCCCTGCAAAAGAAGGTTAAAATCCTATGCATAATTTTGGATCATATAAAACAGTTATGCAACTAAACTATCTTGATCATTTCAACATTAAAGAGGGCTTAAAATAATTCTTCGGTTTAAAAGCTTTCTGCTTCAGATTTTTTATCACACATTTCTTAATAAAACTATCAGTTTCCATGTTTTATATGCAACAGCTGGGGCAGTCGCAGCGATAGATACATTTTTTTAGAATAGAGAGAAATTAATATGAGTGAAATAACATATGGAATTAAATAAATATAATATAGAAGATTTATTTAATTATCATCATAATTTACAGGTATCTGTTAATGAAACTATAAGTATTTAAATATAGTCATTTAATTAATCACTTCCATTTAATTAACCCCTATTAGTTAATTAAATTTGTTAGAAGTTAAAACTTTATAAATTAAAGCAATTCCCGGTACTTTAATAAAAACTATCAAAGAGAAAATTCTTTTGATTCTTTGAAATTGTGTTTCGAAAGAAACAAACTATAAAACAGAATAAAACTACTTAATTAATGAATGAGGTAATTATAACTTTATCTTTGACAACAATTCAACTCGATATGCAGTAAAATAACTTTTGGATTAATTTATCACAAAAGAGAGGCAGAGAATATGTTACTTACTTGATATATAAATTACGTCATTGCTGAATACATCTTTCCTTCTTTTTTTGGACTGTTTGAAACTTTAGATAACTGACTACGTCACCACGTATTGTAAAATAAATTATTTAATGTCTCATTTGTTTATTTTTTATTTGCAGCTGATTGATTCGAATAAAGACGGCGTAGTCACAATGGATGAATTCATGGAATGGTGCCAAAAAGTAAGATATAACAAGATACTTAATATAGTTAAATAAGTTAAAACCGACGTGTGTCTCTAACAATCTTTAGAGGGTTTACGATTTAATGACTGGCACAATATATTGCTTAATTAGCCACTGAGACACAAATTATTTGAGAAATAATTATATACGTGCTTTGGATAATTTTAGTTGTAATAATTATTGATACTGAATACATATTCGTGTATTTGCAACTATCTTCGCTAACGTATTGAATGTGGCGAACCTAAGAACATTCCGAAAATTTTAATTTGGAAAAATACATAATACGTTTCTTTATTTAACAAAGTTAATTTATTACAGCTATGCCTTAAGTTTATTAATACATTTTTTAAATTTTCAAACATATATTTTTTAGTACATTGATGAATATATAAATATGTGAAAATTATTAACGTCTTTATGTATTACTTCCATTTTTTTCAATTAGTACAAAACTTTTTTCCTTAAAAATCGTGGATGATTCAACGCATTGTTGCCAGATTGGGGATTTTTTAAATTCAGATTATTCGACTGTCACCATTTTTTTAAAGTAGTATAATTCGCCTTATTTTTCTAAATTTTTAATTTATTTTTAAAAAGACCGAATATTTCTATTTAAAAAAAGCGATGACAATCAACAATCTGGGGACAATAAATTCCCCAATCTGGCAACACTGATTCAACTAACACCCACGAAGTAACAATTCAATAATTTGAAAAAATTTGACAGTAGCACACAGCGGTTTTCAAAGAATCTACAGAAAGACAGGGAATTATTTTTATAAGAAAGATTGTATTAGTTGTAATTTTCCAACTGAGTGAAAAAATGTCCAGGACAAGATTTGAATTAAGGACATTTGGATAAAGCTGCCAATGATGTGCCAGCTGATCTATCCTGGACAAATCTGGAGGGTACAATTCACGCGGATAAACGTTTTTGATAAGAACGCTTGATCTGTTATCTGAAACAGTTCAAAAGAGTAAATCTCTGGTAATGGAACGCCAAGTAAACGCATGGTAAGTATTTACACTTGATTAATTTTAACATTTTATTCTAATTGGTAAATAACTCATATGAGATGTAATTTACCCACTGAGAGAAAAGTTACACGTGATTTATTCCGGTAAGCTGTTCCAGATTACAGACCATATGCTTTTATCAATAAAGGTTATCTTATGAAGATCCCTCCAAATTTGTCCAGGATAGCTCATTTGGTACAGCGTTGGCAACTTAAGCCTGGTTCAAATCTTGGGCTAGACACTTTCTCTTTCAGTTGAAAAATTACAACTAACATGATTTATTTACAAATTAGAATAATTTCATTAAAATTAATCAAGTGAAAAAATAGAATTACTAGAACAGTTACATTTATATCTAACAAGTGGCGTATCCGCGTTCTCAGCGGTTTGCGCCGCATCACATTACAATTCGCAAAAAAGTTTAGAGAGATTAGTATAATTATTTTAATGATAATGATATTTATCAAACGTGGCAAGATACTCTGAAAAGCACCAAAAAGGATTTCTGTCACGTGACGGCTTATTAGCTACATGAAGCAGCTTTTTGACCATTTCAGTGATAACTGTTGGCAACACAAACATATAATCTGGCATTTCTTCTTTGCTTACAAAAGATTTCTTTATTATCGGTGCATTTCTATTAAAACTGTCTTGTGCTATTATCTATATTGTATAAAGGAGTGACGAGATACGCACAAAATGCATGCTCTGTCTGAAGTTTTTGCGATGACTATGGCAAAACGTCCTGGAGATACTTGCGTGGACGAGTTTGATAAGATGAGTAGAAAAGTTTATAAACTTTAACGTTGCAATAATGGCAATAAAGGGAGCGTCCATTGTAACTCCTGTGACCTTTGAGCAAATTTTCACAAATACTTCCAATTATTTTATTAGAAAATATAACTAAGACAAAAATTGATATCACCTGTTACATACCATTCTGTTCCACTCTCGTAAAATATATCTATCTTGAACAAAAAGCATTTAACTTTTGTCTATAATCAATCAGAATTTTGTTACTCTTGCGACACTTTGGTCACAAGAGTAACAAAATTTTGATTTAATATATACGCAAGTAAAATGCTTTTTGTCACAAATTAGATATATGTTTGTGAGTAGAACACAATGGTATTTAGCTGGTTATATCAAATTTTATCTTAATTATATTTTGTAATAAAACAATTGGAATTATTTACGAAAAGTTGCTCTAATGATCACTATAGTAACGAATGGACGCTCCCTAAACTTCACATTCTTACAATGGATCTTCCACGAAGGACAACAGAACTCTATATTTTAATAACTCATTAACTATAACATATAAATGTAAGTATGTAAATATGTGACATATTTACAAAATAGCTCATACATTTTGTATAGAATAATTTTAATTAGTTCAAATTTTCGTCAATACATAGCACTGTGTTATTTCCTGTAAGGAAGCCCAAACTAACGTGCAAATCTAGGTTAAAAGCAAGTCAATCCTTAGTTTACATTTTCTTTCTCTGTTGAAACAAAATGTATGCAAGAATTTTTAACAAAATAAAAAATCCGACTTGAAGGGATTATTCTTACTATCATGTTTTTGAGGCAACCCAGTGTTGATCTCCACATCACACTCATGCACAGGTCAGGTTATATCTAACCTAAACCCAAACACGTTATTTGAAATGAACACGAATCCCGATCCGAAACCCGAAATGAAAAGAAAATTAATTCGTATTTTACAGTAATTAATGAAAAAGTACTGCTTAACTGCATCGCTAATTTTTTCTTTCATGTAGAAAAGTGAAGATATATAAATTCATTTATATTCAAATGCATAGTTTTGTCTTGCTGATCAAGATTTTGGAACTTATTTTGAAAACAAAATTGGTTACCTAACCAAAACCGCATGAGTAAAACCTCATCCCGAAATCGAATTGAACCTAAAAAATTAGAATCAACCGTATCTGAACCTGATTCGTAACGAAAAAAATTATGGTAATGCAACCCGGGGGTTCAGTCGGATTCGGGTAAAGTCTGGTTTTCCGAAGTAATGTACGGCTGTAATCCATATTAATTTTAAATACCATTGTTGACAATAGCACCTAATTTGACGTGCAGTAGACGATGATATAGTGAAAATTTTAATGTGTTTCTGAAAAAAAGTGCATGATACCACGACTGTTTTTGTAACGTGAAGCAGTACTACGTAACTTAGCACCATACTAAAATATTTTTACAATTGTTCAATTTGTACGAAAGTTAAAACCTATAAGAAATTGAAAATAGACAGGCAGATAATTTTTCCCTTTTTAATACTAATCCTAATGATATTGAAACGGGAACATCCTCATCAACTAAAAACTTTACCGAGAAAACAAACCATGACAATCAGATTTTTCGTACAAAAGTTATGCGTGGACAGAAAAAATTATACAAATAATTTGAATAACCTCTTTCGATAGAAGTAGGTTAAAAAAGCAAAGGTTTTATATTGAATATTAAAATTATTTGGAGCACACGTACACTATATCGAAACAATGGATCGCCATTTTTTAAAATAAAATTAGAACTATTTTTTAAATATTATATAAATATTTATGAACTCCATTATGAACATAACATTTAATTCATCATAAAGAATACTAAGCTTAAAAATTATTGAATTTTAAATTTCGAATATCTGTTTCGTGAGAGTTTGAATCTCGTATCTAAGAAATGTTGTTGTGTCATAAGTGTCTGAAGTTAAATGTAAGTATTCAGATTATTACTACCTATTTCAAATTGTCACAGAAAACGTCTTTGAGGAGAATATCCTATATATGTCATTTACTTAAGAAAATATAAAATTAGGCTTGAAAAAGGTACTTAATATTATTTAATTTTTGACTGTATTTTTTAAATTTTGCCTTTAGATAGATAATTTTGTAAGTTTTTCAGATTGTGTTTATTTTTCCTTTACATTAAATGGGCAAATCCAACAGAAGACTGGACCATGATCGAAAGACCACATATCGGCTAGTAGAACTAAAAAACGAAGGCCAATAAGAAACGACAGCAAGTCCACCAGACGGAAGAAGCATGACATTAGACGGAGGTACAGAGCTAAGGGAGTAGCGAAGAAAAGAATCGCCGCCGGTCAACAGAATGGAGGGACTATGGAGGAATCGTCCGCTAGCGTAGGCCGCAATGGAAGACCACCAAGGCAGTAACCATCGACAACGCTGCTCAACAGAGGCTACCTTCAGGGAGGATTATGGAAAGTAACCCGAATTTTCGTTACATGCAAGGACAAGCCCTGTGCAGTCACCTCTCTCAAAGCCTGTCGCGAGTTCGACCTCGAACTATCAGGAAGCAATAAACAAGACACAGCAGCGCTCTGTCCCCAGGGTAAATCTGCTCCCGGTCACTTTCCACACTTAAGTGGCCGTGTTGGAAACACAAAGAAGGATGAGCATTCCACTCTTTGACCACATATCGAGTGGAAGCGTTCAAAAAAGGACTGACACTGTCCTAATCCATTTCGCAAGTCTTTGCCCAGTATCCCAGTCCAGGTATGAAAGCTATTGTCCCTGGAAATTTGGCTCCCCGTCACTTCCCTCTAAGTGGGACCGAGGGAATTTCGCTACTATCGCCACTCCCGTTCTCCTTCGAAACAGGGGCCGGTTCGGAAACGCGGCACCAACCCAGTCTCCTTCGAAACAGGGGCCGGTTCGGGAACGCGGCGCCAACCCAGTCTCCTTCGAAACAGGGGATGGTTCGAGAACACGGTACTGTCCCGGCTCCCCACCATCTGGTCACTTAAAGTGCCAAGTGGGGATCAACAAAAAGGATACCGATCACCAGGAACTTTCTACAACTTTCTACGTGGCACAGCGCCCACAGCCTAGGAACGAGTGAGGAGCACCAGTAGAGAGGCAAATTGTACAGGGAACTCCTACAAACTGGTTACTAAGATCGACCTGCGGAGATGAACTCCCTTAACCAGGAGGACCTGCTTAAATGGAGGACAGGACTCATCAGAGCCTTCCTCCGTCGAGGGCCCTGCTCCCGGTTTGCTTTCCATACATAAGTGGCCTGACGGGATCACAGCATCCACTGCCTGACTGCTCATCAACATCCTCACTCAAGGGGCCGTGTGAGGATCACCACAACATTGAATGGAAGCCCTGATATTAAACTAAATACGAGTAATAATTTTTTGCAACTGACAAGGAGAGTGCTTGGTAATCACAGGTTTTGATTATTTTTATATATGTTGTTGGGTAGAAGCCCCTTAGTCTCAGGTAAAGGATTTTATACAACGCTCCTTAGTTCTCGCGAAATAGGGCGTCTAATATTATAACAAGACTTAAATACTTTGTAACGAAATTACTCTGTTGGTCGTAGCTCTGTTATTGTGTCTGCTCGTTGATCTCGGGCTCGGGATCGAGACCGGACCACGCTACATTTGTTTTTCTCATTTTTTGTTTTATAAGAATACTTGTAATTATAATTTAATAATCTCATTGTCAATTAAAAAATATGATATTGGGTATTAATTATAATGTTAGCGTATTTATTTCGTTACATAAAACCTCATTAAACGGTTAATTTTTTTATTACTTTTAAAACGTATTTCATATATTCTTTATCGATGCAATGATATTGAACAATTTTGTCAATTCTGATTTCAATGAAATATCATTTATATATTGCCTTAACAAGGGAAGTTGCGATGATAATACTACAATATAACAATGCGATGATAATACTACTCTGTTTTTAAAGTAAGAAGCATAATCATATGAAAAATGAGCATAAGAAATAAACTACAACATATTATTTTTGCATTATAAAGATTTTAAAATTTGTGTTTTTATTTTTTTGCTTTCTCATTTATTTTTATCTTACTTGAAAATGTTTTATTTTATCATAACTATACGGTACCACAACAGGTTTTGTAACGATTTTGGAATTTTTACTAAATAATAGATCTAATTTTTAAGAAAAAATCTCTTTAAACAAGGAGAAATGTTTAATAATGGTTTAAAAATCAAAAATGCTAAATTAAAATTTTAATATATTAACATTAGAATTAGTATACGATATTAAAAATGTTAACTGAGGTTATTAAATTAAAATTAGAAGTGTAAAAACAAAAACAATTTTGTTATAAAACAAGAAATGAGAAAATCAAATGTAGCACGTTCCGGTCTCGAACTTGTGCCCGCGAATTAACGAACAGACGCCATAACAACTGAGCTACGACCAACGCAGTAATTTCGCTACAGAGTAAGTATTTAATTTGTGCTATATTATTAGACTCCCGTTATTTCTCGAGAACTAAGCAGTGTTGTATAAAATCCGTTGAACCTGAGACTAAGGGACTTCTACCCTACAACATACATAAAAATAATGAAAATATTTTATTACCAAGCTTGGCCCTCAACTTGTGAGCGAAATTTGTCCTGTCCGGGACTCGTGGCTGAGAGGTTCTGCCCTCAAAGTTGGTAGACGGGAGGTGTTGGGTTCGAACCCAATCGCGCCTGTCGGCCGAATCGTTCGGTGTTTTCCGTGGTTTTCTTCGAACTTTGAGTTCCCTTCCATAAATACTGCTTAACTTCCATTAGAAAGACCCCCCACAGAGGTCAGTCCCCTTCGGTCCCATATGTCTCGTGCAGATAACTGGCCGTCATAAAACAACACCAACATACACCTGTCCGGGACTCGAACCCAGAACATTTGGCTTTAATTGCCAATGCTCTTCCAGTTGCGATATGTGGACGACATCCTAGTCAACACAGTTTACTGACAAATATTTGACAGTGACATTCGGTCTGATTTTCGTGAGATTATTGTACAAAATAGTACGACTTGCTGACTACAAAACTGGTAAATAAAAATTTCATGAATATATATTTTTTTAAATGAAAATTTCGTATCTTTCTGATTATTGCTTCCCATAAAATGCACTAAAATATTTTTTTTATTTTAAAGATATTCCTAAATCATTGGCTCTAAGTGGATAAATGTTGGAAATTTTCTGAAATACTCGTAGTAAATGTTCGAAAACTTAACGTAAATTTAGGTTTTCAGGTATTGAGGTTATTGCTATTAGCGATAATTCCAACATATACCCAATTATTCCAGCAAAATAAAAAGCTAAACATTTTTTAAATGCTTTTTCATAGAACATGCGTTCCATTACCTAATCTTATTCCACGTGCTACAAAGCTTCATGAACGAAAGCAAAAAGCAGAAAAGTTAGCTTGGTAAAGCCGCGGAAGCTGCAAAAATCTGTGAAAACCTGCCTAATATAGAAAAAATAATATTTTATAATAAAAAATAATTAATGGAAGGAAGGGTACAGCGGCCGATGTAAGGTTTTATGCATTTTTATGATACCTTTTTAATCAGTATAAAGCTCCAGAAACAAATTTCGATTCTAACTGTAATAACTTTAGTTTCGATTGCTATTTTTTTAAATGTACACATTACTTTAAAAGAAAACTACAAAATGGCCATTTTGCCTGCCTAGGCTGAGTGAAGTGGCCAGTGGGTAAATGAACCAATCACATTGATTCAGGGTGTAAATTTAATCAACACAATTTAATCAACACATATGTAACACATATTGAGAATAAGTATCATGTTTTGTAGTATTTTAAGTATTAAATCGTTACAAGATAGAATCGATAGATCGTTACGATAAGAATCTTTACAATAATGAGTATCAATATGATAATTGGAGGAATACAAGGGGGGAGGTCCCCCAACAGACATCCAGATTGTGAATGTCGAGAGTAAGCCTTTCTCTGCAGAAGTTATTGCCCGAATCTTTCTTCTGCCTTTCAAAGAAAACTCTTTTCAGTAGTATTTTGTTACGAACAATGAATTAAAAATCCTTTCCGGGCAAAGTAGCCGCCATCTGGCCATTGTGCCCTATTTCTTAGTGGCTACTTTGCCCGGAAAGATGACATTACAAAAACTGTGGCCTAGCATGTAATCTACATGACTTAAAGTTTTCAAACACACAATCATTTAAAAGGTTATTTCACACCGATCAAACAGCTTAAGAGAAAATAATTATAATACTGCATATTATTTAGGTATAATTCAGAAAATGTACAACTAAAAATTCGAAAAATCAATAAAATGAGTTTAGAAGTAGAAAAATGTAGCATTCCGTTTCAAAGTCGCAGACAATACTACCAGCATCTGTGACGACAGTTTCTCCCAGTTCCTGCGTAATGGTGGTGCTATGCAGCTGAAAAAAATCAGATGGCTACTTTGCCCTCACTGGTAACTTAACCCGCCCTTCCCCTAAATAGAATGTTATTTAATGGTGTTATCAATACTGCCTGATTTGTATCAACACATCAACATTTTTCATGTATTTTTTTAAAATGAATCAATGTGGATGAATACGTTGTAAGATTTGTTTAACTCTAAATCTACCGCAGATGAGACATTTGATCACGGATTAGATCGTTAAAATTCTAAGAGTGTTTGTTACTTCAACTTTTGTTTATAAAGCTCTGCATTATTTAATCACAGATTTCTGCGATTCACTAAGGCAAATTTTATTTTTGAAATTCGTGGTGACAAACACTTGTAGAAGTTTGCAATTATGTACACAAACTACTCCATGGATGACCAAATAATTTGATCTATCTATTACGTCGCTAAAATTCTGCGAGTGTTTGCCACTTCAACTTATTTTTATAAAGCTCCGCATTATTTAATCACAGATTTCTACGGTTCAATAAAGCGAATGTTCTTTTCGAAATTCGTGGTGACAAATACTCGTAGAAGTTTGTAACTTTGCACATATTCTACTGTATGGATAACCAAATAATTTTACTCTTGAATAAATTTCATTTTTGACTTACTTTATATTAAGAAGATCAATACTTATTTATTTTTAGGATGAACTAAGAACTAAGAGTTTATTCATGCTGGACACTATTTTGTGACCCGGTCTTTACCTCTGATATAGCCAGATATCAGAAAGTACCTCGACATCATCATGAATTTTACACCGCATCGACATCGGATACAGAACCTTTATCTGAATCATTTCTTTAGCAACCTGATTTAATCGGCTGGGAAAATGCTGGTCTGGAATTTTGATTGCCTGATTGAAACTCGATGTATCTCTGACGTTTTAAAGACAACATTGCAAGGAACATTTTCCACTGGATAAATGTACACTGCTTTTAAACATTGACAAGTCTGTGTTTTCTTAAGCAGAAAACTCTATAAACAATGGTTATTTGTTTTTCCGTTAGTATTTATTTTTAAAATTTTAGAATTACATAATTGTAAAATTGTAAATTGAAAAGAACATCCTAATATTAAAGTATATATTTATTGTAATGTATGATTTTTGTAAAATTAATTTGTACAGAAAGGTCCAAAAAAGTGCAAGCACACTTCAAGATAAAGATATTGTAAATCTTAATAGAAAGACTAAAATAATATCAAAAGAGGTATGCAAATTGCATTTTCATTTGAAATGTTCAAAAAAGAAATATTTCAGCTCAAGGAAAAGTGATTTTAAGCACTTTAGATGCTAAGAATTATGTAACTGGTAGATTCATTGGCCTAGTAAATATATTTACATTTACCAAATCAACCCACGTGCCAATATTCTTATAGCTCTAAAACAATTCAGGACTGACACATGGGTCAGGCCCTTCACACCACAATTTTAGTTTTAGGATTTAGACCATTTGTATTCTAAATGACTCATTTAACAGATTCTGCGAATGGTTAAGGGCACACATTCCATCTCAACAGCGTGAACAAAGAAGATTAAGAATCATTCGTATAATCAAATAATTTGCTTATAAACATATATACAAGTTAATTGTTTTTTATTTAAAATAGGTATACTATAGTTTTTCTATAACACAAAGAATTCTTGCCGCAGAGTTTTATTTAGTATGAGTGATTAATTTTTACTTTCTGTCAAAATGGTTAGTATTATAGTTCAGTTAAGCGAACTTTTCTAAAAATGTATTTTAAATAACTTCTTCATATTTTACCCGAAGTTTAAAATTATATTATTTAATAATAATAAGAAGCACTTATCATTTTAAGAAAAAGAAATGAATTAAAAAAATATTTGATGAAACATCCAGAAAAAGCTTTAATATATTCTTGTATGTATTTTTGTAATATCATAACTACATTCATTATTTTAGTCAGTTTAAACTTTCCCAGCATGACAATTTTAAATTATATACCTTTAATAGATGGTATAAAAATTGTTCGTAAATATGTAAAAATTGCATTTTGAGAACACGGGACAAAAAAGTTTTGCGCGCATACGTGTACCATTATTTGTTTAATTTTAAAGGATTTATTTTTAGGTTTATATATTGGGAAGTACAAATTAGGCAGGATTTCCGCAAAGTCGTGTTACCATTACAAAATGTTATAACCACGAAACATTGGATAAATGTTCTTATTTTTTGAAAACCGTTCGGCAGCCTTTAAAATTTGTGCAGCAGCATTTATTATGCAACAATGTGTATTCCTTTTGTTGCCCTCACTAGATTTCTGAATTTAGAATAGTAAAAGTTCTTTATTATTTAAATTAAAAAAATATATATTATATGTAAGACTATTACTGCATACAAATTGCTGGTTAAAACATGTTAAAGAGTGTGTAATTTAATTTAAAAATATTATGTTCACATATATTTTCCAAAAGGTATTGCTTACGAACAGTTTGTATTTATTTATGAGCGGCAATTCAGGTATCTCTGAAGCAATTTCTGTAAAGAGGATTTCTGTAAATTTCTGTATATTTCTGTAAAATGGAAAAAATTACAAAAGCTTTCATAATATTTCCAGATTTATTATTTATTTTTTTTCAAATCCAGTATTTTATAATAATATATATTACGACCTATATGATGTTTGTTTTCTAAAAACTTCTAATAAACTGAATTCTCAGATGGCTACGCATTGTTACATTTTTAATCATAATTAGGGGATTTCGCGCTATTATTAAAAATGTAAAAAGTCAAATTAATTAATAAATCAACTAAGATACAGAGTATAACAGTTCAGTGGAACATACAAACACCAGACCAGTTTTGAGAAATAATAAGGGTATTGCCATCAGTGCAAAAAAGGCAATTTAGCCACCATATTTGCTTATTAGGGAGAAAGTGAACAAGTGTTTTAACAAGGTTTACACAATATGTTAAAAATGCTGCTATGCATAACGAAAAAAAGCCGTTAATTTGTAATTTAATACTGATTTTTAAAAATCGGACAATTAAGGTTTAGAAATACTTTCATTTCTCATTTTACTCCACTAAGAAAAAGAATAATTCTAGTAAGATAAATTGTAAATGTATTTCTGAGAAAAGACAGCTATTTTTACATACTTTGAAAATATACTTCTAATTTAATAGACCACCGTATGCATTTCATTTTAGGATTAGAATTATTTACACTTGTTTTACGTGTTAAAACTTTAAGCGGTACCGGGACTCTTAAAATTGGAAAAAATGGAAAAAAAAGAGAGAATTTTCAACATTTAATGTCTTAAAATATATATGATTTTAAAACACAATCTTTAGACGGATGGAAGATATAAGTATGTTCTTTCATTTCATATATTTAAAAAACTACAATATGCAGAATTAATATTTATAGGGGGCTTCAAACTACCAGATATTTGTCGAGCAGAAAAATTGGTGTGACAGATTACGCGCAGGATTACAAAATAAATTTTGCAACCAGTATGAAACTTTTGGTGCCTAATAATATTTTAGATTGTATTAATTGCCCTGAACCTAAATAAATTTGTATTTAAAGCATTTTTATATTTTTAATACAATTATATTTTTAATAAACTCCTATTTTTATATTTTATATTTAAGTAATAAAAAATTAAAAATTTTTAACAGCATAATCACCCCCCCAAAAAAAATTAACTATTGAACAATAAAAAGGAAATTTTAGGTTAATATTATGCATACTAACATGAAACATATTTTGAAAATTTCATGAAAAAATATGGAGAAGTTTTTGAGATATCCTACGCGATATGCCAAAAAACGTCATTATGTGAAAAATAACTTCAAATTTTCGAAAACGCCGCTTCAGCTATTCAGAGGGTATAATTCTAAAAGCCATAACTTTTGTTCTAATGGGGATTTCAAGGAAACAATTATATCAAAATGTTCAGAAATAATTGGAGTTTAACATCTAAAAAAATTTAGATTTCATAAATTTTGAAGTTTTAAGAGTCCTGAGATCTCTTAAGTGCCTTCGCTAATAGCTAAAAGACACTTGCAACTAATGTTAAACATATGGAATAATTATTTAAAAAATTATCGATAGTGATTTAATGTTTATAAATGTCTTTTTTTATTTATTTTTTATTCATATGATATTTGATATTGATGTCGTACAGGGTACTTTTTATTTTTTTCGATTTTGGCTACAGATCTTTCTTCTGAAGGTGAAAAAAAATGCATCTTTTTCAGAACCGGTTCGAAATGTGAATGTGTCCTCAGAAAAAAATTTGAAAACAAAATCGAAAAAGTAAAATGTATTCAGTAAGACAACAACCTGAGATATCCAAAAAAAAAAAAAAAAAAAAAAAAAACGAGTTAGAAATTTTAAAAAATTGCTCCATTGGTTTAACATTATCTTGCTAATATTTTCGGATTACTAGCGTAGGCTAGATGGTACGCCTATACATGGTACGCCTATAAATTTTTAGAATCTTGATTCGACCATGAGTGTTAATATTATACTTTACACTACTCAACCAAATGCAAGCTTTGTACTGTAACTTATGTGATAAATATATAAACTAAGACAAGACAGTAAAAGCTATTATTCAAAGAATGGAAAAAATACAAGGTGTCCCGAAAATCCAGTTACCATTGAAATTCGTTATAAATAATGAGTTATTCGTTATAGATGGTCCTTTTTTTTCTTTTGCTGAGTTCTCTGCTGTTATGTGCATCAGCACTTGAAACACTTCAACGTGTGATCCTTCAGTTGAACTCAGCAGCTTAAAGCCATGCTCTGTATTCTGTCATATACCAGCTAGCATGTGAAGCATTACGCGTTCAATAGTTTACCAGTTTTATGATACAAGTGTTCAGCATCATAAGGTCAACAGTTTTGTATTTCTACACATAATTTTTAACATATTTGCTTGAATTGGATTACAATTGGTGATTTACTCTCAGATGCCTCAGAACGCAGTAAGTCTAGTCATCATCTGTTAGTCACGAAAGGAAAAGAAAACTTTAGCTAATGCAGGGGAATTAGCAGAACATAACCACCATTTTATTATAATACTTCATTTTTTATAACATTTTGTAATTCTAACGGGACATTAAAGAAACACTGTATATTTACATATATTGTTCAAAATTCTAGAAATAAATTGATCCATGCCAGTAACTACGCCATATTTTTAACTAGAATGACCTCTTGATGAATTGTTAAATGGCTGTAACTCGTTCGCCTTTAAGTACACATATTTTTTAAATTATTTAAGTTGTTTTGCATAAATAACAGACTAAAGCGTATCATTTCATGAAATGCTTTTAGAAATTTACATTTTTGCGTACGTAATATAGCATATTCGTGGACAAATTCAATAAAGATATGAAAGTTTAACGCTGTTAAATTATAATTTTTCATTTCGGTTACTAAAGTGAGTGCGTCACAAGAGCATTAATGCAATAAATTGTATTACAAGTATAATTTTTAATTAATCTTTTAGTTAATTTTCCTCAGTGAAATTACGCCACAAATTATTGAATATTAAATACGTGAAATTTTTCACATTGCTCACTAAACGTAAACCATTTTTCACTCTGTCGGTTTACGCTTAGTTAGCAGTGTAAAAATCTTCCCGTATTTAATATTAAATTGCATTAGTTTTACTATTCGCATGCAACCTTTTTTACATAAATTTGCTTACTATCTAAATATTAAAAGTAATTAAAGTAATATATAAAGAAAAACGTTTCAAGCACCGGAAGTCTTACATAATTGCACCGGTGTCATCAGTGACAACAGTAAGCTTAATACTATTCAAACCGGTTCGAAATTTGTTGCTCTTCTGTTGCACTAAATGTTGTTATGCATGTATTATTATGTGTCCTGCCCTCTTTCATCTCATCTTCATTAAGATAAATTATTTTCATTATAAATCATCAATTAATGCTATAAATGATATTTGGAATATAAAAATTTTCAATATTGTACTATTGTTTGATTTTTCTTCTTATTACTTATTTTAGTTTAAATATAAATCATTGAATAGTATATAGGTCATGTCTGTGAAATGGAAGTGTAGCTGAAATATTCGATATGTAATGTACAATCAATATGATGTTTTGTGCAATATGCGATGCAATTGCTCATTTTTAGTACAAACTTGTTAAGCTAAATCATTGTTAAAAATGAGATATGTTACGTGAAATTACCACAGAATTCCACTGAAATTGTGACACACAATGTGAGCCTCAGTTTATTCACTGCCTTAATAAACAGTGATTACATATAGCATACGGACATACTGAAACCAAATAAAGTGAACGGCTTTCAAGAGCAATTTTCACTTACACTATTTATTTCGTTAAAATGCATATCTGTAATGCACATACATTAATAATGCATTATAAAGATACATTAATAATGTGCATTTTTAATAAGGTTTATTAAAACTTTTTTGGAGTTTTCTTTTTAAATGTCAAGAACATATCCATTTGCATGAAAATTTCAATTCAAATTGTTGCATTTTCAAATATATAAAATTGTCAAATGGAAGCAGTTAATACTTCTTGATTAAATTTTATATGTATTTAAATGTAATAGTATCATTACATAATACCGGATCACGTTACTTGTAAAAGAATAATACTATGCATGTATTAAATTTCAATACTTTTACTGTAAATCTTGACTGTTCCTTCAAGATAATTGTTTTAAAAGATAGTTAACGTGCTAAAAGATTACCTATTCTGTATTTTTTTTTCATTATCTTGATATCCTTGTTTTCAGTTTAGAGTGATCATTAATATAACTTGAAATAACACTGTATGAATTTAAGTGATTGCGTATGAGCTCTCTGTGTATGACAGAATATTATATGTATGTATTTTTAATGGCGTGACCTAACTACTTTCCATGTAAATAGTGCTACAAAAAGCAAGCCTTATAAAAACAAACATAATAAAACATGCCGAACGCTATTTTAGCTTTCCAATATTTTAGATGTATTACATGACATGAGGGAAAAGTTTATTAAACTTTACTTTCCATTTTTCAGCTATATTAATAATATTACCCTTACCCAACATTAACTGTACAATATAACATATTTAAAATCTATAGTATGATTGAAGTTTCAAAATAGGATTAACATTGGAAAGTAATAAAATTATAAATAATTAATTATTTATTGTTTTCAGCAAAATTCACTAAATATATGTCTTTTTAACTTCAAAGCATAAAGATTGTCAGAAATACTTTTAAATGTATGTTAGACTACTCAGTTTAAAAGTGTATTATTTCGTATTTTACCAACTAAAGATAATTCTAATTTAGATAAATCAATGAAGATACTTAAAACCCTTTTCTTGAGATATAAATAATACTCACTAAAATTTACTTCTTTGTAAGTACAAAAATTACATATCACCGAACATTTCAGTGACAATTCAAATCAAACAATCAAGACTGTTCACTTTAAAGTTAATTTTCTTTAAAAATGTTTCAGAAAAGGTATGTCGGAAGATTGGATACCACTATTCTTAGCTAGAGTTGGGCAGAAATTGATTACAAGGCAGCGAAATTACTGATTACTATAAAATTACTATTTCCTTACAGGTAATCATTTAACACATTATGCATCACTTTGTAATTAACTTTGTCATTGAACACTGCCTAATTCTACTCTAAACATTGGTCACGCCATGCTGTTTGTATATGTACTTGCCTAAGCCTCTTCCCCATTGCTTTTTTTAATATACACATTATTTTAAATTTCTAATGTAGTTCTCAAAACTACAATTACTACTTAAAAAGAGCTTTCAAAGAAATTTGCATTAAATGTGACTTTAATCGTATACACTTAAGGGGCCTTTTATAAAATTAATTTTTTTTCTGCGTTATTTCTTTATAATCATGGTATAAAGAACTTTTAATTATATTTTCTCAAAGGAAACTTATATTACTAAAAAACCTTTTTTCTTGAACTGAAATAATGAACACGTTTTCCACAACAATTTTTTCGAAAACCATTTTCTTTTCTTTGTTTTTCAGACATCATTACACTTTTGCGTGAGATTTTATACAGTCTTTATTTATAGCGCGTAAATAATGCAAATGCCGAATAGCAATTGCTAATTCTAGAATAAAATAATCAAAATATCTTCAGGCAATTAAGCTATTTTATTTTACTTTTAACAAAAATCGTATGATGTTTAAAAAAATATAAGCACATTTTAAAATCAAAATAATTCCGCCAAGGAGGCTATAAAATTATTTAGTTGATAAAATAAAACATAACTATCTTGCAATTCTAAAATTTAGTAGCAAAAAATATGTTAAAGAAAACGTGCAAGAAAAATAATCCATAGATCAATACATTCCTGAAATATAGTCACGCAGAAAATTTTCACGTTTTCAAAAAACATAATATGTATGTAAAAAAGAAACTGTTTTCAGAATACGGTTCAAGAAGATTCTGCTACTAAAAAACCGTAAGTATAATTAAGTACTTTTGGTGTAACATCTGAGTAATTAACTTTAATTGTGAGGAAATAATCAATTCTCCTTTAGTTATAAACTATAGAAGGAAATACTTCATAAAAAACTTAAATTATGTTGTTAATTTAGATATATTTAATTTGAAATCTGATAATAATTCTTGTTCACTGCATTAATAACATTTATGTCATTCTGAGGTAATGGTAAACTCTGGCTTTAGCAGGACTCCCATTCGGTCCGTTATTTGAACACCACTTTTATTTAAAGAAAAATCTTCTTTATAAATTTCGTAGAAACATACCAGGAAGAGCGTTTTCCTTGAAATTGTTGCCCAAACCTACCACGAAATTCTTTCTAAAAAATTACTGGTTTTAAAAATACGGACCACTGGGAGCCTGGATTTAGTGTTTTAACTACGGATTGTTGTTCAAATTAGACCATTTGATAAAATGATTCCAATTTTAGCTAAGGAAAAATAATGATTAATGATATATGATATATGATAATGACAATTTTAGACATAAAAAATGTCAAAAATTGTCATGTCTCTGAAACGTCATTACCATTAATCCAAAAAAATGATAATGACATTTTAGCGTTGAGCATGTTTTAGGGCTAAACTATAACAATTAAAAGCTGATGGCATAATTATTTTGAAAGCAGCCCCAAATCTTTTTATATTTATTCAAAGTTAAATTATGAAACTGGTATTATGTCAATGATAATTTTTTATGACACATAATAAACATAATTCTTAAAACTTTGGAACGAGACGTACAAAATAACGTAGTATATATACATAAAAAATGTCATCACTGCTTGTAAGAACATGTATTAAAGTACACTCCAAGAAAGTTAGCGATTTCAAAATGGAATCTAGTGGAGAAAATTACAGTGCACATTGCTAATGACAATTCCTTTTAAGTACAAATTTAAAAACGGATTATTAACAGATTTTCCCTGTTTTGTCTAAAGTGCCAAATATATAAAAGTAGACAAATGAAATATACCCAGATAATTATTATCATTGTTCTAAAGCTTTCCACTTCTTAAAAATATTGGTTTCAATTGATATATTTGGAACAAACCATTTACAACTTTTCTTTCTTTCTTTCTTTTTCTTTCATGTTTGAACTACTGCATAATGCAGTGTTTGAAAAAAAAATCATTAAAAAAAATCAAACATTCGTGTTTCACGCTTATTTTGCATTTTTCTAACCGTTTGCCATATATGACTGACACATTTAGACTGTGAGATGTCTATGATATTGTTTAAAGTTAGAAAAAGAAAAAGTTTATTAGATAGGGAACAATATTTTTGCAGATTGTGCTGGTCTAATATCATTAGGAAGAAAATTTTCTCCAATTTATTATGACGCAGGAAAAAATACAACTTTCTAATTTTTGCATATCCTTTATGTTCGAAAGTCCACGAAAAGAAAATGTGAGATCTTTCGCTTCTGAATTTATTTTGTCTAGACTAATAGTTATAAACAGCATTAAATAAATATAAACAGATTAATTCTTTGACATCCGTGTAAATCTAAAATTTAGGCAAAAACTGCTAGGCTATTCATTGATAAAAATTATAGTACGTAATATACTAAAACAAACGAAGCAACAAGTTATTTTGATAACTATATGTAATCATAATCATTGTTACTACCAAATATCAAAGTATTTGAAAGTTTCTTAAATATACTGAAATTTTAAATGGCCCCTAAAGTGTGTTTGGACTTTTTCAAATGATAAAACTATGCTATTGTTAAAAGAAGTATGTGAGAAAGATATATAAAGGTCTATTTTTGAAAAGATTTGTCTATAGGTCTGCAGCTGATTGTGTGATGACAGATTGTACATAGTTGACTTCTCACTGTATTATGACTTTTTAAGTCATTTACTTATTAACGAGTAAATGTTAGATCTCTCATGTATTTATATGCCAAAATCTTTAAAAGGCAATATTGCTTGACGGAATTAGCTCATGACCTATTGATTAGTGAAGAAAATTAAAATATAGTAATGTTCTTTAAAAAAATTTCTTACATAAAAACATGTGCCTTTTAGAAATAAGATTTTAATAATTTATGTAATAATAATTCATTGTTTCCAAACATAATTTAGGTTTTGACACTCGGTGCTTTAAAACGTGTTATAGATTTTTGAATTCGCATTACAGTATTCATACAAATGTTTAAGGGGGAGGAGCAGGGATCGTACTTGTCCTGAAATGTCAAGATCTGGAAATTTTTCGGTACCAATATTTTCTTATAGAAAATCTCTTCTTAAATAAGGCAATATTTCGTGCGTTTAACCTAGATTTATTTTTCTATGAAAAAATACTGATATTTCTCCTGAAATATTCCCTGAAACGTACGACCCTTGGGGAGGAGAGATTTACACTGGATTTTTACATATATCAGAATATAACTAAATATAATACAGCGCGAGCATAAAAATTTTCCCTTATTACGAAAATTAATTGTACAAAGACTAGTATGTTTAGATATATGGTTTTTTTTATCGTAAGAAAATACAGTAATCGATATTATAACAAGATCAATTTTGTAACAAGACCTCAATTTCAAAATGCACCCTGTTCTGTAACTTGGAGAATATAAAGATCGTGTTCTAATTCACAACAGGGATTGTAAGATATGTATTGAATCTTTAACACTAAAAACATCATCTGTTACCTTATTCTTCAGTGTTTCAATATCACAAAATGTTGTGGCAAAGTCTCTGTCTTTAATATTTTACCACCCATCCCACCCACCCAAAAATATAAAAATTAAGAAGAGTAATAAGAAGAGCATGTGTCAGACACAGTGTTCGTGTGAAGACACAGTGTTCGTCCACTACTTTCAAGCCGTCTGCCAAATTAACTTTTGATTCTCTGCTTATGTTTATGGACAGGTTGCATAATACAAGGGTCGTACATGTCCTGAAACTTCACGAACGGTAAATTCTTCGGTACCAGTATTTTCTTATGGAAAAATGTCTTCTTAAATAAGGCGAAATTTCGCGCGTTTAACCTACAGTGAGCAAAAAAAGTATTTGCACACCAGGTAAATTTGTTGTAGCATATGTATAAATAAATAAAAAGCAACTAAGAATTAAAAATAAACACTTTTACAAAACAAATAAACATATTTAATATCTGATTTAATAATTATATTTAAAATATGAAAACATAAAAATGTAGCATTTGTACTGCCAAAAAAATATTTGCACACTAGCGATAAAAATAGAACTAGAGGAATTATTTATAAGTTAATAACAGTGCTAATATTTAGTATGCATGCCCTTTGCTTCAATTACAGCTTGCAATCGTCCTGGCATTGATTCTATTAATTTGTGACATGTTTCACTGCTGATTTGTAGCCATTCTTCCCTAAGAGCTTGCTTAAGTTCTGATTTGTTAGAAATTTTCTTTGTCCTTATTTTCACATCCAAACTATGCTATAAATTTTCAATCGGATTGAGGTCTGGTGATTGTGGTGGCGTTTTCAATTGATTTTTTACATTATAAAGCAACCATAGCCTCGTAATATATGCAGTGTGTTTCGGATCGTTATCCTGTTGGAAATAATATGAATTAGGAATTCCTAATTAAAGAGCACTATTAGATAAATGATCTCGCAATATATTAATATATTGTTTAGCATTCATATTGCCTTCAATAAAGGTCATTTCGCCAACTCCGTTAAAAGACATGTATCCCCAAATCATTACATGACCACCGCCATGTTTTACAGTTGGTTTCAAGTTTTTAATTTGAAGAGAAGTATTTAGCTTTCGCAATACAGTTTTCTTACCATCTGATCTAAAAATATTGAACTTGCTTTCATTGGAAAAAATAAGAGTTTTCCAAAAGTCTAGTGATTTGCTGACATAAGCTTTTGCAAATTCAAGTCTTTTCACCCTATTTGTTTTTCCCCTATTGTCACTAATAAATGGTTTTTTTTCGAGGGGCTCTTGCTCGAATATTTGCATCATGAAGAATATTTCTAATTGATTGTGGTGTAACTATTGTTCCCGACGTTGAAGCGACATCAACAACCAATTCTCGAGCACTTAGAAAAGTGTTTTTTGAAGATTCTTTTATGATGGCTCTCCTTTACCTGGTATTTAGCTTTCTTCGACGCCCAGTTCGCGGCTAATTTATTGTCGAACCAGTTTCTTTTTTCTTCTTAATTACATAACGAACACTAGAAAAGTTTAGATTTAATTTTTTACCTATTCCTCGGTGACTTAATCCAGAATTGTGAAGAAATGTAATCTTCTCACGGGTAGCAACCGACAGTTCACACGTTTTCGGCGCCATTAGAATAAAAACTCCCCAGAATCTCTGCTCCAGTTAATATATTACGTGACTTTAAAGTGCGGGGCTAATGTACTGCGGGACTGATATGCTAAACATTTGCATAATGTTCACATTTAATGCTTTTTTTAACAGTCAATGCTTCTTGTGCAAATACTTTTTAGGTATGAGAAAATATTAATTTATTTTTAAAAATGTGTAATATTACTGTTTAAGGAAAATGGGTAGTTATTTTTATTTTCTTCTTATTTAAATAAATGAATAATTAAGAGAATAGTATCAAATTTGCTTTCCATGGTTACTTATGCAAAAAATCGTCTGCGTGCAAATACTTTTTTTGCTCACTGTAGATTTATTTTTCAATAAACAAATAATGATATTTGTAATGAAAAAATCCCTTAAGCGTACGACCCCTGATAGTATGTTCGGCGTTGGAAAAACATTAACCCTCTCGCTGCGTAATTTTTTTTTTATAAAAATAGCTTCAAAAATTGCGTATTTAACCCCTTCGCGACGAGTATCTTTTAAGAATTTTTATTCTTTTGTCACCTGTTTTTCAAAAAAAAAATAAATAAATAAATAAAAATTCTTAGTTAATCGGGAAAGTGCTCCGATTAAATAAGACAAAATTTACAATAAAAAATAACTGGTGGTAATAATCAAGGAGGGTTAATTAGACGGAAAAATGCATCTCCGAGGAAATCTCGGGTTGCGCAAATTTTGCTATTTTTACGTTGCCCGAGGAAATCTCGGGTTGCGCTGCGAGAGGGTTAAGAGCAGCGTTATGCACAGATAAAAAAATATTGCATTATAATCTTAAACGGTTATGTCGTGATAACTTTGTGTAGTCAGGGAAGGATTTTGTGTTCATCCTATATTTGAAGAAAAAATCCGAAATCAGCTTTTATGTAAAATGTATATTTTTAAGGGGGTAGGATACCTTTGAACACGTCAAAAAAGTAAAAAATATGTAATAAGTCAAAAATAAAAATCAAACTTCATTTAAGTATAAAGCTCATATTTAAATATATATATATACTTGTAAATTCATAAATAAATATTGAAATGATAAGTTTAAAAATATATGATAATAAGAGAAAAAAATCTTGCACGCATCATAAAATCTGAAAATATGCATATAAAGAGGAAATTTTGGTAAAAATAAATGCATAATAGTGTTACCTTTATACTAAAACCAGAATATTCGAAAAAAATATTGAATTAACAGAAAATTAACAGAAAATTAAATTTTTCCCTTTTTAAAAAATATTTTCAAAGTAAAAAAAAAAAAAAACAGAAAAAAAATAAAATCTTACACTTTTCTGGTTTTAAGTTGTAGATAATACAGAAATTAATGTGTTTTGAAAATTTCTTTTGATTGACATGCATAGTTTTCTAGTAACATTGCGCGCAGTATCAAAATTCATTATTTTAAATAAACATTCATCATTTTGAATAGTTTAATTATCCTATGTAATCTTAATATGTAGTCTTACTAAAACTGTCATAATTAGTAAACTAATGGGAATTTTTTAATGCGGTGTTTGCATATTGTTCAGAAATGATTATGGAATCAAAATATGTATTTAAAAATTTTTGAAAATTGTAAAGGTTTAAAGGCATCCTACCCCCTTAAGCTGAAATATTCTTTTTTTTTTTATATTCTCACGGAAAGAGGTATTTAACAGGGTGTTTAGACATAAAACAGTTTTGATGCTTATGATTAAGATGCACTCAGCTACTTTAAGTATGAGAGAAGGAAGTTATTTGGATATTTCATTGCATAAAATAATGCAAAAAAAAAAAAAATCTTGATGTTGTAATGTTTTATAGATTGAGTTGAATTTAAAACAAAATATCTGCTCAAAAATAAGAAATGGAATAGGCTTTTTTGGGAGGTTGTGGTAATATATATATATATCCTTTTGTGCAAGCTACAATGTTGATATAAAATCTATTTGATAAAATATAATTATTTAATATGTTTAAATATAATAGTTTAGTAAATGTAATCGAGGTGATTGTTAATAAAATAACATTTAGCTTAAGTTATTTTATTGTTATTTTTATTAGATTATAAGTTAGTTAATGTTGGAACTCATGAATAAAAAAATCAGAATTATACATTTAGTACGAAACTATGTAAGTTTCAACAACGAACTGTATATCGAAAGACAAAAATGTACATATAAATAAGTAAATATTTATATTTTAAAATTATTGGATTTTATTTGACTGAAAATAAATCAATCTTTCATACTATCAGTCTACCAAAATAGAGGCATTTTATTTATATTTTTAATATCAAAAGCATTTTTTTAAATTCATGTAAGAAAAATATTAAACTGGGCAGTGATTATATAATTACTTGAGATGAAACATATATAGATGCCTCGTACTCACCATCTGGAGATAAAGAAAAACGACTACTATATATCAAAATATAATTTTCCAAAAAAGTATCTTCTAGGATAGGCACGACAAATTTAGAAATATACGCCTATATTCACGATTAAGAGAAAGAATATTTGTAAATATTGAGAGTATGTATAATATATATAAAAAAATAAGTAAAATAACGAGATAACTAAATTTTTGTAAATGGCAATATGAAAGTTTTTTGTATTATATTATGAAATTCGGATTTCATTTTTTTTTCATTTTAAGCATGATGTTTACAAAATTATTCTATTATTACAAAATTATTCTATTAGTTTTTATCTTCGCTGTCAAAGGAACACTAACTCAGTCATTTTGTTATGAAACAAAAATAAATCTAAGAATTTTCTTTTTTGCCTAGTTAATAAATTTTTAACATTTGCCATTCTGCGTTGAGAAATAAATTGCGAAGTCGTACTTCAGTAAAAAAAGTAAGAATTAAATAATATTTGATTTCCAAACAATTTCTCTAATATAGATTTAATTTTTTTTTACTAATCAAAACGCTTTTTCTCTCATGCATACCAAATTAACTTAAATTTCAATTCGAAATTTTGATAATTTATAACAAAAACTGTAGTTAACTCTTTTCCATGTTGAGTTCCTAATGCACATGTAACTTGTAAATTTCACTCTGCATTGTCCTTTTTCTGATATTAAAGCACCATTATTAGGCATTGAATTAAAAAACAACGAAACTTAATATAACATAGAGATTTAAATTAAAAAAAAAAACACTTAATTTTATATTACTGATAAAACGTTTCACCAACGTTTTTATTTTCATTTTTTTATATACACTGAATTCTCGTTATGTAAAATATTAATTATGTTTAGTTAAATATTTAGCGAAAGTTTTCCTACATTCAAAGTTTTTTTTTTTTTTTTTTTTTTTTTTTTTTTTAAGCAGAATGTTTTGTTAATATTGAAAGCAAATTTTATAACGTTATATAAATTCATTCATAGTGGCATATTCATTAAACAATACATGTATGTCCAGTCCGATAAAAATTTCTTAATTCAGCATAAAAATGTGTTGTATTGACTGAAAATAACATTTCAAAGAGCTAAAAACAGATTATTTATTTTTGTAAAATTGTAAATAAAATAGGTACTTTAATGTAGAGGCTTAAATGTAAAAATAAAATACGAAAATAATAAGGAGGAATGACTATAGAGATGATCCTATTTAAAATATAATGTGTATATTCATTAAATGATTTTTGCTTTAGCAAAAAAATATATTCTTCTTTCTTAATTTCAATATTTAAATAAAATATAGCATTAAAGTATTAGTTTTTAATATTATGTATAAGGTATTACTTATTAGTTATACCATTTTGTACGAAAACAGTAATTATGTATATGTTTTAAGAACTTATTGTACTGAAATTTTCAGCAAAAGAAATAAATCATGATTAAATATTTTGGAAATATTCTTTGTGGAATAAGTACTGGAAAACTTTGAATAAAAGTGGAAGTTTACAGTCTATTATTGTTACTAGAACAATTTATAGCAATGTGTTTTGCACATAGTATTCAGTTAAACTTTCGTCTAGGTAATAAATGATTATTTCGATAATTCTCTAGAAAGGTTACAATAAAATGTTTCCGTTGGCTTGACTTCAATATATTTGAGCTCACACGTGTTTTATATAATGAACTTTAGCACAGCATTGTGGAAAATAGTTAATTTTAAATAGCTTGAATGTATCAATAGCACAGTATTATGGTAGTGAATAAAATAACGATGTATTGTTACGGACGATTAGATTATATAGTTTCATTAGGTCTGTTATAGTGGAAAACGTACTTAAATGTACAAAATGTTTTCTATCCATAATTTTTACGATAATCAGCATGATCAGAATGAATGCTGTGTTGATTGTCATAGATAAATGATTTGTAGAAAACAAAACGGTCTCAGTTTTCAATATTTTGATGTCAGACAAAAAAAAAAAAAAAAAAAAAAAAAAAAAAAAAAAAAAAAAAGGCAATCCTTTGACAAGTAAAATTTATTTTATTTTTTTTTTTTATGTGTAATTTTGGATTTTGATAGCTAAATCTTCTAGAAATAAATTCATAGGTTATACTGTTCATATTTTTCGGAAAATTAATATTGAAACTATATATATTTTAAAATTAATATTATAAAAATAAATAACTGAATTTTAATATCGTAATTTGTAATAATTGCAGAAATTGATTTTTAGAAGCTTTAAATATGTGAATCCAAAGTTACGGCTCCTTCCGCCTAAGACTTTGTGATTTATGCTTTAAAAACAATCCTCATTCTAATCTGTTTTGCTAGGATTAAAAATGAAATTAACATTAGAAGTTCTAAATTTAAACGTGTATAATTCTTAAACTGCTTGATCAAATGCCTTGGTGTTTGGTATCGCAAGTTAAAATTTACCGAAGAATTCACATGTCATGTCAAAATTAGGTGCTAGTAATGTAAATTTTCAAGTTTGGAAGAATTTCTGTATGTAGACGAATCCCTATGCTAAATTTAATTATAGCATTAATTAATAAACTTTATTACTAATTGATTTTGGCAGTATAATATTTTTGTACGATGAATTACCACAGAGTTAGTAGGGGTGAACAATTTTTTTCCCAGGCTGTACAATATTTATCATAATAGACACACTAAAAAGCCGACATCGGTGCCATTTAATGTATCTCATCGCACCAGATATGGGACAAACGCTCATTATGTGGAAATACATGCCACATGAAAAAATATATGAGTCATTTATTGGCATGTATCATATATGATACAATAGGCAGCAAAGCGTAAACTGATCAAACAGTGTTTATAAACTAATACGTACATAAGAATTCCAAAAGTCGACTTTTTTTCAAAAGGTAAAATCTTCGAATTTTGAGCTTCCTTTTTAATATATAATAATTATTATTAAAGATAATGCTTATTGATACAATTTTAAGTCTTGGAGTATATTTAAAATTTTATTTTTTGTTGTTGTTAATAATTAAAGTTCATTTTCATTAAAAAAATAATTGAATTACATGTACCCGTCAGAGGAAACATAATTAGTAGAACAACAATTTGCACTGAAAACAAATTATAAATGATATAGAACTATCTCCTTACAAAGAAAAAAAATTTCATGGAAGATAAACAACTCACAAAAACCCGCAAATGATCATGTAAACTGCGTATGATATCATTGCGATCAAGTTTTACTTGATAAAATTATTTTTGACAAATGATTAAATTTTGCAACAAATACCTTCATTATATTACATTATACGTATATGCTGAGTGGTTATAATCAAAGTTACCCTGTTTAGACCTACGTAGAGTCCGTTGTTCTCTGAAAGAAATCTGCAATAATAAATAATAGTTAAAATTTCAACGAAAAGATGGCGGTTTTCATCTACGAGAAATTCCGTAATGCAAATTTGAAGCGGTTTAAAAAGCCAGTAGTCGTGCTGCCGTAAAGTAATTCTACACCATGCCGTTAGAGAAGAAACAACGAGCGTTAGTACTGGTGAAGTTGTTTTATCAGAAATGCAGTAATTTGTCATGCAAGAAGCTGCACCACCTCATATAGCCCGATCAGTGACGGCACTGTTCGTACCCTCTTTGGAGATCATCGGGTAATTTCGAGAACTTTTCCGACAGCCTGGTCTCCTCTTTCTCCGGACCCTATGACTTCTGGTTGTGGAGATTCCTGAAAGATGGTGTCTATGGAGGAAACATCATACGGACTCTAACTGATTTGAAAGCAAGCATAATTCGTTATGTTGCTGCAGTTGATCGAGAAACCCTTCGCGCTACTGTTGAACACGCTATAACACGCATTGAATATGTGCTTGATGCAAATGGAATGCACATTGACCATATACTGTGAGTAACTAAAGTTTTATGTTTCCCATTTAGAGCTTTATTTATTTATTTATTTATTTATTTATTTTGGTCTTCATGTGGTCCCTTCTCACCTGGTGGCTGAAATTTGAAGTACTATTTTTTATCGCAGATTTCTTTTCCCCATAGCCCATATAAAGTATTTTCCAAGTTTCATCGATATATGTCTACCAGAATGGACTCTACGCAGGTCCAAACAGGGTAACTTTAATTATAACCAGCCCGTAATTTCAAAGCTTTTATGATTACTCAAACGTAAAGAAATCCTGTTGTATAGCATATAGCAATTTTTTTTCATTTCATGAAACATATAAGTAAATTTTAAATATTAGAAAATTTTACTTAAATTTTCCTACATTTTAATTTTTACCGTAAAAGTTTTAACTACGTAAAACAGATTTTGGAATCAACTTTAAAGAATACAAAAACTATAAGGAATCTCAAAAAGCTTTTGTCCAGTTTTTATTTTCATCAAATTTTTTCAAAATAAATTAAATTAAACAAATAATGCATCGTACCTTATCTTTTATACATCTATATATTAGATTATGTTGTCATTATATGTTTACTGGATGTCATTTTTTTTTTTTTTCAAGTCTTTGTAGGTAATACCACGATAGAAATCTGATAATGTAGGCTAAAATACCTGCTCAATAGTAAAAAATATTATAAAACACACTAATTTCTTTTGAAAACATTTTTTTATAAAACTCATTACTGAAAAATAAATCTTATAATTGGTAATTTCGAAAGAAAAGAATCAAAACCTTATAATTGGTAGCTTCGATCCAAATAGAATTCAAATACCAAGTAAAATAATTAAGAAGTTTATTTCGCAAAATTTATCTTTTTTATAGATTTTTTATATACATTTCATAATTAAAGGGATTATCTACGTTTGAAAAGTATATTTCCGACTTCCATGGTTATTATTTTATGCCAAAATCTCAATATTCAAGCTTTACGGTTTCTAAAATCTTTTTACTATGGTTTTAACAATAATTAAAAATAGAAAAACAGCATAAAATAATTATCCGCTATATTTTTCAATAACTTTACATATGAAATGCAGTTTTCTCAAAATTTTCATCATTATTATACTATTTCGAGTAATACTGAAGATAATCTAATGGGACTTTCAAAAATATTTTAGGTGAAATTATTAATACAAGGCACTAAAAGATTTCAAGTAGATGTCATATTATTAGTTTCAGGAACATTTTGATTCGAAAAAAATCGACAATTTTGAAAAATCAATGTACAAGATTATAAAATTGTCTGTATCTCTATTTAAAATATTCCTAATATTTGGGTTAATCTTGAAGAATACGTTCCCTGTGTTTAAGAGAAATTCAGATAGCCGCATTTGATATATTATATGATGATAGCCGTTTTCGTTAAGTTTCAGTAAAATTTACTTGAAATCAAAGCATATTTCAAAAAACTTTGAAATACTAATGAGTTTAATCCAAAAAAATCATTAAATCTAAAACCTTGAATTTTAATTACTTTTGTTAATGATCTCGACAATACCATTCAAATTTTAACTGTCTGGTTTGATTCTTACAGTTACTCGTTACTATATAAAACATATACATATACATATATACTAAAAATGTGATATTCTACTTAGTAACAGTTCGTAAAACTAGTACTGTTCTTGCGTTCAGAGTATTAGCATGATGGAGTTATGCACTATGTCGGGGCATCCAAGTCTTCCTCTGTTCAGCTTTATAAATTAATGAACTCTTGTACATATGTAACATGCACTGAATGTATGAAATTTAAGCGTGAATATGTTTGTACTTTTTACGTTCTTATTATTATCCTTATGCACATTTCAAATGTAATAAATGTTAAAAATTTATATATTTATGTATATGAACTGGATTAAATAAAATGAATGTTGTATGAGTATAAGCATTTATTCTTTAAGTATGTATTTTTACTTTTTTTTTCATACAGTGACACATGTTAACAGTTATTTAATAACAGCCAGTCTGCCCAAGGTATATATTTCTAATTATGTTATCCAGAAAAATAAATGTTGTATACACAAAATAAATGTTTAAATTTTAAAATTAAAAATTCATCTCACTTATACGTCAATGAAAATCATTAAGCGCTGCGCGCATGATAAAACTCTAACATATGCATATAGAAAACAATTTTTGAACAAAATAGAATCGCAACACACCTTCCTCTAAACTACAATCAAAATATACACAAAAAGGTTTGTTTAAAATATAAATTTAACACACTCAAAAAAAATTCAGCATTTTTTTTTTCAAGTTTTTCATGTACAAAAAAAATAAATAAATAAATAAAATAAAATAAAATAAAATAAAATAAACAAAATATGTGATTTTTTTTTTGTTTTAGCATATAGACTGGAAATAAATGCATTTTTGGTTGCTTTTTTTAAAGCTGTAGTTACATATTTTGAATGTAATAGTGCGCACAAACTCCACATTTACTAATCTGAGAATACGCGTTTTAAAGTTTCAATATCTGCGCCCTTAAATTGTACTCACCGTCTATAAATGATTATAACTCAACAAATAATGCAGATTTTTGAATGGGATTTTTGCATATTCTTGAGAAATTTTAAAAACTTCAGAATAAAACAAAAACCGAAAACTGATGTTTTGAAAGTTTAAAGGTCCTGTCCCCCCTTAAGCAAGTAGACGTGGAACCTATGGCTAACTCTATATTCCTCCAAATGGTATAAAATTTTCACCATGGTAGTTTCTCTCGAATCGACTACTGTATTCAAAACACACAAGAGGAAAATTTCGGATTGTATCACGGAGGTACTCATGCGACTAACGCCGGGTTAAAATTTACTTTTGTCGAGCCTGAGATTAGCAAATTTAAGATTAATCTTCTGTGGTAGCTTAGACGACCAGAAAGCTTTAAAATGACTGACCTAATAAAATTTACTGACGTTTAATAGTGAACCACGACGCATTTAATTAATTTAGACTATTATTCCTTTTTTATATTTATTTATTTATGTCTTAGATAAAATAAAAATATTTGTTCAGTTGTATAAAACAATAACTAAAGTTTTAATATTGTAAAACAAAGCTGATTTTGCAACTCAAGTTTTACTTGATTTGATGTCCAGGTTCCATATTTTTGAGTCGTTATGTATTCTTTATACTGCTTATTACACTTTCTATTATACATGAAACAAAAAATATGTTAAAAAATATGAAACAAAATTCCTTAATTCGTAAAAAATTATCATATTTTTTGGATAAACATGATTTATTTTTCGATATGTATTGTGGAGAATTAAAATTTCTTTCTTTAAAAAAGTAAATATGTAAATTCATGAGCTTGTTTAAAAGTTATCGTGACAAAACAGCTAAAAAACTGTGTTTCGTGTTAACTGAGTTAAAAGTTTCACTTTTTGCAGGTATAGGCGGTTCGCGGCTTTTTGTTTATACGACTGTAATTTAGAAGTTTTCCTATAGAACCAAGTGTACGCTTTCTTAAAGGTACATTATAAATATAATAATAACAAAAATGCATTTTTTAAACATTTTTAGTGTTATTAAACCTCAACTAATATCCAATTTATCTTTTAATCATTTTTATGTAACATACTACTTCAGATAGATTTTAAACATAAGCACTTTTAGAGCCAGAACAGCAACAATACTGACAATATGGATTTTTTTACCAACATTTTTTTTTTTTTTTTTTTTTAAACATCAGAGATGTAAGTGGAAAATTCAGAACTAGGGATTAAGGTAACCGAAAAGATTAAACTTTGTTAGTTGCAAGTACATACAGGGTAAAATAACATACGTGAAACTTGTATGAAACAGTAAGAACTTAAAGATCTTAAAATACCATAAAAAATTTTCAAATGCGCTAGGCCTTTCGAAAGAACTTAGTCTTTTTTCGTCAAGTGCAAAGAAGACGTGCTTTATTCATAGCAGAAGCACGTCTTCTTTGCACTTGACGAAGAAAGATTAAGTTCTTTCGAAAGCCTAGCGCATTTAAAATTTTTTTGATGGTGTTTTAAAATCTTTTAGTTCTTATATACAGAGTGTTCGATAATTCTTTCAATTAAAAAAATTATACTATAGAGCAAGAAGAGCATTACTTGTAATACATCTTAGAGTTAGAATCCATTTATTCATTCACAAATATACAGGGAAGATGAATCTATATGTTTATTCATGAATTGTGCATTTAATGGATCACGCATAATGTATTCTAATGAATTTTTCAACAGACTTGCCCTATGTGCTTCGTGTGAAATATGATGTCATCACGGAAAAATCTCTATTGGACATTGTCTCCGTCCAAACAACACTGAGATATGAGGTTCATATTTCAAGGCAGAGGTGATAGTACTAAATGCTACTGTCACAATTAATTTGCACTTCCAACACTTTTTGGTGATGCCAGCATATTTCAAGAAAATTTAATCCTCTGAAAATATATGTAGTACTTATCATTAAAATATATTCATAAATATTAAAGTCTTGCACGAAAATTCAGACGAGAAATGGAAATAAAGTTTTGAGTGAAAAGGGGAATTTCAATATTAGATTCTATATTTAAAAGAAAACCGCGCATATCTAAAACCGTTCCAAATCGCCGTGCATCATTATAATAGCAAATTTTATCTTAAAACTCAAATTTGTAAAAACATTTATAACGATCACTTATAAACAGATTAAGTAAAATAAGGCTGAAAAAGTGATAAAATATCTTTATTAAGATTGACGATCGTTTCGTCGCACCAACGGTGACGTTTTCAAAATCATTCACGATAGAAAATATTTTCACATAATTTAAAAACAATAAACATAATAAACAATGTCAAGAGACATGATGCATAATGAAAAACATTGCAAACATAAAATTAAATTAAAATTAAATTAGTTGATGATATGATATGATGATATTGCAAGAAACAATGGATACAAAGAAAGCACCATAGTAAAATTAATTAAGAATTTGAAGAATAAAAAGAAAAGAAATTTCAATCCACAAAATTCCATGTTATCCACTTTACAATATTTTCCTGGTTTCTTCGAACGATTGAAATATAAACTCAATAAATTCAGTATCTCCCTAGTCCCAAAACCTTCTATGAAATTAAAAAATAGAGTATGCAAGAAAATAGATCCAATAGAGTCAAACCAGTTATCAGGAGTATACTAAATACCTTTCACCAAAGAAGATGGAACAAAGCAGTTTTATATAGGTATGACAAGAAGAAAACTTAAAACCAGAATAAAAGAACATATAGCAGATATCAAATACAACAGAAGAACCACAGCTTTGGCCAGATTATGCAGCAAAGAACCATTACGGATCGATTTTTAAAATAGGAAGTTAATATATACATAAAGATTTTATTTACAATCCATAATCCCAGAACCAATAGAGATATTTTTACGCAACAAGAATATTTGCAATGATTCAATAGCCCTAGATTTACCTAAAATTTGGAAAGAGATGCTATGTAATTTTAATAACAATAGTAAAAATTAATCCACGCTCGCAAATAGCCAAGATAATTTTATTTTTATTGTATGTTTTGCAATGTTTTTCATTATGCAAGTTGTCTCGTGACATTATTTACCATGTTATTGTTTTGTTAAATTGTATGAAAATTAATTCACGCTCACAAATAACTAATTTAATTTTAATTTAACTTTATGTTTGCAATACGTTTTTCATTATGCATCATGTCTCGTGACATTGTTTACTATGTTTATTGTTTTTAAATTATGTGAAAATATTTTCTATCGTGAATGATTTTGAAAATGTCGCCGTTGGTGCGACGAAACGATCGTCAATCTTAATAAAGATATTTTATCACTTTTTTGCAGCATTATTTTACTTAACTCAAATTTGTTTGTATTTTCTTCCTAAGTATTAAATCAAATTACTCCATATTGTAAAATGACGGCATTTTCAGCTTGAATATAACAATATACATTCTTAAATGTCTGAAATTGTGTTTATTATGTCTTTCAATCAACATTACTATAACTCCAAACAGCCTTGGTAATGACAGTATCATGATTCCGCCTATTTTGGATGTTGAACAATAACTATTTGAAAGCTTTTGATATACATATTCTGGAAACTGCTGCAAACTTATTTTTATATTTTATTCACCAAAGTTAAATTATTAAATATGTATTTCATAAAAGAAAACTTAGACAAAGTCCCAGTCAGTTGAGTCCTACGCTTACACTCGTATTCACCAACTACTTCGACCCCGAGTTATACCGATAACATCGGTCGAACGCTCAAACGGTAAGCCCCTTTAATTCTGATTGGACGTCTCCTTGATAATGCCCAATCAAATGTTATCGTGAATTTCATTTGAGCGTTCGACTGAGGTTTTCTAGGTCGAGGTAGATGGTGAATACGAGCATAAGTGGTAGTAGTTATCTACCCTTAGTGGTATTGCTTGCTTTCATCTTCAATCAGTCTTATACGATTTAAGCAGAAGTTGCAAGTTAAGACTGAATCGAAGAATAATCTTGCAGCTAGAAATTCAGTCATTGGTGGAGCAGAACTTGGACGGTACGAGTTGTAATATAGGATAAAATTTTAAGCTCTTTCACGATGACATAATCATAATAGAAAAAAAAAAGATAATTTCTAATTGGTTGCAGCAAGTTTTGCCCAGACCAGAAAACCTGGGAAATCGAATAGAAAGATAGCAAAAAAAAAAAAAAAAAAAAAAAAAAAAAGAAAGAAAAGAAAGCTCCCTAATAAGTAAAACGGCCCTTTATGCCTCCATACATTTTTTCTTAATTTAAAAATTTTCGCATACAAATTATAAAATTTTGCAGATTAATACAAAATAACAGTTTACAGAATAAAAAAAATATAACAAATTTTCCTAATATGAAGTAGGTGATAAATAGAGTAATTTACCTAACCTAAGATAGAAAAGTGTGTCTTCAGTTTTTCTTCATGAAGACAGGAATAATTTTATTTAGAGTCCATGAATGCTAAGGTTTCGCAAGCAATGTTCTTTTCAACAATTATTTTCTCAAATAATTTTTTAAATAATTAGCTAACTCAAAAAAGGAGTCAATCGTAAGTTCTATTTTCATTTTAGTAAAAATGTCAAATAACTTGAAAACCTCGTTCTCTATTTCATGAGATTCGTAAATTGTCAGAGTTTGGGCGAGAGAGATCTGTTATTCTTAGGAACTAGCTGGGCAACTTTTTTAACAGAAAATTTTTCTTTGATTGCTTTAGTGAATTCGCATTTTTTATCCCTGCTTTGAGCAATGTGTACGTAAGCTTTTTTATATTGTGACATAACTGGATATCTTTCTCCATACCTTTAAAATTTGAAGGGCGGATTTCGGTGCAATCACACCAAACGGTTGGAGATTTGGAATCTTCAACAGGTAAATTTTTTTATAGGATAACTGTTTTGGGCATGGTTCTCGCTGCACACTACTAATGTGGATATTATGCTGTTGGGTTACGTGGAAAAATTTTTGAATAAACCCATTTGTGCCTGAATTTTTGTTTTCTCAAATATATTTGTAAAATCACTTTAAAATATTGCAAAATGAATCGAAAAAAACGCTAAAAAAATTACGCTAATTTTTTTTCGTATTTATTTGATAAAATGTAAGCGTACTAAATATGGGAATATGCATAATATTTGTAATAATATAATATGCATAATTGCATATTTTGTCTAAATTTACAAGATTTTAAGTAGTAAAAGTAAATAGCAAAAATAAGCTTTTAAGTAGTATATATTGTACTATAATTAGTAGTTTTATGATTTACTAAAAAATATATGCATTTCTTTACAGAGACTAATAACATTATAAGTATTAGTAATAATAAACTAAGAATAATCGTATTTGAGATTTAAAAACTATTTGTATTATAATCATCTTGAAAAGTACTTTACATAAATAACTATCCCCTAAATTGGTAATAAAAATATGTATCCATTCCTGCCTAGCGCCCTCTATTTTGTACGTTACAAAAATGCATAAAAAATAGGCTTGAACATATAATTCCACAATTTTTTTAAAAAAAATTCGTATTTCAAAGAAGTTGACAAACTAAGATTATAACTTATTTATTTGGATCCTTGGTAGAAAAAACACAAATAATCTTACTTTTTACATTTCGAAATCTTGAAAAATGAAAAATCTATAAACTCCGAAAAAACACTCTCCATTTTAAACAAATAATTCATCTTATGCTGTCATCTCTCGCTAACAGATAAAGACATTTATTCATAATTATTTCATACAATTTTTATGTTATGAAGAAGAAGAAAATATACAAATTTATTAAAATTCGAAGCGTCCCAAAAATGGGACGCTAGGCATAATTGGGTAAAATTATTGCGAGGCTTTACGTTGAGTTTGGTTGACTTCTATCTGAACTCTTTTATATAGGGTCGTTAATGAAAAAAGTACTTTTACACTGTAAAAAAAAAAACGGCATTTTTACAGTACAAAGTTGTGTAACTGTTCATCTCGCGCACTATCTCAGTCACAGTGAATGTGCTGCATCTTTCTTTGGTTTCCTCACTATATTAACATGGAAAATACAGTAGTTGCGTAAAATTAACAGCACAATGTGCTGGCAATTTGGACGCCAGCAGTTTGTGCTGTAAAAAAAATGCGTCCAAATTGCCAGCACATTGTACTGTTAATTTTACGCAACTGCTGTATTTTCCATGTTAATATAGTCAGGAAACCAAAGAAAGATACAGCACATTCACTGTGATCGAGTTTGTTCTGGCAAATTTCCAGTGGTTTTTTTACAGTGTAAAATTTTGTTGCGTAGAGATATAGAAGGAAATGGTTTTACTCATTTACTTTTCATTATAAACATCTGGCAGACGTCTACACCGCCTAAATTTAATAAATTCCTGATTCTATTGGATTGGGTACATTTCGGGAGTCCTTCCAGTAAAACTTTTAGAGGCACCTCTAAGTCTATGGAAAAGCAGAACTGAAAATTATTTTTTAACGGAGTCCGTTATTACTTTCTTCTATCTTCAATAGAAGAAAGTATTGTAATCGGAATTTTCCGAACTTCCGGTTTTCGACGTATTTACACGTTTTAGGGGTCAGAGATACCAAAAAACAGGTTTATACAAAATGTCTGTCTGTCCGTGTGTCCGTCTGTCTGTCTGTCTGTCGCAATTGTACCATCAAAAAGTGTATGAAGTTATGCATAGAATTGAACCATTTTTTTATAAGTTTTTGGCTATGGCAAGCAGGTTCTTCTTTAATTTGGAAAAAATCCGCTTGTAGGGGGCGCTATAATAGCGACTTTTGTGCCATTTTGAATATTGTACCATCGAAAAGTGTATAAAGTTATACATAGAATTGAACCAAATTTTTTGTGTATATTTTTGGTCATGGCAAAAAAGTCCTCCCTGAATTTGGAAAAATTCCGCCGGAAGGGGGCGCTGTAATACCGATTTTTGTGCCCTTTTCAATATTGTTCCTTTGAGAAGTGTATGAAGTTATGCATAGAATTGAACCAAGTTTTTTGTGTATGTTTTTGGCCATGACAAGAAAGTCCTCTCTGAATGTGGAAAAATTCCGACGGTAGGGGGAGCTCTAATAGCAATTTTTGTGCCATTTTGAATATTCTACCATAGAAAAGCGTATGAAGTTATGCATAGAATTGAACCAAATTTTTTGTGTACGTTTTTGGTCATGGTAAGAAGGTCCTCCTTGAATTTAGAAAAATTCCTCCGGAAGGGGACGCTGTAATAGCGATTTTTGTGTAATCTTCTTACCTTTTCGTAGTTCTATTGTACACCAGTCACTCGTGAATCGACGGGAACTTCCCATCCTGATAAGTCGACTATTCGTGTTTTTAATAAATATCATGATCAAGATTAAATCGTTTTTACTCCGATTACATTGACTGATGCAGAAATTTAAGATGAAAGTCAAGGTTCATATAGTATTGAACTAATAAAAATAAAATATTGATATTTGTAACAACATTTTGAAATATTAAAATGCATGAGATAGAAGAAAGTTTTGGGATTGGCACATCCAACTAGGTTTTCTTTTAGCGCAGAAGGAGTCAGGAAAGTCCACTGTCCAGCAACCGACCACCGTTGTGGTGAATTTCACATATTGTCATATTTATTCTCAAAATTTTTAAGATTAAACATTTAGTTAAATTAACAATGAAATACGCTATTTTTAAAATATTTTTTTTTAAACAGAAAATAATCAATGGCTTAAATGTCTCAATATTTCATATTAAATATGAATTTAATTATACAAATTTGAATAATGATTCATCCTGAAAATTTTACGTCTTCAAAAATGCTTTAACCCTTTATCTACTGACGGTACTTATAAGTAATATTAAAATAACTTGTTATAAAATTCATTTATTACATAGATTCGTTTTAATATAGTTTAGAATGAGTTTCAGATACATTACTTTATCTTCTTCCAAAAGCATTATTAGTTACACAAAACAAAAATATTTTTAAAAGGATGATTTGTTTTGCCTTTGCACCTTTTCAGCTTTCTTGGCGGTGGTGGTGGTGTGGGGGAGGGAGGTTGAATTCGGAAATATTTCTATATTTCTATGGTAAGAACATTATATTTGTACATTTTTTTGTTCTGAAAAATACTAAGAAAAATATTTAAAATAAAAGATTTGAGTAGTGTTATAAATATTGCGCAAAATGCCTACAAATTCAAATTTAATTAATCCATCTAAATCTTTCAATCCTTCTAAAATCCTTCTAAAATTTATTAAATGAATGTGTAAGTAAATCTTCTAATGTCCTTTAAACAATTCATGAAAAATGCTTTAGAAGATGAAATTTTCATGAATTCATAATTCAGTACATAAAGTGTTAAATAAATTTACATTAAAATTACTTAGTCCAGGAAAGTATTTATTGAAAATTTTCAATTTAATAAAAGATGAAAGTTAATGAAATTGTTCACTAACAAATCAAATTATATATAGGTAAAATAATGAATTATTCTATACTTGAATCAAATTACATTTTTGTATGTAAGTATCTGAACATTTAAAAACAAACTGGTATACTTTTGTTTTCTTTATAACATTAGAATGTAGATATTTGCAAATAAAAGTAAATGTATTGTTGTCCCCACAAAAATCATGTTTATTGCCAAATTTCAAGAATAAAACTTCTTGCAGAGGCGTACAAGAGGTAACGTTTCACTCTGAATTGTGTCTACTTTCCAAATATGAGTAATATTTTTGAAAGAGGGGATCGCTACATATACAAATTGCACCAACTTTGATTTTTGAAGAGATAACACCCACTTTTGGGATCATAATTGAGTTCATTAGTGTAAAGAAGCCAGAAAAAAGAATTGTTTATATATACATTTTTAAACATCCATACAGTTATGAAAGTAAATATGATAGCTAGCTATAAGTTTCAAAAAATAAAATTATATCTTAAAGAGAGAAGTAACGTAAATATTCATTTAGTTACTAGAAATATTACACAGAAATTCTGAACACATATCAAAACCCCTTTATTAAAAAGAATATTCATTAAAAATTTTTCTGGTAACAGATTCTAAGCTGTAAAGGTCAACGATAACAAGAAACGGTGTCGTTAGACCTCCGAACTATTATGTTTACCAATACCTTGAAATTTACTAAATGGAATTGAAACTTATAATCACGTGTTTCTGACAATTTATATTTTGTTTAATATAAAATTCTTAATTTTTATAATTAAAATTAAGATTTTTAATGAAAGAAGAACGCCTTGAAAATGTTTGTGTATATTTATTGTATCTTTTAAATAAAATTCAGTGGAGTAATTTTTTGTGAAGGTATAAATAATATTTTTTCATTTGTATTTAACATTAGCGTCCTTAAGCTTTCGACTATATTAACTATAAGATAATTTAAGAACACACATATATACGATACATTTTATCAGGCTGATTTGATCGAAGGATGTCAAACTGGTTGTTACCATTTGATAAGTCAAATTTGGTATAATATTTAACACGTAGGCTACTCGATTTGAAAATTTTTATTCATATCTGGAAAGCAGAAACAATTCTGAGTAGAAAAGTACTTTTCATATCTCTCTGCAATAATTTTAAGATTAAAATGTAAGGGGTGCTGTTTTGTTTCTTCCACTGTACAAATAAAGCAACAAAAAACTTCAATGCTTATACATTGATTAGGGATGTCGAAATTAACCTTCTTCAATTGAAAGGGTCTTCACGTGTGTAAGACATTGTATGTGACATAATGACAAAAATGTGTACAATAGAACACATCAGATCATTGGCTCTAGTTTTATTTTTAAAAAGTACAAAAAAGTGTTCCGATTAAGTTTTTCTATAGGCGCAATGTTTTTAGAAAAGCAGGGGCTTTCTCTTTATTCTGGGAGAAAGGATTGAGTACTAATAATTTTCCTTTTAAGTTTTTAATTATGTATCAATAAATATTAAATACATTATAGATTTCCATTTAAGTTAATTCGATGCTTAAAAACCAAATAATCAACCAAAGTTATAATAATCGCATGTTGTATGGCTATTTCGAAAGTATAAAATCAAATCTACGGCAGAAAAACTAAAAAGTATATTATTTGGTGTTTATCTCCTCAAATCTTATAAAATCTTTTAAACTTTTATCAACAAAACTATTTGCCGCATATAACAGCTCATTCTATTTCAATATCTACTAATCTAAACCACAATTTCTAATATGCATATAATTTGAGAGGAATTATGACAACTCTATCTTAATCCAGTATCCCAAAAATCCTTCATTCTCTTCGCTTCCCTGATTGCAATAATTTTAATGCTTCTTATCCTTAAAACACTAATTACTGCAATTAATGCCTACTTGTTTTACATGTTTCATTATTATGATGTTTAGCAAACGCTCTAACATTTATATTCTTTAAGGGTCATTAATTTTATAAAGATAACAATTCAGTTGACGAAATGTAAGCTATGTGATGGCCATGTAAGGAATAACATTAATGATTTATAACTCTTATGCCATTAATATAATAAACTTTCAACTGAAATGTGGAACTTACGAAATTTATAAATGATTCTGATTTACACTTTCTTTTTCTTCTTTACGTAAAACTTAAATGGTGATGGAAGAATTATGAATATCAAAAACTGCATCATTAACTTGTCTAAAAATTATGAAATTAACTTTATTTATTGTAGAAACGCGTCATTAAATAATGCCGTGCACAACTTTGAGCTCCAAGCATTTAAAAGCATTAAGACTACACTAACGTTTCGCTAAAAATGCTCAAAACGATTCTATTTTAATTTAACCCGTAAGCACATGCGCTGGAGTAGATTCCACCCCAGTCACAATTTTTCTTTGAAAAAAGGGATAATTTTTTGAAGACAGTTCTGACCTGCCTTGCACCTGTCAAAGTCGAGAAGGCATGGATTAAGGAATTTTGTTTCTTTGTTAACTAGGAGGGGAGAAAGAGGTGCATAATATTGGTGCCTAATCCTGCAAGTGTAGGAACGTTTCATTTCTATACAATCATTTCTTTCAGGATAACACACACTCAAAAAATTTTAATGGTATAGTAACATAAAAACTACTTGTATATATTAATAAAAGGGTATTAAATACAATTAGTATCAGTTTCGGGAAATAATGCATGTATTAAGGGGTAAAATTATCGTTTGCATATTTTCGAGAGAAAACAGTGTTTTTTACAGAAACTGCTACAAAATCTGTAAATAAATATAAAAAGCGTGATTTTTTTCCCCTAAAAGGAAGTAGAATTTACACATTTTACAATATACAACAGTAGATTTGTTTTTAATCCGGAAGAACTCGCTGCATGAGATTTTCTCTCACAGTCGTACTTTTTTAAGACTCCTATTTAAATCATTTTTCATTTTAATTAAAATTTCAAAATTATTTTCAATTATTTTACCTATTTTGTGAATAAAAGTACTAAACCAACCAAAAAAAGTTGATATTATATGAATGTAAAGTAAAAGAAAAGCAATTGGGCATTCTCACTAGGGAGTTCTCCCGGGTTAAAACGTATTTAGTCAAGCATATAATGGGAGACAAAATAGGGTGAGATTTATTCCATGAGAAGGCTAGCGTTAGAAAAATATGTGCGTGTGCGTACGAGTTAAGAGTTCATTTACATTTTCTGTGCATGCATTCAAAAAACTATTTCAGTGTCTGAAATTATTACATCTTAAAATTGAAACGCAAATAAATACGGAAGGCATTTTTAACAGTTTCCAGCGTAGCTGAAATTTTTTTTTTTAATCCGGTTTGTCTGGTCGTCTGTCTGTCAGTCCGAACTTCGGTATTCTAACTCATGTAAATATTGTCGAATTGCCATATAAGAAACATACGTTATTAAGGTTTACCATAGTATGTTCGATATTGAAAATGAAGTGTGTGCGTTTACTGGGGAACTCAAAAAATGTCATTACATTATTGTCCGTGGGGAAATTCACTAGCAGTGTACTTTAATGATGTTACACTGCTTCAAACTTATTGAATTTTAATAACATCACTGAGGTGCACTAAAGTACTTGCTATAGAATATGGCGGGCATAGCATTTACCGCTCATCCACAGGGACACATAAAAGATTTCGGTTACAGTAGTGTCTACGAGCAACAATTACAGGAAATCCATTTTCAGATGTGGTGTTTTTAAATGAAACAAATGTTTTATATGTTATTTGGTGTGTATAAATTTTCTTATAATCTATGCTTGACGCATGATTTTTCTTTCCTGTTCTGTTTGAATTTAATTGCATTTCGGTCTAATTTGAAAGTAAAGTGAAATTTTGTGACATAATTATTGAAAAACACAATTTTTATATTCAGATGATACTTCCAACATATGGTGAAGACTATTGCACTCGAAAGAACATCTCAAGCTCACAGAAGAGAATCTTTATGTTCTAACATTTAAACAAATCATACGATTCTAGAAGTGTTCGAGCTCCCCCCTCGGCTATTTATGTATTTCAGTTATTCCTTAATACTTAATCAGTAGAACTGGAAAACATATTAGCAATGATGAAATAACGTAAAAAAACGATCAAGAACATTTTTAATTTTAAAAAGTTGTAAATTCAGTTGTCAATTCAAGTTGTATATCTTATAAAATAATATATATATATATATATAGCAAGGAGGATTCATTGCAAGAATACAAATATAAGAAAATCTGTTAATTTTAAAAAGTTTTCTATTATTTAAAAAAAAAAAAAGATTTACTTTTATCTTCCACATCTTTCGCTTTTTTATACCAGAAAGAAATTTTACAATGTAAAAACTTTATTGTTTTGTCTTCATGGTATATTCTATTTTTCTTCATTTTGTTTTCTCTACACACACACAAAAAAAAAAAAAAAATAAATAAATTTTCAATTGATTCTTCTCTATCGCCTGAAAATTTTGGCTGCATACCTTGCCATTTTTACGGTTTCAGTAAAAATTCTATTAAATATGTTTTTGACAATGTAAAACAACCAAACAGACAGAAAAAATTCATCAATTACATTATTGTAGAAATAAACCTCTAAAATGTGAAATAAGATATTAATATATCTTCGTGCCGCAGAAATAGCCCAACACAAATTTACCGAAGAGGCCAAAAATTGCTTTGGAAAATTTTAGAAACAGGTTTTAATCTATAGGCGAAATTTATATTGAGGAATAGCAATGACATTCAAACAGTTTAAGAAAAATCGCTTTCGTCGTAAAATTTCCGACAGCGCTGTTAACAATACATGATGTAAACATAAACAATTAAAATCACAAATCATCAGTCTTCGTAAACTATATAATTTTAAGGCTGTTTACTAAGTCTCTCCAAACCTTATGAACAATTAAATTATTTGAAAACAACGTTTGAACACACAATAAAAACAAGCAGATTTGACCATACGTATACGTTTCGTGAGTACTAGGACTCACATCCTCAGTGTAAAAACTATAAAAACTTTAAAAACAACTCAGCTACCATTATCAAGAAATGCATTACTCCTCTGGATTTAGACTTTTTTGAGGCTATTCATAGCCATAACTTTAAAGACTCCTTGGTTAATGATTTATCTAGTACACCATACATCTCAACTTTCTGGATGGATTTGTTGTGTCACGACACTTCACTTCCACATTAATTTCATTGGCTGTTAGAACTTGATAGTCTTTTGGTATTATGTTTTGACATTTGGGTTTTTTCACCGTACATGTAGTTGGGGGGATATTGTTTTTAAAGTTTTTATAGTTTTTACACTGAGGATGTGAGTCCTAGAACTCACGAAACGTATACGTATGGTCAAATCTGCTTGTTTTGATTGTGTGTTCAAACGTTGTTTTCAAATAATTTATATTTTCACACAAGTTCTGTACTTCTTATGAACAATTAACTACCATGTAGGAGAATAGTTTCGTAAAATGACTTTTATATAAACATATGAGCACAATTTATTTTACAACATGCATTTTTTATGGCTAATATGATTAAATAAATATTACGTGTTATTTTCTTCTTACTGTTTGAGTCGGAAGTGTCATATTCTTTATTAATTTTTTAGACTCATTACTACAATAACCCTTCCAGGGGCAAAGTAAGTCTGATTCAAAAATGTTGAAATGGTTGATTGCCTCTAACAATTTACGAGCAAATTGATTTGAAAATAATTAAGCACTTCTCTACACGTACATTAAAGAAGCAATTTTTTTTTTCAAAAATTCTGCTGCGATTCCGGCAGTTTCAAAATAAAATTTGTTATAAATATATAACATCGACCACCAAAAGATTAAAGTTAGAAATAAAAACAGGCAGATTAATAGTGTTATAGTTTTAGAGTTCTACTTAAATTACACATTACACAGGCATAAAAAAATACAGTTTATGATAAAAAAAAATATTAGAAAAAAATTAATTTTTATAATAAATTAAAATTCTTTGAAAGCTTTAAATTTATTTTAAATCCATGCACTCGTATAAACTTATTTTGCATTGGGAAGTAACGAGATGGCTTCGACTAAAGTATAACGCCTATAAAATTATTTTAGAGGGTCCGGCTACACAGGAGTTGCTGATTTTTGTTTCAAATATTTTCATTAATTTTGTTTCAAACATGTGCTTTTTTTTTTTTTTTTTTTTAATCAAGTTCTTGTTCAAAACAATAATTTAGGATAAAAAAAAAAAGGGCACCGTCATGGAAAAAAATAAACCCTCCCTACTAACTCTGCAACTAATCATAATAGAAGAAAGTTACTGGTACCAAACAATTGGAAATAATGTCTATTTTTAAATGATGCATATAAAATTGACTTAGGAGAAGCATCTACTTATCTCTAAAGCATCTACTAAAACAAACCCAAACTTTGTTTTGTTACGAACACCCAATTTTGACATTATAAATAAATTCTACATCCTTCACGTAGCCAAAATACCAATTTTCATGAAATTCTTATAAGTTCCAGAGAAATTATTTATTTTAAAATGAGCATATTTTGGGGACTGTATACAAATTGAAGTTTTGTACTTGATTGTTGAACTACTATAGAATGACTAAGTGACTTCTATTAGTACATTATTTCTCGCCAAAATGACCATTTCACTCACTTAATATGTTTTAGCTAATGTTATATATGGTAAAATCCTCTTCAATATCCATTTTATAATGTTCACAATTGATGAATTTTCTGATTTTAAAATATATAAGGTATCAGTAATTAAAATAGTTTTCGAATGAGTGAATGTGATAGGAATTTTATAATGTTTTATAAATGTTTCATAATTTTTTTTGTCAGATTTTAAATTATTTAAATCTCTCTATTCTAAATTTATTGGAAGAAATGTGAAGAATATTGGCGAATACAAAATTTAATTATTTAAAGCTCGTTAATAATGGGTTAAAAACTTATTTGTAAAGATTACAATTTTTGATGGATATACAAATGTTAGTAAAAGATTAAATTACCATTTTGAATAACATTCAAATACTTTTGTGGGAATAGTTATCTACCAGATATTCAGTGTAATAATGTAAACAATTGAGCAAGTTTTGAGTAAATTGAATTAATATGTATAATTATCACAGTGATTACATTGTGGATATAATAATGGCTAAAATGATGAAAAATCTTTTTGACCAAAGTTTCTTAGATAGATTTTTTTAAAACATTTGCCATAAATACATCATCGGCACTTATTAAAAAAGGACAAAAAAATTTTCCTTGTTCTTCCATTTTGTAGAATTCATTGAAACGAATGCTTTCTTGTTTACACCGCTACATTAACTTTACTCTCTGAAATTTTATGTTAATCTGATCTTGAAAGTTTCTTCCATCAAAATGAAACATCAAGCAAAAGCAAACATGCTATATAAGGAAAAACTGGTCCACATAGTGAAACTTAAAAATAACCAGAGGCAGCAATTTGCTATCAAAATTTTAAAATACTGAAATTTATTTAAATAAAAAAAAATCCCTGCCGGCTCGGCCTACAGGCGCAGGTAGATTTCGAAGCTAAGTGCTAATTTCAACTACAAAACCTAAATCATGATTAGAGATAAACCCACTTTAACATTTTATCTGGCCGCTTTTGACTAGTTTTTATTTCATTTTTATATAAGTGATGGTTTTATCAGAATAATGTTAAGTCGGAATTAAAAAAAAAATACATTTCCATGCTCTACAACTCGACATTTTCTGGCACATTTTCAGATTTATTTTGAAAAGAAAAAGTATGAAAGTTGCTGACTTGATTTTTGAAGAGATTTATAAGCGGACTGTGTTTTTATTTTTCGTTCAGTTAATTAAAACTTCATTTATAAACAATTATTTTCTAAGTAGGACAATATTTTTCCTTTCCAACACAATCGCTTCGGAAAATTCGATTCAAAATGCCCACTTTGACATCATTTTTTGAAATATATTCTGCTTCTATCAAAAAGTTGACCATTATGGTACATTATATAGTTTCTGAATAGGAGAATCTACCAACTGGCTGCGTTTCAGAGCAAAAATGACTTTAAAAATGAGTCAGAAAATAAGCAGTTTGTATTTGAATACATCTTTATACGATGATTTTTTTTCTAAAACCACAATGTATTTTTTAATATGTTTTTGCTGTAGGAATTGGTCCTTTCAAAAACATGTCAATATAAAAGTTGTAGATAATATTCAGAAGATGTATAATAAATTTAAAAATGGATATCTTGTGAATTGACGAAGTTGCGGATTTTTTACTTCTTCACCCCCCCCCCCCCTCCCACTTTTTGTTTTTGTTTTTATTTTTATTTTATTTTTTTTTTTTGCGATTAGAATTGGTCCTGTCAAAAACTTGCCTATATAAAAGTTGCAGATAATATTAAGACAGTTTATAATAAATTTATTTAGATTTGATATATTGAGAATGGACGAAGTTATGCATTTTTTTCTCCCCAAAACCATATCTTTTTCGCCTATGAGCCCATTTTTAATTTTATCAAAAATTTGTAATACACACATTTTTGGCCCTAATTTTAGAAGTAACAGAAACTTTAAACTGATTTGATATGTACAAAAATTAAGAAGTTATGGGGTTTTTTAGGTTTTAACAAAACCACTCCCTATTTACATCCCCTTGGTCCGATTTTGCCTATTAACGAATTTGACCGAGATTTTATGTTCCTTGATGTTATGTATCAGTTTGGAAGAGATTTGTGCAGAATTACGGATGTTATCGTGTCCATAAAACAGTTATATATATATAAGTTACTATTAACACAAAGCATTTTTTCCAACAAATTTATAAATTACAAAAATACTATGTTATTACATATGTAGACTAATCTCCTAATAATTATGCAATCATATGTAAATCTTATTATAACCAACTTCTTACTAACTCTATTTCTTCTAATAAATCTTTTCAAATAACTAATGAAAATGTAATTGCAAATAATCGTAAAATTCACAGTTATTATAAACTATTAAATATTCTCTCTACTAACTTTAATTATCCTTATTTAGTGCTTATCCCCAAATTTCATAAGACTCCCATTAAATTTAGGACTGTAAATATTGGTTGTAATACATATAATAATAAAGCCAATAAACTACTATTAAAAATTCTTAATCAATTATATATACTGACTACAAACAATGATAATACACATTGTATATAAAACAGCTATCAACTGGTCAATATTATGAAAAATCTTAATTGTGTACATAATATAACGACATATGACTTCAAAGATCTTTTTAATAATATAGATTTATTAGATTTACATAATATTATAAATGCATTATATAAACAGTATCATCAAAAACTGGATTTACCATCTAATATAGATATAGCTTATTTTAAATCTTTTAACTAACTTTATTATCTATAATAATTATATCTTGCAAGATAACACATTATATTTACAACACATCGGTATACCACAAGGTGGCTGTACATCCAGTTTATTATCAGACTTATATTTATATCACTATGAACGTACTTTTACTAATAATAATCTACATTTATATCGTTATATTGATGACATAATTTTAATTGCCATTGATCAAACTAAAATTTCTCAATTTCCAGTAGATTATCCCACTAATTTGGAATTAACGGAAAACCTGTTATCTAATAATACAATCAACTTCTTAGATCTTAAAATTACAATAAAAGACAACAAAACAATAACAGATCTCAATGATAAACGTAAAGAATTTAAATTCAAAGTTAATACATTTACAAATTTTAAATCTTGTCTTGATAATTCTGTATATCGAAATATAATACTTAACCATTTATATAGAATAAAATGTTTATGTTCTTCTCATCTAATTAATAATAATATTAAAAAACTAATTTATTATGCATTAAATCAAGGTTTTCCAAAGAAATTCATATATTCTTTAATATACAATTAGTACTTACATGATCTTTTTAAAAAAACAAATTAACACATGCGTAAACAAAATTACAAAAAAAAAAACCTTATAAAATAAGAAAATATTTATAAAAAAAACTAATTGTAAAATAATAAAAAAATATTATAGGACGGTTGTGGGGGTAGATGTTAGAGTACGGAGGAGGATGGTGTTGTCTGCATAATACGCAATGGTTAATTTATTTTTAAAAAATGATGGGGCATTTGAATTATAACTTCATTGCTAATACACTTTTTATATGGAGGTTGATTCGATATTTTATATATATATGGTGACGTTAAATTTTTATTTCAATTCATATTGAATTTATTTAGCTTAATTAATATTCAATCAAGTTAACAATTAACTTGTTTTTAATTTACAGTCTTCTCGGGACAATATCATATTAATTTCTAATAGTATACCATCTTTATGGTGAATAATATGCATAATAAGTTTATTTGATATAACTAATGATATTACAGTTTGTATTAAAATTGCGTTATTAGTTTTTTATTATACCTCTATACTTTTTAATAATGTTTAATTTTGAACTTAGTATTAAATTAGTATTAACGGAACTTAGTATTAACGGTTTTATGTGAATATTAATCCCATATTCATATTCTTTAGTTTTTTATGGTTAATATGAAAATAAACCACACAATTTATTTGTTATCATTAGGCAATTGGGAAATGAAGATTCTGACATAATTATATCAACATCCTTTTTTTCTTCTTCCTGTTTATTTTATTAATTAATTTTTTTTATATTTAAAAGTATTTCTTATAGTTTATATTTTTATTATATATAATTTTTTATATATAAATAATTTAATTTTATAGCATATTGCTATATTATATTATTATTGTTTTGAAATCATTTAAATTTTCCGTATAGATTAACTGGTTATGGTAGTAGAATATATTGTAATCATTCTATTAACATTTGTAATAATTTAATATTTATATGAATAATGAAATATAATATGGTATTTTTATATTAGGATTTGTTGGGATATAGCAGTTTGTATATTATGAATGAATTAACTTATAATAGCATAATCTTATGACAATTTGTTCATATTAGTTTCAAGTTAATATCATAGATAGCAGCACTGAAAATTAAATTGGATTCTGTCTGATGCTTCGAATAGAGTAATAATATCAATTTTTAACACATGGTGGAGCTTAATGTTTGCTATTTGCGATTTTGTAAACTTAAAATTTTGGTATTGTTTTCTTTAGTTAAGAAATTTAAAAAAATTTAAAAGTGTTAAGATGTAATTTACTTATTATATAATTCTTTTCTATTTATATTATTTTAATTGCATTTATCACGGTATTTCAAAATAGATTAACTGTATACATTAGGTTTTAAAATCTGTGTTAACTTAACTGTAAAAATAACCTTAAACTATGGAGCATTTGGATACCATGTGCTGATGTGTATTTGGATAAAATAACGTGGATTTTATTAGGTATTTTGTGTAATATTACTATTTCTCCTTGCTATAAATTAATTATTTAAAAGGTAGTATTGCTTTTTCCATTTCATAGCATTTAATTTTATTCTGTTTTCATCTTGAAATTATTCTCTTGGTTATATTGGTCGTTAGAGTACAGGAGATATTTTTTTTTCAGCTTTTAGCTTTTTTTTCTCCCAGAAAACGACTGATTTTGATAATTGAATTCTGTACTCTTGATAACGTAATTCAATATATAATCTTTTCAATTATTTTTTATCGAAATCCACATTCTTCTTTTTTCTTCATTATTAATTCTTGTTATATATTACAAGGGACTTTATTTTATACATAGCAGCTTATTTATTATGTTTTTGGTATCCATTCAGTGTATTTGGGGAAACTGTATTGTTGCAAATTCATTCATACTATCGCAATTATTGATGATGATAAGTAATGTATAATTAATGGTTATATAGATATATCATCATCATCAACAACCGTTTTCAATCCACTGCTGGATGTAGGTCTCCCCCAGATTTTTCCAATGATTCCTGTCTAGTGCTTTAGTCATCCAATTTACACCGGCTGCTTTTCTGATTTCATCACTCCATCTTACTTGAGGTCGTCTTCTTGGCCGTTTTACATCTCTGGGATACCACTGCAGGGTGTTTTTGCTCCATCTATTGTCTTGTCTTCTTGCAATGTGCCCAGCCCATTTCCATTTTAGCCGTTTAATTCTTTCAATGATGTCAAAAACTTTCGTCTGACTTCTTATCCAGGTTATTCTTTTTCTGTCTCTTCTAGTTATGCCTAGCATACATCTTTCCATACTTCTCTGTGTTGTTTGTAATCTTTGTACCATCCGTTTTGTTAGCGTCCATGTTTCTGCTCCATAAGTTAGGACAGGCAAAACACATTGGTTAAATACCTTTCTTTTCAAACAAAGGGGCCTGCTACTCTTCAGAATAATATTGTTCTTCCCAAAAGCACTCCATCCATTTCTTATTCTTCTATTGATTTCATTCATGATACTATTATCCGATGATATTTCTTGCCCAAGGTACACATAACTTTGCACTTCTTTAATTTCATTGTTGTTGTAGACGATTTTCTTTTTTGATGCAAATGAATTGAACATCACCTTAGTCTTTTCCATGTTTATTTTTAATCCCACATTAATGCTACCTTCTGCCAAATCTTTTAGCATGTTTTCCAATTCTTCAGGACTGTTACTGAAAATTAAAATGTCGTCAGCGAATCGGAGATGACTTAAATATTCCCCATTTATTCTAATCCCTTTGTTTTCCCAATCCAGCTTCTTGAAAATATTTTCTAAGACAGCAGTAAAAAGCTTAGGCGAAATGGTGTCTCCTTGTCTATATATATATATACATAAAGTTTTTTACTGAGGGTAGTTTTGTGTTCTAGGGGCCATGATAGGTATAGATGTGGAAAAAGTTTTCAAAAATTCCAAAATACGGGAGAATGTAATAGGTATTATTTCATACGAAATCTACCTAAAAATATGATTTCGCCAAATAAGCAGCAATTTTTATCAAGAACTTCTTGTAATTTCAGTGTCATTGAGGCTGTTTACGATATCAGGGTCTCTTTCAATAATTTGCCAAGCACATGAACGTAGAAAGGGTTCGGGTTAGCGTAAGAAAGACATACGCTTTAAATTGATCTTAAGCAAGGCACCGTAATCCCAAGCCAAATATCTCAATAAAATTAGTAAAACATTTTTTTTTTTCGAATTATGCTTTTCTGCAGATTATAGGCGGCCCCATAAACTAGCATCTTGATGTTTATTAAGCATAATTTGAAAACTACCTGGAAGAAAATTTTGAAATTTTGAATCTGCATAAAGCAGGACATAATAAATATAAATCTATCAAAAAAAAAACTGTAAGTTGCAGTACTTATTTTTTTTTTCGAATATTAATTTCATAATTCATTATTCGTATTAAAAAAAATAGAAAAATTACGAATTCAATTTATTTATGTTTGGGTTTTTTAGTATTATAACAATACAAAAAATCACCACATTAGGGTTATAATTTCAAGAGATGTTAATAAAAATATGAAAATGTAATTTAACAATATAATCTCTAAATTTTGAATGTTTACAGCTAGAAAACTTTTCATCCAAATGACTTGAATTAGGCATAGTTTGAACCTGATATTTAAAATATCTTCTCAAAAAGGGAAGTTGCCATTGAAAAAAATAACGTTTGGGCTAACTTTGATTTGTAGATAGCCCTCTAAACAAATGTTATGTACATCATTTAAAAGTAGATTTTATTTAAAATCGTTTGGTACCAGTAACTTTCTTCTACGATAATTTGTTACAGAGTTCTTTCCTTTTCCCCCCCACAACTGTACTTAAAAGTTTTGATATACATTGAGTCCTGTTGTAGTAATAATGCAAGTTTTTTAGATTAAGATTTTTTTGATTTATTTAAATTTGTCCATAATCAGTCAGAACCGAAATGATTAATTGACAGCGAAAAACTTTTCTATACCAATGAAAATATAAAAAATGAATTTTTTTTACAATTTTTTAAAATATTTTTTATATCTAATATTCCCATTAGTTTATTAAAAACAATTACAGAATGGTAACAATCTCAATTCGGTTTTCTCTTTCAAACTACAATGGATGTCAACAGATTAAATTGTAAAGATCATATATACAACGGATAATAAGTTCACCTACTTGAAACGTGAGTAAAAGATACATCCTCTTTAAAGGAAAACATTGTGATAGTTTTTCATTAACTTTCTGTTCGAATTAAAGAGTAGTTATAGTGTATGTGTAAAAACATTCTTACATTCTGAAACACGATAAATCGTAAAAATTTAAAACAATTCTGTATAAAGGAAAATATTTAACACTTTATACACCGACGATTTTGTAAAGTACACTAAACTCATTTTAAATTAACGCATTCATTCACATTATATTTAATATGTTGCAAATGCGTTATTTATTCTAAAAGCAAAAATATTTTTTAATAAATATTTTTACTTCTAATTAAAACTGTTCCGCTTTCTTCATTTTCAAAGATATGAAGTGAAAATAACTATAATTTTGTCATCTGATCATTTCCTACGTTGAATTTATGTTAAAGACGCGTACGTGATGCGTATGGCTCATCGGAAAATGCGAACAATATTTTAATAAAATGATCAGTAATAGACTATAGTTTAAAGTGGAACACAAAGCTGTAAAATGGTGTATGGTTGTGTACAGGAAATTTGGGTGTGTACTGGATGTATGGCTGTGTACTGGAATTGTGGATGTGTACTGCTAGATGTATTGTCGTACTGGAAAATAGTGTATTGCTAACGTCTGTTTGTCCATTTTATTAATCAAAATATCATGTAACAGACCATATTTTAGAGTGGGACAGCAAAACTTGAAAATGCTTTGATAAAAAGATTATTTGCTCAACTATCGCAAAGAATGTGAGCGATTATTTTAATCGAAGTAAATTATATAAGTACAGCCAATTTCTTGAATACTTTGTTTGTCCTCAGTAATTTATTCTCTTGCATTAACAAATTGCCATTAACGTCTCTTTGTACCAAAAGTGTTAAACTAAAGAATAGGTTATTTATTTTGCTTAATTTTGATAAACTGTTTAATTACTGCCATAAACTCAAATCAAATTAGTCAAAGAACACCATTTTGCACCATTGAAATGCTGACGACGAAATTAACCAGCCTCGGAAATCCAAAGGGTGTTCGCAGTATTTAGAATTTTTTTTTTTTAATAGATCACAATTAGATAATCTCTTGACTTAGATAATCTCGCAAAACAGCGGAATACATTTTTCATCAAAACTGTTATTAACGGAAGAATAATTTCACACTTCATAACAAAGAAAATCTTTTTTTTAAACTAAATTTGCACATTTTTCCTAAATAATTTCAGATTTTCTTTTAAAATTTCGTTTCAGATTTAAATAAAAAACACTCATTCTCATCATATTTCCTTCAAAAGTTATAAAAATTTAAATGGCAAAAGAATATACTCAAGATTGTTTAACTCTATATATAAAGCAATTTTATAAGGATGTTGCTCATAAGAAACTTTCAGAGAATTTTTTTTTTAAGTAAAATTTAGATAAAATTCAAATTTTCTCAAAAATTACAACATACAAACATCATTACATCATTAAAAATTACATAATTACGTTTCTTTGTAAATCTAATTGAAGAGCGGAACGGATGAACATGTTATGCTACATTTTCTATTTTTTTATTTTATTTTATTTTATTTTTTTTTATAATCTTTTGGATGAAAGCGTTATGAGGTATCCTATCACATAGTGAAGCTAAAATACTAAGATTCTATTTAGTCTTGAAGATTTAAGAGATTATCCATTAATATTTAATATTTTAATATTTAATAATGTCAATAATATTAATAATTTTTAATATTTGAAAATGAAATATAAATAAGTTTTTCTGAGAGAGTTTAGTACCATTCCTGTTAATAATTTAAACACATGGTATCAAACAGAAAATAAATCAACAAAATTTACAGCAAAACTTTCACCTCAAATTTCTTGAAATGTAATTTTTGTTACATAACATGTTCTTCAACTTAGCTCTTCAATTGTTACACGAAAAACACAAAATGTGTCATATATAAAAGCTTTTTTCATACAAATAAAAGAATAAACTAAATTTTACATCGTCTGTCTGCTCAATCAATACTTCATAACAAATCAGAGTCAGTGAGCGAAATAATGTAAGGTTTTGAAGAACAAAATATATTGAAAGCGTATGTTTTAGTTTTAAAATATAAAGCCAGTGTTTAATTGCATTTTCGTGGTAAAGAACATCTTACAAGGGAACCACTTTAGGTGTTGCTCGCACCTAGTATTGAAACCTGGTGCATTTTAAAGCTCTGTATTACGAAGTTTGATAATCGATAAAATTTTTCTGTTAAAATAATATTTCTTGATTTTACAGCAGCATAACTTTCTGAAAATGTAATTTTCGAGACCACTTATCGGACTATTAACATTGAAGTTTTTTAAAGAAAAGCATTTAAAAATAAAAATTAGTTAATAATAAGCATAAAATATTGAAAAAGTTAAAAAATTCCTTCAAAAACCCACGAATTTGATTTTGAAAAATTACAACATTATATTCACATTTTTGGCGGGGAAACAGTAGGCGCTTTTTTTCAAAAGTAGAGTTTTCCGGCAACCCTAGCCAAATGTCATAGCTATTTGTCTTGTGTGAGGAGTGGTTTGGACTTCAGTAGAAATTGTAATGTTCGATGTTACGTAATTAGCCACAGTAATTTTTCTAAATAGTGTGAAAATATTAATTTACTTTATAATGACTTTTACCAAAGGACCATTTAATACAGCAACATTTCATTTTATACATTCGAAGATTTATTCCATTCGATTTTCAAAAGAAAATAGTTTGCTTATTCTGTATTTCACTAAAAAATAGTTTTCAATGATCTCGGAAGCTTTTATAGAATTATATTTACTATTTAGTATTTATCGTCTGCATAGAATAAAAAAGAAAAACCTAATATTTGCTTCTTATGATATCAATTATTAAAAAAAAAAAAAAAAAAAAAAAAAAAAAAATCGCAATCTGAGATAATTCTATGTACTGTACATTTACTCATCGGATAAAGCGGACGGAAAAACTGTACTTTTGGCGTGAAATAAACAAATAAAAAGTAATAATAAAAAATTAAAAGTATAAAAAAGTATATAAAATATTATTTTAACAGAGAAATTTTATCGGTTCTCTAACTTTTATGTATAGGACTACAAAATGCACCAGGTCTCCTTGCTAGGTGCGAGCAACACCAAAAGTGGTTCCCTTGTTAGTATTAAAAGCATGTCTTCATCATTTTTAGATGCGTTCATATTCTATAAATATGTAGCACCTATAGTCTTCATTTGGTCCGCCCGTGTGTCCGCATATTACAACGCAAAAACTGCCCAAACGAATGGTTTAAAATTTAATATATATAATTACTGCAGAATTTTGTCGAGTCATTGAAAATTTTTATGAAAATCAAATCAAAACTTAAGAAGATATTAGTAAATGTTTTCTTGGTTCTCTTAAATCTTATCATACGTGATTAATTCAATGATATCCCATGACAGGTAATGATTCTAGGTTGCCAGGGTGATTACGACCTATTTAAGATGGATTCCAATTATTTCCGCATCACTGAATTTAATATATATAATCGTAATAAGTTTTGTATACATGCCTTTTTGCATAAGAGTGACCAAGATATAAATATTTATAGTACGAACGCACCTCATATGCCATATTTGGCGTACAATTTCTGACTTGCTTTATATTTCATCTGCAAGCACCAGTTCGGGGCATAAACGATCACTTTTAAAATCCAATTTTGCAGTGTTTTAATAGTCCAGGCAATAGGGAATTTTACCTAGCAAAATTAATTGTAGTTCTGGAAATCGGCTTACTGTAGGTTTTTTGGGTCGCTGAATCCGAATTTGCAACTTCCCATCAAAATTTCCCCCGGCAACCCCCCCCCCCAAAAAAAAAAATTATTAAAAAAATCAATTTTTTTATTGTTTTAGGGGAAAAGTATCAAGACATTCAGAAAGTATACAAAATTTTCAACAAATTAGATATATGACATTATGACTTAGGATGAAAGGGAAGGGGGGATCTGCCTCGGAACATGCGCGCGGTGCTGCGTAGACTAAGTAGCGCAATTCCACTTAACCACTCACACGTTTACATTCGCCCTCCGATCTCCCCTCCGAACTTTCCCTATAAGGATTACTTTAAGTTTTTTGGGTCGCTGAATCCGAATTTTTAACTTACCCCCAAAATTTTCCCCCTCAAAACCCCCCAAAATAGTTGTTATTAACTTAAATTTCTTATTTTTTTAGGGGAAAAGCATTACGAAATTCAGAAACTAGACAACATTTGCAACAAATAGGATATATGACATTATGACGTAGGATAAATGGGGAGAGAGGGGGCTGCCTCGGAACATTCCCTGCGCGCTTTTCTCAGAAACCAAATTTTTTCAAAAAATCAATTTTTTGGGGGGTTGCCGGGTGAAATTTTGGTGGGAAGTTACATATTCGGATTCAGCGACCCAAAAAACATAAAGTGAGTCGAAATCCAGAACTAGTGTTAATTTTCCAGGTAAAATCCCCTATTGCCTGGACTTCATAACTTAGTGCACGTAGCGCCGCAGCGCATGTTCAGGCCAGCCCCCCCCCCCCCTCCCCGTTCATCCTGCGTCATAATGTCATATATCCTATTTGTTGCAAATTTTGTCTAGTTTCTGAATTTCGTAATGCTTTCCCCCTAAAACAATAAGAAATTTAAGTTAAAAAGAACTATTTGGGGGGGGGGGGGTAACATTTTGGGGGAAGTTAAAAATTCGGATTCAGCGACCCAAAAATCTTAAAGTAAACCTTATAGAGAAAGTTCGGAGGGGAGATGGGAGGGCGAATGTAAACGTGTGAGTGGTCAAGTGGAATTGCCCAATTTAGTTCACGCAGCACCGCGCGCACGTTCCGAGGCAGATCCCCCGTCCCCTTCATCCTAAGTCATAATGTAATATATCTAATTTGTTGCAAATTTTGTCTACTTTCTGAATTTCTAGATACTTTTTCCCTAAAACAATAAAAAAATTGATTTTTTTAATAAACATTTTTTTTTTGGGGGGGGGGGGGGGGTTGCCGGGGAAATTTTGGTGGGAAGTTACAAATTCGGATTCAGCGACCCAAAAAACATATAGTAAGCTTTTTTCCAGAACTACCATGAATTTTCCTAGGTAGAACCCCTTTACGGTCTCTAATTCCTGGACTATAATGTGAGAAATTAAAACGAGAATGGCATTGCTCCCACTCGACCCGTTCCGTATAAGTACCAGTTTTATCAAAAAAATAGTCTTCTTTTTCTATTTCTCTTGTAATTTTTTTAGAAATTTACCCAGAATGTTATTTCTCTTTCAATTGTTCAAATAACCTAACATAATAATTTTTACATAAATACTACGGACCAGTGGAAGCCTTGGAATGATAAATTTTACATAAACATATTTTTAATTAAAGTACCATATTAGATATCTTCATATATACACTTTTTTTCATGAACCAGAAATACAATCCTATATTGCTATAGGTGCATGTTTGTTTTATCACATAGGAGTTTGATCTAGATTCACTTTTCTACAATCTAAAAAATAAGTATGTAAATGAATAATTTGTAAAATTATATTAAAATTAGACGTAATTAATTGGAATTTTTTAGATCTAAATTTGTAAAATTATACCTTTGTCATAAAATTTACACGCTTGCCGTTAAAATTTACCTGTATTTATATGAGTTTATTGGTTTAATGGAAGTGCGTAATATGTTATCCCTTCAAAAACTCAGTGTGTAAATAGTAGAAAATTTTACCGATTTACCCGAACTGGTGTGTTATTGTAATTTGCAAATTTTGCATATTACACAAATATGTGTGTAAGAATATTACACATATTCTCGTGTATGCGTAAAAACAGAATATTACACAAAAGTGTGTGTACGAATTTTACACATGTGTATATAATGTACTATATGTGCAAGAACAGAGTAGTACACATAGAAATATGTGCACTTACGTGAACACAATAAATATCGTTACTTGAAAACTTGGCTTGTATAATAGCAGCTGAATGGTCAAGTTAATGGCTTAGAAAGTTGCAGATCGTGAATTTAAATCCCGTTTCCATAAGTATTGCTTGTTTATTATAGATTGAATCAAATAAAGAATTTCTTATCTTGATGTAGAGGTATCTTTGAAAACTTGAAACTGAAATTGATAGAAAAAAATCCGACAAAATATAAAAAAACCCTGCCGGCCCGGCCTACAGGCGGAGGTAGACTTCGAAGTTAAGTATACTAATTTCACAAACAAAAACCGAATCATGATTAGAGATAAACCCACTTTAACAATTTTATCTGGCCGCTTTTGACGAGTTTTTATTTTATTTTTATATAATAACTGGTTTTATCAGAATCATGTTAGGGCGGAATTCAAAAAAATACTTTTCCATGCTCAACAACTCGAAATTTTCTGGCATAACTCCAAATTCATTTTTAATAGGAAAAACATGAAACTTGTTGACGTGATTTTTGAAGAGATTTATAAGCGACCTGTGGTTTTAATTTTCGTTCAATCAATTAAAACTTGATATATAAAAAATTATTTTCACTCTAAGACAATATTTTTCGTTTCTAACACAATCGCTTCGGGAAATTCCGTTCAAAATGCCCACTTTGACATCATTTTTTGAAATTTATTCTGAATCTGTCAAAAAATAGATCATTACGGTACATTATATAGTTTCTGAATAAGCGAATCTACCAATTGGATGCGTTTGAGAGCAAAAATGAATTTAAAAATGAGTCAGAAAATAAGCAGTTTGGATTTGAATACTCCCTTAATACGATGATTTTTCCAACACAATCCGCTTCGGGAAATTCGGTTCAAAAGTCCCACTTTGACAGCATGTTTTAAAATATATTCTGCCTCTATCAAAAAATTGACCATTACGGTACATTATATAGCTTCTGAGTCAGAAAAGGTACCAATTGGAAGCCTTTGGGAGTAAAAATGAATTGTAAAATGAGTAAGAAAATGAGCAGTTTGGATTTGAATACACCCTTACTAAGATGATTTTTTTCTTCAACCGCTATGTATTTTTAATTTATTTTTGCTGTAAGGATTGGTCCTATCCATAACTTGTCTATATAGATGTTGTAGACAATGTTCAGAAGATATACGATAAATTCATGGGGATTTTATATCTTTTGAATTGACGGAGTTATGGATTTGTTTCTTCTTCAAACACCCTTTTTGTTTTCGTTTTTAATTTTTTTTTTTTTGCGGTACGAATTGGTCCTATCAAAAACTTGTGAATATAAAAGTTGTAGATAATGTTAAGGAGATTCATGATAAAATTAATTGGATTTGATATCTTGAGAATTGACGAAGTTATGAATTTTGTTTCCCCAAAAACCCTATTTTTGCGACCCTTGAGCCCATTTTTAACTTTATCAAAAATCTGTGATACATAAATTTTTGGCTCTATATATCGACGTAATAAAAACTTTAAACTGATTTGATATGTACAAAATTTAAGAAGTTATGGGTTTGAGGAATATTTTGAGATAGTAAAATATAGCCTTGTATTCCGTAACTAAATGTGAAAATTTAAAAAACAATGAGGAAAATTGAGATAGTAAAATATATTCTTGTATTATGAAGCAATATGTGAAATTTTATGATGTTAAATGCATAATACCCCGTATTTTTTTTAAATATGTCCATGCAATATATAAGCATATATACATACACATATACATGCTCAAACACATATAAACATATAAGGTTTTAAACTTTTTTTAGCTTTCCCCACCTCAACCCTCCATAATGGTATTTTTATATTTTATGTGGGGTTTTTTTTTATGTATAATGTATGGAAAAATATACACACACACAATACTTTTTTTTAAATATATATATACACAAAATTTTTCTGTATGATTTTTTATAATTTTTTTAGTAATTCACATCCCACCCTCCATAATAGTGTTTTGATTTTTGAGCTGTTTTATATATATATATATATATATATATATATAAACTATAGATATATGAAGTTTTTAAGGGTTCTAGTGGTCAGGATCCGCTTTTGAGAAGCTTTTAATTTTATTTTTATACAAGAGCTGGTTTTATCATAATCATGTTAAGGCGGTTTCAAAAAAATATTTTTCCGTACTTAACAACTCTAAATTGTCTGACATATTTTCAGAATCATAAAAAAAAAAAAACCCCAGAAATCTGCTGACGTGATTTTAGAAGAAATTTACAAGAGGCCTTTTTTTTGTTGTTGTTCAATTTAAAAGAACTTGATTCATAAACATTTATTTTCTCAGTAGGACAATATTTTTCATTTCCAACAGAATCGCTTCGGAAAATTTGATTCAAAATGCTCACTTTGACATCATTTTTTGAAATATATTTTGATTCTATCAAAAAATTTATCATTACGGTACATTATATAGTTTTTGAATAAGAGAAACTACCAATTGGATGCGTTTGAAAGCAAAAATGAATTTAAAAATGAGTAAAAATATAAGCAGTTTGGATTTCAGTACACCCTTAATACGATGATTTTTTTCTTCAACCGCTATGTATTTTTAATTTGTTTTTGCTGTAAGAATGTGTCCTATCAAAATCTTGTGAGTATAAAAGTTGTAGATAGTATTAAGAAGATATACAATAAATTCATGCGGATTTGATATCTTGTGAATGGACGAATTTATGGATATTTTTCTTCTTCAACCACCCATTTTTGTTTTCGTTTTCATTATTTTTTATTTATTTTTATTTATTTTTATTTTTTCTTTTCGGTACGAATTGGTTCAAACAAAAACTTGTCAATATAAAAGTTGTAGATACTATTAAGAAGATTTAAACTAAATTTAATTGGATTTGATGTCTTGAGAATTGACGAAGTATTGAATTTATATCTTCCCAAAACCCGAATTTTTGCGCCCCTTGAGCCCATATTTATTTTTATCAACATTCTGTCATATATAAATTTTTGGCACTTTTCGTAGAAGTAATAATAACTTTGAAGTGATACGATATGTACTATAATTAAGAAGTTATGGGGTGGGTTTCGGTTTTCTCAAAACCCATCCCTATTTCCACCCCCTTGGTCCGATTTTGCCCATTAACGAACTTGACTGAGAGATTTGTGCAGAATTATGGAAGTTATCGTGTGCAGAAAAGAGTTATATATATATATATATATATATATATATATATATATATATCTTATACTATAATGCGAGCAAAAATTGTGTGTGTGTGTGTGTATGTAAATTTTATCTTGAGAACGGCTCTAACGATTTTAATTAGCACCCTAGCGTTTTCGGGCACGTAAAGACCATTGGGATGAGTCTCGTGTTCGAGAAAATTAGATTAGTGGGTGATTTTGGGTCATAATGGGTCAGGGTCTAGCTAATTATATCTAAAGAACGGCTCAATCGATTTTGACCAAATTTTGAATCCAACCATTTTCGGGCACAAGAAGACTATTGGGCTAGGTCACGTGTTCGAGAAATTTCGATTTGTGGGTCATTTTTGGGTCAGTGTGGGTCTAGCTATTTATATCTAAAAAACGGCTCTAACGATTTTCACTAAACTCTATATTCTACAATTTTGGATTACGAGAAAACCATTGGGCTAAGTCACATGTTCGAGAAAATTCAATTAGGGGGTCATTTTTGGGTCACCTTGGGTCAAGCTAAGTTTATCTAGATAACGGCTCTAACGATTTTGACGAAATTTTGCACCCTACTGTTTTCGGGCACGAAAAGACGATTGGCATGGGTCAAGTGTTCGAGAAAATTCGATTAGTGGGTCATTTTGGGTCATAATGGGTCAGGGTCAAGCTAATTATATCTAAAGAACGGCTCAATCGATTTTGACCAAATTTTGTATCCAACCATTTTCGGGCACGAGAAGACTATTGGGCTAGGTCACGGGTTCGAGAAATTTCGATTTGTGGGTCATTTTTGGGCCAGTGTGAGTCTAGCTATTTTTATCTAAAAAACGGCTCTAACGATTTTCACAAAACTCTATATTCTACAGTCTTGGATTAGGAGAAGCCGATTGGGCTAAGTCCCATGTTCGAGAAAATTCGATTAGGGGGTCATTTTTAGGTCACCGTGGGTCAAGCTAAGTTTATCTAGATAACGGCTTTAACGATTTTGACGAAATTTTGTACCCTACTGTTTTCGGGCACGAAAAGACGATTGGCATGGGTCATGTGTTCGAGAAAATTTGATTAGTGGGTCATTTTGGGTCATAATGTGTCAGGGTCAAGCTAATTATATCTAGATAACGGCTCAATCGATTTTGACTGAATTTTGTATCTAACCATTTTCGGGCAAGAAAAGACCATTGGGATGGGTCTCATGTTCGAGAAAATTCGATTAGTGGGTCATTTTGGGTCATAATGGGTCGGAGTCAAGCTAATTATATCTGGAGAACGGCTCAATCGATATTGACTAAATTTTGTATCTAACCATTTTCAGGCACGAAAACAACCATTGGGATGGCTCTCTTGTTCGAGAAAATACGATTAGTGGGTCATTTTGGGTCATAATGGGTCAGGGTCAAGCTAATTATATCTAAAGAACGGCTCAATCGATTTTGACCAAATTTTGTATCCAACCATTTTCGGGGACGAGAAGACTATTGGGCTAGGTCACGTGTTCGAGCAATTTCAATTTGTGGGTCATTTTTGGGTCAGTGTGGGTCTAGCTATTTTTATCTAAAAAACGGCTCTAACGATTTTCACTAAACTCTATATTCTACAGTTTTGGATTACGAGAAGACCATTGGGCTAAGTCACATGTTCGAGAAAATTCGATTAGGGAGTCCTTTTTGGGTTACCATGGGTCAAGGTAAGTTTATCTAGATAACGGCTCTAACGATTTTGACGAAATTTTGCACCCTACTGTTTTCGGGCACGAAAAGACGATTGGAATGGGTCATGTGTTCGAGAAAATTAATTAGTGGGTCATTTTGGGTCATAATGTGTCAGGGTCAAGCTAATTATATCTAGAAAACGGCTCAAACGATTTTGACTAAATTTTGTATCTAACCATTTTCTGGCACGAAAAAAACCATTGGGATGGCTCTCGTGCTCGAGAAAATTCGATTAGTGGAACATTTTGGGTTAATGGGTCAGGGTCAAGCTAATTATATCTAAAGAACGACTCATTCGATTTTGACTAAATTTTGTATCTAACCATTTTCGGGCACGAAAGGACCATTTGGATGGGTCACCTGTTCGAGAAAATTCGATTAGTGGGTCATTTTGGGGTCACAGTGGGTCTAGCTATTTTTATCTAAAAAACGGCTCTAATGATTTTTACTAAACTCTATATTCTACAGTTTTGGATTACGAGAAGACCATTAGGCTAAGTCACATGTTCAAGAAAATTCGATTAGTGTGTCATTTTTGGGTCAACGTGGGTCAATCTATCTAGATAACAACTCTAACGATTTTCACGAAATTTTGCACCCTACTGTTTTCGGGCACGGAAAGACCATTGGGATGGGTCTCGTGTTCAAGAAAATTCGATTAGTGGGTCATTTTGGGTCATAATGAGTCAGGGTCAAGCTAATTATATCTAAAGAACGGCTCAATCGATTTTGACTACATTTTTGTATCTAACCATTTTCTGGCGCGCAAAGGCCATTGGGATGGGTCACGTGTTCGAGAAAATTCGATTAGTGGGTCATTTTTGGGTTAATGTGGGTCAATTATTTTTATTTAAAAAACGGCTCTAACTATTTTCACTAAACTCTATATTCTACAGTTTTGGATTACAAGAAGACCATTGGGCTAAGTCACATGTTCGAGAAAATTCGATTAGTGGGTGATTTTTGGGTCACCGTGGGTATATCTAAGTTATCTAGATAACGGCTCTAACGATTTTGACGAAATTTTGCACCCTACTGTTTTCCGGCACGAAAAGACCATTGGGATGGGTCTCGTGTTCGAGAAAATTAGATTAGTGGGTCATTTTGGGTCATAATGGGTCAGGGTCAAGCTAATTATATCTAGAGAAGGTCTCATTCGATTTTGACTAAATTTTGTATCTAACAATTTTCGGGCACGAAAAGACCATTGTGATGGATAACGTGTTCAAGAAAATTCGATTAGTGGGTCATTTTTGGGTCACCGTGGGTCCAGCTAAGTTTATCTAGATAACGGCTCTACTATTTTGACGAAATTCTGTAAACTATTGTTTTCGGGCACAAAAAGACCATTGGGATGTGTCACGTGTTTGAGAAAATTCGATTAGTGGGTCATTATGAGTCAGGGTCAAGCTAATTACATCTAAAAACCGCTCAAGACATTTTTTCACAATTTTTTTTAATATACGGCCGTTTCTGGTCATGAGATGACGTTTGGGCTAAGTCACATGTTCGAGAAAATTCAATTAGTGGGTCATTTTGGGTCACAATGGGCCAGAGTCAAGCTAATTGAATCTAAAAACATGCTCAAAACATTTTGACCAAATTTTATATTATACCATTTCTGGGCATGAGAAGAGAATTGGGTAAGTCACATGTTCGAGAAAATTCGATTAGTTGGTCATTTTAAGTCACAATGGGTCAGAGTCCAGCTAATTTTATCTAAAAAACAGCTTAAACGATTTTGACTAAATTTTGTATTTTATCATTTTCGGGCTCGAGAAGCCCATTGGCCTAGGTCGCATGTTCAAGGAAATTCGATTAGTGGGTCATTTTGGCTCACAATGGGTCAGGGTCAAGCTAACTGTATTTAAAAAGCGCTTCAAAACATTTTGAAAACATTTTGTATAATACCGTTTCCGAGCATCATAAGATCATTGGGCAGGGTCGCATGTACGAGAAAATTCAATGAATGGGTCATTTTTAGTCATAATGAATCAGAATCACGCTAACTTTATCTAAAAAACGGCTCAAAAGATTTTGACAAAACTGTGTACTACACCGTTTCTGGACAATATAAAACCAGTGGGCTCGGTCGCATGCTCAAGAAAATTCTATTAGTGGGTCATTTTGGTGATAATGGGTCGGGGTCAAGCTAACGGCATCTATCTCAAAAATGTTCAAACAATTTTGACAATTTTTTTTTGTTATACCGTTTCACAGAACAAAAATACCATTGAAACAGCTCACACTTTCGATAAATTTCAGTTAGTGGTTTTTTGAATCAACGTGGGTCAAGCTTATTTTATCTAGAATATGACTAACGATTTTCACTATATTTTGTATTCCATCGTTTTCAGGGTCGAGAAGAGCATTGTATTAGGTCGCATGTTCGAAAAAATTCGATTAGTGCGTCATTTTTGGTCACTATGTCTCAGCGTCAAGCTAATTGTATCGAAAACAGCAAGAATGATTTAGTGGGAATAATATATCGAGATAAACACAAAGCTCATTTTGACCAAGCTTAGCTCGATCATTCCTGCTAGTATATATATATATATATATATACACATACATACTTACATATATAAGTTTTTTACTGAGGGCGGTTTTGTGTTCCATGGGTCATGATCGGCGTAGATCTGCAAAATGTTTCAGAAATTCCAACACAGAGGAGAACGTAATAGGTAGTATTTCATACGAAATCTACCTAAAAATATGAAACTTGCTGACTCTATTTTTGAAGAGATTTATAAGCGACCTGTTTTTTATTTTTCGTTCAATTAATTAAAACTTGATTTATAAACCATTATTTTCTTAGAAGGACAGTATTTTTCGTTTCTAATACAATCGCTTCGGGAAATTTTGTTCAAAATGCCCACTTCGGCACCTTTTTTTTTAAATATATTCTGCCTCTATCAAAAAATAGATCATTACGGTACCTTATATAGTTTCTGAATAAGAGAAACTACCAATTGGATGAGTTTGAGAGCAAAAATGAATTAAAAATGAGTAAGAAAATAAGCAGTTTGGATTTCAATACTCCTTTAATAAGATGATTTTCTTCTTCAACCGCTATGTATTTTTAATTTGTTTTTATCTGTAAGAATTGGTCCTATCAAAAACTTGTCTACATAAATGTTGTAGACAATATTAAGAAGATATATGATAAATTCATGGGGAATTTATATCTTGTGAATTGACGGAGTTATAGAAAGTTTTCTTCTTTAACCCCCCGTTTTGTTTTTGTTTTTGTTTTTAATTTTTTTTTTTTTTTTTTTTTTTTTGCATTACAAATTGGTCCTATGAAATTTTCTGAATATAAAAGTTGTAGATAATATTAAGGAGATTTATAATAAAATTAATTGGATTTGATATCTTAGGAATTGACGAAGTTATGAATTTTTTTCTCCCCAAAACCCTATTTTTTGCGCCCCTTGAGCCCATTTTTAATTTTATCAAAAATCTGCGATGCATAAATGCTTGGCCCTATTTTTAGAAGTAATAAAAACTTTATACTGATTTGATGTGTACAAAAATTAAGAAGTTATGGGCTTTTTTCGGTTTTCATAAAACCCCTCCCTATTTCCATCCCCTTGGTCCGTTTTGCGAATTAACGAACTTGACCGAGATTTTATGCCCCTTAATTTTATGTATCAGTTTGGAAGAGTTGTGCGCAGAATTGTGGAAGTTATCGTGTCCAGAAAAAAGTGATATATATATATATATATATAAAGTTTTTTACTGAAAGTGGTTTTGGATTCTAGGGGTCATGATCGGTGTAGATCTGAATTTTTTTTTCAGAAATTCCAACATAGGGGAGAATGTAATAGGCAGTATTTCATACGAAATCTACCTAAAAATACTTTCCCATGCTCAACAACTCGAAATTTTCTGGCACATTTTCAGATTCATTTTTAATAGAAAAAAATACGAAACTTGCTGAAGTGATTTTTGAAAAGATTTATAAGCGGCATATGTTCTAGTTTTTCTTTCAATTAATTGAAACTTGATTAATAAACAATTATTTTCTCAGTAGGGCAATATTTTTCCTTTCTAACACAATCGCTTCGGGAATTTCTGTTCAAAATGCCCACTTTGACATCATTTTTTGAAATATATTCTGCCTCTATAAAAAAAATCGATCATTACGTTACATTACATAGTTTCTGAAGAAGAGAATCTATCAATTGGATGCGTTTGAGAGCAAAAATATATTTAAAAATGAGTCAGAAAATAAGCAGTTTGGTTTTGAATACACCCTTAATAAGATGATTTTTTTCTTCAACCGCTATGTATTTTTAAATTGTTTTTGCTGTAAGAATTAGTCCTATCAAAAACTTATCTATGTAAATATTGAAGACAATATTAAGAAGATATATGATAAATTGATGGGGATTTTATATCTTGTGAATTGACGGAGTTATGAAAATTTTTCTTCTTCACCCCCCTTTTTTGTTTTCGTTTTTAATTTTTTTTTGCGGTACGAATTGGTCCTATCAAAAACTTGTGAATATAAAAGTTGTAGATAATATTAAGGAGATGTGTAATAAAATTAATTGAATTTGATATCTTGAGAATTGACGAAGTTACGAATTTTTTTCTCCCAAAAACCCTATTTTTTGCGCCTCTTGAGCCCATTTTTAATTTTATCAAAAATCTGTGATGCATAAATTTTTGGCCCTATTTTTAGGAGTAATAAAAACTTTAAACTGATTTGATATGTACAAAATTTAAGAAGTTATGGGGTTTTTTCTATTTTCACAAAACCCCTCCCTATTTCAAGCCCCTTGGCCCGCTTTCCCATTAACGAACTTGACCGAGATTGTATGCCCCTTGATTTTATGTATCATTATGGAAGAGATTTGCGCAGAATTGTGGAAGTTATCGTGTCCAGAAGAAAGGGATATATGTATAGATACATACATACATAGATAGATAGATAGATATAGAAAGTTTTTTACTGAGGGTGGTTTTGGGTTCTAGGGGTCATGATCGGTGTAGATCTGAAATTTTTTTTCAGAAATTCCAACATAGGAACGACGCAAATAGGTAGTATTTCATACGAAATCTTCCTAAAATACTACCGGCGGCGTCACGATTTTCGTGTTTTTCAATTTTTTCTTTTACAGTGTATTTATTCAGATTATACAGATTCTATTAATAAATTATGACTATACAATTTTAGGGCTTCAATAAAACTTTAACAAAGAATGGCATGCAGTAAATATAATTTCAGACGATCCGTTTTTTTTAAATTTAGGTTACACTATTTTGTGGTCTAAACACAAATCTGCTGGAAATAAAACAAACACTCCAAGCACGCGTGTTTGTTCTTCCTGCATTTTTTTTCGACCATAAAAGTGTTTACTTAAAAATTTATATCCCAAACTGTAAGCTTATGTTCTATGTACTCAAAATCCATCGTTTTTGTATATTACACACATGTACTCATGTGCTATGTACTCGTCAAACTGTGCATTTCTGAGTTATCTGATAATCACTTAAGCCGCTTAATGTTCTATTAAAATACATAGGAAAATGTGTATTTTGAAAGTGATAAACCTTGCTGGGTATTTAGTAATTTACACGCCTTTTTACAAATATAGAAAATCGTATTTGTATCACCAGTATACCTGTTATAATATGTAAATTTACACTTTTATTTCTTAGACCGTAAAGCGAATTACGAAATCACTGAACTGACAATAAAATGCTTGATCAGTGTCAGTTGATTGGGCCGAAAAATAATTATAGGCGATGTTTTATTTTTGATTTTTTTTTATGACAATTCTTTACAACAGCAATCATGTGAAATTGTCTTTTAACATGATTTAAAATTGCATGATTTTTCATTTTATGCATTTTTTTTCTTTATCTGCAAGGAGCTACCAGTTGAAGTGATTACTAGATAAATCAAATAATTAATCCTGAATGATTTTGTTACAAAATAAATTATGTGACAGTTTTATTAAAGTAATAACCTTTTCTTAAATATATTTGTTTTCAAAACGCATTAAATTTCAAACAGCAAAAGCAGATACCCAAAACCTTTTATATTTTGCATTTTTAATGCTTTTCTAAAAATTGCTTAAGCAATTTTTTCCAAGGATGCTGTTTTTATCGTTCAAATAATATCTTCTGAATAAAACCTTTTTATTTTCTAGTATTGTTAATTTCATTGTTTCATAAAACACATGAAATATTTCACAGCTAAGAGGTTTATTTCAGAATAATAAAAGAATAAACTTAATCCTGCTTTGCTCATATGTTCAATCAATACTCCACGGAGGAATCAGAAGAACTGCCTGATCTGATATCAGGTTTCGAAGAGTAAAACATGCTGAAAGGATAGGATGTAGCTTTGAAAAATAAAGACAGTCATTTTTAGGAAATTCTAAATATATAAAAATATCAGTATTAAAAAGATGCATTTTTCATTTGGTTTTGTTAGCTTATAGAAACCAGTCCTGATCATAAAACATACTTTAATTAAATTTAAAATATCAAAAAACCCGACTGCCTAAAAAGTTATCTAATTAATTATTTCTCATCAATGTGAAACTATTTTTTATATTACTTACCTATTTTTTTTTAGCCCCCGGTACGGCATGCTATTTCCTTCTACGAGCTTATTTTGTGTATTCCAAATAATAACGTTACCTTACAGAAGCCAGACGTAAAACAAAGCAGTACGATTAAATACTCTATAGCAATTTTTTTAAACTTCTAAACATCGCACATTTTCGATTTTTATACCGTCGTATAGAAAAAAAAAGTTCTTTTAAATGCATTTTTCTTGAAAACTGTATCTCAATTTATTTTTGAAATATTAATTATTTTTGTAGTTTTTAGAGCCATTTGCTTAATACTGGCAACGGTAGTACTCCATTTCTGTAGTAAGTACAGAAAAAATAATAGTTCTAAAACAGTAATTATATATTTTTGCTGCTATTTTCCGATAACAACCGAAAGAAAATGTAATTAAAAAACGTGCTATTTTGAAAAAAAAAAAATATAAACGAATAATTTCTGTTAAAACAATGGGGCTATTATAAACTATATTTAATTGTCTGAGCGAAACGAAGGCTAATACTCAGCGAAATATTACTGTCCGGACACATTACAGCTACGATGGATATTAACGCCATGTCCTACTAAAAAAAAAGCCTAATAAAAACCTTTCGTCAAGCATAACTCAAAAAATATTTGTCGGATTTCGTTTCTGATTGCACCAGAAGGTACCTATGAGGGCCACCTACTGAATGCACCTACTATGAAAAATGAGATCCAAACCGTTTAAAAATTATATTAAAAAAACTGATAAAAAAGCACAATTTATCTGCATACGTCACAGAAATTTGGTGTGCGTCACTTTCACCGGTGGATGTTTTCATAGACAACTGGTTTGAACACATGGAGCAAATAAAAAAAAATACGCACGCAGTAATATTGAATAGATCAGTTTCAACCACGTGATCACAAACCTTGAAACAACTCGTGGCAACCAGTTTTGGTGGGCAAACAAATAATAATACAGTACTGCGTACCACGGTGGCCGCTTTTAGCCTGTTATATAAAATCTGGCCTGTTGTATGACATACAACAGGCTAAATCCGGCTAAAAACTCAGGCTAAAAGATAGTTGTCAGTTATCGACTGGAAATTAACAGATTTTTTTAATATTCGTATAACGAAATTTAGAAACGATTGTGGATGATTAAAACGAAAGACATGAGTGTTTATTGCTCCGGGAGGTTATCTTTCTCTGGATGTCTGTCTGTCTATCATACAGAATGCAATTTTCTTGTAAAGGATGATATTATTATGCAGTAAAACCTCCATAACGGACACACCCGATTAGTGGACACCTCTATTTAGCGGGCATTTTTTCGATTACCAACCCTCAAATAACTGTACATTTTTTTCTCTCAATAGCGGACACCTCCAAATAGAGGACAAATTCTGCCCTCCCGAGGTGTTCGCTATTCAGATGTTTTACTGGTAAAACCTCCATAACGGACACACCCGATTAGCGGATACCTCTATTTAGCGGACATTTTTTTCGATTACCAACACTTAAATAACTGTACATGTTTTACTCTCAGTAGCGGACACCTCCAAATAGAGGACAAATTCTGCATTCTCGAGGTGTCCGCTATTCAGAGGTTTTACTGTATATATTATTGATAGTTATTTTACAGGGCCGCACAAAAGAATAAGAATATATGAAACGAACATAAACTAAATTCGGGATTGGTAGATCGCTGATGGTAATGTAATTTTAGGATGTTATTACAGTCATCCGCAGCATGTTTTTAGAGTTTCGTTCATCTAACGAAACCCTACATGTCTCACTCCTTTATCTGTCTGTCTGTCCGTCTGTCACGAGCCCGTTATCAGAAACTATATATGTCGGAGATTTGAAAATTTGCATACATATAGCTGAACACCACACATCAAACGGCAAATAATAAAATTTTGAGAAAGTCTAATATTTAACCCTTTGGGCTCTAACTTGTGTATTTTAAGCAATTTTTTATCTCAGCCCCTAATTAAGTTGGAGACATGGCATTTTGCATACTTATAGCTGAACACCTCACATCAAACGACAAATAATAAAATTTTGAAAAAGGCCTAATATTTAACCCTCTGGACTCTAACTTGTGTATTTTAAACAATTTTTCTAACTCAGCCCTTAATTAAGTTGGAGACATGAAATTTTGCATACTTATAGCTTGCATACTTACAGCTGAATACTTGCGATAACACGATAAATCATAAAATTTTGAAAAAGTCATATTTAACCCTCCAGTCTCTAACTTCTGTATTTTAATCATTTTTTCTAACTCAGCCTCTAATTAAGTTGGAGACATGAAAGTTTGCATACTTATAGCTGAACACCTCACATCAAACGACAAATAATAAAATTTTGAAAAGGTCTAATATTTAACTCTCTAGGCTCTAACTTGTGTATTTTAAACATTTTTTATATCTCAGCCGCTAATTAAGTTGGAGACATGAAATTTTGCATACTTATAACTGAATACCTCACATCAAACGACACTTAATAAAATTTTGAAAAAGTCTAATAAACTTCTGGGCTTTAACTTATGTATTTTAAACATTTTTTTTAACTCAGCCCCTAATTAAGTTGAACACATGGAATTTTGCATACTTATAGCTGAACACCTCACATCAAACGACAAATAATAAAATTTTGAAAAAATCTATTATTTAACACTCTGGGCTCTAACTTGTGTATCTTAAACAATCTTTCTAACTCAGCCCCAAATTAATTTGGAGACATGAAATTTTGCTTACATATAGCTGAACACCTCACATCAAACGACAAATAATAAAATTTTGAAACAATCTATTATTTAACACTCTGGGCTCTAACTTGTGTATCTTAAACAATCTTTCTAACTCAGCCCCAAATTAATTTGGAGACATGAAATTTTGCTTACATATAGCTGAACACCTCACATCAAACGACAAATAATAAAATTTTGAAAAAGGTCTAATATTTAATCCTCTGAGGTCTAACTTGTGTATCTTAAGCAATTTTTCTAACTCAGCCCCTAATTAATTTGGAGACATGAAATTTTGCATACTTATAGCTGAACACCTCACATCAAACGACAAATAATAAAATTTTGAAAAAGTCTAATATTTAACCCTCTGGGGTCTAAATATTGTATCTTAAACAATCTTTCTAACTCAGCCCCAAATTAATTTGGAGACATGAAATTTTGCTTACATATAGCTGAACACCTCACATCAAACGACAAATAATAAAATTTTGAAAAAGGTCTAATATTTAATCCTCTGAGGTCTAACTTGTGTATCTTAAGCAATTTTTCTAACTCAGCCCCTAATTAATTTGGAGACATGAAATTTTGCTTACATATAGCTGAACACCTCACATCAAACGACAAATAATAAAATTTTGAAAAAGGTCTAATATTTAATCCTCTGAGGTCTAACTTGTGTATCTTAAGCAATTTTTCTAATTCAGCCCCTAATTAAATTGGAGACATGAAATTTTGCATTCTTATAGCTGAACACCTCACATCAAACGACAAATAATAAAATTTTGAAAAAGTCTAATAACCCTCTGGGCTCTAACTTTGTATTTTAAACAATTGTTCTAACTCAGCCCCTAATTTAGTTGGACACGTGAAATTTTGCATACTTATAGCTGAACACCTCACATCAAACGACAAATAATAAAATTTTGAAAACGTCTAATATTTAACCCTCTGGGCTCTAACTTCTGTATTTTAAGCAATTTTATTAACTCAGCCCATAATTAATTTGGAAACATGAAATTTTGCTTACTTATAGCTGAACACCTCACATCAAACGAAAAATAATGAAATTTTGAAAAAGGTCTAATTATTAACCCTCTGGGCTCTAACTTGTGTATCTTAAACATTTTTCTAACTCAGCCCCTAATTAAGTTGGAGACATGAAATTTTGCATACTTATAGCTGAACACCTCAAATCAAACGACAAATAATAAAATTTTGAAAAAGTCTAATATTTTGTCTCGCGCAATTTTTAAATTTAAACTCTTTTGCAATATTATTTTTTGTTCATTTTGCATAATAAGTGTAATGTGACGTAATTTATTCTATTTAAGACTTCTAACGCATGTTAATGAATTTATTTTACAATATCCTTAAAATTCACATGTAAATATAGTTTTTATGGTGTAATTTCCTATAAGTGCTTGCTTTTTATACCTAATTATTCAATTCTAATTTGAAGGGTTTTTTTTTCTGTTTATAATAGTAACGTGTAAATATTTTTTTTTTATTTGAAGCAAACATTATTGTTTGCGCTGTTTATACAGTTGGCAACAGTTTAAATTAATACCATTTTCTAAAATATGTAAAAAATATCTGTCGAAATGCTGAATATTTGAATTTAAAATAGGAAAAAAACTCAAAGAATGAATCAAATTAAAAAAATTGATGGAATCTGCACACCGAGATCTTCTATTGAAAAATGATTAAATTCACATGTATAGTTTTTACTCCTATAAAACTTTTTTAATGGAACGATTTTGTCCAACTTTAGCATTTAATATCTCTTAAAATAATTCTTCGATTTGAAAACTGTATGCATCAGCATATTGATCAAACATTTCTCTATAATACCACCGATTTTCATATTTTTGTGTGCAATAGTTATTAACGAAGATATTAACGAAGAAATATTAACGAAGAATATTAACGAATATTAACGAAAATATTATTAACGAAGAAACTAACGAAGAAATAAATATTAACGAAGAAAGACCTCCGGTCACAAAAAAATTTGTTTTTTTATTGGTTTGTTTCGTGCCCAGTTACAGCACATAATCATGGTGGCTTTATTTCAGTGGGACACACCTTACTTTAAGCGCTTTTCATTCTTTGTCCTCAATTATTAAACAGAATTTTACAGCAATGGCGAACACAAAAGAAGCTTTTGCTTGAAACAGTAATTTAAACATATTTTTTGAAAGAAAAAATATTATTATTTCAATAATAATTCATTTGCCACGTTTGATGTATAATTTCCAACTTGTTTGAAATATTACTACGAGGGTTAGCGTTTCAAGCGTTCTCCTGATTGTTAAGCTTGTCACTCAAGACATTTTTTCGTAAAAAAAAAAAAAAAAAAAAAAAAAGATTTTCGATTTTTTTGGTACTTTAAGCGCTTTTCATTCTTAGTCCTCAATTATTAAACAGAATTTTACAGCAATGGAGAACACAAAAGAAGCTTTTGCTTGAAACAGTAATTTAAACATATTTTTTGAAAGAAAAAATATTATTATTTCAATAATAATTCATTTGCCACGTTTGATGTATAATTTCCAACTTGTTTGAACTATTACTACGAGGGTTGGCGCTTCAAGCGTTCTCCTGTTTGTTAAGCTTGTCACTCAAGACATTTTTTCGTAAAAAAAAAAAAAAAAGATTTTCGATTTTTTTGGTACTTTCAGCGCTTTTCATTCTTAGTTCTCAATTATTAAACAGAATTTTACTGCAATGGAGAACACAAGAAAGGCTTTTGCTTGAAACAGTAGTTTAAACATATTTTTTGAAGGAAAAAGAATTATTATTTCCATAATACAATTTAAGATACATATAAAGGAATTTTCAGAAAGAAAAATACATTATTGAATGAATAATATAGTATTTATGACATCCATAACATAAGTGAAAATACTTATAGAGGAAATCAGTTGTTACACGTAAACGTGCTATACAAGTATACCTCCCGTTCATTAAAGAAAAAATCTAATAAAAGTATTCACAAATCATCAATTTTCATACAATGTATATTTTTAGTGCGTTATGTTATATAAAACCTCTAACATAGTTTTAGCGGATATTCTTTTAAAAAATAACTACGTTGTACCAATAAAGTAACCTTTCTGTAGAATGACCCTACTATTAACAATTTTACTATTTTGTATTAATCAAGTGAAGATTTTAATAGAGGAAATTAAGCAGGAACGGAGGTACACTTGTAGAAATAGGTTATAATTAAAACAATAGAAAATTCAAAAGTAATCAAGGTTCATAATATACATACAGAGTGATTCATAAATATCAAAACACTAGGCCATCTCCTTAAATATTGTCCCTAGGCACATACTTCCAATTCCAAAGTTTCACAAAAAAAAATGTGCAAAATTTGATGAGATAAGTTTCGACTACATAGGGGGTCAATATGAGAAAATACAAAAATTAAATTTTTATACGGCCCCCGTAGGATAAAATTTCCAGTTAGGAAATTTTTCCTTATCCATTCCTGAATTAAACAAAAAAAATTTCATCTTGATATCTGCAAAATTCACAGAGATATGTCCGTTTTAATAATTCGTGAGGTTTCAAGGGATCAGACACAAATTGAAGTGAGTGTAATTCAACAAACAATGTTACTGTAAGATGGCCATGAAACATTTTTATTCATTTATTTACAGATTTAGAATTTAGAATTTGTTTGTGATAGCTAACCATATAGGGGAGAGTAGCCATATTTGGACCGCCACTTTAAATGCACCGCTGCCATTATGAAGGTAATTACAGAATGAGACCTACCGCTGAAATCCTGCTCATCAGAATGACGTCATTTATGATTAGAAGAAGCACCTGCTTACCACGTGGTGTTTTCAGACAATTTAAAAAAATTTTAAATTAGCAGTTTTGATCTAATTTTTTCCTACTAAACTTAAGAGAATACTTTAAAACTAAGGTAATTTGTTATGTTTTCATATCCATAACTAAATTCATGTGCTTATAGCGCATATTTTTTCACGCGGATTTGTTTGATTTCGTTTTCGTTTTTAGTCATGAGATTATCTATTTTAAAAAATGGCGGAGTTGCCTTTATTGGACCAATTTAAGTTGCTTAAACTGGACCAGATATACGATCATAAATTTGAAAAGTGAGTAATGAATTTTGAGGGCTATACGCTTTTTTTTTAAATTTTTATAATGGATGCTATGCTCTCCATGCTAGTTTTTGAATATTTTAATTTTTCTTTTGTATATCTGGATCATTTTCTTATACAATTTAGGCCTATATAAACATAAAAATATTTTTACATTTTTATACAAAAAATTTAAAAAAATCGCAATTTCTTTTATCTTGTATGTATTTGTATTTATTTTCTTTGAAATCTTTATTCCCACGGCATATATGATTTACTGTGTTGAATTCAAACATTTTCCTCCTGGAGGATATTTGCGGTTCCGTGAGGAGGGTGGGACTTTTTACAGTTCTGGAGGGTGTAATTACACTTTTTTGCCATTAAAACGCATAAAATCTCAAATCTTCCGGGAGGTGGGGGAGGGGGGGTGGTTATTTCAAGGATCGAGGGAATCCCTGAATTCAAAACTGTTTGAATATATGATGTTTTGCGTTTGATTAATCGTATTTTTTTTTCAATATAGCATATTTTTAAAATACATTTTTAATACAATTTAAAGATGATGAAATCGTCACAAACAAACAGACTGGAAGAAAAACATCAGTGACAACAACAGTTGTCAAAGATATAGGAAACAATTAGGAGAGAGTAAGTTGTAAAGAGATTGACGTGCAAGAAGATTGCAGCTGCAAAGCCCACCAAAAAGGCAAAAATCATTAAAAATGTTATATCCTTTTCTAAAATCAGTTAAATCAATGTACAGAGGAAGCCAAAAAACAGCTGTGTTCACATGTTCACCATATAAAGTAAACCTTGAATTGTACCCCCCACCCAACCACCCACAAAAGCAATTGGAACATCAATTGTTTAAAAAGATAGGCGTAACTAAATGGGAAAGAAAACATAGGTAGGGAAGAACTACAGACATAAGGTAAAAAAAAACTTGTGTTGCAAAAAAAAAAAAAAAAAGTTTAATGTTTCAGAATCTAAAAAGAAAATTCAAGACAGTTATGATTGGTTTTGCCTAATTTGTAAGATAAATAAAATAGCAGAAAGGATTCAGTGTGCAAATTGCCAAATATGGTTCAATGTTGTGTGCGCTAGAATGAAAATTAAATAAACGAAATTCATGTGTAAGTTTTGCATCACTTCTTACATTATAGTCAAGTAACTCGCAATTAGTTTCATAATTTCTATTCTTAATTACTGATAACTTTGATTTCTATTTTGAATACATTTTGATTTATAACAATTACTCCTACTTCAGATATTTGATTTCATAACATTTCATTGCTGACGCTTTGTTTGATTGTTTATGCTTTGCTTTTAATAAAATTGGTTATACTCCCTAGTTATTAAAATAACCTGATATTCTTTGGTCCAATTTAAGAGACTGGGGGGTCCAACTTAGGCGACCAGTTGCTGAATTTGGACCACTTTTGACAAATTTTTCAAATTAAAATAAAACTTAAGATTTTAAAAAAGAAATTGATCTAAATTTATTTAGATAGTAGATGAATAGATTGACCGCGTGTGGGAATGTTTTACAGACATTCCAAAAATTAAGTGAGTTACACCTGAAAATATGTGAAGTGGTCCAAATTCGGCTACTCTCCCCTAATTTGTAAACAGAATCACATCACAAGACTTCTTACAAAATTAAAATAATAATATTTTGTTTTAATTCAGAGTAATTTAAAATTGTTATAACTCGAAATATTACATGTCGAATTAATTATTTTTCTTTTAATTAAACAGAAATATACAAGTTTTAATTTTGATTCAATATTTAAAAAAATATTAATTTAAAAAATTTGAAATATTTAAAATAGCAATTAAAAAAACGTGTGGTCATTTCAAATATACTTTATTTTCTTGTGTGTCTGTTATCAATGGTATTATGTATATGTATACGCACGCGATTTCATCTTAGGGGAAGTCTTGTTATGGATTAAGTATTTTAGCTGTCCTGTTGTTTTAGCCACAAGATTAATATCTGTACCTAAGAACCAAACTATCGTGTCCAAAAATGACAAATTTTATTTTATCAGCTTTTAATACTAAAGAAACTGCTCTCTTTCGATCCAAACTATCGCTATAATTGTATCATAAGTTATTTCAGAGATATTCTGTTTTATAACATTGTAAGTCACATATTGTCCAGTGCTGTTGTCCTCTTTCTTTTCGTTCTCATTAAAACTTAAGTGAGCTGTCATTTTCAATATTTTGGCTCTCGGGTACAGATATTAAATTTGTTTAATGCATGCCCTAGTCTATCATACAAATCTGGTATACAGCCAAAGTTACAAAATTTAAGTTTATTAGAGATATAAAAAAAATTTTATGCACTTTATGTTTCAGATAGATGGGTTTATTGATATGATGCGAAAGAAAACCATTTGCATGGGCGATGCGCTTAATTTTATTTAATTAATTATCCAGACAGGTGTCTGTGAATGTTTTAGATTTCTGCATGGGCCGAAATTTGTACAAAAAATTCCCACATTTCTTAAGATACAAATAAGATTATTTTAAAGATGAAGATTTTTTTATCTACGCACATATTTATATGAAAATTTTACAGTATATTTTAAATTATTTTTGAATATTTCTGTGTAATGTATTAAAATATATTTCCAATGATTTAGTTAACAGAAGTTTCATTAACCCTATTACTATTTTTACAAAACTTACTGCCTGCCCGAACCTACCCTAAGAACAATAAAGACACGGCCCGGCACGGCTCAGACAGTGGGCCGCTCAGGTTACGGCCCTTTAATGCGTTGTCTTAGATCGACTTTTAATAATGTGTAAATTTATGGTCCATCCTTAACTTGCATTTCAAATTAACTGATATCGCGTCGCTCATAAATATGCTTCAGTGGTGCAAGTCCAGAATTTTGGATCTTAATGTCTCTGTGAATTTTTCAGGTAGCAAGATGATTTTTTTTTTGTTTGGAATGGATAAGGAAAATTTTCCTAATTGGAAATTTCATCCTACTGGGGCCGCATAAAAATTTATTTTTTGTATTTTCTCATATAGACGCCTAAGGAGTTGAAACAAATTTTGCAACTTTTTTCATGAAACTTTGCAATTGGAAGTATTTGAATAGGGGCAATATTTAAGGAGATAGCCTATTGTTTCGATATTTAAGAATCACCCTGTGTATTTAATGTGTAATGTTATGTAAAATACGTAAAGCATAAAAAAATACATCCAGTTAAAAATGAATTACCACGTACTAAAAAGTAGGTTTTTTTGTAGAATGAGTTTCCTGATAAAGGTTTCATAATTTTTCATTGATAAAAATATACTTATAAAAAAATCAAGTTTCGTGTGCCTGAATACCAAAATTTTAGTAAAGTAATATTTGCCTTATTTAATGTAAACAATTCTGTGTTTAGATATGGCAACCGTTACTTTATGAAATTTCTGGTATTCAAACCCCTTAAATACTCTGAAAAGTAGGAACTTTTAACATGCTCCCTTGTTAATTTTGAAAATATTGTGTTTCAACAATTCTGAAAAAGTAAAATTTACATCATGATACAAAGACACGGTTAAGCTTTAATAAGAAAATATTTATTTCTGTCATACATATTGTTACAGAAAATGAAATCAATAATCTAAATTAAGTTATTCGCATTCATCGATTTATGTTACTGCACAAAATTATTTCTATCTTAAAACATAGTCTATATGAAATGTCATTATACTTAAACAAGTACAAATTAAATTTAAAAAATCAAAAAACTCGACTGCGTAAAAAGCGAACTATTTAATTATTTCTCATCAATATGAAACTATTTTTTATACTACTTACTTATTTTTTATTTACTTGTATTGATGACTTTTAAGTTGTGTTTAATTGTTAGTTCTTATCTATAAACACTATTTTGATGACGCCTATAGATGTCTATGAAGGTTAGAGTTGCAGTAAAGCTAAAGATCCTGCCTACACAACTTCCAGGTTGTGTAATATTTAAACGGAGCTTCTGACTGTAAAATAGTCAATGAAACATCGTCTTCATTTTGAAAGACATATCCAATGATATGCTACTCAATATGGTGCGTAAAAATATTTTTTCGTCTGTACAGCCATTTTGTATTTCACGGCCGCCATTTTGAATTTATGAAAACAAAACCCAGCCTATAACCACCGGACGGTTAAGACAAATCGATAGAGACCTCATTCAGTAAAATCCATCCAGCCGTTGGGACGTTTCGAGGGTATAAAGAAATCCACATACCCAGATACGCGTGAAACACATAACCCTTCTTGGCAGTCGGGTAAAAAATGTACATTAATAAAACTTTTGTTCATTAGATTTGATTAGAGTTTAGCAAGATGTGTTTTAGTTTCTAAAGAATATCTTGTGACGAAACAATATAATCAGTAATAAAATAAAGTTATTCGATTCAGTCATTCGATTCATTTATTTACAGGGTGTCCAGCAAGGGACTTCCTGATTTTAACATTAAATAACTCAGAAACTAAGGTTGATAGTAGAAGGAAACAAGTGACATGTTTATTTTGAAAGTCGTAAAAATCTGATACAATAGTTTCAAAATTAGTAACAAATTTTGTCGAAAGGTGGCGCTGTATGGTGAAGTCGCAGTACTGAGTCGCAGAAATAGGCTGCACTCTGTTCTTTGCAAGCAGTCGTTCCAATCGTCAGCCACTCTGCCTGTCCACTGAAATTTCTCGAAAAGTTTGCAAATTGTTTTCTTATCAGGACATTTAGTAACTTTTAACAGATACTGAAAACTGCGTCTTGTTGCCGTAGGAATGCGATTTAACTGGCAATACTCGAGTACTATAAAAATCGTTGCTTCACATAATAGATGACTTCATTCATTTCCTTTAGTAAGACGATTGATCACGCTGTGCTTTACAGTACTTTCTTTAGGGATCCCTCAGTGACTGCAGCGCCACCTGTTGGCAAATTTTTAAACCGTTGTATAAGATTTTTACGACTTTCAAAATAAACATACCACTTGTTTCCTTCTTCTATCTATCTTAGTTTTCGAGTTATTTAATTGAAAAATCGGGAGTCCTTTGCTGTACACCCTGTATTTCTATATATTTTTTTGTACAAAATAATTTTTTGTTACAGTAATACTACACTCTCAAAAATAATTTACTTAAAAATGAGAACTTCCATGTACTCGTATTTTTATAAGTACAATTGTTTCAAAAAGAAGCACATTGTTAAATATAATCTACTTAAAAAGGAGCATTTCTATGTACTAATATTTTTTAAGTGCAATTGCTTCAAAAAGGAGCATTAATCTACTTAAAAATGGAAATTTCTTTGTACTCGATTTTTTAAAGTACAATTAATTCAGAAACGAGTACATGATATTTTGAAGTTCTGTATACTTATCTTTATTTATAAATGTATGCAGAAATGAATACATGTATTACGTTGAGTAAAAAGTTTTCCGCCAAGGAGATATACCTTTGCGCCAACAACTCTCATTTGTGTTGTTGTTAGCCTTTCCACAAACCAGTTTTTGTATTCGAAAGCTGAACATAGGAACTACATGACTGAGTAATTTGTTTGTTAAAAATTTATTATATTGTGCTTCAAAAAAAATTTTTTTTAATGGAGCTATCACGCCGGCAGATCAGAACGATTATCTACTATGAGTTACGTAACAAACTCAGAGCGACAGAATGCCACTGAAAAATGTGTGAAAGTTTAAACATCAATACTGTTTCTTATGATACAGTCAAAGTTTGGTTTTCGAAGTTTAAATAGGAAATTTCGACACTGAAGATTAACCACGTTCTGGCTGCCCTATTGAAGTTGATTTTGAGCAGTTAAAGCAAATCATTGATCAAGACGGAAATGTTTCAACATGAACTATTGCGTTAGAGCTTAACGTTTGCCAAAAAACAATAGTTAACGCTCTGAAACGCGTAAATCTAACGTTTAAGTTCAACCGCTGGGTGCCTCACGAATTGACTGCTGAAGACACGCGTGGGAGAAAAAAACTGTTGCTTAGCATTGCTCAAAAATCAAAGGAGAAAGAACATTCTGGACAGAATTCTGACCTATGATGAAAAATGGGTGTACTACAACAATACAAGCCGTAGAGGAGTGTGGTCAGCACCTGAGGAATTAGCAGACTTGATTGTAAGACGTGCCCTAACTAACAAGAAGGTGCTCCACTGCATCTGGTGAGATTGTCGCAGAATGCTGTACAAAGAGTGCCTGAAAAGCGGACAGACTATCAAAAGTGCAATATACAGCGACATGCTAATCAAATTTCGTGATGTCATTTGCGAAAAACGAAGAAACGATTTCAGAAGGAAGGTGGTTCTCTTTCACAAAGATAACGCCCGGCCACTTGTTAGTACGATGACCGGCTGGACGCTGTACAAGCTGGAGTGGTATTTGATGCAACAACACCATACAGCTCCGACATGGCCCTTTTGGATTTCTATCTCTTTTCACATCTACAGCTGCATCTTGATGGAGTAATCGTCAATTCAAATGAGGAGGTCATAAATGAGGTCGATCTCTTTCTGGAATCGCGCACGCCACAATTTTTTTGCTGAAGGGATTGAAAAGTTGCCAAAACGTTGGCAGATGATTGTAGATTTGAACGGAGATTACGATCCACATTAGCTTTGAAGTTTTCGTATCCATTTATCATTTTACAATTAAAAAAATTTTGGCGGAAAACTTATTACTCAACGTAATATTTTGTATTTTAAAGTCTTAATATTCATGTTTAAATCCTATGTGCTCAAAAATATGAGTTTTCTGATAAACCCTTTTCTTATACCGAATTGCCAGTAGGTATTTCTAAGCCTTTATTTAAAGATATGTCTATATTTGTTATAATTTTTAATTTATAATACACATTTTTCAAATTTATTTACAATTTCATTAGAAATGTTAAAGAAGAAAATTTAGTTTAATTTTTTTTTATTAGAAATTAGAATATTTAAGAAAGATAAAATTCATCTCTGCTGTTAGCGATCTTCTGTCGCCGATTCATAAAAGCAGTCATTTGGAAACTGCTGGTAACAGCTCTTATAGCACAGTCACTACAATACTGATCTCCCACTTAGAGGACTCGGGTTCAAATCACGGGTTGGCTCATACAGAAAATTTGAAGAATTAAAATAGTAAATTCGTTGTTCAAAAATTGTAGTTCTTCGCAATTAAAAATGGTGATTTGTCGGTTCTCTGTAATTGCGTTTTTTTATTTCTTATAGTGTATGTGTGTTTCTATAATATACTTATTTTCGAGTCCCTGTATGTACTAAAAAAAATGAGTACATGCGTTTTTCAAATTTAAGAGTTAAGTACTCGGAGCTATTTTAAGCTCGGGAAGTGCTCAATAATTAGAACAATTTACTTATTTTTAAGAATAGTGTTTTAACAGTGTATATAAAATGTCCTGAGACTTTACAAATTTCAAATTAATAAACCTTTTATATAGAAAGTTTGTGTTGAATTTCCGACTTTTTTGCTTCCGCAAATGTTAGAAGACAATCATTCATAAAGCATTTTTATATATATAGTTTAATTTATTTTGAATTAAAAGTAATATACCATTTTACTTGATAATCTTATGAAGAAAAATTCTTAAACTATTGCAAATTTACTTACATGAAATCACTTTTAATAAGTTCCAATTTACGAAAAGAATGCAGATTAGAAATGAAACTTTTAAAATCTCGTTAACAATCACTTTCTCCTACGATTCAAATTGAAGTTAGTCAAACTTACCAGGTGAAATTAAAACTTTGTTCAGCAGTTCAGCAGCCTTTAAAAATCTTGTTAAGGTAATACCTCTCCTCTTAACTCCTTTTACGAATATTGATTTTTTCCTAAGAAGTTTCCAAATTTAATATTGCTATCTTGACTCACACGTGTAACAAAACGGAAGTAATTAAAATGCATATTGCTATGGGAATAAGGATACAGAAGCAGATATTGTCAGTATTGTTTAAGTAGTCTGCATTTGAACGAATGCATGGCTACCAACTATAAAAAATTTTCCTAGTCAAACAAACCTATTTTGCTCCAGGTATTTTAAAATAAACTGGGCATCGCTTCTATGTGGTACGTATTTCGTTTTATTTATGAAGTGAAATTTCTAGTTTAAAATAGTACGTTTATTCGTCTTTAGAAAACGGCAGGTTAGCAGCAATGCAAATTATTTAATTTCCACAATGAAAAGGGAATCAAACTTTTCTCCTGCAACAAACTTTTGAAAAAAAAAGTACTATATTTTTACTGTTAATATCCCATGCTAGTTTCCAGATTAAAAAATTATTAATTGTTTTTCACATGTGTGTAACTATCAAACATTAAAAAAATTAACTATATCATACAAATGTTATGAAACACACGACATTTAATGGGAGGAGACCTTAAGTTTCTGGTTATTTCTGTTATATAACATAAAATTAATAGTCTAGATTTTGTTGTTCCCATTTATCGCGTTATATTAAACACAAGTAGCTTTTAACTTAGTTCCTCAAACATACGCGAATTCTTTTGTACAGCTCTGTATATTACCAACAAACTTTCATATGCGCCACATATTAACCCTGTCGCTGCGCAACCCGAGATATTCTCGGGCATGCATTTTTCCGTCTAATTAATAATATTTGGTTATTCCCACCAGTTATTTATTAGCGAAAACTTTGTCTGATTTAAGGACATTTTCCCCGATTACGATTGTCAAAAATTTCTGCTTTAAAGAACCGGTGATAAAAGATTAAACATTCTGTAAAAGACACTCATCGCGAAGAATTACTTACGCGGCGAGAGTGTTAAGTTGAAATTTAATTTAGGCTAAAACATGGTTAAAACTACTAAAATCACACTTCCAGATATTATCATGCTCAGGGCGCCAGGTTTCCAGTTCTTTGCGTGGCCCTGTAAATGATTTAATTTATATTATACTAATAGGAAGTATTAAAAATGAATATTGCTATGAGAATAAATGTACAGAAGCAGATATTGTCCTTATTGTTTATGTAGTCTGCATTTGACAAATGCGTGGCTACCAATTATCCAATTTTTTCCTAGTCAAACAAACCTATTTTGCACCAGTTATTTTTAAATAAAATGGGCATCGCTTCTATGTGGTACTTATTTCGTTTTATTTATGAAGTGAAATTTCTAATTTAAAATAGTACGTTTATTCGTCTTTAAAAAACGCTAGGTTAGCAGCAATGCAAATTATTTAATTTCCACAATGAAAAGGGAATCAAAATTTTCTCCTGCATCAAACTTTATCTTTTTACTGTTAATATCCCATGTTAGTTTCCAGATTAAAAAATTATTAATTGTTTTTCACATGTGTATAACTATGAAACATTAAAAAAAATAACTATAATCATACAAATGTTATGAAACACACGACGTTTAATGGGATGAGACTTTAAGTTTCTGGTTATTTCTGTTATATAATATAAAATTAATAGACTAAATTTAGTTGTTCCCATTTATCGCGTTACATTAAACACAAGTAGCTTTTAACTTATTTCCTAAAACATACTTGAATTCTTTTGTACAGCTCTGTATATTACCAACAGATTTTCATATGCGCCACATATTAAGCTAAAATTTAATTTAGGCTAAAACATGGTTAAAACTACTAAAATCACACTTCCAGACATTATCATGCCTTGGGCGGCAATTTCCAGTTCTTTCCGTGGCCCTGTATATGATTTTATTCATATTATACAAATAGGAAGTATTAAAAATGAATATTGAATAATATGAGAATAAATGTACGGAAGCAGATATTGACCTTATTGTTTAAGTAGTCTGCATTTGACAAATGCGTGACAATCCAATTTTTTTTCTAGTCAAACAAACCTATTTTGCTCCAGCTATTTTGAAATAATATGGGCATCGCTTCTATATGGTACTTACTTAGTCTTTTTTTTATGAAGTGAAATTTCTAGTTTAAAATTGTACGTTTATTCGACTTTAAAAAACGGGAGGTTATCAGCAATGCAAATTATTTAATTTCTACAATGATAAGGGAACCAAACTTTTGTAAAAAAAAAAAGTACTATATTTTTATATAATATCTCATGTTAGGTTCAAGATTAAAAAATTATTAATTGTTTTTCACATGTGTATAACTACGAAACTTTAAAATAAATAACTATCATATATTTCTGTGTATAAGACAAGATTATTTGAGCATTTTTTTGGCTCCAAAGTAGGGGGGGTCGGTTTATACATGAATCTAAGAAAAGTTCAGAAATTAATATTCTAATATGAAAAAGAAAAAATTGGTAAATATAAAAAAGACTTAAAAATTTCTATAAATGCTTTAAAACTTCATTATTTCACAATGAAAAAAGTTACCATTCCTTATTCACTATCCATTCCCAAAACGTATTGCAACCTATAATTGTTTTAACAGGCTACAGCTTTTAAAAAACTTTAAGTATGCGCATCTTAAAATACATTTCATTCCGTCAAGCAGTTTATGAATTATGCTTAAAAATCTAGCAGTTTGTTTTGCATTATTGGAAATGAAATTAACTTTGGAGTTCCTAAGTTTATATCTGCAGTTCCTAAACTATACCACCAAATGTCGCATTTGGCATCCAAAATTTAAAGTTACCAGAATAATTCAAATATGATGTAAAAATTAGGTGTTCTTATTGGATGTTTCGAATTTCGTTATAAATTCGAAACACCCAAAGAATTCGATTTGTTATAAGTTCTGAGACACCCCTAAAATCAAAGTTGTATAATAAAAATTTGATGCGTGTTCAGGGGAAAACTGACTTCATTAGAAGTTTTATCATCGACAAAAAGAATTATAGCGGTTTAGTTCCAAACATTATTTCTCAATGTATACAGACTACTTGTTATTAGTTTGATATATCTAGCTAGCTGGACTCGATGCCTTTTGTTGCAATTTTCCAAATGTCGCATTTGGCATCCAAATTTAAAATTTATCGGAAAAATTCAAATATGATGTCAAAATTAGGTGTTCGTATTGGATGTCTCAAATTTTGTTATAAATTTCATTATAGAGACAAACCCCTAACATCAAAGTTGTATAATAAAAATATGATGCGTGTTGGAGGAAAACTGACTTCATTTTGAGATTTATCATCGACAAAAAGAATTATAGCGGTTTAGTTTCAAAAATTATTTTTCAATTTATATAGACTACGTGTTATTAGTCTGATAGGTCTAGCTAGCTAGACTCGATGCCTTTTGTTGCAATTTTCAAAAATAGTGAGTCACAAACAACCCACTAGGATTTTAAACGGTCCTAATATGTTAGAACAGGTTTTATTTTGTAAAACTCTTTTTGTACGCGTTTTATTACTATAAAGTTCAGAAAATAATTTTTGATAACCTGTTCTTAATATATAGAGATTAAGCTATTTTTAATGGCAATCTATCATTTAGCTTGAAAAGGATGCACTAGACGGCTTTTAACCCATTGCAAAGCTATTTACACGAAATTTCGTTTGAGTAATTAAAATTATATACATTATTGTGAGAAAAAACTGGAGAAGCAGATGTTAAAGTTATTATTTGAATGGTCTGTGTTTAACAAACAATTCTTTTCATAATAAGATGATTAAATGCATAATATATATTATTAATGCATAATATATATATTATCGTTTAACTTGAAATTCCACCTTTTTAGTGTCATATTTAAAAATGAATAATTATCACGCATCTAAATATAACTTAAATTTTTAGATTACTCATTATTTGAGCTCTTTTTTCTTCTGACAATTGTTGGAAGACATCTTTTTACAAACTATTGTTAATAAATACGTCTTTATTTTTAATCAAAAATAAGGTTTTTTTTTTAACCAAAAAATCGTGCGTTATGAAATTTATTTTCTCTTGTAAAACTATTTACATGGAATTATTTTTAATAAATTAGGATTATAAATTTGCGGAAAGAACGCAGTTTTGAAATGAAACTCTTAAAATCTCGTTGGCAATTCATTTCTTCTAAGATTCAAATTTAAGTTAATTAAACTTACCAGGAAAAGTTAAATATTTTTTAGCAGTCGATTCTTTAAACGTCATGTTAAGGTATTACTTATTTTAACTAATTTTCTAATGTTTATTTTCAAAGAAGCTGTCAAATTTAATATTTCTAACTTGACACTTACTTGTAAAATAGGAGAAGTATTTAAAAATACATACATTATTGTGAGAATAAAGCTAGAAAAGCAGATGCGAGAGTTATTGATTCAATAGTCTGGGTTTTAAACACATTTCAGTTCAATGATAAAAGAAAGAACATAAAATATACCTTATTTTTTAATAAATAACTATGTGTTTTAACTTGGTATCCTAACATGTTAGTAACAGACATAAAAATTATTTATTATCACGCATCTAATTAAAACTTAGATTTATAGCTTATTCATTATATGTAAGCAATTTTTTAGGAATTTATAACACTGAGGATTAACAAAATGAAATATATCTATAGTCGAACAGTTGTCACAAATTAGCAATCATAGTGCCAAAAATTGTCAAACCAAAATCTCCTTTTTCAAAATAAAATATATATATTCCACAATTTCCACCACTATCTGCAGATTTATACAGGTATATGTTTTGGGTTTTATAAACACACACATGTTAACACTGCTTGTGTGAATTTGCGGGATTTGGGCAACACTTATCGTTGAGTTAATTTCGCATGTTTCACACGATTATTAACACTTTGAGGTCTAAGCCCGAGTGGCACTCGGATTGCCGCTTTCGCTGAAACGAACTAAGCCGCTGCCATCGAAATACTCAAGGCCTGAGGACACAAGTTGTGACGTCATCACTAATGGACCGACTTCTCAGTAGTGTTGGAATTCTCACCGGGAAATTTTGAATAGCAATTTCCTTTTATTTTATTTGTGGAATGTCTATCATCTTATAAAACAATAGTAACTATTTAAACTTACTGGTTAGAATTTGGAATCCCTTAATAAAAGATCAGCCAGATGCAGCAACAATGAGGCATTCCGCGTCTGGCTGAATTTTTATTTAGGGTTTCCGAATTTTCACCAGTAATTTTAAGTAGTTACTATTGTTTTATAAGATGATAGATATTCCACAAATAAAATAAAATGAAATTGCTGTTCAAAATTTCCCGGTGTGAATTCGAACACTAGTGAGAATTCAGTCGATTAGTGATGACATCACAACGTGTGTCCTCAGGCCTTGAGTATTTCGATGGCAACGACTAAGCCCGATAGGCACTCGGGGTCAACATTTAACTCGCTGAGCTATAAAAGTACCTATTATATATGTTCGCGGTTTTTATCAGATATTATCTACGAACCTTTTATTTTGAAAAAAATATAGGTGACAGCACTAAACAGAAGTAAGTATATGAAAATATCTAGAATCAGAGCTTAATTCGAACTTATTGAGAATCTTGTGGTGTTGCTCTTTGTGCTTTGAAATATACCGCACAAAAGCAAATTTTACTAAATAATGTTTATATACAAATAAAACCTATTTTCAGATATTTGTACAATATTTGGATAAGATTTTATTCAAATCTAGGTAAAATTTTATGTCAAAAAGTGATGTTGTCTTATGCGGAACTTTTTAAAAATATATAAAACATGCTTTTTTAAATAATATCTCATTAAATACCAGTTTTTAGTGCATTGATTATGAATAAAAACAGATTGCAGTTTATAATAAAAAATTATTAAAATACATGTCTTCCAAGTATGTTTTAAAAAATCATGAAAAGTACCAAATACCCTCAGTCTAGAGAGAGATATGCGGTTGAAATTACTGAGATCTCAAGGTGTTAAGCCATTTTCGCATACTTTATTGTTTTTTCTTTATACTTCTCTAAATTAAAAAAACAAACATTAAATTAGTTTTTAATTAGATTTTTGGAGAAAAAATACATAAAAAATTTAAAAAGTCAACTTTTTAAAAAATACATAATTTTAAGATTTTTATATACAAAAAAGTACTATTAAATACTATTAAAAAATTTCCGCTGAGCTCTGCGAACTTTCTCAGATGAAAATGTAAAAAAAAAAATCTTTTTAAAACCCTACATAAAGACACTGAGGGAGATTTTTTCTTTTGGTTTCGTGAGAAGTAGCGGTTTGAATTTAAACATTGGAAAGTGCCTATATTAGTTCAAAATCAGTAATTAAGCGTAAGATCATTCCAATTTTAGCGTTGGTATAAAAATTGCCTTTTACTTTTTAATTCAACATTCCAATTAATACAACATTGTGAATTTAAATTAATTTTAACTGGAGGTAGAAGTGTAGAGAGAAGATAGAGGTGTGAAAGGCCGATTTTTTTTTTTTTATTCGCTTTTTTACTTTTACCCTTGCTTTTTTCATTAATATTAAAAGTAGTATTGAGAATTATTTTTAAAAATATGTAATAAAAATGCATTTATACATCTTTACAAAATTTTTGCAGTATGCGGACATGGAAAATTTAATCAATGTCAAAACATCATTATTCTGATCATTCAAAATTTATTGATTTTTATTTTTTTCCGTCTTAACAAGAAGAAAGTATTGGATTCGTGAAATATTCTGAATTCATGTTTTCGACGGATTTATACGTTTTAGAAGGTTCTGAACACAATCGGACTGTTTTTAGAAAATGCCTGTATGTTCGTCTGTATGTGACAAAAAATTTGCGGGCTCTCTATCTCAATAACTAATCCAAGGAATTTAAAAAAAAAACTTTAGATACAGTTAGAACTAGACATAGATTGATGGTGATTACTTTTTGGTGTAACTTGCCAAACATGTGGTGCTCCTATGCTGCATTTTTCACGATTTTCGCAATAAATCTATCTCAAGAACTTATGCACGGAATTTCATCAAACTTCAGATTCAGTTAGACTTTGACATAAGTTGTTGCTGATTAGGTTTTGGTGTAAATCGCCAACAGGTGTCGATGCTATGCTGTATTTTTCACGATTTCCGCAATAACTCTACCTCAAAAACTAATGCAGGGATTTTCATCGATCTTCAGATTGAGTTAGAAGTTGACATAAGTTTTTGCTGATTAGGTTTTGGTGTAAATCGTAAAACAGGTGGCGCTGCTATGCTGCAGTTTTAAGTACTTACACGATTTTTGTAATATCAGGAACTAATCTCAGGCACTAATGCAAGGGATTTTATCTAACTTCAAATTCTGTTAAACTTTGACAGAAATGGGAGCTCATTAGGTTTTAGTGTAAATCCTATAAGAAGTGGCGCTTCTATGCTGCATTTTTTACAATTTTCGCGATAGCTGTATCTCAAAACGTAATGCATGGAACTTAATCAAACTTCATATTCTATCCAGTATCGATATTTATGTAACTATATATCAAATTAACATCTAGTAATAATATACTAATTTTAATTGTTAAAACATGTACCCGGCGCTTCAAAAGTTCGGTGTGAAAGTAAAACGCTATAAAAACAGATCTATGGGTCGGATAGACATGCGGGGCATACCACATCAAATCAGGCAGTAAAATATCAATATGTAACTCATCATCACAGATTTAAATGAAACTGCGTGTGTTTGCTTTTACTATTAAGATATGATCACCAGTAATTTTTTTGCCCCTTGGTGAAATAGTTTCCCAGAAAAAAATTGTCAAAATGTTTAAAAACTGCCGTCAGTTGGTATTCTGGGCCGCTCTGTTGTCAAATGTAGCATGTCATAAATATAATCATTTCAATATACTCTACAAATCATCTTCAAATAATTTATGCATAATATATAGGTACGCAGTTTATGAAAAAAAATAATAATGTTACGCTTATAACACATTAAGTGTATCTAAAAAAAGGTTAAACTTTCAAGTAGAGGTCTGCACGGGCCCGGGCTTGGCCCGAGGCCCGTACCCGGGCCGGCGGAATGGAGGAGAATTTTCAAACGGGCCGGGCCGGGCCGGGCCGGCAGAATTAGGGCAATTTTTTCAACGGGCCGGGCCGAACCGGCAAAAAAATTGAACGGGCCTGCAGGGCCGGGCCGATAAAAAAAATTAATCGGGCCTATCGGCCCGATATAAGAATTTGAGAGAAGCAGATAAAATACGAGGCCATTTCCAATGAAATTGACTTTTTCGAGACGTATAAATGTGCGTTACGAGCCGATGCTAGTTTAACAACATCAATACAGAAATGTAACATGTCCATCGTAGAGATCGGCATCGTACAGTTACATGATGCCTGATCCCGGGTTTAATTTTATCGGCAGACTTGTGCCGGGACGGAACTGGTCTTAATCGTTCTCAGGATGTGTAGGACAGGCATTATGTTTTGTAAAAGTATTAATAGCAATAATGAACTTCTGTTAACAGTATCTTTGGAAATGTACCTTAAGGTGGTTCTCATATTTACTGCTCAACAATGCGAAACTTTCAGACACATTTTCTGACTCATTTTTAACTATAAAGGCATAAAATTGACAGGTCTAAGTATTGAAGGCATTTGGAATCGAATAGCGTTTCCATTTTTCATAAATTACGTACAGAGATAACAGAGACTCTTGTCACGTGACTGTACGTTTTTCTCCTTTCCTGTGATATCGCTTCCGGAAATTCGATTCAAAACGCTAACTTTGGCAGTATTTTCTGAAAGATATATTACTTTTATCTAAGAAAATAACGGCATTTACATGGTTTCTGAATAAGAATACCTGCCAATCTCATGCGTTTCCGAAAAGAAATGAATTCATAAATGTATCAAAATGTAGCTCCTTTGGATTAGATAAAAGGCTTAAAAATGGCAGAAATATTTTCACAAATCTACTTTTTATTATAAGCTTCAAAAGTTATCATGTTTTTTAACCCTTTATTCTAAACTACAATAATCTTTTAATGAACCCTTATTTAAATTTTGAAACGTCTGTAGAGACGTTGACTAAAACACTGTGAGTAATCGTTAATGTTTACTATTGTATGTTTTCTATTTTGCGAACACATAGTAATTTAAAATATACTGTAAAATGTTCCCATAAATATGCATGCATTATTCATTAAAAGAATCTTAATTGTATATCGAGAAAAAACGGAATTTTTTGTTGAAATTGAGTCGGGCCGGACCGGGCCTGTTTTCACTGATTTTTGTAAGGGCCGGGCCGGGCCGAGAACGGTAAAAATGTAAATGGGCCGGCCGGGCTCGGGCCGAACTTTCAATTTTTACACCGGGCCGGGCCGGGCCAAAATAGCTTTCCTTCGGGCCGGGCTGGGCCCGGGCCTGGAAATTCCGGCCCGTGCAGACCTCTACTTTCAAGTCGAGAATTTTTTATGAAAAATAATGCATTAACAAAAAAAGCATTATCAACAAAAGGCGCTATTTTTATTATATTTATTTTTTGTGAGGAATATACTTAAAGGTGTCCTTTACCTGATTCTGAAATAAAAATAGTGGGATTTTGGGTGTTTTAGTAGTATTTCCTATTTGAAAATATTTTGAGACGCAATATAATCAAATCAAGCAGAGTCATTCCATGTCAGTTCTCCTAAGCCATTTAACACAGTGTCATAAATTTCAATGTATGATTATAGCTCATTTTAAGACGTAATCACCTTTAATTTTCTTGATCCTAAGTAAAATATTTTTAAAGATAAAAAATATCAAAATTTTGAAAAATTGTTTAAAATTCTTTTAATGACAGTTCTATATTCAAAGACTGCATTAAAGAAAAAAAAAAGTCATTTCAATATAAAATCACAAAATAAGTTTCAAATAATCTATATGTCACAAATAATGTAGGCAGATTATTATTATTATTTTTTTTTTTTTGTCATGTTTAATCACTAAGAGTGTCTTTAATCTTGTGAATTTTTAAATCAAGAATTTTGTGAAAAATAATGTGTTAATCAAAAATTTATTATTCACCGAAAGCAGGGTGTTATTGCTTTTTTTAATTGTACGTAAAAATATCTTTTAAATGGTTATAAAATAAAGTAGTAACAATATAAGAAAAAATTATCAAAGTTTTGGAAAATTGCCACGAGTTACCATTAATGATTGTTCAATTTTCAAAGGCATCATTTTATATATAAAATCATATTTCAATAACTAATAAAGGAATCTTCTTCAAATAAATTAGAGAAAGTAAAATAAGTATGCAGATTATGAAACAAATATTACTGTAATGTTAAAAAATATTTAAATGTGTCTAAAAAATAGTATAATCTTTGAAATCAAAAATATTTTACAAAAAATAATGCAATTATTAAAAAATCTTTATCAATCAAAGGCGGAGTTTTTATGACTAATTTTTTAATTTGAAGTTGTACATAATACTTCTTTATAACTGGATCTGAAATAAAAATAGTGGGATTTTGGTTGATTTTAGTATTATTTAAATCATATTTAAAATTATCAATATTTTGAGATGTAAAATTTATCAAATGTATCATCCCTGGAAATATTTTTATTTATACATTTATTTTATTTTTCAAATTATCTTTTATTTTCGTTTCTTAAGGAAAAAAATAAACAATATTGTTTTTAGTAAAACCTCTAGGGCGAAGAGCAATTATCCCTTTACAAAAAAGAGAAAAATCACTTGCTCCTCCTCGCCCAATAAAAATTTTCAAAATGACACTCCTAATCTTTAAACTCATATTTGGATTACATTGAGCTGCTAATATTAAAAAAATACCAAATTTCACTCTTTTGAAGAAAATTTTGACATATTGTGCTTTAAAAATATGCAAAAAATGCATAATCCATTATATTTATACCCTTCAAATAACTATATCTAAAAAACTATTTAAAGCTAAATGAGATGCATTTTTGTAATTCTATTCAATTTCTAATGATATTTAATTTGATTTATTTCATCACAATATTATTGAAAGATTGATTTTCAACATATATATATGTATATGTATATATATGTGTGTGTGTGTGTCTGTATATATATATATCGCTGTTCCCAAACAAATTATATAAAATGATTCATTTATGTTTAATAAAGCATATATATTGTTTATACACTTATAGAGAATACATATGGTAAAATTTATGATATTATGTCAATAAGATCTAAAAGTAATGAACTTATCTAACAGTATGTCAGGAAAATTTAACATCTGGTGTAATGACAACAAAATTTTATAATAGTTTTACTTAATTTCGATGAATGAAAAAAGCGAACATATTTATATATTATTGAACTGCAGGTGAAAATTTCACAAAGACATTCCTATCTCAACAACATCTGAGTATGTCACATTCACACTATAGCTGATTTTTCTTTTTGATCTTTCGGTTTGATGGCAGATAGTCATGAATTAATTAGTTTTGTTAGAAGTATGATTGCAGTCCGCACATTACGCTCACAATTTTTTTTTATTTGTTTGATTGACTCAATGAACAACAACATTTAAAGCGACCATTTCCTGTATTTTCAATTAAAAGCTGATTCATAAATTAATTATGCTGTTTAGTTATTATTATCGTCTTAAGATAATAAATTGGTATTAAGATTTTTTAATGTAGTTTATTTATTATTTGAACATCTGAAACTATTTTTCAATAAGATTGGGCTGTTGATTAAGTCGTCTGTTGAGAAGTGTAGTGTTTTAAAGGGACTGTGACTATGTGTCATAAAACTAGCGGTCCACGAGAGGTGAAAATAAGTACAAAGAATCCATTGCAATTACTGAAAAACAGACTTTGAACTAAGGGGTGGTGTTTTTAAATTTTAGGTTTAAAATTGGTATTTTACTGGTACCTATGAGAGGAGAGCTACGTCATATGTTCGTGTGACGATCACTTTTTGAGAGGACGGTAATTTCAAAAGATGAAGAAGAGTAAAAATGAGTAAAATTTGTGCATCCATAAGATCCCGCGAGAATATTTACTGATCCCCAGAAAAGAAAGAAGATGCATTGCATATACCTTTATCTCAATTGATTTCTTGTGTTAGCCATTCCTGCATCTAGGGAAAAAAAGAAAAAAGTATTAGTTTAAAGGAAAGAAAAAACTTTCTGCTCATAAATAATTTAATTTGACATGTTTAGAAAGTGAATTTTCATACATTTATTATTTTTACTGTAACAAAGAGTAAGCCTTTTGAATATTATTTAATTTAATTTTTATTGCAGTAAATAATATTTCTTATTTTATTATTGTATATATTATCTCCTGACGAGGACAATAACCATTTTTCCAAATGGTTAAAAATATTCTGAAATTGCACGGTCTATGAAATGCCATCATTCAAGTTTTTACATACTCTTTCATATTATGCAAGTTATTATTTTTTTACCTAGATATGTATTTATATTTTCGTAACCATTGAGTAAATCGAGCCATAGTTTTGGTAATTTAAATGACGCCATATCGTTACATATTGAATTTTTGCATGTTACAATCTCTATGTTTTTTCGTATAATGGATGGATAGTATAGACTGGAGGGGAAAATATATTACTTTCATCGAAAGTTATTTCGATGATTTCTTCTTGATATAATCTTGTGGTTTTCCCATTAAATTTAATATCAGCTACATGCTCTTTTTTCTATACTTAAATTTACTGCTAGTCATACCAATATAGCAGTTCTTTGATTCGGCTGCTCTAATAAATGGTATTTCATATACTCCTGAGTAATTCTCAAAATTAATTGGGTCAATTTTAGTGCAAATAATATTCTTTAATTTCGGAGGAGGTTTGGCTGCTGAGCAGATATTGAAACGCTTAATACTGTATTTTAGTTTCTCAAAAAAAGCTTGGAGAATATTGAATAGTATAAAGTTTGTATTTTTGTGAGTCAAATTTAAATTCAGGTTTCTTATTATTGGAAAAATCCATGATTAATTTATTTAAAATTAAAAATAATCATAATAATAATAAAGGACTTTACGTTGTAATATCGATACAAAACAAATAGGTGTTGCTATCCAACGTACAATTTATACACAAGTTTAACATAAAACTCTACGTTTCGGTTTATTCTTTAAAACCTTCATCAGGAGAAAAATTTTCTGAAATATAAATCGACAACAAACTCTTTACATGCTACATTTTGAAATCAATTCAAAATTCAAAACATTCTAACGGAAACCTCTTACTCCCAAATAAAGAGTTCAGTGGCGCCATCTTTTAATCAAAGATGCAAACGAAGAAAGACTAGCTGAAAAAAAGGAATTTTCATTGACTTTTCAAAATTGAAAGCCATATTTCTGGTATGTGAAAGGAAACATTATCATTACACACTTCATGGTTTCTTAGACGAATTTCTAAAGATTCACGAATAATAGCATTGCGCGGAATTCTCCTGATGAAGGTTTTAAAGAATAAACCGAAACGTAGAGTTTTATGTTAAACTTGTGTATAAATTGTACGTTGGATAGCAACACCTATTTGTTTTGTAAAAATAATCATTTGCACTAAAATGGACCGAATTAATTTTGAGAATTTTCTTTACTATTATTATTAAAACTTTAGATTTTCTTATTAAAATTTTACAACTTTCTCTAATATAAACAATTAAATTATAAATATTTTCAAAGATTTTAACATTTGTATTCCGAGGAAGAAAGCAAAGATAGGAAAGGAAATTTAAGAGGAAATGGTGGGGGGGGGGGAGAATTATATGAAGTTTTTTAAAAAAGGGAAGATCTTCACCAGAATCAAAAGGACAATAATCCTAGCTATGTAAAAAAAAAAAAACTTGTAATAGAAAAAAAACTCTTATAATGACATTTTCCACCTTTTAGTAACCACGTAGCCCCTCTCCCACTAGCATTTACCAAATACATTTGATTCGAATTCACAATGTAGTATTCTTTTAAACGAAATAAAGCATATATAATCAGTGTGAAAGCCAGAAATGATTTCTAGCTCTATAACGGCTGATCTGGAACCACTGTGAGCCGTGCGGAAAAAGTCCTCTACATATTGAAATTTCAAAAAAAAAAAATCTTTACAATTTTCCATAACAGGGTGCATTCATTTTTACCATAATTTTTATTTAGAATTTTCCGTCTTAGTTAATATCAGAAAAAATATTACAAATTCTGTGATTAAACAAGGCGATTGTAACTTTTGCAACATAAATATTAAAAGAAAAAATTCTAATCTGAAAAATTAATGCCTTGAAAACTCCTTGAAAACTTCAAGGAGTGTACGCACTTGCCAAGTAATTTATGAGTTATAAAAAGAAGAAACTACCCGCATTGATATCTGTTTTACAACGATTAACAATGAATGTAATATTAGGAATTCCAAACTTTAAATCCAAATAACGCCTAATCTAGTAGACCGAATTACTTCCCATTTTTTATTCAAAGGTAAAATTTACCGAAGACATTATAATTTAGAGATTATAATTTAAGCAAAACAGCTTTTGATTGTTCAACGAAGACATTCTTTCAATGCTGCCATATCTCTAATTCTTATTAATTACATTAGTTGAATAGGATCAACGTTCTTCTGCCGTTCGAGGCACTTCACAGCTGTTTCGAAACATTCAAAGGCTTCGTTATGTGATGGATCTGGGTTATTTTCAGAGCATTAGTTTTCATTTTCTTCCATTTCTTTTTCGTCATGAATCTCATTCACAAACTCATCATCATTTAAAATCTGATATCCAGGGTCATGCACTTTACTATTTAAACACTCGTTAATTTAATTTTCTTCATAGCTTAGGATTCTTCCTATCTCCTTTATTGTTTTACATTCCTCATTTTCTGATCCACTATCAGTTTTTCCTTTATTTAAAATTTTGTTCCAAGCCAATGGGTAATTGGGGGTTCGGTTTAAAAATATTTTTGGGAGAAACAGGCTGTTCGGATAATTGGAAGTTCGGTTAACTGGAGTTCCGATAATCGGCGCTCTACTGTATCATTGTCACCCCCGTCTCTTATACTAATGGGCACGAAGTGAGAGCTTTTTCTGTTAGAAAGATTCTTTTCTTTTGGCGTTAATTCACTAATTTGGGCACTTTATCGATAATTTGGGCTACCAATAATGTTTTTTATTAAACTCACAAAACTTTTATACACATACATTTTATATATGTATATAATAATTTTTTTTGTGAATAATAACTATTAATTCGCAGAAAATTGACATTATTAAAATGTATATTCATTAATATAAAATACACAAATTGAAGAAAAAAAGGAAATAAATAAAAATATGATGATAAAAAATCCATATATAAATCTATATTTACACATGAAATTTAAACATTGGAGAATTTTTTTAAAGTACTTTAGAAGAGAAAATTTTATGAAGAAATAACAGTTGTTACCTAATAATGCCATTTTTTCCTCAAGCATATTATTTTTCCTTTAGAAATATATTTTTTTAAATATTTGACATAGGATAATTATGTCTGAAGCAAATATTTTCGTCCGGTTTAAACTAATTTCTTGTTGACTGTGCCTTCGGATGTGTCATTCTAAGATTTTTCAAGAACCTCAAACATATGAAATATTGACATTTATATACATATATTTCGTATTTCAATTAATATGCTAGAAATAATTTTCACCTTAAAATTATTCTCTGTATTATTTTGAAAGAAAGATGCTA